>CM029454.1:18880999-19505999 GCA_017140165.1 Eucalyptus shirleyi
CAAGCAATCATTTTTTGGTGTTTTGATAGCGACCCAATCATACCTTACAAGAGTTTTTTTCACTCCTCAGGTTTGACTTCCCTAGTTCACTATAATAATCCATTTCCTTCTTTTTCTCCTCTTTCTCTCGCGAGTCATCTTCAATCGAAAAAAAGAAAAAAACAAATAAAAATATTTACTAAACGCGCGTAACAACCTGCCAACCAGCAAACAAATAGAAAATTCAACTATGGGAAACCTCTTCGATTCTCCTACCCCTCCTTCTCCTCCTTACGTGCCGGCGGTGGAGGAGGATAGGAAGGTAGCGGCAGCAGCGGAGGCGAAGGCGTTAGAGGCAGAGGCGGCGGCGAGAGCGGGATTTGAGCGGCAGCGGCGGTGGCGGATGAGGCGGCAACGGGGGCAAGGGCGGTGGCGGCGGAGGCGAAGGCTGTGGTGGTTGCAGCAAAGGCAACGACGGCGATGGAGGCAGCGGCGGTGGCAATGGAGGCGGAGGTGGCATCAACGGCAGCAGTGGAGGCGGCATCGATGAAGGCAGCAGAGGCAATCGCGGCGGAGGCGAAGGTAGCAATGGCAGAGGCGAAGGCGACGGCGGCGGAGGCGAAGGCGGCGGCAGCGGAATGTGTGGCAAAGGTGGCGAAGGAGAAGGCGGCGTTGGCGGAGGCTATGGCGGCGAAGGCGGAGGTGGCAAAGGGAAAGGCGGTGGTAGTGGCAGAGGCGATGGAGGCGAAGGTGGTGGTGATGGAGGTGGCGGAGGCGAAGGCGGCGGCGGCATTGGTGAAGGCGGCAGAGGCGAAGGCGGCGGCGGTGGAGGCGGCGGCGACGGCGGCGAAGGCGGTGGCGGAGGCGGCGTCGGCGAAGGCGGTGGCGGTGGCAGCGGTAGAGGCGGCGTCAATGAAGGTGGCGGAGGCGGCAATGGCGGCAATGGAGGCGGAGGTAGCATTAGCGACGGCAGCAGAGGCGGCGTCGTGAGGCGGCAGAGACAGTGGCAATGGAGGCAAAGGCGGTGGTGGCAGAGGTGAAGAAGGCGGCGGCGGAGAAGGTGGCGAAGGAGAAGGTGGTGGCGGCGGAGGCGGCGGCGACGAAGGTGGCGGCGGTGGAGGCGAAGGCGGTGGCAGCGGCAGAGGCGGTAAAGGTGAAGGTGGCAGCGGTGGAGGTGGCGGAGGCGAAGGCGGAGATGGCGGAGGTGAAGGCGGTGGAGGCAAAGGCGGCAGCGGCGGAGGCGGCAACGGCGACAGCGGAGGCGGTGGCGAAGGTGGTGTCGACGAAGGCGGCAGCGGCGGCAGCGATAGAGGCGGCGTCGATGAAGGCGGCGGAGGCAACAACGGCAAAGGCAGTGGCGGTGAAGGCAAAGGCGTTCCCCTTCGTCTTCCCGTGCGTCGAGTCCCCGTTCCTCCCTAATCCTTCACCTTTCTTCTCACTGAGCCTCGTCTCTGCTCGGCTCCCAACCAACTCCTTCTTCCAAAACTTCGCTCTCAACAATGGCGACCAAGCCGAGAACATCCACCCTTACCTCATCAAGCCCTCCCCGTCCTCTATCTCTGTCTTGTTCCCTTCTCGCATTGCCACCTCCACCTCTTTGTACCAAGTCTTCAATGCTGACCTCACCATCTCTGCTATCTCAAGCGACAATGCTACGTGCGGCTCGTCTCCAGAGGCTCTGCGGCACGTGATCTCCTCGTATAGCGACCTCGGCGTCACGCTGGACTTCGCGGCTTCAAACCTAAAGTTCGTCCTTGTTAGGGGGAGCCCCTACTTGACTTGCTTGGTCAACCGCGGGACAAAGGTTGCGATTTCCATGATTCATGCGATCCTCTCGCTATCTTCGAACAATAGTTGCACCAAGCATACTTTGAAGCTCAACAACAATCAGACTTGGCTTGTTTACACTTCCTCGCTAATTAGTTTCAATCACAGTCTCAATGCAATTACTTCCGGAAGGTTTTCAGGGGTTATTAGGATTGCTTATTTGCCCGATGGTGGATCATTTAGCGAGGAGGTTTTGGATAAGTTCAGTTCTTCGTATGCTCTGTCTGGTGATGCTGTGTTGACTAGGCCATTTTGTTTGGAGTACAAATGGGAGAAGAGAGGATGGGGGGATTTGCTCATGCTCGCACACCCACTCCACGTTCGACTTTTGTCTCGTGAGGATTGCCATGTCACTGTGTTGGAGGACTTTAAGTATAGGAGTATCGATGGTGATCTTGTTGGCGTGGTTGGAGATTCCTGGGTGTTGAGATCTAATCCTGTCTCTGTTACTTGGCATTCAATCAGAGGCATCAAGGAGGAGTCACACAATGAAATCATTCAAGCCCTTCGTAGGGATGTGGCGTCCCTTAATCCAGCTACATTAACGGCAATATCATCTTATTTTTATGGGAAATTGATGACTAGAGCGGCGAGGTTGGCTTTGATTGCTGAGGAGGTGTGTTATCCTGAAGTTATCCCGACCATTGGGAAATATTTGAAGAGCACCATAGAGCCATGGTTGGATGGGACTTTTAGTGGTAATGGATTCTTGTATGATGCGAAATGGGGTGGGATTATCACCAAGCTAGGATCGACCAATCCTGGTGAAGATCTTGGTTTCGGGTTGTACAATGCTCATCACTATCATTTAGGGTACTTCCTTTATGCAATTGCTATTCTTGCAAAGATTGATCCCGCATGGGGAAGGAAGTATAGGCCTCAAGCTTATTCACTGATGGCGGATTTCATGAACTTGGGGAGAAGATCGAATTCCAATTATCCGCATCGAGGTGCTTCGACCTGTACAAATTGCACTCTTGGGCAGGTGGATTGACTGAATTTGGGGATGGGCGGAATCAGGAGAGCACTAGCGAGGCTGTGAATGCTTACTATTCAGCTGCTTTAATGGGATTAGCCTATGGAGACACCCATCTTGTCACCGTCGGGTCCACGCTTGTTGCAATGGAAATTCAGGCAGCTCAAACATGGTGGCATGTTAGAGAAGGCGATAATTTATATGAGGAAGACTTCACTAGGGAGAATAGGGTGGTGGGTGTTTTGTGGGCTAACAAAAGGGACAGCGGTCTTTGGTTTGCTGGTGCGGAGCGGAGAGACTGTAGGCTTGGAATTCAAGTTTTGCCTTTGTCACCCATCACTGAGGTTCTATTCTCAGATATCCAGTTTTCGAAATAGCTAGTGGATTGGACATACCCGGCACTGAACAGGGAGGGAATTGAAGGATGGAGAGGATTTGTGTGTGCCTTGGAAGGGATTTTTGACCAAGGTAGTGCACTGGAAAAAGTGAGGAGCTTGAGTGGTTTTGATGATGGGAATTCTATTTCGAATCTTCTGTGGTGGATTCATAGTAAAGGTGAAGATGAAGAAACGGGGTGTAGGGATGGAGGAAAGTACTGTTGGTTTGGTCACTATTGTCACTGAAATCGTTATTTCAGTGATGGATCAATTGCTTTAATGAGATATTCTATTTGAATTATTCATGTACTTATGTGAGGATTGCTTTGTGCCTTGTGTATCCTATCTTCAGAATAAAATGATTCACTAGCTTTGCTTCTCTCTGTGACCCTTCATTATTGATGCACATTGCTACAATTACATTATTCACTTTGTCGAACATTTTCGTGCTTTTAAGATGCTCACTGATATCAGTTAAATCTCTTGCACTTTGTTTCAGTAAATCAATGACGAGTTTGGTGCATTATGCGCTTTGATGCCACTTTAGGAGCCCCTCGAATTCGATTTAGAATCGATCCATTGGTAAAAAGAAATAAATAATATCTCATAATTTCACCGAATCTTATTGTCTCAAGCCTTGGGAATAATTTTCAATAGAATCAATTTCTTTTCGATTCAATAATGACTACAAAAGTCTTAAATCTTATGTTGATTAGTCACTTTTATTCTTATGTCTTAAAATTTATTCCAGTTTGCTGTTTGAGTACTTTTGTTATCGAGTTAGTTTTAAATGGAATGAAACTTTATGTGAATTTTATTTTTCCTCAACTTTTCATTTTTTAGACTCATGGTGATGATTTGGCATTGGTGAATGTCATACGACAAAAACTCGACAAATAGAGTAGAAGAAGAATAAAAAATACAAAAAAAGATGGTGGAGGAAGCTGGAAGTGCGCGTAGATCTTTTTTTCTTTTTTCGCTTGGCCATCGGAGAGGGTCATAGCCCTCGTTGCAAGAAAGGGCAAGGGGCTGCTTGCCCGGTGGTGGCTATGGTGTCGCCACCATTACGAGAGTGATTTTTGTTGTACCGTAACAGGATAAGAATAATGCAAGTTTTATAACTTTCGTATGGTGCTCATTTGAATATAAATTTTTTTTTGCCCACTCGAGTACCAAAAATTTAAAAAATCGTTCATTTAAGTGCGATCAGCGATTTGTCTTGTTGGAAAATCCAACATGGAGCCACATATCCATTGTGGCTTTGCCGACTCTGACGTGGATAATTTTTAAATAATTTTTTTCTTCTTTCTTTGCCTTTTTTAAGGGTCAGCAAGGGTCATTGATGACCCTCGCCGATTGTGAAACCCTCGCCAAGAGCATTGGCAAGAACGTTCGAGGCTTCATCTGTGGCCATGATGCCCTTGCCTAGGGCCTTTGCGTCTGAGGGCAAGGTAGCCCTCACCTAGATATGGGCGAGGGTTTCGCAACTGGCAAAAGTTGCCAACCTTGAAAATAAGAAAATTAAAAGAAAATTAAAAATTAAAATTAACTACATCAAATGGGAAATTAATAAAAAAATTCACATATAATAATTTATAAATAATCGATTTTACTTTATATGACACCTAAGTGATGAAAAAAAAGTTATAGCACTCGATTAAGTATTGTATAAAAATTATAGCCCTTTCGTCGTTTTTCTCGTTATCGTAACTATTGTTGCTCTACGAAATTTTGCCATAAGTCGATACGTGCGTCGTCCCAAAATTTCCGATGAATGTCGGACGAACATTTTGCTGATGATGGCAGGTGGAATGTCCGATCGATGTCTCGCACGTGCCGGACGGGCACTACCGGTGCCGGAGGTATGCGACCTCCAACTTTCTGCTCCCCAACATCCCACCTGGTCCAGCAAAACGGACCCGAACGGTCCGACCAAGACGGGCCTCTTCCGCCTACACCTCGACTGGGCCGACGACAAGCGGACATCTGATTGTTTCCGCGGGACGCTAGTTCCATCGCCCGCTGGTCTTCTACTTGATGTTTGGACGATGGCTTTTCTTGTTGGGCAAGGGAAATCGGAAAAATTGGTTGTCCTCTATTTTTTTTTTTTTTGTTTCGGTGGTTCCATCAGAGTGAGTTTATTCAAGAAATAAAATTATTTTCATGTACTGGCCATATTTATGTGTCCCTGATACTTGCAAAAATACCAAAATTGTAATTTTTTTTAATTAAGTCAATTTAATCTTAAATATTTTCATATTGATTCTAATTTTGATCGAAAACTGTTAATGTTGATGCCAATGATCAAGTAGCATAGCTGGCATTGGAGTGGACCCTTTTTTTAATTTTTTTTTTTTTGATTTTTTTCTTCCTTTTTCTTTCTCTACTCCTTCTGCCAATGTCTGGTTTCCGACTATTTAACTTCATCCATTTATCTAAACCCTAAATAGAATACAACAAAGGGAATGACTTACCATTCTAAGGCTCTGTTTGTTTCCTTTCAAATAATTAATTTGATAAAAAAATATTTTTAATCTTCTCTTATTCTAATATTTAATTCGTGTAAATCTATGGTGTAGTTCATATTTAGATGCACTAAGCTGTTACATTATATTTTATTTTCATGATAAAAAAAAATCTCTTATTGTAATCAATCAATGTAAATTTTGGTGAGTGATTAAAGATTTATTAAGATATGATTTTAAATAAATTCATACATATATTTTTTGTAAAATAAATCAAAATCCACAACCTTCGCTTCTTGAGACGTATGGCGTGCGCCTTCAATTGCTGTCAGAGCTTTAACTCTAATGGGGCTTAAAAGAAAAACATGGAAAAAACACAACATAAACAACAAAAGAACATTGGCCTCGAAAGACTAAAAATATATCAAATGCTTTGATTCCAAATATGTTGTCCTCTTCGACCAAAAAAAAAATTGTTGTCCTCAAGGACGTATGTTGTGAAAAGCTAAGTGATCAAATAATAAAATAGAGAGAACAAAAAAATAAATTGAACACCAGATTTATATAATTTCGTCATAGTGAACTATATGCATGGGGAGAACAGCAACGGATTTTATAATAGATCACGCCATATAACGAGGATTACAATCACACTCAAGTCACTTAAACACTTTTAATGTTTCCAAAATCTCAATTACACTCAATAACTCACCAAAATATCCAGTTCCACAAAACACGCACAAAGTTGGGCTTGAACTCTCTTCTATTGCACTCAAAGTGCCAGCGCCCCGTTCTCTTTCTTCTTCGGACTAGCAAAACTTACGAATTGTCTTATTCACACAGAATATATATGGGTGCCCCTATATTTTGTCTTTATCCTGCCATTTTAATAGGAAGAGCCAACGTGCAGCAATTTGATAAAGAAAAGGCAAGCACCGTCGGGATTATCTTCATTCGGTCAAACCTTAATATTTATCCGGCCAAATAAAGACAAATCTCCACGTATACATTTATACTATGAACCACGGACACATTACAGGTGCTTTCATGTCGTGTCCGACATGTGTCGATGTGTCTAACACGTTCGGACACGCGGTCAGCACATGTCGGATTTTCTGACACATGATCAACTTTTCTCGACACGTTTTGATACGTGTGTCCGGAAGACGATGAAGGGTGGAGGTGAGGGCGAGGGAGCAGAGATGAGGCTGCAAGCAACAGCGAACCCATGACGGCAAGAGATGGCAAGAGAAAAAGCAAAGACTGAGGGGAGGGTCACTATTGTGATAGTGTGATGGATCGGCAACGAGGCTGCAACTACAAGGGATGAAGGGCCGGAGGTGAGGCGGTGAACAATTATGATGAGGACTGAGAGCAAGTAGAGATCGAGAGGAAGAGGAGAGGAAGGGGGTCATGCGGCGAGGAGGAGGAAGAGAAGGAGGGCGCTGGCTAGGGTTTTTGAGAAGGAAACTCAAAAAGAATAAAAAAAAAAAAAAAGAGAGAGAGATGAGGGAAAGAAGGGAGTGGGGGTTGGGGGTGGATCCCCCAAGGAGACCTTTTTTTTTAATCAAAAAATAAATAAATGAGATTAAAAAGTAATTTCAAAAAATAAAAGTATTGAATGAAAATAAATTTTTGAATGATGATAAATTTTTATCATTATAGAAGATTATGGATTTATTTAAATAAGTTGATTCTAATTTCTTATTAGTCATTAGTTTCATCAATAACTTTTGTTAAAGTTAGAAACATGTCTCCAAACATGGATACGCATTAACTATGAATATGTCTTTCGAATTTCCAATGAATAGATTTATTAATATCATTAGTGTAAATTCATTGCATACTCTTTTTTAATTATTTATTATTTATGAATTTGAGTCGAATTAAGTAAAAATAAAAATATTCATTTAATATACAACATATCTTAATATGTCGGAATTCTTTATTTTTGAGAAATGATGTGTCGTGTCGTGTCGTATGTCTGTGTCGCATGTCGGTGCTACTTAGCATCTATATACCCTCCCAGATATTATTTGAACTCCTTTCCTAACAAATTGGGTTAAAAAAACCAATCTACATCAGGTTAAGTTCTGTATAATGACTCAAACCCAAAGCTTAATATCAACAAAAATCCCTCTGCAATAGTTGCACACATCATAACTGGTGTTAGGAGAAAATGCAGAACTAGAACAATGTCCCCCAAAGTGCGTTTAACCAATTTTAATTGGACCTAAGGACAATTATCACTTGTTATTAAAATAAACCGTTTGGTTCTTGAAAAAGCTATTGCTCGAAATAGAACAAACCACACCGTGATACTTGACGAGGAGCCTCGATACATGCATTAGACAGAATCAATCTATAGATAAAGTTACGTGCTAACTGACTATTTGTTCAACAATTGTTGCCTTGCCAAGGGGAAATTAAAGGATGATGGCAATGGAGAATTTGGTTGCACATGTGGTATGTGATCAATGTCTTAACTTAATCATACAATACCCACCAGAGAAACTTGGAAGATAGCAACCAATTCTACCCTATGCGATGCAAAACATAGTCCTAACAACTGATTATAGTAATGCTACTGTCCCTATGCAGGAATAGCCAATTTCTTGTACTAAACGCGAACGTGAAGTTCCCAATCTCTGAGCTTTATTCAATTAAAGAACCCACTATAGAGCACCATCATCAGCAACAAGAAGGCACTGTCGCTCGACTCAACACTGATTCTTCTCACTGTGTTCCCTCTTTATTTGTTTGTCATCAGCTGGCTTCCAGATATCCAACCATCGATGGTGTTGAAAAGAAGAGAGCAAGTGGAGAAGAGATGCGACGCATTTAGAATAGGTCGATAACCCCAACGGCATGTACTATACCAACGTGAATTGACCTTCGATCATTGATCAGCACAACTATCCGAAATTTGGATTCCCGACACTGAGTTCTTGAAGGGATGGTGGAATCCTAAAGGGCGTGAGCTCCCTCAGTTCAACGCGGGACAATTCTTGGAGATGGTTTGAGGGAAATCGATCGTGTTTGTTGGCGATCCGATAGGATGGAAACAAATGCAGCCATTGTTATGTATCCTGGGTGGTGTAAGTGCTCTCAACGTCACTTAGCGCGTGCATGACAAAATTTCTGTTTCTTTAATTTTTTTTTCCTTGGAAAAGGTTTGAAACAAAAATTTATTTGATAACGCAATTTCATTTTCTTATTTTTGAAATAGATTTCTATTTCAGAAATAAATTTGGAGTAGAAATGAGAAACTAATTTTTTAGCGTTTCTATTTCTGAAACAAAATTGAGAAATAAAAATTCTTCTCATAAATTTCACTCTTGTCACCGGCCGCTGCCCACCCGCTGCCATGGGACACCGACTACCCGCCACCGAACGCTAGCCGCAGCCCCCTAGAAATAAAATTTTATTCTGTTATCAAACAAATTTCTATTTCAGAAACAAAAATTTTGAGTTGTTATCAAACGTATTTCTTTGCTTAAAAACTCGTCTAGGGAATAGAAATTGAGAAATCAATTTCTGGTCAGCAATTGATTTCCGGAATAAAAATGTTATCATGCGTTCTCTTAATTTCTTGGCTTCCGTATCATTTGCATTTAAGGGCCTCTTTTGGCTAGTAAACTTATTTGCATAGTGACTAATGCTTTAGCTGTTGTCACGGGTCGATAGTTCCTTGGTTGCGAAATAACCCGTGCGGCAGCTATTAAGCCGAAAACACTGAGCCATTCTTCCTCCGTTAGTTATTCATAAGATTAGTACGGCAAATTTCATTTTTGTACAGAATCATACCCCACCTAGTATAGCTCGGGAATCCAGTCCATAGAGCGAGATAGCATATCACTTTGGGCATAATAACTAGTTTCAACTTGTCATGATATAATCATGAGAGTGACATCAACTCTCGACTAGTTTGTGCACGAGGGGTGAACCTGCATTCAGAGCTCCGTAGGATATATTCATTCTATCCTAGAATATCTAGTACCGACCGTCCCGGCGCAACTCTCATGGACTAGTTGTATTCATCCCCTTTGCATCAATATCTCTTCAAGCAATAACCCCATCATCCACTCATAAGGGCATGCGAGGATGGAAAAAATCATGGACTGTGACATTCTTTCCTACTCATTTCCGCAACACCCTCATCATGGGATGTTCTGTTACTTCCTTGTGTTTCCCAACCATCGATACCATTCCCTAGGACTTACATAGATGGCAACACTCGTCTACCAAAATAGGCCACCTTGCTCCACTAGTAGCTTCCCTCAATTAACACCGATCGCAAATCTTCAATCACTTGTGCTTCCTGACAAGTATGGCATCCCCATCCAACTATGCTCCCTTGGTAACACCTTCTTTCTCCTAATTAACTCCTCCTGATCTCTCTAGACCAATGGAGGGTTCTCCTCTTGTTGGAAATGTGATAATAGCCCTCTTCTTAAGATTCATCGATTGATTTAGGAACGTTATCCTTATCTAGTGAGCAATCTAATCCTTTCCCGTACCCCATTGCCATCCTAGAAGGTAGAGGAGAGCCGCACGTTGTTTGAGCTCTCTTGGCCTCGACAATCACTCTCCGCCCTCATAGGATTTCCCTAAATCAACCACCTACTGGAGGGATCCTACTATGACGTCATTTGTCACGAGTCGACAGTTTCTTCGCTGTGGAATAACCTATATGGCGCTTGGTGAGCTGAGAACACCAGCTCAACCTTCCTTCTTTAATTATTCTTAAGAACAGTATGGTGAATTGCATTTCCAATTTGGATTGTACCATGCCCATATAGCTTGGGCATTCAGCATGACAACTCGTTTCGATCTACCATGGTCTCATCAAGAGAGCTGGATTAACTCTCAACCAGTTTATGCATGAGAGGACGACGTTGCCTTCAGAGCTTCATAAAGATATATTCGTTCTATCCTAGAACTACTTGCACCAATTGTCCTAACACTATTTTCACACCAATTGTTTTCATCTCCTCTATATCACTCGCTCTTTGTCTGATAATCACATGCTCTACTCACAAAGGCACATGAGTATGGGAGAATCACGGATGGTGACACGAACATGCAAGGTTGTGTTCAATAGTTTTTCAGTGATGATGATTCGAATTGAAGCTAATTATGTAAGTCTAGGTTCGGACGGTAGCACATTTGCTCTTGAAAATGGCATTTCTCTGACTTCTCTAGGAAAGAATGTGGCCGAAATGAAGAAGTCTTTTGTTTCTAATATGCAGAATTCTAGATTTGGAAATGGGGATTATAATTTTTTTTATTTTTTTTTAATGCTCTAAGAAATAATGAGACTATTTACGGGCGACATAATAAAGCTCAAGGGACACGATTTCGAGTTCTACTTAACTCAAGTAGAGGAGTTCAGGGTGGCCGAAAGGGAGGGAATCGAGAGGGACTTGACATTTTGACTTCTAGATACCATCGAGGCCCGATCCTTAGACCGATGGATGCCTCAATCGACGCGGTTGTTTGTCGGATTGGAACATGACGGTGGCCGATTGCGAGCACTGGTGCATGCTTGGTCCTATCGACATGCGGAATCGATTTCTTTTTCCATTTTATGAAGTCAGAATGTCGAGTGCCTCTTCGGGTCAAATGAAGGGAGCGTGATAATGATGATGGGGAAAAATGAACCCTTTCGTCCTCACTTGAATACTTATAACATGCATCATATTTCGAGAGCACAAAATTTCATGTGATAATCAATCCACATATATCAGAAAAATCTATATCGGTAACTCTACTAATAGAATTCTAAAATCCATGTGATATTCAAATCTGGTAACAACGGTTACTCAAGTTTTTCTCTTTAATTGATGATGTTGTAATATAATACGCGAAAACGACAGGATCTTGCAATTTATGTCAACGCGAAATCGCTAGATAAATAAATGATAAATAATAAGGATACTAAAAATTTACGTGCTTCGATCCAAGTATCGGTACCTATGTTCACGGGAAGAGTTAATAGCAAGTAATCCACTATAATCGGAAAATCAAAGTTTATAATCACTCACACGCTCAAGTATTTTCCACACCTAAATTTAACTTAAAACTTAAAGTGTTTATTAATAAACAACTCATTTGAATATAAACTCACGGCACAAAATTATTGCACGTTCAAGCTCAAAGCAAAACATTCTACATACACCAAAATCGAGAACTCCAGCGTTCGTCTTTGGTCCATGTACGTAAATCTTCGCATTCCTTGGAAAGCTTCGCGTGGCTTCAAGGAAACTTTTGGCTTCAGATATCTTGGACGTGCGGCTTCGTAGGGTTTCGGCAGTCCACACACGCACGAAAAGAACAGAACGTATTCTGTTCTTATATATGTGTGCCCAATGGTCAAACTTTGACCCTGGGCCCACCAACGTTGGCTTTACGTGCAACGCACTACACTTGCTTTAATATTGTGTGTGCTGGGCCACGAGGACAACAACTTTCGGCAAGCTTCTGAAGAAGAAATTCGTATCCTCTTATACGTGTGCCCACTGGGCCCCACGATCAGCTTCATTCTTCAAAGATGAACGGCAGGTATCAGAGACTTTTCCTTCTTTATTTTTTATTCTATTATTTCCTCTTTTATAATCCTTCTTGCAGTCCCACGATTAAATAATAAAATTTTTATCTAAATGAATCGCGTTTTACAAACGCTCAAACTCGAGTTATAATTTCTCAAACTTAAGTCATAAATTAACAGATGCTTTCCTATCGAGCCGAATTGCGTGACTTGCCCTTTTTCTTTTCCAAAGGGAAGTGAAAGAAGGATTGGAGTTTGAACATCCTCGAGGATTATACTTGCAGTAACTGTTGTTCAAAAGCCATTCCATTACCTTTTTTTTCAATCACTTTGCCCTTGTCCTAAAAAACAAATTTAGCAGGCCTCAAGGCTTTTTCCTTTCTTGCTTGTACATCCTATCTTTTTTTAATCATCCACACAATCTTCACTAACTCTGTCTCCCTTCCTTGCCTTTGAAAAATTCCAGGAGTTCCCCGATGTTGATCCTTTACTTCCGATTCATATTCCCAAATCCATTTTAAATTGCCTTCCTTGTCCCTTCCTGAACTTCACTTCCAATCGAATCCCATTCCAACTCTCTTTCCACTCGAAAAGAGAAAAAAACATCGATATCGACCAGCTCCATTTCCATCGTTCCTGTCCTCATCTCAAGTCTTCATTTAATTCCTCTTGGTAAACACCTCCTTCCCTTTTTGATCCTGTCAAAAATAGACTCTCAAGAAGGAGAAAAAGCCAGCGAGCAATCAATTCCTAGTGATTTGGCTGCTACCCCGTCGAAAACATCATACCTTAAAGAGTTCTATCACCCCTCAGGTTTGATTTTCCTACTTCATTGTAATAATTAATTTCCAATTTTTTTCTCAATTTTCTCTAGTGAGTCATCCCTAGTTGAGGAAAAATAAAGCGAAAAAAGAAAAAGAAAACAAGGAAAAATCTGTTAAACGCTGGTAACGAACCCACCAACCACCAAACAGATAATTAATTTAATTAATGGGGAAGAGATTTCTGCAAAAAGTCAAAATCTTTGTCTGCGAGCCTTTTCGCAAACACCGTCCTTCTTCTCCTCCTCCTCCCCCACCACCTCCTCCTCCTCCCCCACCTCCTCCTCCTCCTCCATCCCCACCACCTTCGCCGCCGCCGCCGCCCCCCACGTCTCCGCCGAAGCCCAAGTTCCCCTTTATCTTCCCATGCGCCGAGTCCATGGTCCTTCCCGATCCTTCTTCCTTCTTCTCACCAAGCCTCCTCTCCTCCCCACTCCCGACGAACTCTTTCTTCCAGAACTTCACTCTCAACAATGGCGACCAGGCTGAGTACATCCACCCCTACCTCGTCAAGCCCTCCCCGTCCTCCGTCTCCATCTCGTTCCCTTCTCGCGTCGCCTCCTCCGCCTCTTTGTACCAAGTGTTCAACGCCGACCTCACTGTCTCCACCGTTTCGAGCAACGACGCCGTAGGCGGCGTGGTGCCAGAGGCGCCGCGGCACATAATCTCGTCGTACAGCGACCTCGGCGTCACGCTGGACTTTGTGACTTCGAACCTAAGGTTTATCCTCGTTAGGGGGAGCCCTTACTTGACTTGCTTGGTCGACCACGGGACGGAGGTTGCGATCTCAACTATTCACGCGATCCTCTTACTCTCTTCAAACAGTAGCCGCACCAAGCATACTTTGAAGCTCAACAACAATCAAACTTGGCTTGTTTACACTTCCTCGCCGATCAGTTTCAGTCACAGTCTCAATGCCATTACTTCCGAAAGGCTTACGGGGGTTATTAGGATTGCTTGTTTGCCCGACGGTGGATCACTTAGTGAGGAGGTTTTGGATAGGTTGAGTTCTTCGTATGCTCTGTCTGGTGATGCAGTGTTGACTAGACCGTTTTGTGTGGAGTACAAATGGGAGAAGAGAGGATGGGGGGATCTGCTCATGCTCGCGCACCCGCTCCACGTTCTACTTTTGTCTCTTGAGGATTGCCATGTCACTGTGTTGGAGGATTTTAAGTATAGAAGTATCGATGGTGATCTTGTTGGTGTAGTTGGAGATTCTTGGGTGTTGAGATCGAATCATGTCTCTGTTACTTGGCATTCAATCAGAGGCGTCAAGGAAGAGTCACGCGATGAAATCGTTCAAGCCCTTCATACGGATGTGGAGTCCCTTAATCCAACTGCAATAACAACAGCTTCATCTTATTCTTATGGGAAATTGATGGCTAGAGCGGCGAGGTTGGCTTTGATTGCTGAGGAGGTGTGTTATCCTGAAGTTATCCCAGCGATCGGGAAATATTTAAAGAGCACCATAGAACCATGGTTGGATGGGACCTTTAGTGGTAATGGATTCTTGTACGATGCGAAATGGGGTGGGATTATCACCAAGCTAGGATCGACCAATCCTGGTGAAGATGTTGGCTTCGGGTTATACAATGCTCATCACTATCATTTAGGGTATTTCCTTTACGGAATTGCTGTTCTCGCCAAGATTGATCCTATATGGGGAAGGAAGTACAAGCCTCAAGCTTATTCACTGATGGCAGATTTCATGAACTTGGGGAAAAGATTGAATTCCAATTATCCGCATTTGAGGTGCTTCGACTTGTATAAATTGCACTCCTGGGCTAGTGGATTGACTGAATTTGCGGATGGCCGGAATCAGGAGAGCACGAGCGAGGCTGTGAATGCTTACTATTCAGCTGCTTTAATGGGATTAGCCTATGGAGACACCCATCTTGTTGCTGTTGGGTCCACGCTCGCTGCAATGGAAATACAAGCAGCTCAAACATGGTGGCATGTTAGAGAATGCGATAATTTATATGAGGAAGACTTCACTAGGGAGAACAGGGTGGTGGGTGTTCTGTGGGCTAACAAAAGGGACAGTAATCTTTGGTTTGCCGACGCGGAGCGGAGAGATTGTAGGCTTGGAATTCAGGTTTTGCCTCTGTCGCCTATCACTGAGGTTCTATTCTCAGATGTCCAGTTTGCGAAACAACTGGTGGATTGGACATACCCGGCACTGAACAGGGAGGGAATTGAAGGATGGAGAGGATTTGTGTGTGCCTTGGAAGGGATTTTTGACCAAGGTAGCGCGCTGGAAAAAGTGAGGAGCTTGAGTGGTTTTGATGATGGGAACTCTATTTCGAATCTTCTGTGGTGGATTCATAGCAGAGGTGATGAAGAAGAGACAGGATGCAGAGATGGAGGAAAGTACTATTGGTTTGGTTACTATTGTCACTGAAATTGTTATTTCGGGGACGGATTCAATTGCTTTAATGAGATATTCTATTTGGAGTATTCATGTACTTATGTGAGGATTGCTTTGTTCCCTATGTATCTATCTTCAGAATAAAATGATTCACTAGCTTTGCTTCTCTCTATGACCCTTCATTATTGTTTCACATCACTTCAATTACATTATTCACTTTGACGAAAACTTTCTTGCTTTTGACATGTTCGTTGATATCAATTAAATCTCTTGCACCCTGTTTTAGTAAATCAGTGATGAGTTATATTGCACGCACGTGTTTCTCGGTGCATTGTGCGCTTTGATGCCACTTTAGGAGCCCATGGAATTCGATTTAGAATCTGTTCATCGATAAAGAAGTAAATCATGTCCCATAATTTTACCAAATCTTATTGTCTCTAGCCTTGTGAATAATTCCTGATAGAATTTATTTCTTTTTGACTGAATAATGACAACGAAGGTCTTAGATCTTATGTCAACTAGTCACTTTAATTCTAAAACCTTTTGTTAAATTATTTATGTCCTAAAATTCATTCTAGTTTGTCGTTTGAGTCCTTTTGTTATCAAGTTAGTTTTAAATGGAAGGAAAGTCTACATGGAATTCTTTCTTATGAACTTTTCATTTTTTTGGACTCATGGTGATGATGCGACACTCGTGAATGTCATATAAAAAAAAGTCGACAAAGGGAATAGAAGAAAAATAATAATAATAATAATAATAATAATAATAATAATAATAATAATAATAATAATAATAATAATAATAATAATAATAATAAAATGATGGAGGAAGCTAGAAACTTGTGTAGGATTTTTTTCCCCCGCTCGGCCATTGGAGAGGTTCATAGCCCTCTCTGCAAGAAAGGGCAAGGGGCTGCTTGCCCGGTGGTGGCAAGTGGTGTCACCACCACTATGAGAGTGATTTCTATTGTATTGTACTTGGTAAGAATAATATAAGTGTTATTACTTTCACACGGTGTTTACTTAAATGTAGTACTTTTTCCCCTCATATGAGTGCCACAAAATTAAAAAATTAATCATTGCAGTGCCATCTGTAATGTCTTTGGGAAAAATCCAACATGGATGTCTATCATCTAACATGGCATCGCCAGCGCTGACATGAATAATTTTATAAATAATTTTTAATATTTTTTCCTTTTTTATTTGCCATTTTTTAGGGCCGACGAAGGTCATTAGTGGCCCTTGCTAGCTCGCCCTCGGCCACGAAGGCCTTCTATGACATCTAGGTCATTGCTCAACAAAGTTGTGCACTCTTGGGCACCAAGCTCGCCACCGTACCATATCACCCTGTCACTGCACCACCTCACCGCACGACGCCTCGCCACCTCGTTGCCGTGTCACTGTTGCACGGCTACCCTGCCCCATCACTCGGCCTAGCCGAGTGCTCTCCAATTGGCCGCCAACTATGGCAAGGTGAGGCAGTAAAATTGCGGCCAAGTCTTCAGCCCCAAACTCACGTAACCTCACCCAGCTGGCTTCTCCTTGTGCTGTCGCGAGATGTGGCAATCAATTGTTGACCACGCCCATGAGGCGGTGAAAGAGGTAAATGAAAATTTACCCAGCCAAGCCACGTTTCCCTCTAGCTGTCTTCTCCTTGGGCTGCCACGATTTGAAAGTATTGACCAAGACCATGCAAAGGCGGTGAGAAGAGAGAAGAACCGAAAATTTAAATCCAGCCAACCCATGTTCCTTCGTTCATCCCTCAGCAACAGCCAGACGCTCACATTCCGCCCCTCCCTTCCGTCATCATTGTGACCTCTCTCTCCGCCCTTCCCGTTCAGTCCCTTGGCCGTGCAACACCAAGAATCACCGCCACCTTTGCTGGCGACGTGCCCTCATCCCGTCAGCCACTCGTGCCGCCCCGCTGTCCTCAAGCCACCCCATCAACTCGTCGCGGATCAACGAATGACCAGCCACAACCAGGCTTATGAGACCTTGCCAGAACTGCATTGACACTTGCTTTGAACTAGAGGCAAGTGGATTACTTATCATTTATGCTACATAGGTTGATTTCCATATGTTGAGGTCGATTTCCTCAAGTTTTAAGCATATCGATTGATTTCATGTCTAATTGTGCTCGTCAACAGTTTCAGTATACATGTATTGTAAGGATTGTTGAAGTTATAGTTCATTGAAACTAAGGATATGGTGTTAGAATGCTAGATGTTGAAATGTGTACTGGTCTGAATTTAATTGACACGAATCTTGGACAGATCCGAGGTTATGACTGTTTTCGGGTCAATTTACTGTAGGCCGAATTTTGCCAATTTTCTGCAGGTTTTTGTAGTACAGATTTGATGGGACCTTTTTCATGAAAGCTGCGTGTCATGCCTTGTTCTGCAACATACTTTAATTTCAGAATTTTCGGACTTTATATGTGCAAAATATGTTTCAAAAACTATGCAAATCCAAAATTATTTTTATAAGCCCGTTTCCAAACCTTTACTCAGTTAAAGGGTTTTTGATAAATAATTTGGACTAGTGTCCTTCCGCATCTTAAACTATAAGGTGGAATTTTTTCATGATTTTTGGATTTCAATTAGGCATCCAAAATGCCATTTCTTGAACCTGCTATAACTTGGCTTCGTGCCCTATTTTGATCCGAAATACAGAAAATTACTAGGACCCTTACAAGCTAAACTGGACCTTGAGTTCCTCATGAAAAACGTTCCTCGGAGTCCCATCCATGTCATGTTAAAGTTCTGTGATTTTTTAAACTGATTTGCTTGGTGAATACCCTTGATTTCTACAGATGGGCAAGCTACCATTTTTCTGTCAATTTTGGATAAACTCTTGTTTTGCAATCCGTCTTTTGAACTGATACAGTAAACTAAATGTTTGTATCATTTCTCTGATTTTCAAAGGATAATTGGTCATGGATATTGAACTGCTCCTGTGTATTTTACTTAGTGAATGGCTAGTTCAAATTATAAGATTTGAATTGTTGCATCATGGAATGAGTGTGTGATTTGGGAATATTGTCGGTTCTTGGGACGATGATGCTTTGGGTGTTAAAAGGGATGCCTAGAGGGGTAACTGAATTCCTTCGAATGCTTGGGGGAGGGGGGGTGTAACATGGATCGCCAAATGTCCTCGCAATGCTGAATGGGTGCGAGATACCAGAGGGATAATGGGGTTCTTGGGAAGATGGTGATAATCAATTCACAATGAAGATGATCAATTGCATTTCCAAATTTCATTCAAGCTTTACTGGGTTACTATTTTTCAAAGAAAATGTTTTCTATTTGCTATATTGATTTTGAGAAAGGTTCTCAGGTAATTGATATCATAATAATTTTCCGTCTTTATATTTAAACTTTCTCATGTGCTGTTATTGACTTATGTGGTATGAATAGGTTAGTAGTTTACATACTAGGCTTTGTGCTCACTCGTAGATGATCAATATTTCTTAGTATAGCATTTTGGGAAGACTAGACTAAGATTTTGGATGTGCTGTGGGTGGAGGACAAATGATGTACATACATGTATCGATGCAACTATCGGAGCTTTTGGGTGTAATATAAAGTAGTGGTACTTTTGCTTATCCTCCAATGTACCCCAACCTTGTCACTTAAAAATATATATATATATATATAATGAAAGTGCTTTGTTTGATATTTTTGCGTGCGTTGCTTGAAATTAGTGTGTAGTTGATTGTTGTTACACATTTCTACATGCTTAAAAATGGAAAGAATTGGATAGTCATGTTAGGCATGACCTGCTAGGGATGTCACACCCTTGCCAGATTTGGGTGAGTGTTTTGCAACCAATGAGGGTCGTTGGCCTTGCAAAAGGCAAAAAGAAATATATATTTTTTTAAAAAAAATCATAAACAAAAAAATAAAAAATCCAGGTTGGATGGGAAATAATAATAAAAAATCCACATAGGATGATTTGTTAGAAATAATACTCAAATGATCGATTTTATTTTGATATGACATTTAAATAAGAAAAAAAAGTTATAGTACTCAAGTGAGTACTATAATAAAGTTTTAACTTTGCTCAATTTTTTTTTTTGCCATAAGTATTGTCCCAAAATCTCTGATCGATGTCTCGCACACGCCGAACGAGCACTACAAGTGCTGGAGGCATGTGACCTCCAACTTCTCGCTCGCCAACTTTTGGACAGCCCACCTGGTCCAGTGCACGGAGACGGACACGAGCGGGCCAACCAAGACGGGCCTCTTCAACCTGCTCCTCGACTAGGCCGACAACAAGCGGACATTTGAGGTCTATGAGTTCGATCAGCTCCGCGGGACACCAGTTCTACCGCCTGCTAGTCTTCTACCTGAATTTTGAACAATGCCTTCTCTTGTTGGGCAAGGGAAATTGGAAAAAATGGCTGTCTTCTTTTTTTTTATTTCGGTGGTTCCATCAGAGCAATGTTATTCAATAAATAAATAAATTATTTTCATGTACTGGCCATAATTATGTGTCCTTGACACAAGGAAAATTATCAAAATAGTAACCTTTTAAAGGAGCTAATTTAATTTATAATATTTTTCATATTGGTACCAATTTAATTCATCTAGTCAATTTTGGCCGAAAATCATTAACGTAGATTTTTTGCATTCAATTGTCATATATGGTCATCAACAATTTAACTTCATCCGTTTATTCGAACCCTAAATAGACACAAGAGGGAATAACTTACTTTTTGTTTATATCATAGAACCTTTTATGCAATATGACTTAATTAACTTAAATGGTATGCAATGCAATCTTTTTATATTTTTGCTAGTTGTCGAATAGGGAAACATTCGATCATCAACTATCCAATTTAACTTCAGTTCTTGAAGGGATGGTGGAATCCTAAAGGGCGTGAGCTCCCTCAGTTCAACGCGGGACAATTCTTGGAGATGGTTTGAGGGAAATCGATCGTGTTTGTTGGCGATCCGATAGGATGGAAACAAATGCAGCCATTGTTATGTCTCCTGGGTGGTGTAAGTGCTCTCAACGTCACTTAGCGCGTGCATGACAAAATTTATGTTTCTTTAATTTTTTTTCCTCGGAAAAGGTTTGAAACAAAAATTTATTTGATAACACAATTTCATTTTCTTATTTTTGGAATAGATTTCTATTCCAGAAATAAATTTGGAGTAGAAATGAGAAACTAATTTTTTAGCATTTCTATTTCTGGAACAAAATTGAGAAATAAAAATTCTTCTCATACTTCACTATCGTCATTGGCTGTTGCCCACCCGTTGCCATGGGACGCCGACTGCCCGCCACCGAACGCTAGCCGTAGCCCCCTAGAAATAAAATTTTATTATTGAGATAGCTAGTATAAGCACCTAGAGGGGGGTGAATAGGTGCACAATCAATTTATCGAAATACGGAAGCAATTCTTGGCAAACGATAGAAAGGTAGTTCACTATTGATTGGCAAAATAAAATACGATCAAAGTAAAGAAAGTAAGGGAGAGAAAATTGAACACAGGGTTTATAGTGGTTCGGTTTAATCTAAGCCTACGTCCACTCTTCCACACTGACAGCCCACCGGCTGGATTTCACTATGAACAAAAGAGAAGTTACAGCACTCATTTTCCTTGATTCCACAGTGTAGATGTTCTATCACACTTCCTCAATGTTTTTCACAAATATAGACTCTCTTTTGTATACAAGTATTCGCTCAAAGGAATTGTCTAAACAACAAGGAGCTTCAGACTTTGGAATTCTTCTATCGCGCACACCTCAACAACTTAGAACGTCTTCCTTATATACTCATTTATGCCATCATACCCGTTGGCACTTACCAAAGGAATTCCTCCAATTTACCTGTTGGACGGAATCAATTAGGAAGATCATTCGGGCTATTAAAGGAACGTGTCGATAGCCCATCAATCCTGTTCGCCCATACAATCAGGATCTCGGTTTCCATAAGTAGAACCTTCTAAGAATATTTAGGCAATCATCGATTCCTTAATCTTCGAGTCAATCTCGATCAATCAAAGAATTCCGTTGTGTATTTTCCAGCCACGAGATCTTCTCCAGTTGATAAGGTCAAGCCCTTAACGAAACATCCAGTTCTGGATAACCTTTCTTCAACGGATTAAAGACTATCAATGAGGATAGACTTTGAGCCTTGAGTCTAGCTATCCGGAGGTCTTCAGACTTTAAATAGCAGAGTCTGCAAACTTCAGACTAGACTGATGGAAACATTTTGTCAGCTTCAAAACACTTCAAGAAGATTTCTCCAACAATTATGTTATTAAACAAATTTCTATTTCAGAAAAGAAATTTTGAGTTATTATCAAACGTGTTTCTTTACTTAAAAACTCTATAGGAAATAGAAATTGAGAAATCAATTTCTGGTCAGAAATTGATATTTGGAATAGAAATGTTATCATGGGTGCTCTTAATTTCTTGGCTTCCGTAGCATTTGCATTTAAGGGCCTCCTTTGGGTAGTAAACTTATTTGCATAGTGACTAATGCTTCAGCTGTTGTCACGGGTCGATAGTTCCTTGGTTGCGAAATAACCCGTGCGGCAGCTATTAAGCCGAGAACACCAAGCCATTCTTCCTCCGTTAGTTATTCATAAGATTAGTATGGCAAATTTCATTTTTGTACTGAATCATACCCCACCTAGTATAGCTCAGGAATCCAGTCCATACAGCGAGATAGCATATCACTTTGGGCATAATAACTAGTTTCAACCTGTCATGATATTATCATGAGAGTGACATCAACTCTCGACCAGTTTGTGGACGAGAGGCGAACCCGCATTCAGAGCTCCGTAGGATATATTCATTCTATCCTAGAATATCTAGTACCGACCGTCCTGGCGCAACTCTCATGGACTAGTTGTATTCATCCCCTTTGCATCAATATCTCTTCAAGCAGTAACCCCATCATCCACTTATAAGGGCATGCGAGGATGGAAAAAATCATGGACTGTGACATTCTTTCCTACTCATTTCCACAACACCCTCATCATGGGATGTTATGTTACTTCCTTGTGTTTCCCAACCATCGATACCATTCCCTAGGACTTACATAGATGGCAACACTCGTCTACCAAAATAGGCCACCTTGCTCCACTAGTAGCTTCCCTCAATTAACACTGATCGCAAATCTTCAGTCACTTGTGCTTCCTAACAAGTATGGTATCCCCAGCCAACTATGCTCCCTTGGTAACACCTTGTTTCTCCTAATTAACTCCTCATGATCTCTGTAGACCAATGGAGGGTTCTCCTCTTGTTGGAAATGTGATAATAGCCCTCTTCTTAAGATTCATCGATTGATCTAGGAAAGTTATCCTTATCTAGTGAGCAATCTAATCCTTTCCTTTACCCCATTGCCATCCTAGAAGGTAGAGGAGAGCCGCACGTTGTTTGAGCTCTCTTGGCCTCGACAATCACTCTCTGCCCTCATAGGCTTTCCCTAAATCAACCACCTACTGGAGGGATCCTACTCTGATGTCATTTGTCACAAGTCGACAGTTTCTTCGCTGTGGAATAACCTATATCGCGCTTGGTGAGCCGAGAACACCAGCTCAACCTTCCTTCTTTAATTATTCTTAAGAACAGTATGGTTAATTGCATTTCCAATTTGGATTCTACCATGCCCATATAGCTTGGGCATTCAGCATGACAACTCGTTTCTATCTACCATGGTCTCATCAAGAGAGCTGGATTAACTCTCGACCAGTTTGTGCATGAGAGGACGACGTTGCCTTCAGAGCTTCATAGAGATATATTCGTTCTATCCTAGAACTACTTGCACCAATTGTCTTAACGCTACTTTCACACCAATTGTTTTCATCTCCTCTATATCACTCGCTCTTTGTCCGATAATCACATGCTCTACTCACAAAGGCACATGAGTATGGGAGAATCACGGATGGTGACACAAACATGCAAGGTTGTGTTCAATAGTTTTTCAGTGATGATGATTCGAATTGAAGCTAATTATGTAAGTCTAGGTTCGGACGGTACACATTTGATCTTGAAAATGGCATTTCTCTGACTTCTCTAGGAAAGAATGTGGCCGAAATGAAGAAGTCTTTTGTTTCTAATGATGCAGATTTCTAGATTTGGAAATGGGGATTAGAATTTTTTTTTATTTTTTTTAATGCTCTAAGAAATAATGAGACTATTTACGGGCGACATAATAAAGCTCAAGGGACACGATTTCGAGTTCTACTTAACTCAAGTAGAGGAGTTCAGGGTGGCCGAAAGGGAGGGAATCGAGAGGGACTTGACATTTTGACTTCTAGATACCATGGAGGCCCGATCCTTAGACCGATGGATGCCTCAATCGACGCGGTTGTTTGTCGGATTGGAACATGACGGTGGCCGATTACGAGCACTGGTGCATGCTTGGTCCTATCGACGTGCGGAATCGATTTCTTTTTCCATTTTATGAAGTCAGAATGTCGAGTGCCTCTTCGGGTCAAATGAAGGGAGCGTGATAATGATGATGGGGAAAAATGAACCCTTTCGTCCTCACTTGAATACTTATAACATGCATCATATTTCGAGAGCACAAAATTTCATATGATAATCAATCCACATATATCAGTAAAATCTATATCGGTAACTCTACTAATAGAATTCTAAAATCCATGCAATATTCAAATCCGGTAACAACGGTTACTCAAGTTTTTCTCTTTAATTGATGCTGTTGTAATATAATACGCGAAAACGACAAGATCTTGCAATTTACGTCAACGCGAAATCGCCAGATAAATAAATGAGAAATAATAAGGACAATAGCAAGTAATCCACTATAATCGGAAAATCAAAGTTTACAATCACTCACGCGCTCAAGTGTTTTCCACACCTAAATTTAACTCAAAACCTAAAGTATTTATAAATAAACAACTCATTTGGACATAAACTCACGACACAAAATTATTACGCGTTCAAGCTCAAAGCAAAACGTGCCAAAATCAAGAACTCCGGCATTCGTCTTTGGTCCATGTACGTAAATCTTCGCATTCCTTGAAAAGCTTCGCGTGGCTTCAAGGAAACTTGCGGCTTCAGATATCTTGGACGTGCGGCTTCGTAGGGTTTCGGCAGTCCACACACGCACGAAAAGAACAGAACGTATTCTGTTCTTATATATGTGTGCCCAATGGTCAAACTTTGACCCTGGGCCCACCAACGTTGGCTTTACGTGCAACGAACTACACTTGCTTTAATATTGTGTGTGCTGGGCCACGAGGATAACAACTTTCGGCAAGCTTCTGAAGAAGAAATTCGTATCCTCTTATACGTGTGCCCACTGGGCCCCACGATCAGCTTCATTCTTCAAAGATGAACGGCAGGTATCAGAGACTTTACCTTCTTCTTTTTTATTCTATTATTTCATCTTTTATAATCCGGTCCCACAATTAAATAATAAAATTTTTATCTAAACGAATCGCGTTTTACAAACGCTCAAACTCGAGTCATAATTTCTCAAACTTAAGTCATAATTTAACAGATGCTTTCCTGCTGAGCCGAATTGTGTGACTTGCCTTTTTTCTATTCCAAAGGGAAGTGAAAGAAGGATTATACTTGCAGTAAATGTCGTTCAAAAGCCATTCCATTACCTTTTTTTCAATCACTTTGCCCTTGTCCTAAAAAACAAATTTAGCAGGTCCTCAAGGCTTTTTCCTTTCTTGCCTGTGCATCCTATCTTTTTTTAATCATCCACACCATCTTCACTAACTTTGTCTCCCTTCCTTGCCTTTGAAAAATTCTAGGAGTTCCCCGATGTTGATCCTTTACTTCCGATTCATATTCCCAAATCCATTTTAAATTGCCTTCCTTGTCCCTTCCTGAACTTCACTTCCAATCCAATCCCATTCCAACTCTCTTTCCACTCGAAAAGAGAAAAAAACATCGATATCGACCAGCTCCATTTCCATCGTTCCCGTCCTCATCTCAAGTCTTCATTTAATTCCTCTTGGTAAACACCTCCTTCCCTTTTTGATCCTGTCAAAAATAGACTCTCAAGACAGAGAAAAAGCCAGCGAGCAATCAATTCCTGGTGATTTGGCTGCTACCCCGTCAAAAACATCATACCTTAAAGAGTTCTTTCACCCCTTAGGTTTGATTTTCCTACTTCATTGTAATAATTAATTTCCATTTTTTTTCTCAATTTTCTCTAGTGAGTCATCCCTAGTTGAGGAAACATAAAACGAAAAAAGAAAAATAAAACAAGGAAAAATCTGTTAAACGCTGGTAACGAACCCACCAACCACCAAATAGATAATTAATTTAATTAATGGGGAAAAGATTTCTGCGAAAAGTCGAAATCTTTGTCTGGGAGCCTTTTCGCAAACACCATCCTTCTTCTCCTCCTCCTCCCCCACCACCTCCTTCTCCTCCTCCTCCTCCATCCCCACCACCTTCGCCGCCGCCGTTGCCGCCGCCACCGCCGCCGCCCCCCACGTCTCTGTCGAAGCCCAAGTTCCCCTTCGTCTTCCCACGCGCCAAGTCCATGGTCCTCCTCGATCCTTCTCCATTCTTCTCACCAAGCCTCCTTTCTGCCCCGCTCCCGACAAACTCTTTTTTCCAGAACTTCACTCTCAACAATGGCGACCAGGCTGAGTACATCCACCCCTACCTCCTCAAGCCCTCCTTATCCTCTATCTCCATCTCGTTCCCTTCTCGCGTCGCCTCCTCCGCCTCTTTGTATCAAGTGTTCAATGCCGACCTCATTGTCTCTGCCGTTTTAGGCGGCGTGGTGTCAGAGGCGCCGCAGCACATAATCTCGTCGTACATCGACCTCAGCGTCACGTTGGACTATGTGACTTTGAACCTAAGGTTCATCCTCGTTAGGGGGAGCCCCTACTTGACCTGCTTGGTCGACCACGGGACGGAGGTTGCGATCTCAACTATTCATGCAATCCTCTCGCTCTCTTCGAAAAGTAGCTGCACCAAGCATACTTTGAAGCTCAACAACAATTAGACTTGGCTTGTTTACACTTCCTCGCCGATTAGTTTCAGTCATAGTGTCAATGCCATTACTTTCGAAAGGCTTTCGGGGGTTATAAGGATTGCTTGTTTGCCTGACGGTGGATCACTTGGTGAGGAGGTTTTGGATAGGTTCAGTTCTTCATATGCTTTGTCTGGTGATGCAGTGTTGACTAGACCGTTTTGTGTGGAGTACAAATGGGACAAGAGAGGATGGGGGGATCTGCTCATGCTCGCGCACCCACTCCACGTTCAACTTTTGTCTCTTGAGGACTGCCATGTCACTGTTTTGGAGGATTTTAAGTATAGAAGTATCAATGGTGATCTTGTTGGTGTAGTTGGATATTCCTGGGTGTTGAGATCGAGTCATGTCTCTATTACTTGACATTCAATCAGAGGCGTCAAGGAAGAGTCACACGATGAAATCATTCAAGCCCTTTGTATGGATGTGGAGTCCCTTAATCCGGCTGCAATAATGACAGCTTCATCTTATTCTTATGGGAAATTGATAGCTAGAGTGGCGAGGTTGGCTTTGATTGCAGAGGAGGTGTGTTATCCTGAAGTTATCCCAGCGATCGAGAAATATTTAAAGAGCACCATAGAACCATGGTTGGATGGGACCTTTAGTGGTAATGGATTCTTGTACGATGCGAAATGGGGTGGGATTATCACCAAGCTAGGATCAACCAATCCTGGTGAAGATGTTGGCTTTGGGTTGTACAATGCTCATCACTATCATTTAGGGTATTTCCTTTACGGAATTGCTGTTCTCGCCGAGATTGATCATGTATGGGGAAGGAAGTACAAGCCTCAAGCTTATTCACTGATGGCAGATTTCATGAACTTGGGGAAAAGATTGAATTCCAATTATCTGCGTCTAAGGTGCTTCGACTTGTATAAATTGCACTCCTGGGCTGGTGGATTGACTGAATTTGTGGATGGGCAGAATCAGGAGAGCACGAGCGACGCTGTGAATGCTTACTATTCAGCTGCTTTAATGGGATTAGCCTATGGAGACACCCATCTTGTTGCTTTCGGGTCCACGCTCACTGCCATGGAAATACAAGCAGCTCAAACATGGTGGCATCTTAGAGAACGCGATAATTTATATGAGGAAGACGTCACTAGGGAGAATAGGGTGGTGGGAGTTTTGTGGGCTAACAAAAGGGACAATGGTCTTTGGTTTGCTGGTGCAGAGCGGAGAGATTGTAGGCTTGGAATTTAGGTTTTGCTTCTGTGGCCTATCACTAAGGTTCTATTCTCAGATGTCTAGTTTGCGAAACAGCTGGTTGATTGGACATACCCAGCATTGAACAGGGAGGGAATTGAAGGATGGAGAGGATTTGTGTGTGCCTTGGAAGGGATTTTTTACCAAGGTAGCACGCTGGAAAAAGTGAGGAGCTTGAGCGGTTTTGATGATGGGAAGTCTATTTCGAATCTTCTGTGGTGGATTCATAGTAGAGGTGATGAAGAAGAGACATGATGCAGGGATGGAGGAAAGTACTGTTGGTTTGGTTACTATTGTCACTGAAATTGTTATTTCGGGGACAGATTCAATTGCTTTAATGAGATATTCTATTTGGAGTATTCATGTACTTATGTGAGGATTGCTTTGTTCCCTATGTATCTATCTTCAGAATAAAATGATTCACTAGCTTTGCTTCTCTCTATGACCCTTCATTATTGTTGCACATTGCTTCAATTACATTATTCACTTTGACGAAAACTTTCTTGCTTTTGACATGTTCGTTGATATCAATTAAATCTCTTGCACCCTGTTTTAGTAAATCAGTGATGAGTTATATTGCACGCACGTGTTTCTCGGTGCATTATGCGCTTTGATGCCACTTAAGGAGCCCATGGAATTCGATTTAGAATATGTTCATTGATAAAGAAGTAAATCATATCTCATAATTTCACCAAATCTTATTGTCTCTAGCCTTGTGAATAATTCGATAGAATTTATTTCTTTTTGACTGAATAATGACAACGAAGGTCTTAGATCTTATGTCAACTAGTTACTTTAATTCTAAAACCTTTTGTTAGATTATTTATGTCCTAAAATTCATTCTAGTTTGTCGTTTGAGTCCTCTTGTTATCAAGTTAGTTTTAAATGGAAGGAAAGTCTACATGGAATTCTTTCTTATGAACTTTTCATTTTTTTGGACTCATGGTGATGATGCGACACTCGTGAATGTCATATAAAAAAAAGTCGACAAAGGGAATAGAAGAAAAATAATAATAATAAAAATATGATGGAGGAAGCTAGAAGCTTGTGTAGGATTTTTTTTCCCCCGCTCGGCCATCGGAGAGGTTCATAGCCCTCTCTGTAAGAAAGGGCAAGGGGCTGCTTGCCCGGGTGGCAAGTGGTGTCACCACCACTATGAGAGTGATTTCTGTTGTATTGTACTTGGTAAGTATAATATAAGTGTTATTGCTTTCACATAGTGTTTACTTAAATGTAATACTTTTTCCCCTCATATGAGTGCCACAAAATTAAAAAATTAATCATTGCAGTGCCATCTGTAATGTCTTTAGGAAAAATCCAACATGGATGTCTATCGTTTAATGTAGCGTTGCCAGCGCTGACATGAATAATTTTATAAATATTTTTTAATATTTTTTCCTTTTTATTTGCCATTTTTAGGGCGACGAGGTCATCAGTGACCCTTGCTAGCTCGCCTCGGCCACAAAGGCCATGACCCTTGCTAGCTTGCCCTTGGCCATGAAGGCCTTCTGTGACCTGCCCTTTTTCTTTTCCAAAGGGAAGTGAAAGAAGGATTGGAGTTTGAGCATCCTCGACGATTATACTTGCAGTAAATGTCGTTCAAAAGCCATTCCATTACTTTTGTTTTCAATCACTTTGCCTTTGTCCTGAAAAACAATTTTAGCAGGTCCTCAAGGCTCTTTCCTCTCTTGCCTATACATCCTATCTTTTTTAATCATCCACGCCATCTTCCATGACTCTACCTTCACTAACTCTATCTCCCTTCCTTGCCTTCGAAAAATTCAAGGAGTTCCCCGACGTTGATCCTTTACTTCCAATTCATATCACCAAATGCATTTCAAATTGCCTTCCCCATCCCTTCCTCAACTTCACTTCCAATCCAATCCCCTTCCAACTCTCTCTTTCCACTCGAAAAGAGAAAAAAACATCGATATCGACCAGCTCCATTTCCATCGTTCCTGTCCTCATCCCAAGTCTTCATTTAATTTCTCCTGGTAAACACCTCCCCTTTTCGATCCCATCAAAAATAGACCCTCGAGACGGAGAAAAAGCAAGTGAGCAATCCATTCTTGGTGATTCGGCTGCTACCCTGTTGAAAAGATCATACCTTAAAGAGTTCTTTCATCCCTCAGGTTTGATTTTCCTACTTCATCGTAATAAACGATTTCCCTTTTTTTTTTTCTCAATTTTCTCTAGTGAGTCATCCCTAGTTGAGGAAAAATAAAACGCAAAAAGAAAAAAAAAAGGAAAATTTGTTAAATGCTGGTAACAAACCCACCAACCACCAAACAGAAAATTAATTTAAATAATGGGGAAGAGATTTATGCGAAAAGTCAAATTCTTTGTTTGCAAGCCTTTTCGCAAACGCCCTCCTCCTCCTCCTCCATCCCCACCACCTTTGCCGCCGTTGCCCCCCACGTCTTCGCCAAAGCCTAAGTTCCCCTTCATCTTCCCACACGCCGAGTCTACAGTCCTCTCCGATCCTTCTCCCTTCTTCTCACCGAGCCTCCTCTCTGCCCCGCTCCCGACAAATCAATATTTTATAAAACCGAATTTGGCATTAAACAAGTTGGCTCTCAGCTTTAAAGGATGATCTTTCGGGTGGAACTTCCTGAGGAAATATCTCACAAATACTCAATAGACACGACATACTTCAAAAGGTGGTATTTCTCATATCATAAGTTCACGCTAGCCACCTTCTAGGCTCCATTCTTAGTAAAGGCCAGAGATGCAAACCCAAATGGTCACTCCTTCAACAGCATCATGAGCCTCCACTTGGACGAGCCCGATACATCTTGGGCTTCCTGTTGGAAAAATATAAGAATACATAAAAAATAGTAATAACTATTGTAAATACATTACAAAAGATTATAATATATATATATATATATAGTTGAGACGTGCAAGTATTGTCCTTAAGGGTAATTTTGTCCCTCGTAGTACAAAACTTGATGCGTAAGGGTTTAGCGGCTATCTTCCCAAGATATAACATACTTTCGTCTATATTCCATACTAAATATTAGGAGGAACATAATAACGTTATGTGTATTACCCAACAAAAAGAAAAGGAAAGATATGACAACATAGCGCATCTTCAAAGATTGTGGTTTGAAGTTTACTTTATATTTAAACAATAGAAAGAGAGAGCTATTGGGAGATCATCATAAATCTATTGGTTATTAAAAGGATGACCATTATAAAATTATGAAGGGTTTATGAGTAATAAATCAAAAGTTATAAAGTCATCAGACGACCGTTATATGGCTATTAGAAAGCCGTTATATGACTGTTGTTAAACCATTACAAAAGTGGTGACTTTAATAACGGTCTAAGTTCTAATAAATATTACGGTAATGATTTCTAATAAATATTTCAAAACTACTGAAATATCTAACAATCCCCCACATATTTCATTAAGTTTTGAAAAGAAAATATAGAATAATGTTGGGTTATTGGAGAGTAATGCATCAAAACTGGTGCTTGTTAAGCTATGAACTAGCCATAGAAAAAATGAAATATAATTCACGAAAATCATTGGTGAAATTTGAAACTTCTATGAACCAAGACTTTCTTTTTGTGAATTATAATTTTCATCAATCACGTTACACTCCCACAAACTTTGTTATTCAAATGCAGTTTTGCACTTATATGCCATGTGCATGGTTAGTCTATTCATAAGTACTTTAGAGATTATTGCCAATAAGTCTCATAGGAGCGGCCCCAATTCCATCAAGTGTATTCTACAACTTAATACACCACTAACAATGACTATGGAATTTTATTAAAAGCTTAGTTCAACCTCTTTTTCTTTACAGTTTTGCACTATTTTCACCTTATGAGAAACACAAAATTTTTAATAGTGCACTAGATCAACAAATGACTTGTTAATTCCCATATGAAACTCATTCATGAGATTGCCAATCACATAGGTTGGGTTACAATCACTCTTTTTTATCTTCAATTGGCTTGATTCCATTCCCCTTGACGTATAGTCAAAGGATTGGCCAAAATCAATTCTGACTTAACATAATCGATCGATATAAATCAAAATTTTTTTAAGGAATTATTTTACAACATCATGTCTTAGCCTAACATCTCTTTTTACCATTGAAAGTTCTATTCTTTGCAATGGCTATTTTTTTTTTTTTTGGCAATCACAGTGTCTAGACATAGGTGTCGTTTCATTTCCATAGAAAACATACGCTAAGAAATTTCTCAACTACTCAGCCTCAATTTTAATATGAGTTTGAGAAATTTTTCTTTTTCCCAAGAACTTGAGTAGTTACTCAATCACCAATATAAATATTTTCTTCTCCTTCTTTACTAGAGGTTAGGAGGATAAAGCATTATGATTTTAGCATATATGCCTTCACCTGAGTCTACCTCCAATTTTTTTGCATTTGCCAAAATATTGGTTTGGAAAATGACTATTATAATTACATCATCAGAGCATATGCTTCAATCAACTCAAATTTTGGTTTAGTAGGATTTTCATTCCTTCCATAATTTTGTTTGGCTGATTTCAAAGTTACATCGTCTCCACCAAGGGTGAACACATATCTTATAATAGATTTTGTCTCATATGAATTCGAGATCCAGTTATCCTTTTAATACTACAAAAAATTCACTATGTATGATGACCTAATTTATGGTTCCTCAAATAATATAAAAATCCAATCCAAGAACACCTTCACCAATTTATTTCTAAGTCAAAATTGACGTGTTCAAGCTTGTGGTGATTTCATAGGTTTGATACAATGGTTTTGAGGTCTTGTTTCAAGCCTGACTGGGGCATCATGCACCTTGTCAAGCACGGGATCCCCAATGACCTAATCGAGTGTGTGACCTAATCGAGTGTGTCAAGAAGGGTGGGGAGGTGTTCTTCAACCTCCCGATCAAGGAGAATGAGAAGTAAGCCAACGACCAAGGCTCTATGAAGGTGGGACACGTGGAGAAAAATAGAGGAAGCATCACTTGGTTTTGATGTCCTTCTTCTCAGAGAAAGAAAGAGAAAAAGCTTTGAGTAAAAACAGAGGAAGCATCGTTTGGGTTAAGCGTTGTTCTTCTTTGAGAGAGAAAGAGAAAAAGTCTTGAAAATTGAAGTGAGAAGAGATAAACTTTCAAGCAGGAGTTTAGTATTTACTACCTTGCCCTTTTTCTTTGCCACCAAGCTGAGCCGAGCCAAGCCAGCCAATCGAGAAACAAAACCTTTATATTTTCCAGCAGGTCCCACTCACAGGACACGTGTCAAAATTTGAGTGGCACATGCGCGCCATGTCAGTGGAGGATATGATGCACTCATACCATTAAATATTTTCTTGAAGTTTGGACATTCTCAATGATTATACTTGGAGTAAATGCCATCCAAAAGCCATTCCATTATCTTTGTTTTTGAATCACTTTGCCTTTATCCTAAGAATCAAGTTTAGCATGCCTTTATCCTAAGAACTAAGTTTAGCAGGTCCTTCAAGACTCTTTCCTCTTTTGTTTGTATGTCCTATCTTTTTCAATCTTCCGCATCATATTCCATGACTTCACATTCACTAGCTCTCTCTCTCCGTTCCCTACCTTAGAAGAATTCCAGGAGTTCCCTTGCGTTGATCCTTTACTTTAGAAATTCACATTCCCAAATGCAATTTAAAATTGCCTTCCTATTCCCTTCCCCAACTTCACTTCCAACCCTATCTCTTTCCAACTCTCTCTTTCCACTCAAAAAGACAAAAAAAACATCGATATCGACTCACTAGCTCCATTTCAATCGTCCTTGTCTACGTCCTAAGTCTTCATTAACTTCGTCCCCATAAAAATCTCGTTCCCTTTGAGATCCCATCAATAGTATACCCTTTGAATTGGGATCGAGAAAGAAACCTGTGAGCAATCAGTTTTTGGTGTTTTGATAGTGATCCAATCATACCTTACAAGAGTTTTTTTTTTTAGTCCTCAGGTTTGGCTTTCCTAGTTCACTGTAATAATCCATTTCCTTCTTTTTCTCCTCTTTCTCTGGCGAGTCATCTTTAATCGGAAAAAGAGAAAAGAAAAAAAGAGAGAAATATTTGGTAAACGCGCGTAACGACCTGCCAACCAGCAAACAAACAAAAAATTCAATTATGGGGATCTCCTTCAGTTTTGATTCCCCTCCTCTTCCTCTTTCCGTGGTGGCGGCGGCGGTGGTGGCGGCGGAGGCGGCGGCAACAGAGGCGGCGACGGTGGCAACGAAGGCGAAGAATGCGGCAGTGGAGGCGAAAAAGGAGGAAGCGGCGGCGGTGGAGGTAGCATCGAAGAAGGTGAATGAGGTGACGGTGGCGGAGGAAAAGGCGGCGGCGGCGGAGAAGGTGTTGAAGGAGGTGGAGGACGTGGTGGCGAAGGCGAAGGCGGCGGTGATGGAGGCAGTGAAAGCGGTGGCGAAGGCAGTGTCGGAGGCAGCATTGACGAAGGTGGCAGCGGCCGGCAAAGCAAGCGCGAAAGCGGCGTCGGAGGGCGTCAGCGAAGCGATAGCGGCGGCATCGGAGGTGGCGTTGGCAAAGGCGGCGGCAGCGGCGGCGGCAGCGGTGGAGGTGGTGGCGGTGAAATTGGCAGAGGTAGCATTAGCGAAGGCAGCATTAGCGAAGGCGGCGGAGGCGGCAGAGGCGAAGGCAGAGGCAATGGAGACAAAGGCGGCGGCGGTGAAGGCGGAGGCGGCGAAGGTGGAGGCGGCGACGGAGGCGGCGAAGGCGGAGGCGGCGGCAACGGAGGCGGCGATGGTGGCAACGAAGGCGAAGAATGCAGCAGTAGAGGCGAAGAAGGAGGAAGCGGTGGCGGTGGAGGCAGCATCAAAGAAGGCGAAGGAGGTGACGACGGCGGAGGAAAAGGCGGTGGTGGCGGAGAAGGTGTTGAAGGAGGTGGAGGACGTGGTGGTGAAGGCAAAGGTGGCGGCGGTGGAGGCGGCGAAGGCGGTGGCGAGGGCAGTGTCGGAGGTAGCATCGACAAAGGTGGCGGCGGCAGCGGCGAAGGCGGCGTCGGAGGCAGCGTCGGCGAAGGCGATGGCGGAGGTGGCATCGGAGGTGGCGTTGGCAAAGGTGGCGGCGGCGGCGGAGCGGGAGGTGGTGGCGGTGAAATTGGCGGAGGCAGCGTTGGCGAAGGCGGTGGAGGCGGCGGAGGCGAAGGCAGAGGCAATGGAGACAAAAACGGCGGCGGCGAAGGCGGAGGCAGCAGTGGTGGCGGCAAAGTGACAAAAAAAAAAAGGCATAAGTTGATATGACACCTAAGTGACGAAGGCAGCTAAACAATGAGTTAGCGGCGGTGAAGGCGGCAAAGTCTACATCAAATGGGAAAGTAATAAAAAAATCCACATATAATCATTTGTAAATAATCAATTTTGCTTTGATATGACACCTAAGTGACGAAAAAGAAGAAGTTATAGCACTCAAACAAGTATCGTATAAAAATTAAAGTCCTTTCATCGTTTTTCTCCTTATCGTAACGTATTGTTCCTTCAAGAAATTTTGGCATAAGTCAATACGTGCATCGTCCCAAAATATCCGATCGATGTCGGACGAACATTTTCCTGATGATGGCAGGTGGAATGTCCGATCGATGTCTCGCACGTGCCGGACGAGCACTACAGGCGCCAGAGGTATGCAACCTCCAACTTTCTGCTCGCCAACTTTTGGACATCCCATCTGGTTCAGTCCACGCAAAACGGACCTGAACAGGCCGAGCAAGACGGGCCTCTCCAGCCTACACCTCGACTAGCCCGACGACAAGCGGACATCCGAGGTCTAGGAGTTTGATCTAACCAATTTTAATTGGACCTAAGGATGATTGTCACTTGTTATTAGAATAAACCGTTTGGTTCTTGAAAAAGCTATTGCTCGAAATAGAACAAACCACTCAATCTATTATGTGATACTTGACGAGGAGCCTCGATACATGCTTTAGACAGAATCAATTTACAATAAAGTTGCGTGTGACATTTTCATTGATATCAGTTAAATCTCTTGCACCCTGTTTTAATAAATCAGTGATGAGTTATATTGCACGCACATGTTTCTTGGTGCATTGTGTGCTTTGATGCCACTTTAGGAGCCCATGGAATTTGATTTCGAATCTGTTCATTGAAAAAAGAAGTAAATCATATCTCATAATTTCACCAAATTTTATTGTCTCTGAACTTGTGAATAATTCCTAATAGAATCCATTTCTTTTTGACTGAATAATGACAACGAAAGTCTTAGATCTTATGTCAACTGGTCACTTTAATTCTAAAACTTTTTGTTAGATTATTTATGTCCTAAAATTCATTCCAGTTTGTCGGTTGAGTCATTTTGTTATCAAGTTAGTTTTAAGTGGAAGGGAAGTCTACATGGAATTCTTTCTTATGAACTTTTCATTTCTTTGGACTCATGGTGATGATGCGACACTCGTGAGTGTCGTATAAAAAAAAGTCGACAGAAGGAATAGAAGAAAAATAATAATTAAAAAAAAATGATGGAGGAAGCTAGAAGCGTGTGTAGGATTTTTTCCCCCGCTCGGCCATCATAGCCCTCTCTGCAAGAAAGGGCAAGGGGCTGCTGCCCCGTGGTGGCAAGTGGTGTCACCACCACTACGAGAGTGATTTCTGTTGTATTGTACTTGGTAAGAATAATATAAGTGTTATTACTTTCACACGATGTTAATATTTTTTTTCCTCACATGAGTACCACAAATTTACAAAATTGATTATTGCAGTGCCATTGGTAATTTCTCTTTGGAAAAAATCCAACATGGTTGTCTATCGTCTAACGTGGCGTCACTAGACATAAATAATTTTTAAATTATTTTTTAATAATTTTTTTTATTTTCCTTTTTTCTTGCCATTTTTTAGGGTTGACGAGGGTCATCAGTGACCCTTGCTAACTACAAAACCCTCGCCTAGAGCCGGCAAGGGCTTTGTGGCCTCACCTGCGGCTGCAATGCCCTTGCAGAGGTCCTTCGTGGCTGAGGGCGAGGCAGCTTGCCCTCGGCCACGAAGGCCCTCTGTGACATCTACATCATTGCTCAATAAAGTTGTGCACTCTTGGGCACCAAGCTCACCACCGTACCATATCACCCTGTCACTGCACCACCTCATCGCACGACGCCACGCCACCTCGTTGCCGTGTCACTGTTGCACGACCACCTTGCCCCGTCACTCGGCCTAGCCGAGTGCTCTCCAATTGGCCGCCAACTATGGCAAGATGAGGCAGTAAAATTGCGGCCAAGTCTTCAGCCCCAAACTCACGTAACCTCACCCAGCTGGCTTCTCCTAGTGCTGTCACGAGACGTGGCAATCAATTGTTGACCACGTCCATGAGGCGGTAAAAGAGGTAAATGAAAATTTACCCAGCCAAGCCACGTTCCCCTCTAGCTGTCTTCTCCTTGGGGCTCCCACGAGTTGAAAATATTGACCAAGACCATGCAAAGGCGGTGAGAAGAGAGAAGAACCGAAAGTTTAAATCCTGCCAGCCCATGTTCCTTCGTTCATCCCTCAGCAACAGCCAGACAGGCTCACATTCTACCCCTCCCTTCCCTCATCATTGTGACCTCTCTCTCCGCCCTTCCCGTTCAGTCCCTTAGCCGCGCAACGCCAAGAATCGCCGCCACCTTTGCTGGCGACGCCAAGAATCACCGCCACCTTTGCTGGCGACGCGCCCTCATCGCGCCAGCCACTTGTGCCGCCCCGCTGTCCTCAAGCCGCCCCATCAACTCGTCGCAGATCGACGAACGACCAGCCACAACCAGGCTTATGAAACCTTGCCACAACTGCATCAACACTTGCTTTGGACTAGAGGCAAGTGAAGTACTTACCATTTATGCTACATAGGTTGATTTCCATATGTTAAGGTCGATTTCCTAGAGTTTTAAGCATATTGATTGATTTCGTGTCTAATTGTGCTCATCGGCGGTTTCAGTATACATGTGTTGTAAGGATTGTTGAATTTTTGGTTCATTGAAACTACGGATATGGTGTCAGAATGCTAGATGTTGAAATGTGTACTGGTTTGAATTTAATTGACACGAATCTTCTACAGATCCGAGGTTACGACTGTTTTTAGGTCAATTTGCTGTAGGCCGAATTTTGCCAATTTTCTGTAGGATTTTGTGGTACAAATTTGATGGGACCTTCTTCATAAAAGTTGCGCGTTATGTCTTGTTCTGCAATATACTTTAATTTCAGAATTTTCGGACTTTATACGTGCAAAATATATTTTAAAAACTATGCGGGTCCAAAATTATTTTTATAAGCCATTTCCAAACCTTTTCTCAGTTAAAGGATTTTTTATCAACAATTTGGACTAATGTCCTTCCGCATCTTAAACTATAAGGTGGAATTTTTCCATGATATTTGGAGTTCAATTAGGCATCCAAAATGCCATTTCCTGAACTTGTTGAAACTTGGCTTCGTGCCCTATTTTGATCCGAAATACAGAAAATTACTAGGATCCTTACAAGCTAAATTGGACCTTGAGTTCCCTATGAAAAACGTTCCTCGGAGTCCCATCCACGTCATGTTAAAGTTCAGTGATTTTTTAAACTAATTTGCTTGACGAATACCCTTGATTTCTACAGATGGGCAAGCTACCATTTTCCTATCGATTTTGGATAAACTCTTGTTTTGCAATCCGTCTTTTTAATTGATATGGTCAATTAAATGTTTGTATCATTTCTTTGATTTTCAAAGGATAGTTGGTGGTGGATAGTAGGAGTGAACATGGTCCGGGTTGGGCCGGTCCACCCCCTAATCCTAGGACCAACTCGCACAGTGCCGGTCCTCAATTTTTGGGACCAAGGACTGACCCTATTGAGCTTGGGACCGAGGACCGGACGGACCCAATGGGTTCGGTTCGGTTATAGGGTCAACTTGGGACCAATTGATACTTTTTTATTTCATTTTTTGTACTCCTTAAAAAAGCAATTGAGTACCGGACTAACCCAATGGGTTTGGTCCAATTTCAAAGTCAACTCAGAACTAACCAATAATTTTTTATTTCATTTTTTGTACTCCTTGAAAGAGCAACCGATGACCGTACCGACCTAAGGAGTTCAATGATGAGCAAGGTCAGTTAAGAAAGGCAAGCAGTGAAAGTCAAGTTGGGTGAGCATCAAACAGAATGAACATCGAATGTCGAGCGGAGACCAACAAGCCAAGCAAGCATCGAGCGGTGAGTAGCATGAGTGACCCAAAGCTAGCGAGGCGAGTGTTAAGTGGTGAGCAAAGAAGTTGTTTCTTTTGATTTTGGTAAATTGAAGACTAAGAGGACAAATAAGACATAAGAGAATGAATACCAGAGGAGGATGCTATAAGGAGTTATTTATACTTTTTTGGAGGCCGTGAGGACTCCTCACGAAAACATTTTCCTTCTTCATAATTATGACTATTGACGTCGTAAAAGACATTAAAAATCTAAGTTATATAAATAATAATGTAAAATTACTTGAACTCTTTATTAAAGAGCTGTTTAATGTTATTGACGTCGTTTATTTTAAGGCTTTCTTTATATAAAAAAAATCATAAATAATATATATATTCAGGGTTGGTTCGGATTGGACCGACCCAAAACTCTCAGGATCAAGGACCGACTCGTACAGTGCTAGTCCTGGAATTCTAGGACCATGGACCGACCCAATTTCCCTAGGAACCGAACCAGGATCGGCAGGGTTAGGCCAATCCAAGGTCGGTCCAAAGTTGACCCAGACCGATGCTCACCCCTAGTGGATACTGAACTGCTCTTCTGCATTTTACTTAGTGAATGGCTAGTTTAAATTGTAAGATTTGAATTGTTGCAACATGGAATGAGTGTGTGATTTGGGAATAATGTCGGTCCTAGGGATGACGATGCTCTAGGTGTTGGAAGGGATGCCTAGAGGGCTAACTGAATTCCTTTGGATGCGTAAGGGGTGTAACATGGTTTGCCAAATGTTCTCGCAATGCTGAATGGGTGCGAGATACTCAGAGGGGTAATGGGGTTCTTGAGAAGATGGTGGCAGTCAATCACAATAAAGATGATCTATTGCATTTCCAAATTTCATTCAAGCTTTCCCGGTTACTATTTTTCAAAGAAAAATGTTTTCTATTTGTTACACTAATTTTGAGAAAGGTCCTCAGGTAAGTCGATATCATAATAATTTTCTGTCTTTTATATTTGAACTTTTTCGTATGTGCTGTTATTGATTTATGTGGTATAAATAGGTTAGTAGTTTGCTTATTGAGCTTTGTGCTCACTCGTGGTTGATCATTATTTTTCAGTTCAGTAGCATTTTGGGAAAACTAGACTAAGATTTTGGACATGCTGTGGGTGAAGGACAAATGACATAGTACATACATAGTATTTAGGTCAGAATGACGCAGCTATTGGAGCTTTTGGGTGTAGTAAAGAATAGTGGTACCTTTTGCTTATCATCCAATGTACCCCAACCCTGTCACTTAAAATATATATATAAAAGAAATGAAAGTGCTTGGTTTTATATTTATGCATGCATTGCTTGAAATTAGTGTGTATTGAATTGTCATTACATATTTTTACATGCTTAAAAATGCAAAGAATTGAATAGTTATGTTAGCCATGACGTGCTAGAGACGTCACACTCTTGCCAGATTTGGGCAAATGTTTTGCAAGCAATGAGGGTCGCTGACCTTACAAAAGGCAAAAAGAAAGATTTAAAAAAAAATCAAAAAATCCAAGTTGAATAGGAAATAATAAAAAAAAAAATCCATGTATAATGATATGTTAGAAATAACAATCAAATGATATTTCGATATGACATTTAAGCGAGAAAAAAAAAAGTTATAGTACTCAAGTGAGTACTGTATAAAAAATTTCGTTTTGCTCAAAATTTTTTTGCCATAAGCTGACACGTGCATTGTCCCAAAATATCTGATTGATGTCTCGCGCACGTCAGACGAGGACTACAAGCGCTGGAGGCATGTGACCTCCAACTTCTCTTTCGCCAACTTTTGGACAGCCCACCTGGTCCAGTCCGCAGAGACGGATCCGAGCGGGCCAACCAAGACGGGCCTCTTCAACCTGCACCTCGACTAGGCCGACGACGAGCGGACGTTTGAGGTCTAGGAGTTCGATCGGCTCCGCGGGACACCAGTTCTACCGCTTGCTAGTCTTCTACTTGAATTTTGGACAATGCATTTCGTTGTTGGGCAAGGGAAATTGGAAAAAATGGCTGTCTTCTATTTTTTATTTCGGTGGTTCCATCAGAGCAAGGTTATTCAAGAAATAAATAAATTATTTTCATGTACTGGCCATAATTATGTGTCCTCGACACAGGTAAAATTATCAAAATAGTAACCTTTTAAAGGAGCTAATTTAATTTAAAACATTTTTCATATTGGTACAAATTTAGTTCATCTAGCCAATTTGGCCGAAAATTGTTAACGTGGATGCCAATAGTCATATATGGTATGGTTGATGCTGACATAGAAATTTTTTTTTTCTTTCCTTACTCTTTCTGCCAGTGGCCGGTCATCAACAATTTAACTTCATCCGTTTATTCGAACCCTCAATAGAACACACAAGAGGGAATAGCTTACCATTCTAAGGCTTCGTTTATATCCTTTGAAATAATTAATAGATAAAATATATTTTTAATCTTCTCTTGTTCTAATATTTAATTCGTGTACATCTATGGTATAGTTTATATTTAGACGCACTAAGCTATTACATTATTTTTTATTTTCATGATAAAAAAGCTCTTATTCTAATCAATCAATGTAGAATGTTGGCGAGTAATTAAAGATTTATTAAGAATTTAAGATAAGATTTTAAATAAATTGATATTGTCGCGACCTACCTCTAATGCACCACCTAGAGTGCACCACCTGGATTACTAAGTCTAAGCTTAGCTTGGATTTTCCCAAGCTCACCAATTCGTGACTTAGTTTTAAATTTTTAACATGCAAATAATTTTTTAATTAGGAGTCACCACTAATCTATTCTTTGGTGGGTCAATTGGAAACCCAAGCAGAGTAATGGAGATTTTACTTTACTTCTACGAACTAGAGATTGTGAGTTCGGGTTTAGATTTCTCTAATGCTCTTTCAATACTTTTTATCTTTTATTGTGAAAAAATATTTTGTAGGCAACTTGAATTGATTTTAATTTAAGTTCCTAATATGTGAAGTGACCATGCGGGTACACAAACCATCAATTTAACACCCAATAAAGCAATAAATTACCACACTTACCTTGTAACAACGAAAGCATATGCAATGTTAGCTCCAAATTCACATCAACAGCACTAGATATGATTTCTAATTAACACATAGTAACTCAATCATTTTTAGGATTTTCTCTTGTTTAATGAAATTTAGTCTATGTGCAATGCATTTTAACCAAATGGCCTAATTCTAATGGTGGACAATTTTTAATTAAATGGACCTAGTAACAATCACTAAATGATTTGCATTTACGAACCTATCAGGCAATCACTAAATGACATGCGTTTATAGCATGCATTAACTACATGACCTAAACTATATGACATGGCGGATGATATGGATGTGATGCAATGAATCTACATGACATGCACATGACATTTTTGGATTTTTTTTTTAATTAAATTCGTAATTAAAAATGCAGAAAATTAATTATCTAGAACAAAGATAATATATAATTCAATTTAGGTATCAAACAATGTCAATTCCTAATTTAAATTAGAATATTATCTTGAATATCATAGAACCTACTTAAACATGCAATATGACTTAATTAACTTAAATGGTATGCAATGCAATCTTTTTGTATTTTCAGAATAAGGAAAGCAATCAAAATATTCAAACCACTCAATCCACAAAGGTATCATCCAATCGATTCAAATATGGAAACAATGTCTAATCTTCAACTTGAAATTTTGCGAATAAAATTGATAAATTGATCTTAAACCTATCAAAAAATTAATTATAAAGATTCCTGCAGGATCAATAATTTCATCTAAAACTTTATAGATTGAATTAAAGATAATGTGCGGTTGCAAATTAGGAAATATATCCTAATGTAAGGATGCAATTAGATTGCAATAAGCATAAATTAAGTAGTCAAATATTCAAAATAAATCGGTGCGGGTAATATTACCTAAACATGTGGATTACCTTCCAAATGGGATCGGACAAGGGATCGAGGACGGCTGGCGATGCTCACGACTGGCGGTCGTCCACTGGGAGGCTTGCGGTGGGAATTCGGTGAGATAAGGCGGGATTTTTGTTGGTGTGCCCGAAGTCCTCACGATCGTCTGCGAGCCTTTTTCTGTGTAATTCTCTTCACGGCTGTCTCTTGTCCACTAAGATCCTCTAATTTGCGGATATGATTTCTAATTCGAATTTGTCAACGGACGATTCCCGATCGGTGATTGGCAACGCAGGTGGCCGGCAGTGGTTTGGACAGCAGCACAGCTACCAGCGTTGCGGGTCAGGGCTCAGCTCACGGGCAATACATATTGCAGCAGCTCGTGCTCATCGCAAAGGGGCAGCGTGGATAGGACGATCGCTAGAACTTATGGGATGCTGCAAATCGAATTGGAAAAAGACTGGAGTTCTCGAAGGAATTTGAGCACCTGCGAGAAAAAATCTAAACACAAGGAAGCACTAGTCGATGCGTGGTTAAGCGCTAGCTTTGCACGATGAAGCTGCTGGGCTGAGGGACGCCACTAGAGATTCCTGCAAGTCACCTCAGTAGAGATGTCGAGATCAACGCGGTGTAGTATTCTCGGTAAGATGAAGTCTAGGGAGATGAGCAGATGGAATCGTCATAGTGAACCAGGTGGGGACGTGATCATCTTCAAAGTGTGGATTCTCCTCTAGCAGTATATGAGCCCCTTTTTGGCGTATTCTCCAATGAGGTGAACGAGTTTTCTCCTTGTACCTTCAGAACCTGCAAGAAGAATGAAGAATAGAAAACTCTCTTTTTGTGGTCGTATGTATCCATATGCGTGGCCCCCTGCTATCGTGTCTTATCTCTAGCGAGTCTTCTTTTATAGGTCAAGAATGGGGTTTTTTTAGAATATTTCGTTTCCAGATTCAAACTTCCTTTCTCAATATGCATGAAAATTACTTTTGCTCGCCCATAACCTCTCGAATATATTAAGATATATGCTCCTATGTGCAATATTCTCTATTATCTTTCAATATTTGTTCCGAAATCTTCCATTCCGTTACGAAATATATCTCTCAATGTGTATATTGCATGAATATGTGAAAAATATATCGAATATATCAAATCATCATTCCTCATAAGTCAATTTTTGGTTATCAGAGAATAGCAGGCTTGGGCCAATTTTCTCTCGCCGCTAGCTTAATCCAACTCATCTAATTAAAGTTTAGAACCATCAAGTCAAAACCATCCATCACTAGTCCAATGCAAATGTAATTAAAAAAAAATGCTCCTAAAACTATATGTTATGCAATTTAATATTTTTGTTTAGGGGTTAAAATTAATCCCTAATTTTTAATGCAATAAGTGAATGATCGGATTGTCAAAATTTAGATGTCAATACATACGTATATCTTTTGTAATATAAATTGAAATCCACGACCTTCACTTCTTGAGATGTATGTCGTGCACTCGCCATTACTGTCAGAGCTTTAACCCTAATGGGGCTTTAAAAAAGAACATGGAAAGAAACACTGTATAAATGGCAAAAGAAACATTGGCCTCAAAAAGACTAAAAATATGTCAAATGCTTTGATTCCAAATATGAAGTCATAAACGATGACTCATATTTTATGTTGCAGAAAGTAAGCGATCAAATAATAATAAAGATAGAACAAGAAAATAAATTAAATATTAGATTTATGTGGTTTAGTCATAGTGACTTACGTTCAATGGGAGAGCAACAATGAATTTATTATAGATTAAGCGATACAACACTATCAAGATTTCCAAAGCTTCAATTTCACCTAAAAATAGCCCATTCATTGATTAGCTCCACAAGTTCTTGCGAAATAATTTCTCAATCTCACAGAGAAATTAAACAAATTTTAAACTCACAAGATTTAAGCTTTGTTGACGCCAAATTTTTAATAGGTAAAGTTTTGGGATTAGAATTTTTGTGATAGGACCATTTTTGATCAAAAAGGGTTGTTTTTCATTTTTTTTGTTCATTGGCCCATAATTTATGGGTGATTTCTTAACCATATTTATCGAAAATTCAAAAAGTCAAAAGTGGCCAACCTTTTGACCAAAAAGTTATTCCCGGGTCAAAATTTTATTTTTTGTACAAAAAAGTTCCTAAATAGTCCCAATTTCATTTTGGCCAAGAAGATTTAAAAAAAAATCAAAATTTTGACCATAAATCGGCCTCTTAGTGATTAATCACTAAAATGTTGACTTTTAATTAAACTTTTGAGCAACAAAATTAAAAAAAAAAATTGAAAACTCACAAATCACTTTATTTCAGCTTCAATTTGACTTTGGCCACAAAAATTTCACAAAAATCAATTAAGAATATATTTTTTCGATTTTTTTGGATTTAGGTTCGGAATCAATAAAAAATAAAATTATTCTCTTTTTAGTCATATTTTGACTTAGCTTCTTTTACAACATTTGATCTAGATGTCATTTTAAATTTGCTCGTGCAACCAATTTTGTGGTTTGGCATATTGAGGCAAAAATTTCAATTTTTAGCCCTAATAAGGGATTCCAGTTGATTCTTCACGATTGACAAGATTGTACCTCTAACCAACTAGTTTTCTCAAGGTGAATTCAAATATGGGGTCAATTTTGGTTAATTCACTTGGGAACTTTCCAATTTGATGGATTTAGCTTTCTTGAACTTTGGAAAATCAAGCTAATGAGCTTCAATTGATGCAATTCAAGTTGATCCATTTTAGACTAAGATTTAATTTGATAGATTGAGATTAAATTTCATCATTGACTCTAAATTTATTTTTGATATAAAGTTCATACCATCATTCTAATGTCAATTTGAATGCATTAAGCCGTCATGAGTATAGTTAATAAAATCAATTGATTTTTTGCTGTATCAATTGAAGTTAATTTCAATCAATTTGGTTTTTGAGGATGGAAATTGCACGAATTGCGCTAATTGACAAGAAATTCTGAATTTTGATCAAGTTGAATAAGTACCAAAAGTCTACAGATCATATTTAAAAAATAAAAAATTTATAAACCACATTCCATATTACGTTAAGGTTGAGAGATCACATAAACAAATTAAAAATTTAAAAATTGCATGGTACATTATACCATAATTTTGGAACCATTCGTGCCATTATAAGTCAATTCAAACTTTGAAGCTAGCAAATGGGATTGAACACCGGAGAGATGTAGACTTTTTCTGAATAACTTAATTTTAGCTACGGAGTAATATAATATTCTGCCACTTGTTAAGTTGACTATAATTGGAAGTAAGATTTTTCAAGTCACTTCCAAAATAAAAAGAAAACAAAAACTACACATTTTAATAAAACCACTTACCTCAAATGGTAAATTTCAAGTTTTCAAAGCTTATTTAATAAGATTAAGTTTTAAGTTAACACCTTCCTTATATAATTATCATTTTTGTCGTATTAGTGAAAATGCCGGCTGAGGAAGCAATGAAGCTACAATGAATGAGACGTTGTATCATTATTATTATTATTTTCCCACATGCTAGAAAAGTCTACCTTCTAATATATATATATTTGGGGGCTAAAATCTACCTTCTAATCTTTCTTTTTTTTGGACAGAAAACATAACTATATTCATTAAAACTGAGGATTACATCGTGCGCCTAAAATATCAGCAGTTAACAGATCTAATATCAGAGGGGGAGGGGATATGGGCCACGCATCAGAGAGAGCCCCAGTTCAATGAAGTTTTGCGGCCCAATCCGCTACATGGTTAGCCCCCCTTCGACAATGAACAACCCTAGCGCAGGAAAACTTCTTAGCAGGAATTGAGCCTCTGCAAAAACCGAACGAACCTCCCACGGCGGCAAGGTAAGTTCATTCATCGCTTCCACCAAAATCAAACTATCCGATTCGAGGATGAGTTTATTTTGCTGTCTACCCGTTTGTTGCAGATGGCGAAGAGTGAGCAATAGTGCCATAAACTCGGCCTGCAGTGGCGAAGAAACAGTGATCGTCCAGGTAAGTCCATCGAGCAGGGTACCTCGCTGATCTCTGCAAATAGAGGCGATTGTGCCGCTTGTAGATTGTGGATCAAAAGCCCCATCGAAATTAACTTTGAGTGAGTCTTGTTCAGGTGGTCTCCATAGTTCGCCGCCACTGATCCGCTGTTGCGCTTGTGCTGCAGAAGAAGGAGAAGATAACACAACTGATCGGGCATGTATCAGGGCGGAGTCCACAAGCCGGTGTGGATTCAGATGCTGATGACGGAAAATAAAGTGATTCCTCGCTTTCCAGAGATTCCAAAGAACATAAGCTAGTGTAGCTGAATCAGGCGTGTTCTGTTGTTTAAGTATGTGAGCTGCTACCCAATGTTCTATACTGTGCGTAGTGTGTATATGAATGTGCATATGTTGAGCTAGCACGGACCAAACAGGGACTGTTTTTTGACAGAATAGGAACAGGTGAGTTGCTGTTTCAGGTAGGGATGGCTGGGTAGCACAACAAAGCGAGAGATACGATTTAATCAAGGGATTGAGTAACGGGAGAACAGAATCGAGAAGCGCATCTCGTGGAAAAAGATGAAGGGTTGGACGAGGGTTTTGGGTGAAGCTATCATGGCGGTAGAAGAGAGCTCTACATCACCGAGAGAAAAAGACGATATCTACCTTCTAATCTTGAATGCCATTAATTCAAGAAAGAGTAGTAGTTAGAGTGAACAACATTTCTTTAATCTATACACATTAATATAAACTTATATCCACCAATCAATGGACTTCATTGACCGTTGAGAAAGAGTAAAATGCCAAGTCAACTTTGTTTTTGATTGTACATATGTACTTGATTGATGAGAGAAATCAATTTAAGGGAAAAGGGCTCATTCCCTTTAAAAATCCTTAGTCTTAGGTTTAGTCTTAATTTTGCTTAATTTTTTTTTTGTCTCCTAAAAAATTCTCTAACTTTACTCTAGTCCAAAATCTGCTCCCATTCCTGAAAATTGTCACTAATTTCTTCAATATTATTAACATTAAAAGGTTGCTATTGTTACTTAAAAGGTGAGGGTTTTGATGAAAGTAGGTTTTGATTATCAACTTCTAATTGATTTTGATGTCGATAATTTTGAGCAAACTAGTGGCGATTTTTTGACATGTGGGTAGAATAGATGCTAGAGTGAGAGTTAGGGATATTTTACAAGAAAAAAGAAAAAGTTCTAGGTAAATTGGGATTAAACCTAAAGGTTCAGGTGTTTTGGGTAATTGGACCATTAGGAAAAAAAACTTAAAATAAAATTCCATATGTAAAGCTCAACACACTTTGAGTTAATAAAAAAGAAAAAGAAAAAGGGATCGATCAACATGATTACTAATTATGAAAGTAGAATTCGAACCCACAACAGAGAATTCAATAGAGACAATGACGTACCGTTCTAACCTAATTCTTTATTCCCCACGCGAACAACCTCGACGAGCTAATAATCTCTAGCAAGAAACGACAAGCCCCATGGACGTTGCTATTCTTGCTATTCAGTTGGTGGACAGCGATGTCTCACCAGAAGAGAAAATGGCATATTGGCATTACTTCACTTTGCTTGATTTATTCATGAATTGTTGGCTTTTGTCTTAGCCTCCTCTCATTCTCCTATTTAATATCTAGGCGTATCGAGCTGTTGCATCATATTCTATAGCTAAAAATCCAATTTTCACGATATATAAAAAGAAAACCTCTCTTATTCTAATGAGTCCACATGGAAATTTGGTAAGTGGTTAGAGATATGCCAACGTGTGGTTTTTATAATATATTCATACATACGTCTTTTGTAATATGAAACATATATTTTTGGGAAAATGACATAAATAGTCTATGAATATTTGGCTCAATATGCAATATGGTCCATGAACGTGTATTTGTTCAATGTAGTTCCTGGTTTTTTGATACACGTTTATTTTAGTCCTTGGAGTATATGAAAATATTCAATGTTGTCTATAATCTTGAATTAATAGGAGGATTGCATTAAACATGTTTACATAGTTGAAGGTGTTATGGCTAGATCTATCACCTAGAAGGAGGTGAATATGTGATATTGCGGAAATTAAAACAATTTAAAAATAATATTGCCAAGGTACAATGTCTGGTGACAAAAAATGTTATGAGCATATCTTATCAATGTGCAATTTACTCCATCACAAATAAAATACGAGGGTAAGTGATATAAAATTGCACACAAGCGATTATAGTGGTTTGGCATTGACAAGCTTACGTCCATTCTCTCACACTACCAACCTATTGGCTGAATTCAACTATAAAAATCAATCAAAGGTTAGAAAATTTGAGTAATGATTATAACTCCTCTCACGCTCTCAACCTCTAAGTGATGACATAATATTGCGCACAAAGACGAATGTATTTGATCGGAAACCCTCTTCAAACTTTAGAATTATAAGCTTTGGTTCTCTTATGTTGTGTTTTTCCTTTTAGCTTCAAGACCTCATTTGATGCTCTTCCCTGCTTAAGCTGACCATTAGATTTATCTCTAGGAATTATCCAACTAATCTACTTGTTGGCCTAGATCTTGCTTAGAAGATTTGATCGCTTCGAGCTTGTCGAGGATAAAGCTTCTCGTTGATTCTATTGCTCATATAGCAGTTTGGGTTTTCACAAGTCAAGTACTTCAATTTGAAAAAAAAAAAAAATGCTTCACCTTAAGTCCAACGTTCTAAAAAATCCAAATCTTCGAGAGATAATTTGGAAAACTTTCCTTTGAAACTCCTTATATATAAGGTAATGAATCCAATCAATTGCCACTAACCTTTGCATGAGTATATTGACTCATTCCTGATCGTTTGACATAACATATATGGAAGGAAATAATTAAGCTATAACTTTGGTTCTGATTGATAAATCACATTCCATTGGATTTTCTATCTGAAAAGTTTTCATCATTAGAATTAGAGTCTTTATTTTTAATAAGTTTTGCTAATTTTCAAAATTACTTAGAGTTTATGTCTACACTTTACTTGTTTAAGAAATAAAATAAAAAAATAAATCAGTTCTTGGTAGTCCAATTTCCACTTGGAAGTGGGAACTAGACTAAAAATCATCGGTTTTAATTTGATGGGACTAATCCCCAGACAAGCGTCCCTAGAACTGCCTATATGCTCGCCCCTACTCATCATGGGAGGGGTGCTGCTGCGGAAAAAAGAGGCTTGCGTGCTTCGGAACGTACCGGCGCAAAAGATTCTGGATGAAGTTTCGATTGCTTGATGAGGTGGCGTCGAGCACGGATGCACACTGGATCTACATTGGCCAACTCGTGTGGACGATAAAGGGGGGACTATACGTGAATAGCAGGGATCCAACCGACGGGGTCGGTGTTGACGCTTTTGCAGGCTGTGCCTGGTCCCATCGGCACTCGGGACCCGACATCTTTGCTTCACATCTCGAGAAGGAACGTACTCTGTTTCATGTCGTCCTCGAAAATGTCCACTTGCGGTAGCCTGTGTAAATTGCAAAGAGAGAGAAGCTTCCTCTCTCCTTTTGTTTCGGATGGAGACCAATGGTCCCTCGGTTTGCCTCGGATCTCGACACTTGTCCACTCAATCGAACAAAAGAATTCTTGATAACGAGCGAAAGCCGGATACTTGTGGTGCTATTAACCCTCTTTTTTCCTCTCGTTCCGGCGTCATATGGTTTTTTCCCCTTTTTCTCTTCACGGAATCAGTTGAATCATTCCTTTGCTCCGAAGCCACTCCACAGAATTTTCACTCGCTCATCAACCCAATCGTTTGCAAAGCCCCTTTTGGAGGCCTTATGCATCCTCACCCCAGCCAGCCTGCTAAATCAGTGGCCTCAAGTAGTTGAGGAAGAATGTAGAGTCTATCTATCCGGGACTGTATAAAAAAATCAACAATTTGGAAAATGTTTTTCTAATTTTTAAGCATTTTCTAAGGTTTTCATTGTCAGTAACAACAACCGATTCCCCTCTTACTTGCTATTTTTGAGGGAGCTTTGATATTTCCATCGGTCCGGTGGATTCTTTCCAAATGAACTGAGTCGAAACGACCATTAATGGTGGCTCACGACTGAAATAAGACAGTTGGACGAGCACATCGTGAAGGACTATCAATAATGAGCTCGAGGGCCACGCATGATGGCCAATTAAATTTGGAGAGCGACTTCTTTCAGATTCTCCTATTGCCTATCATAAGCTGTCGGTCCATGAAGATATGTGGCTGGAAGTTGAAGAAGCGAAGATCAAATCGGGTCATAGTTGACAACCACCGAATCAATCAACCATTTCTGCAGGCACTAACTGTTATTCTGCAGGCACATTTGGATCCTATTTACAGACAAGGAGTCCTTATGGTGCAAGTGGATACACTCAACCTTCTTGAAAAGGAAGAGTTTTTGGGTGGTAGGGGTGCCGAAATTCTGCTCATGAGCTTGGAAGAGAATCCTACACCCAAGATCCGAGTTTCGACTCCATTTCCAATGAAGGATTGGTGATGGCCAGTTAGTCTCCCTTTGGTTTGATCATTGGCACCAGAAAGGTCCCTTACATCTTATTTGCTCAGACTCGATGATTTGGAATTTTGGTTTATCCAGACTTGCAACAGTGGCTGACCTTTTCTCGCCAGCGGGACAAGCATTCGGGACAGTGATTGAATCTTGGGAGCATCCACTCCCTCTCCTCTCTAGTGCACCGGATCGTCTCATTTGGACCGACAGCCTTGCTGGTCTTTTCTCGGTTGCATCCGCTTGGCATATCATCAGAAGAAAGAAGGATAGGGTCAGTTGGGCTTCCTTTATATGGAACAAAGCTATCACCCCGAGATATCAATTCAATCTCTGGCTAATTATAAAGAACTGTCTTCCCACCCAAGCCTTGCTTATGACACATGGCAAAATTGGCTATGAGGTATGTGTTTTTTGCAAGCTAACACCGAATTCCATAGATCATCTCTGAGATAGCTAGTATAAGCACCTAGAGGGGGGTGAATATGTGTAAAAACAGTTTCTCGTTATAAGAGAGCAATATTAGACAATAGAATTGAAGTTCGCCTTTTGTTACCACAACGAATTATGATCAAAGTAAAAGAGAGTAAGGAAGAGAAAATGAACACATAAATTATAGTGGTTCGGCTTATTCCAAGCTTACGTCCACTCTTCCGTACTGATAGCCACCGGCTGGATTTCACTATGACCAAAAGAGTTGTTACAGTAAAGCTCTCCCTTGATTCCACAGTGTAGATAATCTACCACACTTCCTTAAGGTTTCTCAAGAATATAGACTCTCTTTTGCGTACAAGATTTCACTCAGCAAATGAATTGACTAAGAACAAGGAGCTTCAGACTTTGGAATTCTTCTATTACGCACACACTAGAACAACTAGAACGTCTTGATTATATACTCGTGTATGCCATCATACCCGTTGGCACTTACCAAAGGAATTCTTCCAATCTTCTCGTTGGACATAATCAATTAGAAAGATCATTCGAGCTATTTAAGGAACATGACGATAGCCCATCAATCCTGCTCACCCATACAATCAGGATCTCAGTTTCCATAAGTAGAACCTTCCAAGTATACTTTGCCAATCATCGGATCCTTAATCAATCTTGATTCGGATAAAGGATTCCGTTATGTCATATCCAGCCAAGAGATCTTCGTCAGTCGATAAGGTCAAATCCTTAACGAAACATCCAGTCCTGGATAGACCTTCTTTGAAAAACTAGAAACTGTCAATGAGGATAGACTTTGAGTCTTGAGTTTGGCAGTCCGGAGGTCTTCAGACTTTAAATAGAAGAATTTGCAAATCTTTAAACTAGACTGATGGAAACGTTTTGTCAGCTTCAAAACACTCCACGAAGATTTCTCCAACAATCTCCCCCTTTTTGATGGTGACAAAACTTTCCTACAGATTTGGATAACTTTGATCTGCAAAGCATTACTTAAGCAAATATGGATATCTTATAAAGATAAATGACTTAAAGATAACACTAGAATCTGCAACCACAGAAAATAGGTTAGTCTTGTAGATGAGTAAAGCCATAAGATATCAATAGTACTTAAGATAAACAGCCAATGCCAAATCCAGTCCACAGCCAGACATAAAAGTCAAGTCAAAACAAACATCAAAACAAATTAAGAGTTCTAGTTCAAAAAGTTCAAAGTTCAAAGTTCAAATCTGCATCCCATCTCTCCTCCTTTTTGTCATCATTAAAAAGTTAGAAATGGAAAGAGAATGGAATCAAGATTGCTTGGGAACACGAACAAGCTGGAAATCTCCCATTGATTGGACAATGCCTTCCAGCTTTTTCAACTCTTCCTTCAGTTGAGCCACATCTTCACCCTTAGCATTTGCTTGAATCTGAAGAGCAAGAGCTTAGATCTGATCATTCAAAGAAACTGAAGAAGCTTGGCTTGCAGTTTGCAAATTCTGTACTTCATATCCCAGAGCATATATCTAACCCCGCAACTCTAAGAGAACATCAAGAATTCTGTGAAAATCTACTGAATTATCAGTCTGCGTACTAGCTTCTACACGATCATATGGAGTAAAGGCAGACGATGACAAATCAGCATAGTTACATAGATTGGGCGATGAAACATCAGGACCCTCCTCAGGAAATTGAGAGGCATAGATATCCTTTGGATCTGCTGGAGAGCAGCTTACTCCTTCACTGGTGGCAGGATATGAGGACATTCCTCTTTTCTCACGATCTCCCCCTGTTTCCATGCCTTCAGGTGGAGAAGAGTGTTCCTCATGCTCTGCTTCCTCTTGATCTCATTTCTCCTCTTCTTCTTCAATTCTTTCCTCCTCAGCATCTCTTTCTTCTGTTTCTCTCTCTTCTGTTTCTTTTTCCTTTGCTTCCAAATTTTCTCTTTCTCTAGTCCTCTATTTTGTCTCATCTGTGTCTTTCTCTTGTCGTTCCGTTGATTCTGGAATAGAACGACTGAGTTTCTTCAATGCCATTGCAGAAATGGTGACGTCATCCTCATCTTCTTCATTCTCAACGATGAGAGCTTTTCTTTTCTTGGATGGAGCAACCATGGGCTCCTTCCCTTTTCTTTTTGCTGCCGAAGAGATTTGATGAGTCTTGGCAGGGGTTTTCTCCTTGAATTTCTTCAATGCCTTGTTAAGTTCTTTCAGACGCATTTTAGAAACCATTTTTAGTCCCACTACCATTTGATCACACATTCTAACATAGAGAATTCGGGGAGGCTGAATATTCAAATGTCTGAATAACTTGGTCACAAGAGCTGGATAAGGAAGTTGATCCTTGTCCTTCACTGCTGCTCTATACATGTGGAATATGATAATGTGAGGAAGAGAAAATTTTTTCCCAGCATTGATGGCATACATCAGTTTTGCCTCTGAGTTTGAAACATCAGTCTTTGAAGTAGATTTTGATCTAAGGTAATTAATCACAATCTTGTGAAGCAGAATGTTGAACGCACTTATCCTCAAGTAGGAAATCTTTCCCTCTGTCATTCTATCCTTAACCAGTTCCAACGTAGCACGAGCAATAGACACATTGATAGGTTGATATCTCCCTCTTTCAACCCTAATCACATCAGCCAACATATCTACATCCACCACATAGTCCTGATCTCGGACACTAAAAGAGAATCTATTCGCATCTAGGAAACTGAGAGTTGAATAGAAATATACAGTGAGTTCAGCATAGGCTTCTGTAGATTCAGAACAAAAGTGTTCAAGTTGAAGAAGACTGAATTTTTCCCTCAAATTGACGTTGACAGAGTCAATGAAATCAAAATCCACACTTCTAGGGTTTATCACCCCATGCTTCAACAACTTAGAGTATAGATGCTTGTGTTCCTCCGATCGAAACAAGTCTGTCCTTTTGCTCCGAATTTTTGCTTCAAGACCCATTCTCAGTTGAAATTGACTGTACAACTTGTCATCATCATTCCCATCTGGCTGATTCAGCCCTTCAACACGTGGATCACTTGGGATATTAGCAAGGGCTTCTTCTGCCGACCCCGCTGGGGCAATTCCCAAACGTTCCATATTTCGTAAGAAGAACTACTCAGTACTATACCCTTTGTCCTTAAGAAACTCATCGATGTAGTTCAATGGAGTACCGCTCCTCTTTAAAGCACGGTAAGGCTTATAAGTAAAAGAGGGCTTATAGATTCTTACGGGTTCTGCGCCTTCGATGATTTCTTCCTCTTCTCAATGAGCAACATCATGTGGTCTACATGGAGGAGATGGACGCTGCTGAGAATGTTGTGGGCTCTGCTACTAACTAGGAGACTTTTCTTCCTCGGTGAGATCAAAGTGTGTAGGCCCCTCACGCATTTACTGCGGTCCCCTGTTTGCGATCCTCGAAGACTTCCTTTGAGATGACATCTTTCACAGTCTTTGAAAGATTCCAAACTTGTTTTTCCCAAGAAAAATGACAACTTTTCGAAGATTAAACAAAAGAAGAAGACAGAAGTGGAAGATCGATGCTTTTCAGGGTTTTTTGAGTAAAACAAAGAGGAACCGATTGTATATAGAACAGTCGAAGAGAGGCATACAAAACGTCATAAAGGAAAGTAAAAAGATGCATTTTTAAAAAATAACTGCCTTTTCAAAAATTGGATAACCGTGGTTTAAAATTAACTCCATTTTTAAAAAGAAAGATTGCAATAATCACGTAAATTAAAAATAGCAAAAATCAATTATGGACAGATATTTGTACCTTTTCAAGATTTAATCGAGAGAGAATAAAATAACTTACAGTAAAAAATCTCGATTGTTTGAGTCTAAGAGTCTCTTGACTTTTACTTCTTCAAACCTCAAGATGTTGAGTCCGGAACGAATAACTTCAAATTAATTTTTCTCCAAAGGCTTTGTAAATATGTCCGCCAGTTGATTCTTTGAGTCAACAAACTCAATCGAAACTTCTCCATTTTGAACAAGATCTCTAATGAAGTGATGTCGAATCTCTATATGCTTTGCTCTTGAATGAAGAATTGGATTCTTGGTAAGATTGATTGCGCTGGTGTTGTCACACTTAATCTCCGTGCATGAATCTTCAATTCCAAAGTCTCTTAGCTGTTGTTTTATCCACAGAATTTGTGAACAACAACTTCCAAGAGCTACATACTCTGCTTCTGCTGTAGAAAGAGCTACTGTATTTTGCTTCCTTGAGAACCAAGACACTGTCTTGCTTCCAAGTAGTTGATAGGTACTCGAGGTGCTCTTTCTATCAACTCTGCATCCGGCTAGGTCTGCGTTTGAGTATCCAAAAAGAGTAAAATCTCCCTTTTTAGGATACCAAAGACCAAAGTTTGAAGTAGATGCAATGTATTTGATAATATGCTTTGCGGCACTTAGATGAGATTCTTTAGGGTATGCTTGAAATCTGGCACAAATGCAAACACTAAATAAAATGTCAGGTCTAGAAGTAGTAAGATAAAGAAGTGAACCAATGATACTCCTCTATAGCTTCTGGTCAACTTTCTTTCCTCCTTCATCTTTGTCTATCTTCAAGGAACTTGACGTTGGTATGTCAGTCTTTTTGCAATTTTGCAGTCCAAACTTTTTGACAAGATCATTAGCATATTTTTCTTGATGAACAAAAGTTCCTTCTTTCAATTGTTTCACTTGAAGCCCGAGAAAGAAGGTTAGTTCACCCATCATGCTCATTTCAAATTCATCCTACATAGACTTAGAGAATTTCTTGCACAGACTTTCATTAGAGGATCCAAAAATAATATCATCTACATATATTTGAACAAGCAGAAAACATTTGCTTTCTCTTTTGATAAATAGAGTAGGGTCTACTTTACCTTTAACAAAGCTGTTTTGAATTAAAAACTTACTTAGCTTATCGTACCAAGCTCAAGGTGCTTGCTTTAAACCATATAAAGCCTTTTTCAGTCTGAATACTGAGTCTGGTTTCCTTAGGTCTTCAAACCCAGGTGGTTGTTCCACATAGACTTCCTCATGGATAAATCCATTCAGTAAAGCACTTTTGACGTCAATTTGGAATAACCTGAAATTCTTATAACAAGCAAAAGCAAGTAATAATCGAATTGCTTTTAACCTCGCTACTGGTGCGTAAGTCTCATTATAGTCTATCCCTTCTTCTTGCGTATATCCCTTGGCCACGAGTCTTGCTTTGTTTCTTACTACTTTTCTTTTCTCATCCATCTTGTTCCTGAAAACCCATTTAGCTCCAATGATAGACTTACCTTTCGGTTTAGAAGTCAATTTTCAGACATCATTGATACTGAATTGCCTGAGCTCTTCTTGCATAGCTTCAATCCAGCTTTCATCAGATAAAGCTTCTTCTATGCTTTTGGGTTCTATGTCAGAAATAAGAGCCACAGTACTAGACTCTTCTCGCCTTTTGGATCTTCTACGAATTCCTTCATTAATGTCACCAATAATGAGATCTTTGGGATGACTGGACTTATGCTTCCAGTTACTGGTTGATTTATCAGATTGTTGATCTTTTGAAGTTTGAGTTGCTTCTTGGGATTTAGACTTTGTAGAATCTGGAGCAGGTTCTGATTCTTCAAGATAAGTCTGAATAGATTCATTTTGCATAGAATCTTGGAATTTGACATTCATTGATTCCTCCACAGATTGAGTCTTCTTGTTGTAAACTTTGTAGGCTTTGCTTGAGGTTGAATATCCAAGGGAGATGCATTCGTCTGATTTCTCTTCAAACTTGCCAACTTGATTATTTGCATTTTTCAATATAAAGCATTTGCATCCAAACACATGAAAATATGAAACAATAGATTTCTTTTCTTTGAATAACTCATAGGGTTTTTTTTTTTTTTTTCCAGAATAGGCCTTAGAAAAACTCTATTAATGATATAACATGCTGTAGAAACTACTTCAGCCAAAAAATGTGAAGATATATTACTTTCAATTAAAAGAGTTCTAGCCATTTCTTGAAGCGACCTATTCTTTCTTTCCACTACTCCGTTTTGCTCTGGAGTATATGGAGAGGAGAACACATGCTGAAAACTAGATTCATCACAGAATTTTGTAAAATCTTGATTTTCAAATTCACCTCCATGATCTATTCATATACTTGAAATAACATACCCTTTTTCATTTTGGACATTTTTAGCAAACTTTTCAAAGTAAGAAAATGTTTCAGACTTATTGCTAGGAAATACATCCAAGTAAATTATAAGTAGTCATCCACAATTACTAGGCAATATTTTTTACCTCTAATGCTCTGAGTTCTGGTTGTTCCAAAGAGATCCATATGCATAAGCTGCAGTACACGATTAGTGGAAACTTGATTTATTGGTTTAAAGGAGTTTCTTACCAGTTTTCCTAATACACATGATGTACACAGATCAGTCTTTTGGTATGACAGATTGGGTAGGCCACGAACAAGCTTCTTTGCTAAAATTTTGGCTATTTGCTTCATATTGATGTGTCCAAGTTTTCTGTGCCATAAGTTTGCTTCGTCTTGAATTGAAATTAGACATTGCGATTCATCTGGTTTGACATCCAAGAGGTAGATATTTCCATGTCTTCGACCCATGAATGACTGAGTAGAATCTTTACTAGTTCTTGAACATATTCTCTCTTGAAAGCTGATTTTGAAACCGGTATTGCACAGCTGACTGATACTGAGCAAATTGTAGTTGAGTCTTTCCACTAAGGAAACATTACTGATTGTGAGGTTTCCAATCTTTACAGTTCCGAATCCCACAATTCTTCTTTTACTGTTTCCTCCAAAAGAAACTTTTCCACCATTTACTTGAACAAGTTTTATGAAGCAATTTGAATCTCCTGTCATATATCTTGACCATCCACTATTCATATACCATTTTACCTTCTTCTTGATAGTGACATGCATTTAAAAAAGAGACTCAAACTTTCTTTGGTACTCATATTTTCTTAGGTCCATTGGTGTTAGTATGATATGCGGTCTTTACCCATACTTTCTTAACAGGTTTCCAAACTATAGGACATTCTTTCTCAAAATGATCTGAACTATTGCACTTAGAACATCTGAGAGCATTATGACCTACTAGTTTTATAAAAACCTTTTTGAAATGATTTTTGTAAGCATCTCTTGTGGGTCTTTACTTAATTCTTTCACTCACTTTAGGAAAATCAATTAAAGGAATGGTTTCCACTGTCATTCCCAAACCAGATTTATTGAAATAATGTCTTTGCACTGAAAGAATTTTGTCAAGTTTTTCAGATTCTATAGAAAATCTTTTGGAAATATTTGATATGTCATTTTTTAAAAATGCATTTTCTTTCGAAAGGTTGTCTTCACTTTCTTTAAGAGTAGCAACCTTCATGTCTGAACATTTAACCTTTTATTTCAAAACATTTTCCTGTAGTTTTAGTGCAGAATTTTCTTTTTTAAGTTCGAAAATCCTTTTAAGAGAGGTCTTGAGACTAAAACACAACTCATCAATGTATTGAGAAACTTTAATAGGAATTTTAAAGTTACTCACCTCAAATTCACTGTCTGAATCTGAGTCTGTCTCGGAGTTTGAATCTCAATCCGATTGTGCTATTAGACATATATTGGTATAATCATCATCACTTTCTTCACATTCTGTATCACTTCAGGTTTATGCTTTCAGAGCTTTTCGATACTTTTCATATTTTCCTTTCTTCTTCCTTAGAAGGGGACAGTTGGGTTTGATGTGTCCCTTTTTCTTACATTCAAACCAGACTACATCTCTATTGGATTCATCATCCTCAACAGACTTAGTATGTTGCTTTTGAAAACTCTATTTCTTTGGATTGAATCTTCTTCCTTTTCTGTTAAGCTTTCTGAATCTTCTTATCATGAGAGCAAGCTCCTCATCATCCATATCGTCTTTAGAATCTGTAACATCAGAATCATCATTGGATTTTAATGCAATGGATTTCTTAACTTTAGGATCTTTATCTTCATTGATTCGCTCCACTTCATAAGACTGAAGAGTCCCAACTAACTCATCAACAGATAGTGGCATAATTCTTTGTGTCTCTCTTATTGAGGTCTTTATGTGATTCCAATCCTTGGAGAGTCCACGTAGTAGCTTGTTTACTTTCATGGGATTAGAAATTGGTTGACCTTGATTTTCAAGACCATTCACGATTTCTGTAAAACGACTAAACATGTCAATTATAGATTCTCCTGATTTCATTTTGAAGGCTTCGTATTGACCGAGGAGAATGTTGATTCAGGTTTCTTTCACTCGATCAGTTCCTTCATAGGTGATGTGCAATCTATCCTAAACTTCATTGACTGTAACACAAGAAGATATTCTGTTGTATTTAGTAGGTGACAAAGCACAATATAAAGAATAATTTGCTTTTGCATCAAGAGCTTGTCTCTTGGTTATCTCTTCCTGAGTCATTTCACTAGACTCAACAGCTTCTTTTCCTCTTTCTAAGACAAATGTGGCTTTAGGAATGATTTATTTGTCTACCATGTCCCATTCCAAAGGATCCTTTGATCTTAGGAACGCTTTCATCTTATTTTTCCATATATTGTATTCCTTTCCATCAAAGTAAGGCAGTCTGGTATTACTTTGCCTTTCCACCAGCCCTAGAGTCAACATACTAGCCATGGATCTTTAACTCTGAAGTAAAACACTTCAAACAAAGTGAATACACAAGCTCTGATACCAATTGAGATAGCTAGTATAAGCACCTAGAGGGCGGTGAATAGGTGTAAAAACAGTTTCTTGTTATAAGAGAGCAATATTAGACAATAGAAATGAAGTTCGCCTTTTGTTACCACAACAAATTATGATCAAAGTAAAAGAAAGTAGGGAAGAGAAAATGAACACATAAATTATAGTGGTTCAGCTTATTCCAAGCCTACGTCCACTCTTCCGCACTGATAGTCCACCGGTTGGATTTCACTATGAACAATAAAGTTGTTACAGCAAAGCTCTCCTTTGATTCCACAGTATAGATAATCTACCACACTTCCTCAAGGTTTATCAAGAATCTAGACTCTCTTTTGCGTACAAGATTTCGCTCAGCAAATGAATTGACTAAGAACAAGGAGTTTCAGACTTTGGAATTCTTCTATCGCGCACACACTTGAACAACTAGAACGTCTTTCTTATATACTCTTTTATGCCATCATACCCGTTGGCACTTACCAAAGGAATTCTTCCAATCTTCCCGTTGGACAGAATCAATTAGAAAGATCATTCGAGTTATTTAAGGAACATGACGAAAGCCCATCAATCCTGCTTGTCCATACAATCAGGATCTCAGTTTCCATAAGTAGAACCTTTCAAGTATACTTCGCCAATCATCAGATCCTTAATCAATCTTGATTTGGATAAAAGATTTCGTTATGTCATATCCAGCCAAGAGATCTTCGTCAGTCGATAAGGTCGAATCCTTAATGAAACATCCAGTCCTGGATAGACCTTCTTTTACAAACTAGAAACTATCAATGAGGATAGACTTTGAGTCTTGAGTCTGGCAGTCCGAAGGTCTTCAGACTTTAAATAGAAGAGTCTGCAAATCTTCAGACTAGACTGAGGGAAACGTTTTGTCAGCTTCAAAACACTCCACGAAGATTTCTCCAACAATCTTTACTTCGGCTGTTGTATCATTGCTAGCATGGCCTTCTCTTAGGCAGCTTAATGCAATCTCCCTTGGCAAAACAAGACATGGGCTGAGAACCTTTAGTGGGCAATGAGATTCCTTTCTGGTAAGGATTTCTACCACTCCATTGGCCGGTTCTCATTTGGTGCTCTTTGCCACCTTATATGGAAATATATGAACAACATACTCTTCAGAGATCATTCGGTGGTAGTTGCAACTGTTAAAAATCACCTCATAAAAGTGGTCAAGGATAAGGCCTTAATGTTAAAAAACGTTGAAGATAATCCAAGGAACAGAAGACTCCAGTGCAACTGGGGGATAGATCCTTCTATTTTCTCTCCTCCTCCTGTAGATCCATAGCTTCCTTCGATTGTTTAAGAGACGGCTTGTGGTTGGGTCACAACATATGATTTCACTCCTCGAACGCGTGCTATATGGTACCCCTCCGCTTTCCTCTTCGGCTTCGACTGTGATACACTTTGACTGGAAGGTTGCAAGCCCTCTTTGGCGGTCTCTCCTTCTTGGTGCTTTCTTACAGTCTCTCTTTATCTCTAATGGGTTTTTCTGGGGAGGTTTGGAGTTGTTTGGCCCGGCATGGTCTCCTCCTTCCTCGTTTTCTCCTGCCTGTTGTTTAGGCTATTGTTCGCTTTGGCCGCTCTTGCGGAGTTCTTTTGCTTTCAGCTCCCTTCCACTCACTTAGACTTGTTGTCTTGTTGAGTGCAAGTTTTGTGGCGCCAGATTTTGTGTAAATGTTGGCTCAAAGCTCTATAAATTTATTATTTCTGACAAAAAAAAAAAAACTGTTATTCTTTCAAGAAATGAGGACAAAGGTACTGACGAAATGTTACAGACCATGTAATGCAAAAGTTGATGTCCTGACTGAACAAATAGGAATAAAGCCAGTGTCCCCATGTATTTATATACTGATCCAGATGCAGGATGATTTTCTTGTGCTTTACTTTTGCCTCACAAAACCATGAAGTTCACAGTTTCTGAACTTCACTAAGGGAAAATCCCACCATAAAGCAACACCAGCAGCACCAAGAAGGTGCTGGTGCTTGCCTCGACGCATGTTCTTCTCGCTGCAATCCCCCTTTATTTGTTCATCACCGGCACGCATCTTGGTGCCCCGTCATTTCAGGCGCTGGAGATTGGCACTAGCATTTCGAAAGGAATAGAGCGAGTGGACAGGAGGAGGTGTGATGTATTTAGAGGGCAATGGGTTTGTCACCCGAATGCCACATACTACACCAACGTGACTTGCCCTCTGATCATCGATCAGCACAACTGCCTGAAGTTTGGGAGACCCAAAACCGAGTTCTTGAAGTGGCGGTGAAAGCCCGATGAGTGCGAGCTGCCTTGGTTCCATGCGGGCCGGTTCTTGGAGATGGCTCGAGGGAAATCGCTCGCCTTCGTGGGGGATTCGGTTGGGATGAATTAAATGCAGTCGCTGCTGTGCCTCCTGGCCAAAGTAAGTGTTGATGTCTCGAGTTTGAGCCCATAATGAAACTGGACTAACGAGAATACCTAAACTCGACCACGTGCGAGTCAAAGTAGCGCATGTGAATTGGCCGAAATTGTCAGAAGAAGATTGCATGCAGATCTATGAGTTGCAAGCGTGAAGAATGAGGCCAGAAGGGAGCTTGCAGCCGTGAGAGAGGGGAAGTCCATTATTTTATTCTACCTCTTTAATTGCATGCACATGGATGTGCATGCATGGCAAGAAGTGGACGTTGAAGACCAAGGCAAAAGTGAAAGTTTGTAGGCTTGTTTTGTCTTCTTTCTCCTTGTTTCTTTCCTTTGCCATTTGTTTATTCAGCTAAAACCAACAGAAGGAACGAAAGGATAAAATATTACTTGAAGGAGTTCAACGTCGTGGAGATGGGCTTGGAAGACGGCGGCCATCCTTATTTTATGCTTAGATTATGGGCGCATATTTTCTGCCTTATTAAATGCGTCCCATGCATGCATGCGTGCCCGCGAATTTTGGTGGGCGCTGATTGCGAGCGCCGAATGAGTTTCACATTTCCGTCTTGTTTCTCCTATAAGAGGAGGATCGAAGAAGAGAAGCAAGGTAGAGCTGAAGAGAGAAGTCGTGGGGCTTCAGAAGCTCTCGGTAGAGAGAGATTTTCTCGTTGTAATTATACCCGACTATTTTAGCCAGTTAAATTCTTGTAAGTAGAATTTGTTTAATTCCTTGAGTGAGGTTTCACTAGGAATTGTAAGAGGCTAAACACTGTGTGAGTTATTTGGATGTAATTTGGGGCTGGGAAACACTGAGAGTGTGTTTGAGTACTCGAGTGATTGTAATCTCCGGTGTATCGCTTGTTTCTAAAGTGGAATTCCGTACTTCTCGCCCCATGGACGTAGGTTTCGATATTCAGGCCGAACCATATAAATCCGGTTCCGACTATTTTATCCGATTTGCTTGGTCCGTATTTCCGCACGAGCGCAACAGTCAGTGTTGTCCCAGTGTCTTTACTTACTCAGCTTATGCAGCATCTGCATTTGAGGCCTCTTATGGCTGTAGGATTCATCTACATAGAGAGAATCATGCCTTGGATTATTGGCTGAGGCAAGTTAAGTACAAATCAGTAGCTTATAAAACCGAAATCAGCATCAAAGAAGTTGGTTCTCAACTTCAAAAGTAGATCTTTCAGGTGGAAGTTCCTAAGGAAATATCTGATAGATACTCAATAGACACAACATACTTCAAGAGGTGGTACTTCTCAGTTCACAAGTTCACGCAAGCCACCTTATGGGCTCCATTCCTGGTGAAGTCCAGAGATGCAAACCCAGATAGTCACTCCTTCAACAACATCATGAGCCTCTACTTGGACGAGCCCGATCTATCTTGGGCTTCCGAGATCGCAGACTTCGACTTCGTTGTCATCTCAGCAGGCCAGTGGTTCTTCCAGCCTCTAATGTACTATGAAAAGCGCGAGGTCATCGGTTGCGGCTCTTGCGAGGTGAACTGTTGTTACTGATCAAAACAGAAAACTAGAAACAGAAAACCAGAAGCTATATTTTTGAGATGAGGAAGAGAAGCACAGAGAAAACAGAGCATAAACTTGCGTACATCAGTTTTCTAAAGAAACTGTCAAGTACAACAACTAAATACAAAAAAAAAAAAAAAACTGCTCACATACGTGCAACACATAACTGCACACAAACGTGCTATTAACTTCATAGAAAATAACAAAAATACTAAATGCATAATTAAATGAACTTGGATGTTTTTTAATAAAAAAAAATAGAGTAAAACAGATGAAAACATGATAGAAAACAGCAGCTGAACAATTCCAACAAACTCCTCCTTGGATCAGTTGCTGTTGCAAATTCCTATTTTCTCTCTTAACAGCTCAAATCTTCCAGCCTGAAGTGGTTTTGTGAACATATCTGCAAGCTGATCTTCAGATCTACAATAGACCAACTTAACTTCGCCACTTTGTTGCACCTCACACAGAAAGAAAAATTTGACTTTGAAATGCTTGGTTTTGCCATGGAAAACTGGATTCTGAGATATTGCTAAAGCAGCCTGATTATCCACATTAACTTCAATGCAATCACTGGAATTCAACCACAAATCCTTCATTATCTTCTTCAGCCACAAAGCTTGATTTGCAGTTGCAGTAGCTGCTATAAACTCAGCCTCTGCAGTAGACTGAGTTACAATCTTTTGCTTTTTAGAACACCAGGAGAAATAAGCAGAACCAAAACTGAAACAATATCCAGACGTACTCTTCATGTCATCTACTGAACCAGCTCAGTCACTATCAGAAAATCCTTGCAAATTAAACTTCTGACATTTTTTAAACTTCACACCAAAGAACAATGTTCCTGTGAGATATCTTAATACCCTTTTTCCTGCAATCAAATGTAACTGACTAGGACTACTCATAAACCTGGATAAAACACTCACAGCAAATAGAATATCTGGTCTGGTTGCTGTAAGATACATGAGACACCCAATCAGACTTCTATACATAGAAGCATCTACTGCATTTGTTCCATCATTCTTCTGCAGCTTCTCTTTAATAGCCATAGTAGTGCTTACACTTCGACAATCTTCCATTTGAAACTTCTTTAGAATTTCCTTTATGTATTTTTTGCTGATAGATGAAGATCTCATATGAAGCCTGTTTGACTTCCAGACCCAAAAAATAAGACATCTTTCCCAAATCTGACATCTCAAAAACTGCAAATAGATCTTGCTTCGCCTTCTCTATCAATTCCATATCATTTCCCGTCACTAATAGATCATCTACATAAAGTGACAGAATTACAACACTGTGATTCACCTTCTTGACATAAAGAGTGAACTCACTTAAGCTTTTTACAAAGCCAAAATCCTGCAAATATCGATCTATCTTCCCATACCAAGCTCTTGGAGCCTGCTTTAGCCCATATAGAACTTTCTTCAACCTGTATACACTCTCTTCTTGCCCTTTGATACTAAAGCCTTCAGGTTGTTCAACAAAAATCTCCTACTCAAGCTCTCCATTCAGAAATGTAGACTTGACATCTAACTGAATTATAGGCCACCCATTCTCTACTGCAATAGCTAACAGTAACCTTATTGTATCAAGTCATGCAACAGGAGCAAATGTTTCAGAATAGTCTACTCCCCATATTTGTGCATAGCCTTTTCACCACCAGTCTAGCTTTGTGTTTATTGATAGAACCATCAGGATTAAGTTTTGTTCTAAACACCCACTTAACCCCAATCACATTCTTATCAAATGGTCTGTCAACAAGCTCCCATGTGTGGTTTTTTTGGATCATTGCAATCTCCTCTTGCATTGCTGCAATCCACCTCTGATCCTCCTTAGCTTCCACAAAGTTAGATGGTTCGAGCATTGCCACATTGCTTCTTTCATAGATTTCAGCAAGTGACCTTGTGCCTCTCACTGGTAAATCATCTACACTGTCTTCCAATCCATCTATAACTTCATCAACCTCTACATCTGTTGCAGGTTGTTTTTCGAACTGTTGCTATTCTGCACTCTTTCCTTCCATCCAATTTCACTCATCTTCCTCTAGAAAAACAACATCTCTGCTTACAATCACCTTCCCTGTCATAGGGTGAAAAATTCTGTAAGCCTTTGATTGGAGACTGTACTTGATGAAGATTCCAAGCTCTGTTTTCTTATCCAGCTTGCCCCTCTTGACCTCAGGAACATGAGTGTAACACAAACACCCAAAAACCTTCAAATTTTTCACAGAAGGTTTAACACCATACCAGACTTGAAAAGGTGTTGACCTCTCTAAGGCCTTTATGGGCAATCTGTTCAATAAGAACACTGCAGTATTAGCTGCTTCAGCCCAGAACTTCTTAGGTAAATTCTTCTCCTGCATCATACATCTGGCTATCTCCATAATGCTTTTGTTTTTCCTCTCACTGACCCCATTTTGTTGAGGTGAATAGGGAGTAGTAAACTGTTGCACAATTCCTGCTCGCTCACAATTCAACTTAAACTTATGAGCAGTATACTCAGAGCCATTATCAGACCTGAGCATTTTAATTTTCTTCCCACTTTGATTCTCAACTAAGGCTTTAAACTTCACAAACACATTAGCAACTTCAGACTTGGTTCACAGAAAATAAATCCAACTCATCCTAGTCATATCATCAGTGAAGGTAATGAAATACCTGCTACCATTGAGAGAAGACTCAGACATAAGTCCACATAGATCTGTGTGGACTAATTGCAGCTTCTCACATGCTCTCCAACCTCCTCCTTTGAAAGGAGATTTGGCGTGTTTGCCAAGAAGACAAGTTTTGCACTGTGGAAATTCCTCCTCCAAACTTGGCAAGTAATCTGCCAAGCTATTTCTTTGCATAAACGACATGCTATTCCTGTGAACATGCCCAAGTCTTTTATGCCATATCTCTGCATTTTCTTCTTTACAATTTAAAGCCATTTGTTGCATCTCTTGTGGCTTGAACATGAAACTCTTGTTCTTCATTGGGATTCTTAGCACTTCTTTGCTATTTGCATTATTAATAAGACATTCCTTCCCTTCGAACTTCACTTTATAGCCCTTCTCAACTAATTGACCAACACTTAACAGATTATGGTCAATATTTGGCACAAAGAGAACATCACTGATCAGCTTCACCTCCTGATTTCCTTCAATAGCCACTACACCCTTCCCTTGCACTTCGATATCTGTCCATTTCCAATTCGACTGGACTTTTCTTGTTTTTGTCTAGAATCCTAAACAGCTTCGAATTGCTAGTCATATGATTGGTACAGCCACTATCCACCAGCCATGCATCATTCCCAACAAAAGATTCAGAAAAAGAAGCTACAAACAAGTGCTCTTCCTCAGTTTCATTCACTGCTACCTGTGCTTTTCCTGCTTGCTAGTGATTTTTTTCTTTGCAGATGGCTTCCATGTGACCCAACTTATGACATCTTCTGCATCTAGCATCAGGCTTTCTCCAACATCTAAAAAACTGATGATTAGTTCCACCACAGTATTGACAAGGCTTTTTGTTCATCTTCCATTTGCTAGACCCACCAGAATTTCATTCTTTTGCTACAAACTTGGAGTCACCGGCATTTTCTCTAGACTGAATCCATTTCTTCCCTTTGCCTCCATCATTTGATTTCACTATACCTTGTAGCGCACCCTCTACAAACTCTTCTCTTCTCATCAGTCTTTTGTGCTCTTGTGCCTACAAAGCATTCAACAATTCTATAAGCTTTATATCAGGTAAGTCTCTTGTATTTTCCAGAGATGTTATGGCGGCTTCGAACTTCCCTGGAAAAGATACCAGAATCTTTTGAACAAGCCTATCATCCTTCAAGTCAGTCCCCAAAACTCTGATTTTATCAGCTATCCCCACTAGCCTATTAGAGTATTCCTTCACTAACTCAGACTCTTTCATCTGCTGTCTCTCAAATTCTCTCAAGAGATTCAGCACCTTCATACCCCTTATCTTCTCATCTCCTTCATATTCTTCCTTCAAGAAGTCCCATATGGCCTTTGCAGAGTCACACTTCATAATTCTGGTAAAGATGGTAGGCGAGATAGCAGCATACAGGCAAGATTTTGCCTTGGCTTTTCTTGTGGTTCTCTCTTTATGAAGTTTGATTTGATTCATGGTCGGATTATTTGGAAGTGGAGCAACTTCATAATCATCCTCCACAGCTTCCCACAGATCATGACCCTCCAAAAATGCTGTCATCTTAACAGCCCATGCTTGATAATTCTCTCCAGTAAATACTGGAGAAGCCATCGCAGAGAAACCACTCGACCCTGTCACCATCACCCTTTAACTTCTTTACACTTCGATACTTGCTTCACTTCATAGTCCCTCAAGATCATACACGCTCTGATACCACTGTTGTTACTGATCAAAACAATAAACTAGAAATAGAAAACCAGAAGCTATATTTTTTAGACGAGGAAGAGAAGCACAGAGAAAACAGAGCACAAACTTGCGTACATCAGTTTTCTAAAGAAACTGTCAAGTACAGCCACTAAATACAAAACAAAAAAACTGCTCATGTACGTGCAACACATAACTGCACACAAACGTGCTATTAACTTCCTAGAAAATAACAAAAACACTAAATGCATAACTAAATGAACTTGGCTTTTTAATAAAAAAAAACAAAGTAAAATAGAGGAAAACATGACAGAAAACAGCAGCTGAACAATTCCAACATGAACAACGTCACCGACCTCACCAGGTTCTACGGTTACCGGATGGCCTTTTGAACTGCCTTTAGAGAACTCCTGAATCAAAAGGCCTATAAGGGCATGACATTTTTGAGGACGTTCTCTCCTGCGCACTTTGAGAACGACAGGTGGAACACCGGAGGGAGCTGCACAAGGACGAGGCCGTTTGCGAGTGGAGAGGCCAAGCTCGAGGGGGAAGATCTGGAGTTCTACTTGACCCAAGTGGAGGAGGTCAGGGCGGCCCAGAGGGAGGGAATCAAGAGGGGCCTGACGTTTAGGTTGCTGGACACCACCGAGGCGATGATCCAGAGACCCGACGGGCACCCCAACCGTTTTGGGCATTTGGCGCTGAGGAACGAGACGATGGCCGATTGTGTGCACTGGTGCATGCCGGGTTCTATCGACTTGTGGAACGAGTTCTTGTTTCACGTTATGTGGTCGGAGAGTCGAGGATCTCTTCATGGGCAGATGCAGAAGAGTGTGCGACGAGCGAAAACCGCAGATTGGTTGTTCTAGATGTGGCAGAATTTCTCCAAACCTATTGTTCTGCATTTATCTTATTTGAATTAAACAGTTTGGTTCATGGAAAAGCCATTGCTTGAAATAGAACAAACCGCACGGTCTGTCGTGTGATACTTGATGAGGAGCCTCGGTACATGCATTCGACTGAATCAATCTGAAGATTAAGTTGCGTGCTAACTGACTTTTTTCAACAAACGCTGCCTCGCCATGGCTAAATTGAATGAGCCTGGTAATGGATGCTGTGGTTGCGCATGTGGTATAGGATTGACGTCTTAATCATAACTGCAAGAGAGACTTTAAAGGTACCGACCGAATTCTACCCTATGCGATGCAAAATCTAGTCCTAACAACTGATTGTAGTAATGGCAGCGTCCCTATGCAGGAGTAGTTAATATCTAGTACTAAACGTTTGCCTCGCTCAGTGGTGAACGTGAAGTTCCCAATCTCTAAGCTTCATTGGGTGAAGATCCCACCACAGAGCACCAACGTCAGCACCGAGAAGGCGCTGTTGCACATCTCGACACTGGTTCTCCTTGCTGCCATGTCTCTGTCGTCATCAGCTCGCTTCCTCATATCCAACGATCTCTGGAGTTGAAAAGAAGAGAGCAAGCAGAAAAAAGAAGTGATGTGTTTGGAGGAAAATGGCTCGATAACACCAACAGCACGTGCTGCGCTGATGTGATTCGCCCTTTGATCATTGATCAGCCTGACACCAACTTCTTAAAGGGAAGTTGGAATCCCAAAGGGTGCGAGCTGCCTCAGTTTAATGCGGACCAGTTCTTGGAGATGGTTTGAGGGAAATCGATCAGTGTTCGTCCAGGATCCGGTAGGGATGAGTCAAATGCAGTCATTGCTATGCCTTCCTGACTGGTGTAAATGCTTTTTCTGGCTAGCACACTCATTTGCAGAGAGACTAATGCTTATCAGTTTAAAAGAACAAAGCTCAAGGGACACCAATCCGAGTTCTACTTGATCCAAGTAGAGGAGTTCAAGGAGGCCGAGAGGGAGGGAATTGAGAGGGGGTTAGACATTCAGACTGCTGAATACTGCTGACGCCAGGATCCTTAAACCAATGGACGCCCCAGCCGACACTGGCGGCTATTGGATCGAAACATGATGGTGGCCGACCTAGTCCTATCAACACTTGGAAGTTCTTGTCTCGTGTTATGAAGTCGAAAAGTCAGAGTTTCCCTTCGGGTCGAAAGAAGAGTGCCTGGTAAGGATGATGGGGAAAAATCAAACCCTTTTCCCTTTCACTCGTACACTAGTAAAGCACACAACATTTCACGTGCAACAGAATTTCACGCGATAAATACATTTGTATATATTAGTAAGATGTACATAGATAACTCGCCACCATAATTCTATGACCCATGTGATCCTCAAATTTGGCAACACTAGTTACTCAAGTTTTGCTCTTCAGTCGACTGTTTTCTTGCTGAGTTGAATTGGACGATTCGCCCCTTTTCCTCTTAAAGGGAAGTGAAAGAATATACTAAGGATAGGAGTCTGGACATCCTCAACGATTTTGCCTTTATCCTAGGCATCAAGTTTCAGCAGGTCCTTCAAGGCTCTTTTCTCTCTTGTCCGTATATCCTATCCTACCCTAATTTTTTTTTTATCAATTTTCCTCACCAGCTTCCATGGCATCACGTTCGCTAAGACCTTCCAAAAAACGAACCCCATTCTCTCTCCCTTTCCTTGCCTTTGAAGAATTCTAGGAGTTGTGTCCCCCTCTGCCTGCCTTGATCCTTGCTTCTCACATCCACATTCCCCCAACCGCACTTTAAATTTTGCCTTCCCCAACTTCACTTCCAATCCAATCCCTTCCCAACCCCACCCCCACTCGAGAAGACAAAAAAAAAAAAAAAAATCGATACCAACTCGCCAACTCCATTCACACCGTCCTCGTCCTCATCCTAAGTCTGTCGATTTTCTCCAGGTAAATGCCGCATTCCCTTTTTAATCCCATAAAAAATAGACCCGTCAAAAACTTGAGATAAATCACTTCCTGAAGATTTGATCGTGGACGGTAGAGAGCATCGAAACCTTAGAAAGGTTTTTGGTATTTCAAAAATTGAGAAAATTCGGAAAATTAGAAAAAAATAGTTGGGACATGGGAAAATCATTGGGAAGGCTATTTTATGACACTAACAAAATTTAGGAAGAAGAATGGATTCAATTAGACAAGAAATGATCAGTGAAGTTGCAACCGGACCATGGTCGGTCGGCCCCAATCGATCCGGATCGATCCGCATGGTGCAGGGATCGATCCCCGCTCGACCGAGACCGATCCATGATCGATCCATGCACCGATCGATCCACACGGTGCATGGATCAATCCACACGGCCGAGGCCCTCGACCACGATCGATTCCGATCGAGTAGGATCAATCCACGATCAATCCGCATGGTGCAAGGATCGATCTCGCTCGACTAGGACCGATCCATGATCGATCCATGCACCGATCGATCCGCACGGTGCATGGATCGATCCACATAGCCGAGGCCCTCGACCAAGACCATGCACCGCCGAGGCCCTCGACCAGGATTGATCCCGCTCAACCGGGATCGATCCATGATCGATTCGCACGGTATAGGGACCGATCTCGCTCGACCGGGATCGATCTGCATGGTGCATGGATCGATCCACATGGCCGAGGCCCTCGACCACGATCGATCCCGCTGGACCGGGATAGATCCTTGATTGATCCGGATGGTGCATGGATCGATCCACATGGCCGAGGCCCTCGACCACAATTGATCTCGCTCGACCGGGCTCGATCCATGATCGATTTGGACGGTGCATGGATCGATCCACATGGCCGAGGTCTTTGACCACGTTCGATCCATGATTGATCCGGATGGTGCATGGATCGATCCACATGGCCGAGGCCCTTGACCACGATCGATCCCGCTCGACCGGGATTGATCCGCATGGTGCATGGATCGATCCATGATCAATCCGCATGATGCAAGGTCGATTCGCATGGTGCAGGGACTGATCCTGCTCGACCGCGACCGATCCGCACGGTGCAGGGATTTATCCCGCTTGACCGGGATCAACCGAGGATTGATCCATGATCAATCCACATGGTGCATGGATCAATTCGGTCAATGCAAGGTCGATTCGCACAGTGCAGGGATTGATCCTGCTCAACCGGGGATCAACCCACAATCGATCCGCACGGTGCAAGGGTTGATCCACAATCGATCCCCGTAGCCAAGGTCCCCGACCATGATCGATCCCTGCTCGACCGGGATCGATCCACGATCGATCGTGCTCAACCACACGATAGTTATATGCTTGTCTCAAAGATTAAGCCATCCACATGGCTAAGGCCCTTGACCACGATTGATATGGGTCGACCGGGATCGATCTAGATGATGCATGGATCAATCCGCATGATGCAAGGTCGATCCGCACGATGCAGGGACTGATCACGCCAGATCGGGGATCAATCCACACGGTGCAGGGACCAATCTCGCTTGATCGGGATCAATCGCACGATGCATGGATCGATCCACACAGTTGAGGCCCTCGATCCACGATTGATCTGCACGATCCAAGGATCGATCCATGATCGATCCCCATGGCCGAGGCCCTCGACCATGATTGATCCTTGCTCAACCGGGATCGATCCACGATCGATCCGCTCGATGCAAGGATCGATGCATGATCAATCAGCACATAGTGCATGGGTCGACCGAGATCGATCCGGATGATGCATGGATCAACATCCGCATGGTGCATGGATCGATCCAAACATCCAAGGCCCTCTACCACGATCGATCACAAGGCTCGACTAGTAGTAAAAAAAAAAAAAAAAACTACACATTTTAATAAAACCATTTACCTCAAATAGTAAATTTTAAGTTTATAAAGCATATTTAATAAGATTAAATTTTAAGTTAACACCTTCCTTATATAATTATCATTTTTGTCGTATTAGTAAAAATGCCAGTTAAGGAAGCAAGCACGCATCGACGAACGAGAGGTTGTAATCATCATTATTTTTCCCCTTATTTTTCCCCATGTGGTCGAAAAGTCTACCTTCCAATTCAAGAAAGGATGGTGGTTAGTGTGAACAGCATTTCTTTAATCCATACCCATTAATCTAAACTTGAATCCACCAATCGATGCACTTCATTAACGAGAGAACTTTGACAAAAACGTTAACGTTTAGGAGAAGTAAAATCAACTTTATTTTTGGTCGTACATATGTAGCGGTTGACATGGGAAATCAATTAGGAAAAGGGCTCATTCCTTTGAAAAACGCTCAACTTTAGGTTTTTATCCTGAACTTTTTTTTTTGTCCCATAAAGAATCCCTAATTTTCACTTTAGTCTTAAATCTGATCAAGTATCCAAATATCGCCACTGATTTTTTTGATATCATCAACATTAGGAGGTTGCTGTTGTTCCTTTCAAGGTGAGGTTGTTTGGTGAAAACACCGGCTCCGATAATGAACCTCTAACTGATTTTGATATCAATAATTTTGAGTAAATTTCTGGCAGTTTTTAGACTAGTGAAAGTTGAGTATTTTTTATGAGACAAAAAAAGTTCATGATAGAATTGGAGTTACATCTAAAGTTTTGGGTGTTTTGGGAAATTAGACCATTAGAAAAAAATATAAAACAAAACATGATGACATAATTTTCCATATATAAAGCTAAACACATTGAGATCAAATACAAAAAAAAAAAAGGATCGATCAACGCAACTTACTATTTATGAAAGTAGATTTGGAACCCATAAAAGAATGCAATAAAGACAATGGCGTACCGTTCTAACCTAATTTTATATTCCCCACGCGAACAACGACGAGCTACTAATCTCTTTCTCTAACAAGAAACGATAAGTGTCACGCTCCGATTCTCGGGCACGCACACATCCTTCTACTTGGTTGATTTTAGAATGCGATATCCCAGGATGATGTATTGCCGACCCTTTCATTTATTAAGCACATGCGGAAGCAGTTATAAATCTCTAGACAATAAAACAATGGGATAGAAAAGCAGGCTATATTTTTCATATGAAAATCTACAACCAAACCTTTATACATGGCATTAGACAGAGCACTTAACAAACTATTCACAATTTCAAAGCCTCACTCTATCTACACATATACAAAGGGTTCACCAAGAGATGGGATTTCAATCCTCATCTGGGTCATACTCGGGATCATCCTGATCCTCTTCTGACTTCATCATTCTTCACTAAGCTCACATCCTTAAAGCTCTTCATCATTTTCTGGCTCATCGTCCTCTTTGGGTTCCTCCTCCACAGGCTCATCTACGGGCCTGAAATGTTGTCCCACAACTGGGATGAGACTACGTCTCAGCAAGTTCTACCCCACTAAGACTCGATTAGGAAACCAATACGCTAATCGGGTTGCCTATGCACACATGGGTCAGATGACTTACCTTGGCCTCAGATTCCACCTGCATATTAGCACAGTTCTATAGGTACTCAAGCAATCACATCACAAATCGTTATCTTGATCAATCAACCTAATCGATTACACGTCAATTGAACCATTCACCAGTCATTTCAATTCAATCAATCAAATTACGACATCAGATCAAAGCAATGATGAATCAACCTAGTCGATTACATGTCAGTTGGACCATTTCTAGGTCATCTCACTCCACACTATATAATCTTCAATAGTACACTCAGTTATAAAGCTACAGTAATGCTTTCGTGCGTCTATTCGCCAAGGTGATGTACAATAAACACTTTATGTGCATGCTCTTAGGTATTCCAATTACCTTTAGCCAGACGGGCACGATACTCGACACACAGAAATACGGCCACGCAAGCACAATCTACGCCACACAGGCATGATCAATTATCGCCACGTCAATAAATAGTAGACCACGTCTACTTGCTAAATGCACACTCAATTCGTCTAATTCGCATAACAATTGACTAATAAACACTAATCCATACTAATCTAACCACCTAAATCTAATTAATTAAAATTAATCAACCCTTAAGCATCATTAGTCTACTAAGCAAGGATTAGTGAGATTACTCACCGGAATTGCGCACAAATCGGATTAATCCGACGGGGACAACGCGAGGATTGATTCCTTCCAAAGCACGGTTCGGGTTCGGGGCTCGGAAATGGCCCAAAAGCGGGCCTGAACCAGCTGGAAACCCACTCGGTGGGTTGCTGGTCCTGGCTGGAAAAGCCAACAAAACAGCAGCAAACAACTCCGACAAGGGCGGCAAGGCTCGGGGGAAGGTAGGTGGCGGTCTGGTGGGGTCGCACGGTGGCTCCAGCAGCTTACTCGGCCACTCACGGTGGTTGGTCGGTCTCTCCAACGAACAGACAGAAGCTGGGTTGGACAACAAGGACGGCAGGTGTGGGCAGGAGGTGGCGGAGCACGCGGCGTCACGCGGGCAACGGTGCGACTACTCCTATGCGTCGGCTTCCGAGCGGCTGGCTGCTGTTCGCTGCTTCGGTCCACTTCTATCTTCGCATAAACCAGAAAGGAAGAGAAGGAGGGCGACGAAGGCTAAGGGGGTGAGGGAGAAGCGGAGATGAATAGCGAGCGGTAGACCGTGAAGTGCGAGCGGCGCATGGGCGGCGGAGGGCGAGCGGTAGCGAGCGGCTCTTGTCTTTGTGCGCTTGCGGCTTCTGCTTGAGCTTTTGTTTTCACGCGAACGAAGAGGGAGAGGGGAAGGAGAGAGAAGAGAGAAGAGAGAGAAGAAGGGATAAGAGTGAAGAAGTTTGATTGGTCAAAGAAGAAAAGCAAAGTGGAAGCCAGCCAAGCATTCGGTTGAAGGGGGAGGGGCTGCGCACGAGGGAAAAGAAAAAGAGAGGGAGATAGAGAAAAAGAAAAAGAAAGAAAGAAGGAGAGAGAGAAAAAGAGAGAGGAGGGTTCGGCCAAAAATAAGGGGAGGGGAGAAAAAAAGAAGAAAAGGGCGTTTGGCCCAAAGAGGAAAAGAAATGGGAAATGGGAAGAAAGCTAAGAGAATTTCTTAAAATAGAAAATTCTCATCCCAATTTCTTCTAAATTGGCTCAAAGATTCCAAAGAAAAATTTCAACTTAGAGCTCTTGGTCCCCATTTGCATTTGCATCCAATTTTCCTCTTGATTTTCTCTCAAAAAACTCTCCCAAAAATCAATTCATATTTCCATTATCAAATTGATTAATTTCTTATCTAAGAATCCCCCATGCTTCTCAATTTCACCAACAAAATTAATCCCCGGCTTCAATTGAATGAAAACAGCCCTAACCTGACTTTTTTCCAAAAAGTTTCGGTTGATAGAAAAATCTTTTGAGGTCGATCGTGAAAATCTCGAGGATTCAATTATGGACACAGGGTACCAAAACGATAGTAAAATCAAATTAGTGTCGGTCGACGAGAATTTTCCAATTTAGTGGAGTCACCCACGATCGGCCATACATCTCAGTCACCCACGATCGGCCGTATATCTCAGTCGAATAGACTTATCTCTGATCTTAAATCAATTTTTAATTGTGCCGCAATGGCCTCTAAAGATGAGCACGGTCGAGAAGCCGATTCTTGATTGAACTCTCAAGTTTATTGCCTTAAATTTTCTTAATTACTTACCCAGACAGTCTACTTATTTCAAGAGTGATCGGCTCTGAGAATAACCCTGTAAACACATTAACGAAATGCCCGATTAATTCAGTAAAAAACAGGTTGAGAAATTCAGGATGTCACAATAAGCCCCATGGACGTTGCCATTCTTGCTATTCAATTGGTGTGCAGCGATGTCTCACCAGAAGAGAAAATGGCATATTGGCATTACTCCACTTGCCTTTAATTTATTCATGAATTATTGGCTTTTGTCTTAGCCTCCTCTCATTCTCCTATTTAATTCGTGCACAACGCTGGAGTTTATGTCTAGACGCATCGAGCTGTTACATCACATTTTATGGCTAAAGTCCAATTTTCATGATATATAAAAAGGAAATCTCTTATTTTAATCAATCCACGTCAAACTTGGTGAGTGACTAGTTATGCTAACGTATGGTTTTCTAATATGTTCATACACATATCTTTTGTGATACAAATCTTATATCTCTGGAAAATGACACAAATAATCTTTAAATTTTGGCTTAATGTGTAATGTTGTCAATGAATTTTAGCTTAATGTGCTATGTGATCTCTAAATTTTGAATTTGTTCAATGTAATTCCGAACTTTTGGTGCATATTCAATTTATTTCTTAGAGTATATGATAATATTCAATTTTTTCCATAATCTTGAATTGATAAAAATGCTATAATGTGTTAGGGAAATCCCTTATGATATTTTGAAGATGACAAAATAATCAAAAGTTACTAACGTGTTTAATGGTTAAGTAATAGACCATGCAGATGATAGAACATGTAAATGATATTGTTAAAGTCTGAAGACGGCTAGAAGGTTGAACGTAACACATGTCCAAAGTATATTTTGAAGATTTCCAAACTTCTGTGTCAAAGTCTGAAGACTGCCAGACTTTAGTGTCAAAGTATGTTCTACATCAGAAGTTTGCTCACTCTGACAAATTCCAGACTAAACGTGAATGAAGAACCAGAAAACAGACTTTATGCTTAAGCTAAACTAGAAGACAGACTCTATGCTAAAGCTGAACTAGAAGACAGACTCTATGCTGAAGCTGAACCAAAAGATAGACTCTATACTGAAGCTGAACTAGAAGATGGACTCTATGCTGAAGATGAACTTATTCAGACTATGTTCAAACCTTAAAGCTAAATCCGTTTAGAAGTAGAATATGTTCAGACCCAGATTATAAAGTCTATTCCACTCAGACTCAGATTGTAAAGTCTATTGCATTCAAACTTTACATCCAAATTCGACAAAACGTAACACAAGCCCCAATCATATAACGGCTAGTGTTCTGGTTTGGATTCCACATCAAAATTGATTTGATTGACTCAATCTAATTGATTGACAATTGGATCTTGAAGACAAGAACTTTCTATACGAAGAAGCTTTACTTATGGAAACCAAGATTCTGTTTGTATGGGTGATCGGAATCAATTTGGGATTCTACTTTTGTCACTCAATGGCTACCAAATATTCTAGATACAGATATGTCCAAACGGGTAGATTGGAAGACGATCCTCAAGATACTATCCAACGGCTAGTTTGGAAGTGGAGGAGTATTTAAGGAGATCAATGATCGATGAGCAAGTAAGAGACGGAGCGTAGAATTTATAATTCCAAAGTCTGAGCGACCTTCGATCATGCATTTGTCTCTTGTGAGCTTAAACGTTTGTCATCGTGAGAGAAATACCAAAAGAGTGACTTAGTGAGATAGTGTGATCTACTACTAAGTATTTGCACTCAAAGTTGTAATCTCTTGTTGATTGCATAGTGGAATCCAGCCAAGAAGGTTGTTAGCGTGGGAGAGTGGATGTAGGCTTGATCTAAGCCGAACCACTATAAACCTTGTGTTCTTATTCTCTTCCCTGAATCTCTTTATTTTGTCCATAGTTCTATTTAACTGCTAAAGTCTGATTTCGCTCAAAATCTGCTGCTCTTCGGACTCAGTTTCAAAAGCCTGTTGTTATTCAGATTCAGGTTAAAAGTAAATGTTTTCACTACATTTTGTAGAATCTGTTTTTACACCTATTCATCCCCCCTCTACGTGTTCATACTAGCATTTTCATAATGAATATTTTTACATAGTTCAAACACTACATTGAATATGTAACAAAAATTTAGGGACTATACTGAACAAATAAAAGGTTCAGAAACTACATTACATATTAAACTAAAATTTAGATATCACATTACACATTTAATCAAAGTTTAAGAATTATTTGTGTCATTTTCTCTATATCTTTTGTAATATAATCCCTGTGAACTTTGCTTCCTGAGACGTATGTCATGCGCTGGCCATTGCCATTGGTGCTTCAACCTAACGGGGGCTTAAAGAAAGACATGAAAAAAAGAACACGACACAAACGACAAAAGAAGCAGTGGCTTCGAAAAGACTAAAAATATTTTTAAATGCTTTGATTCCAAATACGAAGTCCTAAATGCCGACCTCATATTTTTCGACGTAACTTTTGTCACAACCTCTTTTTTTCCGTCCAAGGAAAAGAAAGAAAGGTTTAGGGGTATTTTCCTAAAGAGGCGGACCAATGGCCCAAAATTAGGCATAGGCTCTCCCAAGCCCATACCTCGTGCAACGTTGGATTTTGTTTTTTAGTTCTTAACAACCTAAATATTTTTAAGAGTCGCCACTAGCCTATTAGGGTTGGCTAGAAACCAATCGAGACACGGGAGTATTGTCTCGATTCCTACGCAACCAGAGATTTCTAGGAACGGGGACTTGTTTACGCTAATGTTTCTATTAGCACTCTTGCGGTACCACTAACTCGAAAAGTTGTTCATCTAAATGGCCACACAATCTTGATTACCAATTATAATCTTTATAAAACCGCTAAGCGTCCATGCAAATGTTTTTGTAGGTTTGTTTTCTTTCATGTTTAAACTAATCCTAACATAATTTAGAAGAGAAATTTACACTCAAATTAATGAAAAGCGGTGCGCAAGTAAATATCTAAGAGATTGAAATGACTTGAAAGTAATGTGGAAAAGAAAGACCCGATACAAGTCGGGCAAATAATATTATATGACCTTGTTATCACGCCCCGGGACATGACCCCCGTGAGCGAAATGGAAATATAAATATGTATGAAATTACTCTAAATAATTTTAATCTACAAAAAATAGATTATATTACAAAAATGGTTATAAAATACCAAAATATCATTAAATTAAGAAAATGACCTTTTAAAAAAAGAAAAATTTCCTAGATGTCATTTTTGCCTTAATTTGATGTCATCTATCATTTTTATAATTTTTTTTGAAATTTTTATTTTTTCATAAATTTTTTAAATTTTTATTTAAAATTAATTCCCTAAACCGATATATGCCGATTTACACCAATTTAGGACTGCCCATAGCATGAATATAACAAGAACCAAGCTCAAATCGACCATTTCAAGATCAAAACTTGGTTTGCGCATTTCGTCAAACACTTGGTGTGCATCAAATCATCCCAAACCAGCTTCCTCGGGCCATGTTTGCGGCCTTCAATCTTAACGCATGAGTAATATTATGTGGAACTAAAACATCAATGTTAAACTACCACATGCAAGGAGTAAGATTAGATAGAAATAACAGCTTAAAAAACACGAAAACCAAGCTGGAATCGTCATCAAATATGCGGGTTTGATCTGATTTTGCAAATTTGGGTTTGAACCTAAGTCAAGCAAACAGGTTGAATGCCCATATTCAAGCCTCAACACTCATCACATACGAGATCTAAGGGAAATACTACTTAATTCGAGTGAAAGTAGGTAAAATGAGCTTTCAAATGCAATAAACATCATAGAGAATGACCCACTGAACAACATCAAAACGACCTCTCCAAGAAGCACACATGCAAAACTCTTGAAGAGATTTCAAACACTTGGAAAAATTTCAGCCTCAGAAATCAATTTTTTGGGCTGGTTTTCCTCTTGATTTTCATGATCAAAACATGCTCAAACTTGAAAATAAGTACATCTAGAATGCTTAACTTACTTCCTAGTTTCCTTTTTCAAGTGGTTATTGGCGGATGAATCCGAAAAATTATCCTCGGGGGCCTGTGGAAGTTGGCTTCTTCAACTGGAAATGAGATCTGCAAAAAAAAGAACTGACAACGAAGGTTTTTGTTGACCTCTAACATTAGACTTCAAACGTATTTTGTTGGAAAAAATTGATACCACGCCAAACTACATGTATTCTATTTTAGGTTAAAAGTCAATCTTTTCCTCATTTATCTCTCAATGTTTTCAAAAACACTGGCTTTCCCTCACTCGTGACCAACCAGTCTTAACACTATACAAAAATTTTTGGGCTTTCTTAGCCTGCCAGGAGGGCACTGTTTCGGGGGGCTTTAGGAGGCCTTCCCGATCTCCATTTGGGACATACGATCTATGGTTGGAAAGATCTTTGAATGAAGTTTCACTCTCTAGTTGAAGGTTTTGGCTAATTTTGGCTGCAGGTGTGTGAAAATCTCACTTTTCTCTCTCTAGGTTGGTCTGAAATTTCTGGGTTTCTCTTTTCCGGAGTTGCTTCTGAGGGCTTCTTTGGGGATCAATTCCGAGCTCTCTCCTCTCTCTCTCTCTCTCATCTCTTTCCTCTCGTCCCTTGAAAGAGCTCATTTCGTAGATCTTATCCCTTGAATTAGAGGATTTTTGGTAAGCCTTTTGTCTACCTACCAAGTGTATCAACAGGGCTACTTCACCCACTCTCTGACCTCGCCAATTTTTTTCAATTCTGCAGCTGTTGAGTGTGCGGATTTTGCTGCAGTATTCCGGTGTTGTCAGCAGCTTATCCCTAGCCAATTTTCGTCCACTTGTACTACTATATACGGTCTTCCATCACGTACAAAGATCGCGTTGGTTGGGCAGCTGAGGAGGATATGGTGGGGCTACCAAATTTCTTACTCAGCAACTCCGAATTAAGACCAACTCGTGGACTGAGTTTTGGCTGCTGATTTGAGTGCTTTAATCCACTAATTTGGCTGCATGTTTTGATTAATTAGAAAGCTCATGTACAGTAGTTTAAGATCTTGACCGTTTTTCGCAATTGTCTCCACCCGATTTTGCAAGAAAGTCCCTCAAAGTTGGCAATTTCCTTGCCCAAAAATGCCAAATTCAATGCAATTAGATCATTTTTGCTTGATTTGATTAATTATACCTTACCCAAGTTCAATTTGAACTCAATTGTGGGCCAAGATAATGATTTAAGGGTTTGAGCAAAATTTTGCAAATTTTACAAATTGGTCCGTCAACTTTTTGGAAATTGCATTTTGGCCCCAACTTGTCGTTTTAATTACAATCTGATCTCTTGGGCTTGGCTAGTCACATTCAGATCATCGGCCTCAACTTGCTTTTTTTTTTTTAAGGAAAAACATATTCCATTAAAAACAACTATATTAAACACCTAGATAATCTACATGCAATAATAATTTTTTTTTAAGGTGTTAACAGCTAGTGACACCTAATTTTTTTTTTACAATAGCTAAATGAAAATGCAAGTGAGCTTAATGTAAAGAGCATGATTTAGGGATGTACCTGTGAACAATTTGAAAAGTGTGGTTTAATGATATACCTATATACCTTGTGGTTTAAGGCAGTCCCACGAACCTTGTGGTTTAAGGTAGTTCCGCTAACCGTGTGGTTTAAGACAGTCCCACTAACCGTGTATTTTAAGGCAGACCCACTAACCGTGTGGTTTAAGGCAGACCCACTAACAGTGTGGTTTAAGGCAATCTCACTAACCGTGTGGTTTAAGGCAGTCCCACGAACCTTGTGGTTTAAGGTAGTCCCACTAACAGTGTGGTTTAAGGCAGTCCCATTAACTGTGTGGTTTAAGGCAGTCCCACTAACCATGTGGTTTAAGGCAGACCCGCTAACTGTGTGGTTTAAGGCAGACCCATTAACTGTGTGGTTTAAGGCAGTCCCACTAACCGTGTGGTTTAAAGCAGTCCCACTAACCGTGTGGTTTTAAGGCAGTCCCACTAACCGTGTAAATTGTATTTAGGATGATCAATAACCTCTTGAAAATGCATGATTTAAGGCTAACCCATGAACCCTTTGAAATTGTGTCTTGAAAATGCATGGTTTGAGGCTAACCCATGAACCTTTTGGAATTGTATGGTTTAAGGATAACCAAGAACCTCTTGAAAGTGCATGGTTTAAGGCTAATCCATGAACCCTTTAGAATTGCAAGGTTTAAATATGACCAAGAACCTCTTGAAAATGCATGGTTTAAGGCTAACCCATGAACCCTTTAGAATTGCATGGTTTAAGGGTAGCCAAGAACCTCTTGAAAGTGCATGGTTTAAGGCTGATCCATGAACCCTTTAGAATTACAAGGTTTAAAGATGACCAAGAACCTCTTGAAAATGCATGGTTTAAGGCTAACCCATGAACCCTTTAGAATTGCAAGGTTTAAGGATAACCAAGAACCTTTTGAAAATGCATGGTTTAAGGCTAACCCATGAACCCTTTAAAATTACAAGGTTTAAGGATAACCTAGAACCTTTTGAAAATGCATGGTTTAAGGCTAACCCATGAACCCTTTGAAATTGCAAGGTTTAAGGATAACCAAGAACCTTTTGAAAATGCATGGTTTAAAGCTAACCATGAACCCTTTGAAATTGTGTGGTTTCACTAGAGGAACTTGTCATTCGAGAATATTCTGAAATGAATACTACATATCAAATAGTATTCATTATAACAAGTATTCTAGTAGCGAAAGTATACTAGATGAGATCAAATTTAGCACTTGTCATTAGAAACAAATATCAAAAGTGCATCGGTAATGAGAAGGCAATGATTGCATAAACAAATCACACTAATTCTGACCACTTGACAAAATCACAAAACTATCATCACACTCAGATGATATCATTAATTGTCAAATTCTCTTGGGAGAAAAGTCCTTGTTGAAATGACCTTGACTTATGAGAAAGGTTTGTTAAGTATGCCGAGCAAGGAACCCTAGTCAGAAAGGGCTTCTCACATGTCTTCAAGAAAATGGCTATTTGATCCCATCTATTTATGTGGGAAATAAACTGATCACTCAACCTCACTCTTCTAGTGTTTAAGGCTTTGAATCATTCGCAATAAGTACACATTGACCAATCTAAAAGGTCTTTTAGAAGGACCGTAGTGCAGGCTTGGTCATGGTTTTAGCAATGGATAAGCATCATTGGCTATGAAATGAATTAATCACTAGTTGACATCTTCGCCAGGTTTACAAGTCAAGAAACCTTAAGATGAGATAAGACAACCTTACTCTCACTTCTTCGAGCGGCATCTTCTTTAGGAAGTCCTTATTTCCAATTTGAATCATCCCAATCTGAAGAGACTTTGGAAATGGGTTGTAATGTTGATTCGGGGAAAGGTTCAAAAGGCTTAGCTCAAAAGGCTTAGAACTTTTTGTCAAAGGAGGATTTAGGAGTTGGTGATTATCATGGCATTAGCCTTGTTTTTACCAAGCATACTGCTTTTTCATGCCCCCTAATTTTCATTTGACTTTTGCTCTTTTGAACTTTTAAACTCTTAGGACTTTCGAGATGCTTTCCACATTTTCACGTAAACATCACTTGCCTTGGCAAATCATATGCCTTGCCCCAATGTGGGGAGGTAATCACCACTCGAGTTTTGGAAATGAACGATTAGGCTTAACTTGGTTTAAGCAAAGGGTATCGGTGTTTGGGTAGAGAAAAGAATGCTCTTTTTCACCTTGGGATGCTTCGAGCTTCCATAAGAATTCACCTAAAGTTACCACAAAAAGATTTATGCAAGTGAGAGCAAAGAAACCTTTCTCATCTTTCCTCTCCAAATAATGTCAACCCAAACCTCCATAATTGCCCCTATCGTGGGGTGGTTCTTGACAGGGGTATTTTTTAGAAAATTCTTCACATTGAAAGGCTCAAATGGGCTAACTATTGTCACCTGTTGTGTGTATGATAGAGGAAAGAAATGCCTCTTATCGTCTTGATCTATGTATCGCTTGCGAATGAATTCATTGACCTTAAATGACTCGGGTTTTCTTTTTCACTCGAATCCCAGAGTGCCTAAAGGACATGTTTGGAAATGGGTTGCCTTTCCTCATCCTAAGTGTTTCTCGCTTGGCATAAAGTGACATCGCCTTTCATGTTTGTTGAGATCATCTAGGTGGATTAATCTCCATAGAGAACTTTGATTCGAAATGAGTGATCCATTGAGTGGATGGACAATTTAAAGGTAAAGAAGATTTTTGCAAACTTAGTGGAAAACTTGTTTCTTCAATTTCCATTTTTTGTGCTTGTTTCTAAAAAACACTAAATATTCTTCTTTTTTTTGCGATGGAAATTCTCCATCTTTTTTTTCATTAGATTTTGAGAAGAAGGGTACTTACCTGTGCCTTAGTAGTCAGGTGACCCTACAAAGAACAAAAGGGAATGTGTTAGTTCATGAATCCTTAGGGATCGTAAAACTAGAAACGATACAACATTACCCTTGGTCAATTTCACCATTTGGCGGCAAACAACAAAATGGACATACTGTTCTAAGGCTTGAAGAGAATCTCAGGTCTTTGGTCTCATTAGTTCGAGTGCTTTCCTCCTTTTGCAAAAGTAAAAGATGCAAAATTTTTTATTTATTTATTTTTACATTTTATGGCAAACTCGTTGCCGTTTCCAGGGATCGAACCCTGGCCGCTTCTGGACCACTTCATTCCCCATACCACCAGGCCGAAGCGCTGGTAGTGTCCATGGGGTGTTTTTTTTTTAAAAATTTATTTATTTAATTGAACCGGCTCTAGAACGACACATATTTTAAGCCAACTTAGGTGACTTTGACGTGTGTTGGCTCCACATGCTTGCTTGGTCGATATGGATTATTCTTAAATCAATTTCTCGAGTTTGTTCCTTGAATACCGACGCTCCCTGTCAAACAAGGGAACTACATCAAATAATGAAGTTAGAGAGGGCCATTTTGGAAACGATACCGAATTACCCTTCTCCTGCAGCTAATTTTAAATGTCTTGTGTTTCCTCTTCATGTGCTTTTGCTCCTCAGGTGTTAACATTTCCTTGAAGATCTTGCTTTCAAATGAGCCATTTAGATGTTATCGAATTCACTCATTCTGAGTGGGCGTCAAAGATGAAAGGAGAGGGGTACTCCTTGTTTCGACACATGAGGGCATTGCTCCTTGGATGTTTTGCTCCATTTATTCCATCAAAATGGATAGTTGGGCCTTTGCATGCCTTCTTGGTATAAGGTGTTCCTCCATCGGTCAAAGTGCACTTTTTGTGCCGAATCAATTGACTTTGTTTCATCTTGCTTCATGAGTGGGAGTTACCCTACTTTGAGTGACTTGCCCCATTTATCAACTGCAAGGAAAAAGAGACGTAATATGTTATTTTTATATTCGACATGAGTCATTTTAGGAACGGGATACTCCCTTTTACGGCATATCTGACGACTGTGTTCTATCCCATTTCCTTGGCCATGGGGAGGGATTTGCTCTCATGATTGATAGCAATTCACTTGATAAATGTCTATTCCATTTGAATCTTTCCGTTTTTAGAAGTCGGATGACTCAGGCATCGCGTGCCCCCGATTCATTTTATGGCCATTTGCTCCAATTAAAATTTCCTACACATATGGAAACAATGTATTATTTCCACTCTTAGGTACATTAAGTTTAGGAACGAAGTACACCCTTTTTCAAAGTAGGGCAATTCCGCATCTCATTGTATCTTTGTGGAAGAAGGGGAGATATTGTCCTTATGGTCGAATGTATGCCACATTGAGTTAGATAACTTGTCCATATGCAGCTTCATTATGTTGGATTGATGAATCTTTATTTCATTTGAATCCTTCATGCTTTACTCAGTTTCCCACGTACCCCTTTTAGGCTAGGTGATTTTTTGCCATTTTTGCTGCATCAATGCATTTCCCACTTCACAATCTGTAAGCATGGGTGGCTATGTCAGTTTATGAATGAGTTGTTTTGACTTTTGGAACGAACACACCCTTTTCTTTTAGAGATCGTGTGATTCTGGACTAAGTTGTCCTCCCCATGTAATCTTGTTGCTTGCCAATAATTTGCCTCACTAAAATCTGCACAAAGTGGAAGGACAAGTCATTCCTAAAATAAATCGAATTTAACTTGAAACGATTACCACCTTTTATTTGAAGGCAACATTTGATGACCGATTCTTGTTTGTCTACATCTACATCTTGAAACGATTACCACCTTTTATTTGAAGGACAAGTGTTGTCTTGCATACCACCAATAATCATCTCCATACAGGATTGGATGCCAAGAAACCGTTGGAAGTGTAGAGATTGTAGTTGCTTCTTGTTTGCAACCAACGAAGTAGTTTGATGCCAAAGAATGTCTACAAAATTCTTCTTCCATGAAGAACGTCAAATTAATGTGAGGTCATCCAAGATGTGGAACTTCATTAGACCAATAGATTTGTGATCCTCGAGGCTTTGATGGTTCTTTTCACGCTTAATCGCAACGTTTGAATTCATATGATGCGAAAATATTCTTGAAGTTCGTGACTCAACCAAATATGCCCAAAAATGAGCATGAATTGGAACATCTCATGACTTGCTTTGTTAAGGAAAGGCCCACACTTTTGTCTTTTTAGAGGAAGTAAACGTCAATCTTGAACAAAACTGTCATTTTGCCTGTTTGACAAAAATAGATGATCGAGTCAGTTGCTGCACAAGAAATCCCTATTGGAACGATTACAACCTTACCATCATCTCGTGAATCAACTTGCGAAGGCGATTAAGTGAAGAGATAAAATCTTACGCAAATTCTTCTTCAAACTCATTTTCAAACATTTTGAAGCTAAGGCATAAAAGCTTAGCCTAAAGGTTCAGTTTGAAGTACTTCAAATGTTTTAAAGAATATGACTTTTATGAACTCTAACTTCATTATTCAAAAAATGTGAGTTGTATGATTTACAAAAGCATTTGATTGGGTCCACAATCAAAACCCAAAACGCAAAGCGCGTTCCTAATAGGAATAATGACAAGGATAAAGTACAAGAAGCTCTTTCGTAGAGGAGCATAATAAACACAATTCTCATCCTAGCTTTAAAGTCCACTTTTGGCACGGTCAAGCCAAAGGAGTTCAAGGAGTGGCTGTCACACATGACCTGCGAAAGGAAGATAATGTCAGTACATGAATGAAAAATTGATCTTTCAATAAAGCCGCCTCTTACAATGAAATCAAGGCGATGATACCTTCTCCGTAATATCCACTTACGAGAATTTGGTATTTCATTAAGATTTTATTAGTAAGAATAGATTTCATTAAAAGATCGATCGACGGCTATCAATTGAATGCCCACTCTGTTCCAAAAGTTTCATACACAAATGGGGCATTGATTTTGAAAGATTAATTTGTGGTTTCACTCATGCAAAGGTGAGGTAACTTTTATTTTGAGAAATCAATACACAAAATGTGATTTGAATTTTAATTTGGAATGTGACCAAGAAAGAATTTTATTGAAAATTTGATTTTAATTCTATGCCCCAAAATATAATCTTGACTTGGAAGAATTTCCATACAAAATGTGACTTTGAGTTCACAATTGAAAACAAAAACATTTGTTTTATGGGGCTAGATTAAAGGTATTTGAAATATTTATTTATTAAGAGTGAGAGCCAAGCCTATATCGCTAAGGGCATTCCATTGATTTTCGCGAATCTCCAAAAAATGAAAATTTAACTCTAAAGTGAGCAAGTAGATAGAGAAATCATACTTACAGTGGGTGAAGAGATAATTCACATAGACACGCGGATGTAATGAGGTTTGACACATAAAGGTGGAATTCTAAAGGCTTAAGGTCCCCATTTTGATTAGATCAAAAGAGTTTTCCCCACTCCGCACTTATGTCGAACAGTTCTCTTTATCATTAATCAAAATGAGCGGGACCAAAAGTGGATAACCATGGTCATTCCCCGCATAGGTTCCATCTTTTGGTACCTCCTATGGGCTTCCTAGTGCGATCAGGGTTTTAGATCGCGGGTTGTGTGTGTAAATGTGTAGTGATAATATAAGTATAAAGGCAAGCACATCGATTGATATTCAAACAACACTTCAATTTCATCCATATAGACATACATTCCTATGCCTCCCTGCAAAAGAAATGGGTCAACAAACACTCTACCCCTTATTACTCCAAACCTACAAAAACATTTAACACATTGTTAGCGGACTAACCTTATTTTCCACGCGACTTTGACACGCGCTATCAAATGAAGACCATGTTAGTGTACAACCAATCAAGTTATTACGGCCAAAGTCGTCTAAGGTTTGCAACCAAGTCGCCAGCGGAGTTGCCAAGCTATCACGACCTCTTTTTTTTTGTCCAAGGAAAAGAAAGAAAGGTTTAGGGGTATTTGCCTAAAGAGGCGGACCAATGGCCCAAAATTAGGAGTCGCGCGACGTTGGACTTTGTTTTTTAGTTCTTAACAACCTAAATATTTTTAGGAATCGCCACTAGCCTATTGGGGTCGGCTAAAAACCAATCGAGACACAGGAGTATTGTCTCGATTCCTACGCAACCAGAGATTTCTAGGAATGGAGACTTGTTTACGCTAATGTTCTATTAGCGCCCTTGCAGTACCACTAACTCGAAAGGTTGTTCATTTAAATGGCCACACAATCTTGATTATCAATTATAATCTTTATAAAACCGCTAAGTGTTCATGCAAATGTTTTTGTAGGTTTGTTTTTTTTTTTTTTTTTTTTATGCTGAAGGAACCATTTTGGTCGATAGCCGCCACGTAAACCCCTAGGTGTCGCTAGCGGGGAAACCACCACCCCGATGCCACGCTTATGTGACCACATAGCGCTTTAGCCTCCCTGCTTCGTAGGGGCTTCGAACCTGGGCCTCCTCGGTGGAGGACAAAGGATCTACCATCCACGCTGCAACGGCCGGTGGTATGTTTTTGTAGGTTTGTTTTCCTTAATGTTTAAACTAATCCTAACATAATTTAAAAGAGAAATTTACACTCAAATTAATGAAAAGCGGTGCGCAAGTAAATATCTAAGAAATTGAAATAACTTGAAAGTAATGTGGAAAAGAAAGACGCGATACAAGTCGGGCAAATAATATTACATGGCCTTGTTATCACGCCCCAGGACAGGACCCCCGTGAGCGAAATGGAAATATAAATATGCATGAAATTACTCTAGATACATGAAATTACTCTAAATAATTTTAATCTACACAAAAATAGATTATTTACAAAAATGGTTATAAAATACCAAAATATCATTAAATTAAGAAAATGACCTTTTAAAAAAAGAAAAATTTCCAAGATGTCATTTTTACCATCATTTTTATAATTTTTTTTTTGAAATTTTCATTTTTTTATTTTTTAAATTTTTAATTAAAATTAATTCCCTAAACCGATATATGCCGATTTACACTAATTTAGGACTGCCTAGCACATGAATATAACAAGAACCAAGCTCAAATCAACCGTTTTAAGATCGAAACTTGGTTTGCGCATTTCTTCAAACACTTGGCGTGCATCAAAACATCACAAACCAGCTTCCTCGGGCCATGTTTGCGGCCTTTAATCTCAACGCATGAGCAATATTATGTGGAACTAAAACATCAAGTTTAAACTACCACATGCAAGGAGTAAGATTAGATAGAAATCACAACTTAAAACGCACGAAAACAAAGCTGGAATCGTCGTCAAATATGCGGGTTTGATCTGATTTTGCAAATCTGGACTTGAACCTAAGTCAAGCAAACAGGTTGAATGCCCATATTCAAGCCCCAACACTCATCACATATGAGATCTAAGGGAAACACTACTTAATCCGAGTGAAAGTAGGTAACATGAGCTTTCAAATGCAAGAAACATCATAAAGAATGACCCACCAAACAACATCAAAACGACCTCTCCAAGAAGCACACATGCAAAACTCTTGAAGAGATTTCAAACACTTCATAAAAATTTTAGCCTCAGAAATCAGTTTTCCAGGCTGGTTTTTCTCTTGATTTTCATGATCAAAACATACTCAAACTCAAAAATAAGTACATCTAGAATGCTTATATTGCTTCCTAGTTTCCTTTTCAAGTGGTTATTGGTCGATGAAACCGACAAATTATCCTCGAGGGCCTGTGGAAGTTGGCTTCTTCAATTGGAAATGAGATCTGCAAAAAAAAGAACTGATAACGAAGGTTTTCGTTGACCTCTAACATTAGACTTCAAGACGTATTTTGTTGGAAAAATTGATACCACACCAAACTATATGTATTCTAGTTTAGGCTAAAAGTCAAGAGTTTCCTCATTTATCTCTCAAAGTTTTCAAAAACATTGGCTTTCCCTCACTCGTGACCAACCAGTCTCAACATTAAAAAAATTTTGGACTTTCTTGGCCCGCTAGGAGGGCACTATTTCGGGGGGCTTTAGGAGGCCTTCCCTATCTCCATTTGGGACGTGTGACCTATGGTTGGGAAGATATTTGAATGAAGTTTCACTCTCTAGGTAAAGGTTTTGGCTAATTTTGGCCGCAGGTATGTGAAAATCTCACTTTTCTCTCTCTAGGTCGGTCTGGAATTTCTGGGTTTCTCTTTTGTGGAGTTGCTTCTGAGGGCTTCTTTGGGGATCGATTCCGAGCTCTCTCCTCTCTCTCTCGTCTCTTTCCTCTAGTCCCTCAAAAGAGTTCATTTCATAGATCTTATCTCCTGAATTAGAGGATTTTTGGTCAGCCTTTTGTTTACCTACCAAGCCTGTCAATAGGGTTACTTCACCCACTCTTTGACTTAGCCAATTTTTTTCAGTTCTGCAGCTATTGAGTGTGCGGATTTTGCTGCGCTTTTCGGGTGCTATCAGCAGCTTATCCCTGGCCAATTTTCGTCCACTTGCACTACTATATACGGTCTTCCATCATGTGCAAAGATCGGGTTGGTTGGGAAGCTGAGGAGGATATGGTGGGGCCACAAAATTGCTTACTCAGAAACTCCGAATTAAGACCAACTCATGGACTGAGTTTTGGCTGCTGATTTGAGTGCTTTAATCCACTAATTTGGCTGCGTTTTTTGATTAATTAGAAAGCTCATGTATAGTAGTTTAAGATCTTGATCGTTTTTTGCAATTGTCTCCACCCAATTTTGCAAGAAAGTCCCTCAAAATTGGCATTCTCTTGCCTGAAAAATGCCAAATTCAATGCAATTAGTTTCTTTTTGCTCGATTCCGTTAATTATACCTAACCCAAGTTCAATTTCAACTCAATTGTGGGCCAAGATAATGATTTAAGGGTTCAAGCAAAATTTTGCAAATTTTGCAAATTGGTCCCTCAACTTTTTGGAAATTGCATTTTGGCCCCAACTTGCCGTTTTAATTACAATCTAATCTCCTAGGCTTGGCTAGTCACAGTCAGATCATCGGCCCCAACTTGCTTCTTTTTTTTTTTTTTGGAAAAACATATACCATTAAAAAAAAACTATATTAAACACCTTGATAATCTACATGCAATAAGAATTTTTTTTTTTTTTTAAGGTGTCAACAACTTTCATGCACGCCTAGAAGAGTCTCTCTCTCTCTCTCGCTCTCGCTCGCTCGCTCGCTCGCACTTGGACGAACACCGTACGCACACCCTTTATTTGCCATGAAGGTCCCGCTCTCATAGCATCACGACGATAGGAATGGGCAGGAGCGCGGCGGTGATCGTTCCAGCTGTGATTCTTCTTGCCGCGATCCCTCTATGGCTCCTCGTTGTGAGCTCGCCCGTCCAGCCTCAAGATTATCCTCCGGCACGGTTGATGGAGGACGAGAACGGCAGCCCCGAGGACACAGTATTGGGGGCGGCAGTGGCGGCGCGGCAGTGCCGGTGGTGAGGGAGAAGAAATGCGACGTGTTCGTGGGGAAATGTGTGTACCGCTCGGATGCACCGACATACTACAACAACGAGACTTGTGTTAGCTGGGTTCACTTCTATGTGGAGGAGACCCCAATGAGTTGCAAGCCCATAAAAGGCTTGAGCCTATATGATAAGTTATATGAGGAAATAAGGTTTCTCACTATCTATATAAAGAGGTAGCTGTAGAAAAGGAAACAGAAAAGGAAACAGTAACAAGAGAAAAAGAGAAAGCAGAAAATTTGGGGTTTGGGGGCAATATCTGATTTACATCAAGCTGGCATCAGAGGTCAATTCGTGGTCCGATTGAGCTGAAATTTTGTCAGCATGTTCGTGGTGCAATTTTATCGAATCTGAACAATTTGATTTTCGTTTGAAACTCCCTACATCAGGTTTTTCGCGGATTGATCAAAACTTACGTTTTTTATGAGATTTATCCTTGATCTCTTGTGAAGTTCATGTGTATTGCCAAGAATTATGTTCTTGAGTTATTTGCTTCTATGTACCTCTAGTATTTGCTAGAGAAGAATAATTTTATTGATAGTGAAGATTTTCGGGGGGACTCAGGTCCTGTGGTTTTTTATCTTCTCACATTGAGGAGGTTTTCCACGTAAAAAATCGTCTTGTGTTCGTGTGCTTGGTATTTATTTTACTCTAATATATCGATTCCTATTAGGTTTACACAAGAGGGGAGATTATTTTATTCCGTTGCGTTAACTCGATATTGTTCAAATTGTTACCGTTCTCTCATCAACTTGCTATGTGATAAGTGACCAGCAGAACTGCATGAAGTTCGGGAGGCCCAACATAGAGTTCCTGAAGTGGCGTTGGGAGCCGGACGGGTGCGAGCTCCCGCCATTCGACGCTGCCGAGTTTGCTGAGATGGCACGAAGGAAGTCAATCGCCTTCGTCGGCGACTCTCTAGGGAGGAACCACATGTAGTCCCTGTTGTGCCTCTTGTGCAGCGTAAGTGCTCAATCCAGTTACGGTTGACTAGATTATTCTAATGGCCACGAACTAATCACTTCCTCTATTCAAAACATGAGAAACTACTTACGATTGACCTTGTTTGTCATGTGATTATACTCAAGATGAGCACTGGTCAATGAATTTTCTCGTCTGCAGAATTTAGTTTTACGTCGATTTGACCGATTGCTTGCAGTGTCTGAGTTGTGGGCAGAGAAATGCGCTAAGTCAATATGAGCTATTCCATGACTCACTTTCTCCTAATTATTGCTCCAAAAACGACGTAAGAGTGAACAAAACAAGGACTTATTACATTTTCGGGAATGTCATAATAAATTTTTCGACTATACCTTAGGAAAAATACTTGCCTAGATAGTGATGAGTGTATTCATATCGATCATAACTTATATATACAAAATTCTCTAGTAAGGTTGACTTTTAAGTTATGTTGTAATTTCATCTTTGATCTTACCGCGTTTTATATGTGTAAAATCATTAGGTAGACCAACCGGAGGACATATCTCTCCGGTACACCACGGACTACAACTTCAAGCGGTGGTACCTCCCCAAGCACAACCTAACCCTAGGCACCTTCTGGGCCCCTTTCCTGGTCCGCACCACCGACGCCCGCGGTGGCCAGACCCTCAACGGCATCCTCACCCTCCACCTAGACGAGCCCCACCCTTCTTGGTCCGCCGAGATCAGCGCCTTTGACTATGTCATCGTCTCGGCGGGCCAGTGGTTCTTCCGCCCGCTCATCTACTACCGGAACGGGCGGCTCCTGGGCTGTTCAGCATGCGGGCAGGACAACGTGACCGAGGTGTCGAGGTTCCAGGCATATCAAGCGGCGCTACGCACCACGCTGAGAGCCATCACGGGAAGGAAGGGCCGCGAGGGCAGCGGCGGTGGCGGCACCACATTCCTGAGGACGTTCTCGCCAGCACACTTCGAGCACGGGGACTGGACCGACGGGGGGAGCTGCCCAAGGACGCAGCCGTTCGGAAGCGACGAGAAGAAGCTGGAGGGCTACTACCTGGAGTTCTACGTGGCGTAGGTGGAGGAGTTCCTGGAAGCAGAGAGGCAGGCGAGGACGGATGGGTCGAAGATCCGGCTGCTCGACACGACGCGGGCGATGCTGCTCTGGCCCGACGGGCATCCGAACAGACAGTGCAACTGGCCCAAGAGCAACGTGGGCTGGGCCGATTGTGTGCACTAGTGGTTGCCTGGCCCGATCGATACGTGGAACGAGCTCTTGTTTTATGTGATGAAGTCGAACAGAGGTGGGAAGTTCGCTCAAAGGAAGCTACAGAACTTGCGCAGCTGATGTTTATGTTTATACGATATCAAGTGGAATTGGGAAAAAGGCAAGTGCATTTTTTTATCGCTCGAAAAATGGTTTTGGCAATTTTCTGTTTTTCCAGCCAAAAATTTTCGGCAAAGCATGGGGAATCGCGATTCCTTTTGGGCCCGTTTCCGCTCTTGAACACGACTTTAAATGACCTAGCATAAACCCGTTGTTGCAGGCCACTAAACCTGTCAAAATGAGTGATAAATTCATATATTAATTCATATGAGTGTTAAATGGGTTAATTATATTGACAAAATATGTCATAAATGGATTTAAATACAATATGAGTGTTAAATAGGTCATAAATGGGTTTAGTTAAATAGGTATATCATAGCCCAATCTATTACTATGACCCTCTCTTCACACTCTCCCTTCTTCACTTGTTCTTGCGCTCACTCTTATCTCAGTTTTGCTATGAATTTTCGTAAACTGGATTAGATATGGAATTGTTTTAGCAATATGGATTGGGTCGCGTATAAATCAAGTTAAGTATGAGTCACTAGATTTGCATTGCATGGAAATTGATCAAAATGGGTTAAATGGGTCTGTTTGGGTCGGACAATATATGACCCAATCTAATCCACTTGTTTGATGGTTTACTTATCATTAGGGGTGATTAGTTCTTGGTTTGGTTCGATCGCACCAACAAATCGGTAATCGGACCAAGAGAATCGGTACCCCACTTATGGAATCATGAATCAGACCACCCGATCCATGGACCAAACCTTTGATTAGATCTGGTTCCTAAGCGGTTCAGTAGAAGTGGTAGATTTACATATCTTAGTCGAAATTTTTGGATTAATTGAATCGCTAATCCTGTTGCAAGTTGAAATTGGGATTTCCTCCAAGATTTAGGGAGAAGATTGAGCGATGATGGCATCGTAATTATAGGGGCATGCTCGAAAGAAGGAGGATGATTCAATGGATTCCTTTCCATCAATGACGGACTCACAACTAAAAGGAAGGTATGAGTAAGCGAGGGAGGTAAAATCGGGAAATCTTTGTAGGAAAGAAATAAAGTAAAATAAAGAAAGAAGCAAGAGACAAAAGGAGCAAATTGGATGAATTCATGCAACAATAAGAAAGAAACAAAGATTTGCTTCATCATTCAGAATAAGTGAGGTGTGAGAGCAAATTAGGGTTGAGGTTTACACTTTACTTCTTTACGAAATCAAAAAAATATAAATTGGTTGATCGAAATGTTTTGGTTTCGAAGTGGGAACTAGGAACCAGACTGAAAATCATTGGTTCCAATTTGATGGAATCGAGAACCGGACTAATGGCCCATAAGACCACTTAAAATGGGCTGGTCTGATCCAGTTCGGTCCAAGTGATTCTATATGCTCATCCCTACCCATCATAGGAGGGTATAGTTGGTAGGAGTGAATGGTTCTAAGATGGGTAGATACTAGACTAGAAACCTGGAATCTAACCCGTGATAGCCAATTCCTTTTCTTTTTTTTTTGGACCCTATACCCTACTTTGTTTGCATTGAAACCTATTTGGGAGCTTCGCTCTAGTTTGAGGGTCTATCTGTTAACATGAGCTGTCAATTAGGGCCTCAATAGGAGAGTTTTTCTATTTAAGGTCTTTATATATACATATGTATCTTCTGATTTGTAGGAGATCTCCTGATTTGTAGTGATTTATAGGAGATCTCCAGATTTGTAGGAGATTTTAGGATGGTTACGTTGGTGTATATATGCGTGGTTATATTCTAGTAAAAAGATGGAACACAGAAAGAAAAAAATTGTTTTACTATTCAACATGGTATCAGAGCAAATGATCTAGGGACTCTGTGTTCTGATCACGATCTGAATTCCTTGTTGTGGCATAGTCACACGGTGGTTTTGTGCGGATTGCCACACTGACTGCACCCTTTATCGAGATTCATGGCGGATGACAAGCCACCCATCGAGATAGTTCCTCCGGCTCCAGCGGAAGGCATTGTAGTCCCGCATCAGGCTCTAGGAGGTACTTCCACTACTGATGCACTCCTTGAATCCTTGACATCCAAGTTGACACAAATCTTGTCTCACCATCAAGCCTCACCTTCTCATGCTGAAAACTCCGCCCCACCAATTGCAGTCAAGTTGGATGGTCGTAATTATGGCCTTTGGTCCCAAGTTGTCGAGATGTATATCTCAGGGAAAGACAAATTGGGATATATCAATGGGGATTTTCCACCCCCACTTCTGATCGACCCTAATTTTCGGAAGTGGAAGACTGACGACAGTATAGTTAAAGGATGGCTCATCAATTCCATGGACCCGGCGTTGATTGGGAATTTTATCTGTTTCCCAACAGTAAAGGCGGTATGGGATTCGGTGGCTACTACGTTCTTTGATGGCACCGATGTCTCCCAAGTGTATGATCTAAAGCGACGTTTGTCTCGACTGAAGCAGGCAGGCGGCCCGATTGAAAAGTATTATAATGATCTTCAAGGTTTATGGCGGGAGGTTGATTTTCGACGGCCTAATCCCATGACTTGTCCTCGTGATATCGAGCACTACAACGCTCTTGTGCAAGAAGACCGTGTATATCTTTTCCTTGACGGGCTCGATGACCACCTTAACAAAGTCAGGGCTAATGTTCTACAGATGCATCCCCTCCTGACGGTGGAGCAAGCGTACGCTAGGGTGAGGCGAGAGGATGTACGCCAAGCTATTATGTTATCTTCAATTGAACCATCTAGCACCGCAGCAGCCCTGGTGTGGTGTGGTGGAAATGTTATCTCACACTTTCTCGAGGCCAACAATGAGTCTAAAGCTCTCCAGATGGTCCCTCCTAATACCGCGTCTGGTGGAGGGAGGACTAACAAAGGTTTGAAGGCTAAACTACAACATGCAGGAGGCTGTACTCATTGTGGTAATACTAAACATACAAAAGATACTTGTTTTAAATTGCACGGTTATCCGGATTGGTGGAAGGAGTCACAGGACAAGAAAAAGACAGAAAGTTCTATAGGATGAGGGCAGGCATCATTGGCTATCGGGACCTCACCCCTTTCCTTGGTACCGCAGGTAGACGCTACCAATACTTCTGATGCGGCTCTTGAAGGTAACATTGGGTGTGCACTTGTTAGTAATTCTCAGTGTGGCGGGGAGGGGTGGATTGTTGATTCCGGGGCAACGGATCACATGACACCCAATCGTAATGATATTATATGCTACACCACTCCGAGGAGACAGAGTATATATAATGCGAATGACACTAGTTATCCTGTCACTGGCAATGTTGATCTTACACCTTCTTTATCATTGTCTCACACTTTATTAGTGCCCTCTCTGTCTAACCGGTTACTCTCTGTTGGCCAACTCACTGATGCTTTGAAGAGTTGTGTTCTTATGTATCCATCTTTTTGCTTATTTTAGGATATCCTCACGAAGGAGATTATTGGTCGTGGTACTAAAAGGGGGGGCTGTACTATGTTGATGACTTTCAAGCAGGCTGAGCACATCACACAAGTAGTGGGACTACTAATAAAGAGAAAGTGATTTGGTTATGGCATCGTCGCTTAGGACACCCGTCTTTTGGGTATTTAAAACATTAATTTCCAAACTTGTTTCATAATTTGTCAGATACTAAATTCCAATGTGAGACATGTATTTTGGCAAAAAGTCATCGTGCCACTTTTCCTTTGAGTTTTAATAAAAGCATCAGGCCATTTTCTTTGGTTCATTCGGACGTGTGGGGCGCTTCACCGCTTACTACTCTATCCGGGATTCATTGGTTTGTAACATTTGTGGATGATTGTACCTGGATGTCTTGGGTTTATTTAATGAAGCATAAAGATGAAGTGGCAACAATATTCCGTATGTTTCATCGGATGATTGCAACACAGTTTGGGACTCAAATTCAAGTCCTTCGTAGTGACAATGGTAGGGAATATATTAATCAGCATCTTGCAGTTTACTTTCAAGATCACGGGCTTATACATGAAACGTCTTGCACTAGGACACCCCAACAGAATGGTATCGCTGAAAGGAAGATCCGCCATATCCTCGAGACGGCACGGGCACTCCTCATAGGTGGTCAGGTTCCATCTCGTTTTTTGGGATGCCGCGTGGTTACAGCGGTACATTTGATGAATAGAATGCCATCTCATGTGTTGAATTTTCAGACCCCACTTCAAACACTTGCATCCTATGTTCCTCTTCCTTCCATCATGACACTACCTCCCAAAGTGTTTGGGTGTGTGGCATACGTCCATCTCCACAAGAACCAACGGACAAAACTTGATCCGTGTGCGGTGAAGTGTGTTTTCTTTGGTTATGGCACTCATCAGAAAGGATATCGTTGTTACAATCCGGCTACGAAGAAAACCCACATCACAATGGATGTCACATTCGTTGAGTCCGAATTATTTTTTCCCACACCCAATTGTACCTTTCAGGGGGAGAATTCTAGTGAAAGGACAAATTGGTGGTAATGTGGTGTGATGGCAGGGGTTGCGACTGATTTTGCTTTAAAAAAGAATGACCCCGCAATGCCAACACCTAGTGACACAAGGATTGGTAACACACAAGCTAAGGTGCAAATTGACAAGCGGGTTCACATGTTGGCCAGCAATGGTGTGGTCACGGATCATGGTGGGATAATGGAAAATAAGCAGCAGTACACTAAGGAATCTGATCATCAGGTTGATTTGGTGCAAGAGACACACAAACAATCTCAAGAACAGCTCCCTCCACTTCAAAATACCCCATTTTTAGTACCTGACAATTCTCCTGAGGATACTCCTGAGGTAAGTTCTTCTACCACACAGAATTTGTCTATTGATACTAATGTAGCTGTTTTTTATAAATTGCCCGATAGGCATAATCGTGGCAAGGCTCCTAATAGGTACTCTCTAGATGTGGAAGAACGAAGGTCAAAGTATTCGATTACTAATTATGTTTCGACAAAGCAGTTGTCGAGACCTTTAAAGGAATTTTTCTCGAATGTCTGTGCAAGTAGAGTTCCTAGTGGAGTACAGGAGGCATTGAGGGATCCCAAGTGGGTTCAAGCAATGCAAGAAGAGATGGTGGCTTTACAGAAAAATAAGACTTGGAGACTTGTCGAGTTACCGAAGGGAAATAAAGTAGTAGGATGTAAATGGGTCTTCACCATCAAATATAAAGCAGATGGTTTTGTTGAGAGGTACAAGGCACATCTGGTAGCAAAGGGATATACCCAGACCTATGGTGTGAACTACCAGGAAACATTCTCTCCAGTTGCAAAACTGAACACTGTGCGGGTATTGTTATCACTTGCAGCAAATTTGGACTGGCCCTTACATCAATTTGATGTAAAGAATGCGTTCTTACATGGAGATTTGGAAGAAGAGATCTACATGGAAATCCCACTAGGATATGCATGTGCTGATAAATCGGAAGTGGTATGTAAACTTGAGCGATCATTGTACGGATTAAAGCAATCACCATGGGCTTGGTTTGGTCGCTTTAGCTCTGCAATGAAAAGGTATGAGTATACTCAAAGTAATTCAGACCATACATTGTTCCTAAAATGGCGGCATAACAAAGTGACAGCATTGATTATATATGTAGATGACATGATCATCACAGGGGATGACCTTGAGGAGATCATAGAACTTCAAAGGAAACTGGCAAATGAGTTCGAGATGAAGAACTTGGGGGGCCTAAAATATTTTTTGGGTATTGAAGTGGCTAGATCAAAGGAGGGTATATTCTTGTCTCAACGAAAGTATGTATTAGACTTGTTGGCTGAGGTGGGGATGTTGGATTGCAAACCTGCTGATACCCCTATAGTGCAGAATCATAAACTTGGAGTTTTCTCTAATCAGGTATCGACCAATAAGGACCGATATCAAAGGTTGGTAGGGAGATTAATTTATCTATCGCACACTCAGCCTGACATTGCATATGCTATAGGAGTTGTAAGTCAATTTATGCATGCTCCTAGTGAAGATCATATGAATGCTGTAGTTCGAATTTTACGCTACTTGAAGTCAGCACCAGGAAAAGGACTTTTCTTTGCGAAGAATAATCACCATGAGGTGGAAGGATTTACGGATGCTGATTGGGCTAGCAATACCTCGGATAGGAGATCGACGTCAGGCTACTTCACATTTGTGGGAGGAAACTTGGTTACATGGAGGAGCAAGAAACAAAAGGTGGTAGCTTTGTCAAGTGCTGAAGCTGAGTTTCGGGGGATGGCTAAAGGACTATTTGAGCTTTTGTGGCTAAAGAAGTTGTTGACAGAACTTGGTTTTCCACCTAAGTTAGGAATGCAATTGTTTTGTGATAATAAGGCTGCGATTTAAATTTCCCACAACCCAGTTCAACATGACCGCACTAAACATGTTGAAGTTGATAGGCATTTTATCAAGCAAAATCTAGATGATAGGGTGGTGAGTTTTTCATTTATCAAATCTGAAGACCAGTTGGCAGACATACTTACAAAGGCTGTATCAAGTCGAGCTTTCCACAGCTCACTTGTCAAGCTGGGTAGCAAAGATATTTTCTCACTAGCTTGAGGGGGAGTGTTAACATGAGCTGTCAATTAGGGCCTCAATAGGAGAGTTTTTCTATTTAAGGTCTTTATATATACATATGTATCTTCTGATTTGTAGGAGATCTCCTGATTTGTAGTGATTTATAGGAGATCTCCAGATTTGTAGGAGATTCTAGGATGGTTACGTCGGTGTATATATGCGTGGTTATATTCTTGTAAAAAGATGGAACACAGAAAGAAAAAAAATGTTTTATTGTTCAACACTATCTTGTTTGTACTGGAACTTATTTTGCAACCATCCAATATCCTATATGGCTTTGAATTTTACTCTCATAATTTGTATTGAAACATTAAGCACATGTAATAAATAAGTATATTAACTTTTTGACTAAACGAAAAATTAATGATCAACAAGAATAATTATCATAAATAAACGTCACAAGACAAAGCAAAAATCCTAACATTGCATAAACATTAGCAGTGAACATGGATCTAATGTTAGTCTCATTCTCACAATTACTATTGGAAGCTATTCATTTATCTAAAATGGTTAACAAATCTTTATTACAAGCATAACTTCTCCTCCAAAAGTGAAATAAGGCGAGCCAAATTATGTGGTATAAAATCTATAACAAAGACCTAAAATTTATGCATAAAGAAAATCAACAAGACCGAGTGAGTTAAGATTGCGTGAAGAGAGAGACATAGGGAGGGGGAGAGAGAGAGAGAGAGAGGTGACTGAGTGAGTTAGTTTTTTTTTTTTTTTTTTTTTTTAACCCAAGTAAAAGCCGGTTCTAAAATAGGTCTGGTGGGCCTTTTCTTTAATTGGGAACTGGACCAGTTTGCGGACCGGTTCAAATAGTAACTTGTTTGCAGACCTATTTTCCGGGTGGTCCGATCCGGTTTCTGGATAAACCCGATCCGGTTTTCGGATAAACTCAATCGATTGCACACCCCTAGTTGCCACGGAAAAAGGATGCGTGCTTTGGAATGTACCGGCGCAAAAGGTTCTGGATGAAGTTTCGATTGCTTGATGTGGGGGCGTAAAGGGCGGACGCACATCGATGGACATTGGCCGCCTCGTGCGGATGACATGAACAGCCAAGATCCGATCGATGGGGTCGGTGTCGGTGCTTTTGCCAGTTGCGCCTGGTCCCATCGGCACTCCGGACCCGACACCCGTGCTTCACATCTCGTGAAGGAATGTACTCTGTTTCATGTCGTCCTCGAAAGTGTCCGCTTGCGGTAACCTCTCTAAATTGCAGAGAGAGAGGAGCTTCCTCTCTCTTTTCGTTTCGGATGGGGTCCGATGATCCCTCGGTTTGCCTCGGATCTCGACACTTGTCCACCCAATCGAACAAAAGAATTCTTGATGGCGAGCGAAAGCCGGATACTAGTAATATTAACCCTTTTTTTATTCCTCGGTCTGATGGGCATATGGTCGTTCCCCTTTTTCTGGCGAAATCTGTGGAATCATTCCTTGGCTCCGAAGCCACTCCACGGACTTTTCACTCACCCATCGACTCGGTAGTTTGCAAAGCCCCTTTTGGAGGCCTTACGCATCCTCACCCAAGCCAGCCTGCTCGATCAGTGGCCTCGAGAAGATGAGGAAGAATGTAGACTCTAAGTGGCCATCATTAGCTGTCGGTTTGTGAAGATACGTGGCTGGATGTCGAAGAAGCCAAGGTCGAATAGGGTCATAGTTAATAACGACCCAATCGATCAACATAAATCCTTTTTTTTAAGGAATTATTTTACAATATCACGTCTTAGCCCAACATCTCTTTTTACCACTGAAAGTTCCATTCTTTGCAATGGCTATTGCCTTTTGGCAATCACAATGTCTAGACATAGGTGTCGTTTCATTTTCATAGGAAACATATGATAAGAAATTTCTCAACTACTCAGCCTTAATTTTAATGAGTTTGAGAAAGTTTTCTTCTTCCCAAGAACTTGAGTAGTTACTCAGTCACCAATATAAAAATTTTCTTCTCCTTCCTTACTAGAGGTTAGCAAAATAAAGCATTGTGTTTTTAGCATATATGCCTAGTAGCACATGAGTCTAATTCCAATTCTTTTGCATTTGCCAAAATATTGGCTTGGAAAATGACTATTATAATTACATCATCAGATCATCTGCTTCAATCAAGTCAAATTTTGGTTTAGTAGGATTGTCATTTCTTCCATAATTTTGTTTGGCTGATTTCAAAGTTAAATCATCTCTACCAAGGGTGAACACATATCTTATAGTGGATTTTGTCTCATATGAATTCGAGATCCAGTTATCCTTTTAATACAACAAAAAATTCACTATGTATGATGACCTAATTTATGGTTCCTCGAATAATATTAAAATCCAATCCAAGAACACCTTCACCAATTTATTTTTTAAGTCAAAATCGACGTGTTCAAGCTTGTGGTGATTTCATGGGTCTGATACGATGGTTTTGAGGTCTTGTTTTGAGCCTGACTGGGGCATCATGCACCTTGTCAACCACAGGATCCTCGATGACCGAATCGAGTGTGTCAAGAAGGGTGGGGAGGTGTTCTTCAACCTCCCGATCAAGGAGAACGAGAAGTATGCCAATGACCAAGGCTCCGAGAAGGTGGGACGCGTGGAGAAAAATAGAGGAAGCATCATTTGGTTTTGATGTCCTTCTTCTATGAGAAAGAAAGAGAAAAAGCTTTGAATAAAAACAGAGGAAGCATCGTTTGGGTTAAGCGTTGTTCTTCTTTGAGAGAGAAAGAGAAAAAGCCTTGAAAATTGAAGTGAGAAGAGAGAAACTTTCAAGCAGGAGTTTACTACCTTGCCCTTTGTTTTTTGCCACCAAGCTGAGCCAAGCCAAGCCAGCCAATCGAGAAACAAAACCTTTATATTTTCCAGCAGGTCCCACTCACAGGACACGTGTCAAAATTTGAGTGGCACATGCGTGCCATGTCAGTGGATGATATGATGCGCTCATACCATTAAATATTTTCTTGAAGTTTGGACATTCTCAATGATAATACTTGCAGTAAATGTCATCCAAAAGTCATTCCATTATCTTTGTTTTTGAATCACTTTGCTTTTATCCTAGGAATCAAGTTTAGCATGCCTTTATCCCAAGAAATGAGTTTAGTAGGTCCTTCAATACTCTTTCCTATTTTGTTTGTATGTCCTATCTTTTTCAATCTTCCGCACCATATTCCATGACTTCACATTCACTAGCTCTCTCTCTTCCTTCCTTGCCTTGGAAGAATTCCAGGAGTTCCCTTGTGTTGATTCTTTACTTTCTAAATTCACATTCCCAAATGCAATTTAAATTGCCTTCCCATTCCCTCCCCCAACTTCACTTCCAACTTTATCTCTTTCCAACTCTCTCTTTCCACTCGAAAAGACAAAAAAATATCGATATCGACTCACTAGCTCCATTTCAATCATCCTTGTCCTCAACCTAAGTCTTCATTAAATTCGTCCCCATAAAAATCTTGTTCCCTTTGAGATCCCATCAATAGTAGACCCTTTGAATCGGGATCGAGAAAGAAGCCCGCGAGCAATAAGTTTTTGGTGTTTTGATACCAACCCGATCATACCTTACAAGAGTTTCAACCTTGTAAGTCATCTTCAATCATACCCTCTGGCAAGTCATCTTCAATCGGAAAAAAAAAGAAAAGAAAGAAAAGAGAGAAATATTTGCTAAATGCGCGTAATGACCTGCCAACCAGCAAACAAATAGAAAATTCAATTATGGGGATCTCCTCGAATTCCCCGTGGCGGTGGCGGATGCGGCAGTGGTGGTGGCTGCGGTTGCGGTGGAGGTGGCATCGGTGAAAGCGACGAAGGCGGCGGTGGCGAAGGCGAAGGCAGTGGCGGCGGAGGCGATGGCGGTGAAAATGAAGGCAGCATTAGAGGGGGCGTCGGCAAAGGCGGCGGCCGCGAAGGCGATGGCGGTGGAGGTGAAGGCGGCTGCAGTGGTGGCGGCGGAGGCGGCGTTAGAGGCGGTGGTGGTGAAGGTGGCAGCAGTGGTGGCGGTAGAGGCGGTGTTGGCAAAGGTGGTGAAGGCAACGTCGGTGAAGGCGGCGAAGGTGGCAATGGCGAAGGCAGTGAAGGTAGCAGGGGTGAAGGCGGTGGCGGCAAAGGCAGCGTCAGCGAAGGCGGCGGAGGCAGCGGCAGCGAAGGCGGTGGTGGCTGCGGCAAAGGCGGAAGCGGCAGCGGCATTCTATGTTGCCGCCCGTCGGCCCACGATTCGTTAGGGTCGCCACATCACTTCCTTGTCTTGGATGTCCTCATTTTGTGATCATTGGATTTAGTGAATCCGTGAGTCTAGGGATCTATTACATTTTTCCTTGGTCCTTGCGCAGTTTATATGGTGGAAGTGGATCCAACAACTCCCTTCCTAAACACAGAAATGATGCACACTAGATAAACATAAATAATAACCAGGCACTTTTTATTTACATATACTTGATAAACGTCGTTTGTCGGTACATCAAAAGCCAAGCTTTCCTATACTTGGCTATATCCAAAAACTAGACCAACATTTTCCATCAGCTATTCACATGTCATCCATCAGCAAGTGCCGGTGTCCAAAAAAATCTCACTGCTAACCTCATGTCCATGGTCACTCTACTCCGCTCAAGCCCTCGTCATCATCCTCTGGCAGCGATGGCAGCGGCCCTAGAGTACGTTCGTTCCTCCGGACATACAAGACGACGAACTCCTGATGCGCGGGACCCGAGGGGAGGCCGGTGTCGATCGTTAGTATCACCCTCACTTGGATGAATGTCAACCCAAGCATATCGGATCATGATGCTCCGACTATTCCCATCACAAATTGACGGGGATCCCATAGAAGGTACCAGAAGATGCAGGCAGCAGTGGCATCTTTTTCACTCTGAAATATTGTAGCCCCACGAGGGGTGAGTACGACTACTCAGCAGTTAAATTTCTACTAAACTATATTACGAAGTCTATCGCTACCCGATTCTACACAATCCAAATCAGCACATATAACAATGGTAATAAACATGCATCAATTTAGAAGGATTCAATAATGGAACAGCATATCAAAACAATGAGAATTTAGAAATCCATTTTATCTTGATCCACTAACATTTTCTTACGAAGGACCACTGTTTTTGTCCCTCCTGGCATATTGCACCCAACCTGGCATCACGAAGGCCTCCGGTTCCATATTCAGTCACCAGGCATCCGGAGCATGTTACGTCACATCTCTAGGCATCTCGCACCCCACCTAACATCACGAGGAACCTCCTAGGCTCACCATGCCAATGATGTCCCCAGGCATTTGGAATGTGTATCGTCATACTTCCGGGCATCTAGATACTCGAGGAACCTCCAGGGCTCACCAGTCCCTAGACTTCCAGGCAACCCGACGCCCAAGGCATCGTTGTCCCGAGGGTCCGACGGCATCGGTAATGTATCAACCACGGTGTAGTAGCAAAATCAATTCAATGTCAAAGCATTTTATAACGCTAGTGTAGAAACTTCTTTGGTTCTCAGAATCATGATATAAACCATAGTGTAACAAATCCTTAAAAATATACCAATTCCCATTGATGAGAACAATCCATGAAATCAAGGTTTCAATATCGAGTCCATCAAATCAATTTTCCACAGCCTCACTCAAAATTCCTATGTAAGGCTTTAAACAATTTTGATAACATCAAAGCCAGTGAATCCTTGGATCAATATTCTTAAAATATAGCTTAAAAGGGTCCAAAACCGTTTATATAAAAACTAACCTTTGAAAAACGTCAAACTCACGTCATCAAAACAATTTATAAAAATCGAGAATTTTATACTGATTTCGTCAAAATCCAAGCTCACGGTTCAACCCCCAAAATTTCGTGACAATTCAACGACATCTGAACTCACTAATTCACATAATCATCATGGATCAAATACTAGTTTATAAATCTTCGACGGAGTACGTTTCACCGAGCTACGATCACGTCAACATAATCTAGGTTATTAGTTATTAACTTGCCTTTGATTTAGCGGCATTAATGACAAGAGGAACCTTGAGCTGCAGGCAGCGGTATGGTCAAGATGAATCGGACGGTGACAAAGAAGGTTGGTGGCGTCGGGGCTGGTTGTGGTCGGCTGTGGGCGACCCGACCGCAATGAGGAAGTCTCGGGGCACGGCGAGGAGGCCGGTGATGCGGCGGTCGACAGCAGCAAGGCGCGCGCTCAAGGGGGCAAAGCCGGCGGTGGTGGAGTGAGAGAGCGGTTTCTCTCTTTCTCTCTCTCTCTCTCGCTCGCTCGCTGCTTCTATCGCTGGTTTTGTTGGCAACGCCGGCCAACAATTGAGACCCTCGGTGGCTGTTGAAATGAGTGGCAACTGGAGAAGTCGTGTCTTACGCATGCAGGGGTCTTGAATTTTTGCTGGCAGCCGAGCGTGAAGCAACGTGGCCGTTGCTGGCCACACTTCGGTCAACCATCTCCCTTGGGTTGACTGCCGAATGCACGTTGCATGGAGAGAGCAGCGTACGTGATTGCATGGCATGGGGAATTTGGGGTCTTCGGTCTTCATGCATGTGAGGAGATGGGCAGCTCGTGGTGGTCTATCTTCGGTGCTCCTTCATCAGTGTATTCGGGTCAGTGTATTAGTAATCGGGAATGGCTTTGCCGAAGAAAGGAAGGGGCGCAAATGCATGGCCATTCAGCTAGAGAGGTACGAATTTTAATGGACGTCGGTCTAAGTGGTGGCATTACGTAAAGAAATTTCTGATGAGACGTTAAGTCTCATGGTGATAGGATCATCACGGCACAACAAAGATGTGACTGCAAGGGTACATTGTAAGATCATCATGAAACATGATGCCTTGGTCCGCTAATGGTAATGGTGAAACGGCGACTGAAAGTGGCGCCAACGACGCAGTCTGATGACAAATTCGTCAACCCGTCATGGAGTATTCGAAGTCCAGCAAAAATCCGGATGTCACATGTTCCCCTTGAGATAGCTAGTATAAGCACCTAGAGGGGGGTGAATAGGTGCACAAATAATTTTTCGAGATACGGAAGCGATTCTAGGCAGACGATAGAAATAGAGTTCTCTTTTGATTAACAAAATGAAGTATGATCAAAGTAAAACAAAGAGTAGGGAAGAGAAAATTGAACACAAGGTTTATAGTGGTTCGGCTTATTCCAAGCCTACGTTCACTCTTCCGCACTGACAACCCACCGGCTGGATTTCACTATGAACAAAAGAGAAGTTACAGCATAGCTTTTCCTTGATTCCACAGTGTAGATGTTCTACCACACTTCCTCAAGGTTTCTCACAAATATAGACTCTTTTTTGCATACAAGATTTCGCTCAAAGGAATTGACTAAACAGCAAGGAGCTTCAGACTTTAGAATTCTTCTACCGTGCACACACTCGAACAACTTAAAACGTCTTCCTTATATACTCCTTCATGCCATCATACCCGTTGTCACTTACCAAAAGAATTCCTCCAATCTACCCGTTGGACGGAATCAATTAGGAAGATCATTCGAGCTATTAAAGGAATATGTCGATAGCTCATCAATCATGTTTGCCCATATAATCAGGATTTCGGTTTCCATAAGTAGAACCTTCCAAGAATATTTCGCCAATCATCGGATCCTTAATCTTCGAATCAATTATGATCAAATAAAGGATTCTGTCATGTCATATCCAGCCAAGAGATCTTCTCCAGTCGATAAGGTCACATCCTTAAAGAAACATCCAGTTCTGGATAGCCTTTCTTCAATGGATTAGAGACTGTCAATGAGGATAGACTTTGAGTCTTGAGTCTGGCTATCCGGAGGTCTTCAGACTTTAAATAACAGAGTCTGCAAACCTTCAGACTAGACTGATGAAAATATTTTGTCAGCTTCAAAACACTTCAAGAAGATTTCTCCAACAATCTCCCCCTTTTTGATGGTGACAAAACTTTCCTGCAGATTTGGACAACTTTGACCTGCAAAACATTTCTCAAACATATATGCATATCTTATAGAAATAAATGGCTAAATGAATAACACTAGAATCTGCAACCACAGAAAATAGGTTAGTCTAGTATACGATAAAGCCATCCATAAGATATCAATAGTAGTTAATATAAGCAGTCAAGTCCAAGTCAAGTTCAGTTCTGTCGCGACCTATTTTTCGGGTGCACCACCTAAAACTAGGTTAATGGACTGCTAAATTTTTACACTTAGCTCAAGCTCTCCCAAGCCCATACCAAATCGCGACTTAAGTCTAAATTTTTAAACATGCAAAAGGTTATTATCTAAGAGTCGCCACTAATCGGTTTATGGTAGGTCGATTAGAAACCTAAGTAAAATAAAGGGAGATTTATTTTACTCCTACGAACCAGAGATTTGGGTACGGGGACTTGGTTATGCTAAATTTCTCTAACGCCCTTTCGGTACCGTTTCTTTTATTTTGAAAAAATGTTTTTTTGCAAGCAGCTTGGGTTTATTTTAAATCTATTTCCCTAACATGTGAGGTTATCATGCGCGTGCACAAACCACCAATTTAACACTCAGATAAACAATAAATAAATTGCAAAAACTTACCTCCAAGCAACGAAAGCATCTGCAATGTTAAATTAAAATCCACATCAACAACCTTGGATATGGTTTCTAATTAACACACAATTTCTTTTTTTTTGTTTTCACTTAATTAATGAAAATCATGCAATATATGCAATGCGATATTAACTAAATGACCTAATCCTAATGACATGTAATTTCTAATTAAATGGGCCTAGCAAAAAATACTAAATGACATACATTTCAATGAATCTAACCCTAATGATGTGCACATGACATTTTTTCCTTTTCCTAAAAGAGTGCATTTTATCCTAAATAATAAAACTAATTTAACCTATGACATTTTTTTGTATTTTTCATGAAATTCGAAATTTGGTGAAATGTGAAAATTACCTAATTAGATTAAGATCCTAAAATGCAATATATCTAAAAATGCCAAGCTTATAATAAATTTAAAAAAAAAAATCTAAATTAAACTAAGTGCCATTTAACCCTAATATGCAATGACGTGCAAAGTATGCCCTAATTCTACATGACAAGTGTATGATGATTTTTTTATTGTGTTTTTGTTTTCTTTTTTTTTTTAATTTTCGGAATTCATAATTGCCAAGTAATTAAGCATGCAACCTAAATTAAAATCTAGCAACCTAAATTGATTTATTTGAATTTTTTTTTGATTTTTATGAAATTCGAAATTAAAATTCCTATTCTAAATATGCAAACCCTAAAACAAGTAATATCCTAACATGCATCTAATCTAACCCGATTTTTATTTTGAGAATTCATGATAAATAGAATGCTTTGCCTAAATATGCAAATAACCCTAAAACACGTGATATTCTATCTCAAACATATCCCAAGATAAATAAAAACAATCAAATTCATTCAAAATTACCCCAAAAGGGACATCACATATTGCTCAGATCAAAGGATAATATTTCGCTAGTAAAATTGATATTTTGATCTTAAGCCTTAAAGATCAAAACATCAATTTTATTCCCGCTTAATTTAATTATTTCATCTAAAGCCTTATAGATGAAATAAAAAACCCTGGCGCGGTTGCGAATCAGTGTGATACATTGAGATTTTCAATTATGCATAGATAGGTATTTCAACCAAAGAAAACAACACATAGAAAACATAGAAAGATAATGATAAAAAAAGAGATAAAAAAAACCTACACTTGCTTAATAAAGTAAAGCAAAAAATACCTAGCAAAATTTTTCTTTTCTCTTTTTTTCTAAGAAAGAAAAAGATTGGCTGCTGGTTTTAGGGCTCCGGTGGGGTTCCGGCAAGGGCGAACCGGTGGCGCTGCTCGTGGAGGCGGTGGAGCGTCGGGGGGGGCGGCCCGGGCGAGAGACGGCGTCGGAGCGGTGCGGCGCTGGTTCGCGGGCGGAGCCGAGGCGGTGCCGCGACGGCGACCGGGGCAGCACGGCGGCGTTGGATCGAACGAGGCCGCGCGGATCTGGACCAGCTACCGTCGGGGGGCGTCGCGGATGGCACGGCGAGGACGAGCAGGGAGACTTCAACCGCGGGCAGAGGCAAGGGCGGCGTCGGGGCTGCGTCGGGGACGAAGATGCGGCGGCGGAATGACGGGGGGCGGCCCAGGCGAGAGACGGCGTCGGAGCGGTGCGGCGCTGGTTCGCGGTGGACGGCGGTGCTGGAGCGGTGGACGGCAGGGTCACACCAGGCGCGGTCGGGGAGGACCCTTTGGGGAAGACGACACTGTAGCGTTTTCTTTTCTTTTTTTTTCTTTTTCTTTTTTTCTCTCCCTTCCCTCACGTCTCTCTCATGTCTCTCTGTACCCTCTTTGCTGACTTTTTCTTTTTTCTGCAATTTGTCAGGAAAAGAAAAAGGCTTCTTTTGACTGAAGATAGACAAGGGAAAAGGCTTTTTCTCTCTTCCTCTCTTTTCACTTTCTCCCGCACTCTCTCAATTTTTTCACCTCTGAAAATTTTTCTGAAATCCCCACTTTTACTTTGCGCTTGGTGTCTTTTATAGATCCAAAAAAATGTATCTTCACGACATATATTTTTTTCTTTTTTGGCTTGCGCACGATATCTCTAGGTATGTCGTTGAAAAACATATATACCGCGCAATATTCCCTTTTGTATTTCACGCATATTCCATCCAGAAAAATTCCATTTTTGCATAAAATACACCCCAGTGTATATTACTTAAAAAATATGAAAAATCTAAATGGAATATGTGTAAAATCTTCCTTTCACCGGTGGCCTAAAATAAACTGAAAAATAAAATGCTTCTAAATTATATGCCATGCCAAGTGTGTGTATGTGTGTGTGTGTGTGTGTGTGTTTTTTTTTTTAAATCAAATCCGCAAAAAATTTAGGTGTCAACAGCTGCCCCTCTTTGAAGGTGAGCTTGCAGAGGTTGCCTTCAAAGATAAATTGAGACCTAAATTTTGATCACGCATATGCAATGAAAGATTTTTTTTGGTTGGAAAATGAATTCCATTTTTTAATGCAATTTATATGATGCATGGAAATACTGATGCAAATGATAGATGAACCTACCTGGAATAACTTACCTTCGGGGATGATAGAGTAATTCGAGATAGTTGGTGTTACTTGTCCAGGACCCGTACCACTCTACGGTCGCCCAGAATGGTAACATAACTTTGTGAAGATGATGCTTTCCCAGGACCCGTACCATTCTACGGTCGCCCAGTATGGCAGAAAGGAGCTGCTTTCTCAGGACCCGTACCATTCTACGGTCGCCCAATACGGCAGAAAGGTTGTGTAAGGAACTGCTTTCTCAGGACCCGTACCATTCTACGGTCGCCCAGTACGGCAGAAATGTTTTGTCTAGGACCCGTACCATTCTACGGTCGCCTAAACAGGGATTCATTTTCCAGGACCCGTACCATTCTACGGTCGCCTGAATAAGGAATAGGTGTTGTCAAGGACCCGTACCATTTTACGGTCGCCTTGACGAAGAAAATGATTTTTTCCAGGACCCGTACCATTCTACGGTCGCCTGAATGAGGAAATTGCTTTTCCAGGACCCGTACCATTCTACGGTCGCCTGTTAAAGCAATAAATGTAGTCTAGGACCCGTACCATTCTACGGTCGCCTAGATTGAGGCTTTGCTTGGCTAGGACCCGAACCATTCTTCGGTCGCCCAACCTTGCGACAAAAATCATCTGACCAGGACCCGAACCATTCTTCGGTCGCCTTAATCAAATTGAATCTGGAGGAAAAATCTTTGGGGGGGAACAACTCGATTGAGTGTCGGTATGCTTAAAAGGGAATACCTGTACAATGACAAATATTCAAGGTATAGATAGAGATATACTTACCTGGTAACATCTCCTATCTTCAGGGATACGTCTCCTGCAAAACATGGTCATAGGAGAAGCAACATGCATTTGTAAACATGCATCAATATAATATAGGTTCATGATGATTTTCATTAATCTTACACCACCTAATTTCCATTCTGAACACATGAGTGTCATGAATGTGTCAAATGAGGGATCCTTTGGTCTGAAAGGACTTTTTCTCTCATCCTCATTAAAATGGCAATTTCATCCTGACCTTTGATGCAGGATTTTTGTCAATCACTCTATCTCACCATCGTTACGCCAAACAAGGGTTTGAGCAATCTCGCAAGTGGTACGATCTCACCAATCTGAGAGGTCTTTAAAAGGTACCGTAATGTGGGCTTAGTTAACGGCTTAACAAAGGGGACTCTTTTGAGTCGAGGTTATTTGAAAAAAATGAGTGATATTCTGTAATCATCTCTGGGTTTACAAGTCAAGAACCCTGCAAAATGAGAAAGAAATAATCTTGCTCGCACTTCTTCGAGCGATGCTTAAAACATGTGAACCCCTTAGTTAATTCAAGTGCCATAATTAGAAGAGACTTTGCAAGGGACATAACATAGGCTTGGTTCATGGGTTGAGAAATAAAAGGATCATTAGGCTCAAAAAGTGTTTAGGGGGGTTAAAGTTGGTGATCATCTTGACATTTTCACCACTTTCTTTCTCTATTGTCGAAGATTTTTATCACAACTCCATTGATTGCAACAACATTTGAGAGTTTTTTGGTATTTGGAAATTGCAGGAAAGTAATTGTGTGAGCTGTAAGTGCTCATCCATCGAGGGTTGAAGCCTTCTGCAGTAAGGGCTGAACCCCTGATGGAAGATATCCTGCAAGCATTAGCCAATATAGGAAATCTGATAGAAAGACAAGCGTAGCAACAGCCCGGAGCAGAACGCCGTACTCAAGGACTGGTGGAACAATTTCTGAAGCCGAAGCCACCTAAGTTCAATGGAATGGGAAGTCCTGAGGAGGCGGAGCAATGGATTGATGGGATGGAACGAATTTTCTGACTGTTGGACTGCAATGATGTTGAGAAAATAACTTTGGCAGAGTACCAGCTGGAGGGAAATGCAAAGTTTTGGTGGAGAGCTTCGAAGGACATAATCTTTCCACCAGGTACTGATGTTAATTGGGAAGAGTTTGTGAGAGCTTTTAATAGAAAGCATTTTTCAGACTGTGCTAAGGACAGGAAAGTTTCAGAATTTGTTCAGTTAGAACAAAAGGAGCTGACAGTGGACCAATATGAGGCCAAGTTTTCTGAACTGTCTAGATATGCTCCTAGGCTGATTGAGGATCAGGAGGAAAAGGCTAAGAGATTCCTGAAAGGGTTGAGGACTGATATCAGGAAACAACTAGTGCCTTTGAACATAAGGGATTACCATGAGATTTATGAAAGGGCACAGTTAGTGGAGCAGGAACTGTTGAGAGAGCGATCGGAGTTTAAGAAACAGCTGAACTTTAATGATGTGAGAAGGGGTAAGAGACCCTACTCCAGTCAAGGTCAGACTTGGAGTGTGAAGAAGAAGAGTAATTTTGGAAGTTTTGGGGGAGCAAGAAATGCCTGAATATAGGGAAAGCACCCTATCAGCCTGATGTTTGTTAAAGGTGTAATGGGCGACATGGCCCAGGACCTTGCAATGGACGACTAAAATGTTTTGGTTGTGGACAAGTGGGTCATCTTAGGAGAAGCTGCCCATAAGAAAGGTCACAAGTGAGCGTTGGCTCAGTGCGACAGGGATATCAGAGTGCTATTAGATCAAACTTACAAAGGAATCCTCAAAGGCCACCAACACAAGGAAGGGTGTATGCGGTCACCCAAGAGGAAATGAAAGCTTCCAAAAACGTCATCTCAGGTATGATCCTTATCAATGGTAAAAAGGCATATGCATTGCTTGATACGAGTGCAACACATTCATTTGTGTTTGAAAGATATAGGTGTTTGAGTAAAATAGAAGTTATGCCTCTTGAGACGCCTCTTTGTGTTTCCACGCCTCTAAAGAATATGGTATTGTCTACGCTGGTGTGTGGAAATTGTAAGATATCTATGGGAGGAAAAGATATGGAAATAGATTTGGTCGTAATGGCTATGTATGATTTTGATGTTATTATAGGAATGGATTGGCGTCATAAGTATCGGGCCAGAATGGATTGTTATAGAAGAGTGATCCAATTCATCTAACTTGATCGGTCTAGTTGTGAATTTTTAGGAGGTCAAACCCACCTACCTATAGCACTTATTTCGGCAGTAGAAGCCTATGTGTTACTTGACAAGGGATGTCAAGGATACCTGACCATAGTTAAAGATTATGCTAGAGAGGAGCCTAAACTTGAGGAAGTTCAAGTGGTTAATGAATTTCAAGATGTATTTCCTGAGAAATTGCCTGGATTACCACCAGAGCGGGAAGTTGAATTTGAAATTGAATTAATGCCTAGAACAGGACCCATATCTAAAGCCCCGTATAGGATGGCCTTAGTCAAATTGAAGGAATTAAAGGTGCAACTACAAGAGTTGCTTGACAAAGGATTCATTAGGCCAAGTGCTTCACCTTGGGGTGCGCCATTTTTGTTTGTGAAAAAGAAAGATGGATCGATGCGCTTGTGCATTGACTATAGGCAACTGAACCAGGTGACCATTAAAAATAAATATCCTTTGCCTAGAATTGATGACTATCGCGACCTATTTTTCAGGTGCACCACCTAAAACTAGGTTAATGGACTGCTAAGTTTTTACACTTAGCTCGGGCTCTCCCAAGCCCATACCAATTCGCGACTTAAATCCAAATTTTTAAATATGCAAGATTATTAACTAGGAGTCGCCACTAATCGGTTTATGGTAGGTCGACTAGACACCTAAGTAAAATAAAGGGAGATTTATTTTACTTCTACGAACCAGAGACTAAGGGTACGGGGACTTGGTTGCACTAGAATTTTCTAATGCCCTTTCGGTACCATTTCTTTTAATTTTCAAAATGTTTTCACAGGCAGCTTGGATTTATTTTAAGCTAAATCACTATCATGCAAATGTGGTGACCACACGGGTGCTCATCCATTATTTAAAACATTCAAATAAATAAATTGCATCACACAAAGCAAGCAATCATTTTTTTTTTTTGGATTTTCTTAAAAATTGGAATTCTTTTATAAAAATGCATTTTAAAACTAAATGACTTAATCCTATTAATATGCAAATTCTAATTAAATGGGCCTATTATGCGAATTAATTAACATGTACCTCATGACCTAATTTCACTAATGAACAAATTCTGATTAAATGATCCTATTATGCAAACTAGTTAACATGCACCTAGTATTTTTGGATTTTTTTTTATTGAAATTCAGAATTTATGAAAACCCTAATTAATCTATCTAAAAATAATCTCCTAATCCATTTTTGGGATTAATTTGACTTAAACCCTATTCTGTCTTAGAAGACTATTTTTATTTTTTTTTTAATTTTAAAAAGAGGATGAAAATGTGCCAATTATATCTAAAACTCTACAAAGGCTATTTAAGTCTAATCCTAACTTATTTCTTTTAAAATATCTAAAAATGCAGTCCTAAAAATATTATCTAAAAATGCAATCCTAAAAATTTGATTAATTAAACCTACGTGTCTATTATATTAAACCTTAATGTCCTATATGCTCATGCAAATCTTTTGAATGTTTTGATTTTTTATTTTTTTTATTTTTTTTAGCTTTTTTTTAAAAGTTGAATAATTGTTAAACAAGGGTTAAATCTAAACAATTAATATAGTCACTAAATAAAGGATCAAAATAATTGAAAAAAATAACCTGACGTCTCACAGGTTAAATTAACAATTATTCTAACCCTGATCATCACAACAACTTAAAATAATTAAAAAATCTGGTCCGAAGTCTTACGGACCAAATTAAGTAATTATTATGATTGAGATTCTATCAAAAAGCCCAGAAATTAAAAAATAATTAGAAAAATGATCCGATGTCTCTTGGGTCAAATTAATAATTACATTAATTTCGGACAAAATCCCTATGGATAATGCATACTAAATTCGCAAATATTAACATCCACCATTACAAATTAAATAGCTAAACTAAAAATGCTATCAAATGAAATGAGCGAAAATAACATAATGAATAAAATAAGCTAAACTAATAAAAGTAAAACAAAATAAAATAAAAAGAACAAAAACTACCTAAAGTGGGGGGGTAAATCGACGACGGACGGCGGCGAGCTCGAGCTCAGGGCAGCGGAGATCGGAGCTGGTTCGCGGGTCGTTGGGCGGCGGCGTCGGGCAGCGGATCTGCTGGACGTCGGGGCAGAGGAGGGTCGCGGCGACGAGGCGCGGGCTGAGGTGCGACGGCGGAGGTGAGCGAACCAGCGAGGTGGCGGTGCGGAGGCTCGGCGGAGCTCGGAGATCGAAGGGTGGCGTCGCGGCGGTGCTCGTGGTGGCGCAGCGGCGAGCGGGCTTCGGGTCGCGGGCTTGCGGTGGTTGGCGGATGCGTGGTGGAAGGAGGCCGTCGGCGTAACCCAGAGACCGAAGATGCAGGAACCAGCAAAGCAGCAAAAAGAACCCTAAAGTGGGGGGGTAAATCGATGACGGACGGCGGCGGGCTCGAGCTTAGGGCAGCGGAGATCGGAGTTGGTTCGCGGGTCGTTGGGCGGCGGCGTCGGGCAGCGGATCCGCTGGACGTCGGGGCAGAGGAGGGTCGCGGCGACGAGGCGCGGGCTGAGGTGTGACGGCGGAGGTGAGCGAACCAGCGAGGTGGCGGTGCGGAGGCTCGGCGGAGCTCGGAGATCGAAGGGTGGCGTCGCGGCGGTGCTCGTGGTGGCGCAGCGGCGAGCGGGCTTCGGGTCGCGGGCTTGCGGTGGTTGGCGGATGCGTGGTGGAAGGAGGCCGTCGGCGTAACCCAGAGACCGAAGATGCAGGAACCAGCAAAGCAGCAAAAAGAACCCTGGAGAAGATGAGCAGTAGGGGTCTTGTCAATTATTTTTTTGTTTCTCTTTTTCCCACTTCTCTTTCACTTCTATTCGCACGTATTCCCTGCTGACTTTTGTATTTTTTTGACTTTTCTCTCTTCTAAAGCTTTGTCCTTTTGCTCTCTCAAAGAACGAAGGAGAAATCCATTTTTTTATCCCCTAAAACCGAAGGAAGGCCTCTCGCCTTTTTGCTCTCCCTCTCCGAATTCCTTCCCTCTTTTCACGAAAATTTCAGCGGATTCTCTCTCAATTTTTTTCGCACCTCAGAAAATTTTTTCTGAATTCATTCCCCCCCGCTCACGAAAATTATGGCTCCTTTTATAGTGATTTTCAGATGGCCATTTTTATAGCAATTTCCGACTTCCTATCTTCTGTTGCTTTAAATCAAGCCTGCAAATCGGAACGTGATTTCGCAATCAGCTCGATCATGCTCAGATTTCTTCCATTTTGCAAAATTCTTGCCTCTTATTCATTTGATTTTTCAATTGTTTCTGTATTTATCAAAATCTGAATACTCATCAGAATTTCAAACTTCCATGCATAATCAATCAAATCAATTTTCCCCCTTTTTTCCTTTTATTTGTTCCAATGCAATTTTTATTTTCTTTATTTTCCTAGATTTGCTAAAAATAGGTGTCAACAATGACCTGTTTGACCAACTCCAAGGAAGTTCGGTCTTCTCTAAGATTGACTTAAGGTCGGGATACCATCAGCTAAGGATTAAGAAAGAGGACATTCCTAAGACTGCATTCAGAGCTCGTTATAGACATTATGAGTTCCTGGTCATGCCATTTGGATTGACTAACGTGCCGGCTGCATTTATGGATCTAATGAATAGGGTATTTAAGCCTTATTTAGACCAGTTTGGGATTGTTTTTATTGATGATATTCTGGTATATTCAAGAGGGCCTAAAGAGCATAACAATAACTAAGGATAGTTTTGCAAACCTTGAGAGATCATAAGTTGTATGCCAAATTTAGCAAGTGTGAATTTTGGCTAGACCAGATGATATTTTTAGGGCATGTGGTGTCAGGAGAAGGAATTGCAGTAGGCCCGGCAAAAGTTGAAATGGTAATAAATTGGCCGAGACCGACGACACCTACTGAAATACGGAGTTTCTTAGGACTGGCAGGTTATTATAGAAGGTTTATTGAAGGATTTTCACGACTGGCAAGTCCTTTAACTAAATTGACCCGAAAGAATGTGAAGTTTCAATGGAATGGGGAATGTGAAAGGAGTTTCTAGGAGCTTAAAAGGAAATTAACCTCGGCTCCAATCCTAACTATACCAACAGGATTGGATGGTTTTACGGTGTATAGTGACGCATCTCACAAAGGACTAGGAAGTGTTCTGATGCAGCATGGCAAGGTCATAGTCTATGCATCCAGACAATTAAAACCCCATGAACTGAACTACCCAACGCATGATTTAGAGCTAGCAACTATAGTGTTTGCCTTGAAGATATGGAGACATTATTTATATGGGGAAAAGTTTGAGATTTATACGAATCATAAGAGCTTGAAATATCTGTTCTCACAAAAGGAGTTGAACATGAGACAAAGGAGGTGGATGGAGTTGTTAAAGGATTATGATTGCGAGATACGATACCATCCAGAAAAGGCGAACAGGGTAGCGGATGCTCTTAGTCGTAAGTCAGCTGTGGAGATGGCAAGTTTAAGAATGGCAGAATGGAGTTTATTAGAGTCCGTAGCAGACTTAGAGTTTAAATTGGAAATGGATTGTCTTACTGGTATGCTTAGTGCATTAAGAATTGAACCCGAAATTATTCAAAAAGTTAAGACATTACAAGGATCTAACCCATAAATTTTGAAAATGAAAGATGTAGTGTCTTTAGGGAAAAGACCAGAATTTCATGTCTCTGAAGATGGAGTGGTAAGATGCCAAGGACGACTCTGTGTTCCCAACATCGAAGAATTAAAGAAGGAAATTTTGTCAGAGGCACATAGGAGTAATTACAGTGTTCATCCAGGAAGTACAAAGATGTACAGGAATTTATGACAGCAATTTTGGTGGAATGGTATGAAAGCAGATACGGCTAAGCATGTTTCTCAATGTTTGATGTGCTAGCAAGTAAAAGCGGAGCATCACAAACCCGCAAGACTTTTGAGACCGTTAGACATACCGGAATGGAAATGGGAACATATAACAATGGATTTTGTGCAAGTATTACCAAGGACATCAAGTGGTCATGACTCTATCTGGGTAATAGTAGACCACTTAACCAAGTCTACTCATTTCCTAGCAGTTCGCATAGACTACCCAATGGATAAATATGCGGATCTATATGTAGGTCAAGTGGTACGCCTACATGGTGTTCTAGTGACTATTACCTCAGATCGGGATTCAAGATTTACTTCAAACTTTTGGCGAAGTCTTCAAATTACATTAGGAATTAAACTCCAGTTTAGTACTGCTTTTCACCCTCAGACATATGGACAAACAAAAAGAGTAATCCAGACATTAGAGGATATGTTGAGGGCTTGTGTAATTGATTTCAAAGGGAATTGTGATGAAAGATTGCATTTGGTGGAATTTGCATATAATAATAATTTTCAGAAAAGTATAGACATGGCTCCCTATGAGGCATTATATGGAAGGAGATGTAGGAGTCCTGTCTGTTGGAATGAAGTATGTAAAAAGAAATTGACAGGACCGGAACTGGTACAAGTTACCACTGAAGTTGTTGAAATTATCAGGAAAAGACTTGAAACAGCTCAAAGTAGACAGAAAGACTATGCAGATAGGCGTAAAAGGCCTTTGGAATTTAGTGTGGGAGATCATGTATTCTTAAAAGTATCTCCAATGAAAGGAATATCTCGATTTGGAATGAGAGGTAAGTTAAGCCCTAGATTTATCGGACCTTTTGAGATACTTGAAAGAATAGGAGATGTGGCTTATCGTTTGGCACTGCCTCCTAAGTTGGGAAATTTGCATGATGTGTTTCATGTACCAATGCTGAGAAAGTACCGGCCGAATCCTGGTCACATACTCGATCATGAAGCCATCAAAGTGGATGAGAAAGTGAGGTACATCGAAGAACTCGTACAGATATTGGATCAGAAGGAACAAATTCTTAGGACTAAGAAGATTCCTCTGGTTAAGGTATTATGGCGATATCATAATATGGAGGAAGCTACATGGGAAAGTGAAGATCAGATAAAGGAAAAGTACCCTTACTTGCTTCAAGAAGGCACGAGTGGTGTCTAATTTCGAGGACGAAATTCTCTAAGGAGGGGAGAATCGTGGCATCCCAAAAATTCAAGACAAGCTCTAAGATGTATTAAAGCCCATAATTAGGTCATGAAATTACCTATGGTTTATGCTTTAGCCATTAGTTTTCTCTTAAGACTAAGTGTTATATGCTTGTGTTCATGAGTTCCAAAAATTAGTATTATAAGATAAATTAATGAGAATAATTTATTCATGGCTATGCACCTCATAAACTAAATTCCTATAGATAAAATGTTACAAGATTTTGGCCATGTTAAATTTAAAATTTGGAATCTATAAAAGAAAGAATTAAAGGTAAAAATTTGGGGTTTAATTAGGTTTGGGCCTTAAGCCCAATAGCATGGACTTTTGGTGGGCAAATGGCCGGCCCATTGGAGGCCCAAGGAGGAGCTTTCGACCGGCCCACTTGCTAGCCGGAAGCCCAGCCGAGAATGAGGCCCATTTTTGCATGATGAAGGCCATGTGCCTCTTCCAAATTGCCAAGTGTAGATCATGCAATTAGCAATCATTGCTAATGATGGAAGGGAAGACCATTAGGCGGGGGATAGTGGCCGGTTAAGGTGAGAAAGAGAGGGAGAGAGAGGGCTTCGACCAAGCCAAGAGAGAAAGAGAGAGAGTTGCGCGAGAGAGAAGGGGAAACCGAGAGAGGAGGAAGAAGGAGCCGCTCGCCTTTCGTCCGCCCGTCGCCGTCCGTTCGCCGTCCGTGTGCCGTCGTTCACTTGATCTTAGAGGCAAGTTAGGATCCATTTTCTACTCTTGCATGTGTGTCTTGCATGTGTGGTTGAAATGGTGTTGAATCTTGGGTGTTTAGAGGTAAGGAACCGAAGCTAGTGTGGTTTGTTCTTGAAAGAGCTTGCTGATTTCGTGTATACCGCCTGAGAAACTTGTGGAGGCTTGCATGCATGTTTTGAGTTGGATTTTGACTTTGACTCCTTCATAAAAGTTGTAGAAAACATTGTAAAGTATAACATACTAAAATTTGAGATAAAATAGTTGAGTTTGAAGGGGAAAAACCCTCCTCCTACGAAGACACTAGATCTGGAACTGCTTTGCTGACCTTTTGGTAGTTTTGTGGGTTGCATGTTGCTTTTTACCGAGAATTTCCCTTCGACTTCTTCATGAAAATTGTATAGAACATCCTAAAGACTAACATACTGAAATTTTAGGTAAAATGAGCAAGTGTAGCCTAGTGAATCAAATTTCTTTTGAAGACAGTAAATCTGGAAATACGGTACTGGACACCCGAGACTTCTTGGACCTATATGGTGACAATTCTTTGATAATTTCACTTATATTTCTTAATGAAAGTTGTAGGGGACCTTTTGAGAAAAAAACATATCAAACTTTCAGAGGAAACGAAGAAGGATAAGTAGGCAAAAACTCGATATTTCGGAGATAGCTAAAATGGATGTTTCGGTGCTAGAAACAGGAGCTTCGGATGTCTATAGAAAATTATCTAGAACGAATCTGGCGTAGATGTCTGCATGAAAAATCTACTTTAGGGTCTTGAATATAACTTGGTAAAATTTCATAATTTTTGGAGGTCATTCGGGTATTTTAATCGAAATATTTCAAAAACTGTGCAATCTGACTTTGTCCGAATTTCGTACGTTGCAATGTGTGAGCTATATCTTGTTGTGTGAAGCTCTTTTGAGCATGTGTTCTTCATGAAATTGTTACCTTTATGTCCTATCTAGTACATGCTCTGATTTTGTGATTTTTGAGGATCATATGGATATTTAATTTAAATGTTTTCCAAAATTGTGCGAGCTGGAATTTAGTAAATTTCAAAAAGGCATGATATATGGACTATTCTAAGTTGTATGGACTCCATGGATTGTATTGTCATTAGTGATTGTATCTTGCTGCATGTATGATGATGATTGGAAATGCATTAAAATGATGAAAGTGATCTTGTTTGCCATTAAATCATGTGCCTTGCTGAGCTGAAACATAAATTGGTGAACATGAACAATGATAAATAAGAAAACTATAGGAGGCGATTGATAATGCCCTGGGAGTGTCAGGATGCCCGGGATGGGGGGTGCCGGATGCCCGAATTGTATTGAAATACATGGCCGGATGTCCTCGGGAGTTTCGAGATGCCCAGAATGGTTGGGTGCCGGAAGCCTCGGAGGTTTGTGCCCGAAGGGATGCCTCGTGATGCCAGTTGGGATGCGAGATGCCCGGAATGTGGGGGTGCCGGATGCCCAGTGGTGTGTGCCGGAGGTTTTTCTCGCGATGCCAGATTGGAATGCGAGTGATAAAGTATGGGATGCAATTACTGATCCCGAGAGAGAGAGAGAGAGATTTGGTGATCGAATTGAAAGATAAAAGTGGAAATCGAATCATGCATATATGATATGATGATGATCACCTATGGCATGATGACATGCATATATGATATGATGATGATCACCTATGGCATAATGATATGTGTATGATATGATGACGATCACCTATAGCATGATGATATGTATGAGACATGATGATGATCACCTATGGCATGATGATATGTGTGTGACATGATGATGATCACCTATGGCATGATGATATATGTGTATGATATGATTATGATGAGGACGTATGTACATATAGTGTGTTTACATATGCTTGGTTGCAAGGTAAGTTATGCTTGGATGCATGATTGACATGTACTATGCTATGATTGTTATGATTGTATTGTGATCCATTGAGTGGTTAATTGGATCTTTTACCTACTGAGTGGCTGTACTCACCCCTTTGGGGACCAACATTTCAGATTAGAAAGATGCCGCTCCCTACTGTCACGCGGGGCACTTTCTATGGCCTCCCATAAGATGTAGAGGTAGAGTGTACGGAGATCGACTGCGTCCTCGTCCCTGGACTAACATTTGTGCGAGTGCGAGTGCTGGTCACGTACGATGTAGGCCCGGCTGAGGGCCCTGTCATTCAGGAGTTTCTGTCAGTTCATGTCCACCGAGATGGAGTGTTTGGGGGGATGTTGCCACCACCACCGCCCGACGCACCAAGGTGGGTGTGATGGCCGCATGAGGGGTAGAGAGCTGATGTTTCTTTTTGTGAGTAGCCGCCACTGTTAGATGGAGGATATCACATGATCACTTTAGGGGTCGAAGTATCAATTTGGGATGTGGCCAAGTGTAGCTGAAAACCTTCGCTTTCTGTTGTTGTATCGACCCGAGAAAATCCATCATGAAAATATGTAAATAAAGGCGGCTTGGCTTTATCTTTTCCTATGGTACTTAGTAGTGTGCATTGTATCATGATTGTTGGAGGGAGAGATGGTGATATTAAATTATGCTTCTGTTAATAAGTCGCGCTGGGACCATTTTAAAAAAAAATAAAAAAATGCCTATGAACTACGACGCTTTTACTAAGAGATGTAACTAGTGGCCATTAGGTGTAGCAATAGGTGCCTATGGCAACCTAAGGTGTTTCAAGGTGCCACACTGAATGGGAGGGAATTGAAGGATGGAGAGGATTTCTGTGTGCCTTGGAAGGGAATTTTGACCAAGGTAGTGCGCTGGAAAAAGTGAGGAGCTTGAGCAGTTTTGATGATGGGACTCCATTTCGAATCTTTTGTGGTGGATTCATAGTAGAGGTGATGAAGAAGAGACAGGATGCAGGAATGGAGGAAAGTATTGTTGGTTTGGTCACTATTGTCAATGAAATTCTTATTTCAGGGACAGATTCAATTGCTTTAATGAGATATTCTATTTGGAGTATTCATGTACTTATTGATAGGGCTAGTAAGAACACCTAGAGAGGGGTGAATAGGTGTTAAAGAAGTTTTTGCAAAACTTAACAGCTTAATTCATCTTTTGAGAATAATAGATTGAAGATATAAAAGACGGTAAATTAAAATAAAGAGTTTAAGGAAAGAGAATTGAAACACATCATTTATAGTGGTTCGGCTTAGACCAAGCCTATATCCACTCTCCCACACTAACAACCCACCGGATGGATTTCACTAAGAACCAAAAGAGATATTACTGTTTCACGTCCTTGATTCCACAGTGTAGAGACTCTTCTACACTTCCTCAAGGTCTCACAAGTATTTATCTCTCTTTTGAATACAATATAAGCTCAGCAAATGAAATAGTAAAGAACTAGGAGCTTCAGACTTTAGAATTTTTCTATCACACACTCGAATAACTTGAGCATCTTCCTTATATAGTCCTCTATGCCTTTATATCTGTTGGAACCTTCCAAAAGGAGTTTTTTAATCTACCGTTGGACAGAATCAATTTAGGGAGATCTCGAGTTATAAAAGGAATGTGATGATAGTCCACCAATCTTGCTCGCCCATACAATTAGGATCTAGGTTTCCATAAGTAGAATATTCTAAGTATACTTTGTCAATCAATAGATCTAATTTTCCAAATTGATTTTCAATGAGAATAATTGATCATGAGGTGCTATCTCTAGCTATGAGATCTTCTTCAACCATATGAATCAAATCCTTAAGAATATTCTTGCATATGGATAAATTTTCTCTTTGTTGGTCTAGAAACTATTAGTGATGGTAGACTTTGAATCTTGAGTCCGGAGGTATTCAGACTTTGACGGTGGAGTCTATAAGTCTTCAGACTAGATTGATGGAAACGTTTTGTCAACTTCAAAACAACTAAGGAAGTTTTCTCCAACAATCTCCCCATTTTTTATGGTGATAAAACTTTCTTGCAGATTTGAATACTTTTGTTCTACAAAACAACGCTTAAGCAAAATAAGATATCTCATAAAAGATAAGAGGATTAGGATATGAATAGCAATGATTCTGCAACCACAAAGAACATGTTAGTCCTGCAAATTAACTATTCTTCCATAATCATTAACAAGGCCTAAGTTACTGCATGCATCAAAAGATCAAATCAAGTAGTCCACAACCAAACAAAACAAGGATAAGTCCAAAAAATCCAAAGTGAAAAAGCAAACAAATATCAAATCAAATATCAAATTTGCATCAACCTTCTCCCCCTTTTTGTCAACAGCAAAAAATGGAAAACAAATAAATAGTTGTTTAAAAATGAAGAGAGTCAAAGCTTTTTGGGCAGGCGAACAAGCTGGAATTCTCCCATTGAATTCACTCTTCTCAAGCTTTTCAATAGTCTCCTTTAGTGGCTGTAAATCTTCACCCTTCACATGATCTTGCACTTGAGTCTTCGGGCGTTTAAATTGATCGTGTAGAGACACTAAAGTCAACATGAAAGAATTCTTGAGATCTTGCATTTCATAACTCATAGTTTATTGCTCTTTCCTAACATCCATTAGAATTTCTAGCAGTCGTGAAAAGTCTGCTATATGTGTTGTGGCAGAGCTTGGTCCAGTTGAGTCAAGTCTAGGAGTTTTGAAAATGGAGGATCTCCAACAGAGTGTCCACCATGACTATGAATGGATGCATCTTGTTTATCCGCAACTCCCCCTGAATGTGTGCCTTTGGGAGGAGAGATGGATTCTACTTCCTGTTTTGCGTCAGCAAGAGTGTGATGTTTTTCTTGAGCTTGCTCACTAGCAATTCCACTCTTCGTCTTTCTAGAGTTGCTCGACAGGGATATAGTCAATGTAGGCTCAAGAGATTCATCCCAAGCCATGTCTTCCTCTCTTCCTTCCTCTTCCTCCTCTTCTTTTTCCTCTGCTTCTTCTTCCTCTTCTTCTTCTCTTCTTTCTTCTTCCTCTTCTTCTCTTCTTTCTGCATCTCTTTTCTCAATCTCTTCTCTAGTCTCGTGAAAGCTGACGAAACTCTTCAAGTTCCTAAAGGCTGAAAGAGTCATCTCATCCTCATCTTCTTCATCCTGCAAGATGAGAGTTCTCTTCTTCTTTGCTAAAGCACCCATGGGCTCCTTGCCTTTCCTTTTGGCCCCTGTAGAAACTGGTTTCACCTTAATTGGAGACTTTTCCTTCATGCACTCAAACACCTTTTAAAGCTCTTTTAGATGCATCTTGGTGATCATTTTGAATCCAATCACCATCGAATTAATGCTAGTCAAACATAGAGGTGCAGGAATATGAATGTGAAAATGCCTAAAAAGCGCGCTTGATAAGAGTAGAATAATGGAGTTGTCCCTTATCTTTCACCACTGTCCTATACATGTGAAACAAGATGGTGTGAGGCAAAGAGAATTTATAACCAACATTGATGGCATGCATCAATTTTTCTTCAAACCGAGACACATCAGTCTTGGATGTTGATTTTGGCTGGATGTAGTTAATCACGATCTTTGTGCAACAAAATGTTGGTGGCATTCATCCTAGAGTAGGATATTTGTTTTCAACAATCCTGTCTTTCACCAATGACAGAGTAGCGTGAGCAACAAATACACTAATTAGTTGGAAACATGCTTTTTCCACCCTAATTAGGTCAGCCAAAGTGTCCATATTTACCAAGAACTCCTTATCCCTTACAATGAAAGAGAAACTGTTTGCATCCAAAAATGATAAATTCGAATAGAAGGAGGCTGTAAGTTTTGGATAAGCAGTAGTAGATTCAAAACAAAAGTGCTCCAATTGTAAAAAAGCAAACTTTTCTCGCAAATTTACTTTCACTGAATTAAGAAAATCAAAATCAACACTCCTAGGGTTCATGACCCTCTCTTCATTAGGTCCAAATAAACCCTTTTATGATTCTTTGATCTAAATAGACTTGAATTGTCACTAGCAACATTTGTAGCCACACATGTTCTAGGCGGAAATGTGTAAACATCCACTCATCATCATCCTGTCCTTCGAGTTGATTAGCCATACCAAAGCGCGGGTCACTAGGAAAGTTGGCAAATGCTTTTTCAGTCGATCCTTTTTAAGCAATCCCCATCTTTTCCATCTCGCGCAAGAACATAGTTTCATTTCTATAGCCTCTCTCTCTTAGAAATTCATCGATTAACGACATAGCAGTACCTTATTTTTTCAAGCAAGAGTAAAGCTTGAAAGCAACCTTAGGAGCTTCAGACTTTAGAATTCTTCTATCATACACACTCAAATAACTTGAGCGTCTTCCTTATATACCCCTCTATGCTTTCATATTTGTTGGCACCTTCTAAAAAGAGTTCTTCCAATCTACCCATTGGATAAAATCAATTTAAGGAGATCTCGAGTTATAAAAGGAATGTGATGATAGCCCACCAATCCTACTCGCCCATATAAGGAGGATCTAGGTTTCCATTAGTAGAACCTTCCAAGTATATTTCGCCAATAAACAGATCTAATTATCCAAATTGATTTTCAGTGAGAATAATTAATCACGAGGTGCTATCTCCAGCTGTGAGATCTTCTTCACCCGTATGAATCAAGTCCTTAAGAATATTCTTGCATATGGATAAATCTTCTCTTTGTCAGTCTGGAAACTATCAGTGATGGTAGATTTTGAATCTTGAGTCTAGAGGTCTTCAGACTTTGACGGTAGAGTCTATAAGTCTTCAGACTAGTCTAATGGAAATGTTTTGTTAATTTCAAAACAAATAAGGAAGTTTTCTCCAATACTTATGTGAGGATTGCTTTGTGCCCTATGTATTTATCTTCAGAATAAAATGATTCACTAGCTCTGCTTCTCTCTGTGACCATTCATTATTGTCCGACATTGCTACAATTACATTATTCACTTTGTTGAACATTTTCGTGCTTTTAAGATGCTCGCTGATATAAGTTAAATCTCTTGCATTTTGTTTCAATAAATCAGTGACAAGTTTAGTGCATTATGCGCTTTGATGCCACTTTAGGAGCCCATGGAATTCGATTTAGAATCGGTCCATTGGTAAAAAGAAATAAATCATATCTCATAATTTCACCGAATTTTATTGTCTCAAACCTTGGGAATAATTTCCAATAGAATCCATTTCTTTTCGATTCAATAATGATTATGAAAGTCTTAAATTTTATGTTGACCGGGTCACTTTAATTCTTAAACTTTTTGTTAGATCACTTATGTCTTAAAATTCATTTCAATTTGTCGTTTGAGTACTTTTGTTATTGAGTTAGTTTTAAATGGAAGGAAACTCTACGTGGAAATTTTCTTTTCCTGAACTTTTCATTTTTTAGACTCATGGTGATGATGCGGCATTGATGAATGTCATACGACAAAAACTCGACAAAAAGAATAGAAGAAGAATAAAAAATACAAAAAAAGATGGTGGAGGAAGCTGGAAGTGTGCGTAGATCTTTTTTCATTTTTCGCTGCAAGAAAGGGCAAGGGGCTTCTTGCCCGGTGTTTGAATTGCCTTCTCTTCCCCGAAGAGGTTGAAGAGGCAGAGAAATGCGCCAAGTCAATATGAGCTGTTCTTAGAATGACCTTTTCTTATTTTTAATGGAAATTTAAGAGCTGAAAATCATATGCCCACGACTTCCTTTCTCCTAATTATTGCTCTAAAAAGGACGCAAGAGAGAACAAAACAAGGACTCATCATATTTTCGGGAATGTCATCATCAATCTTTCGATTATACCCTAAGAAAAATTTCCTAATTATACCTAGATAGTGGTGAGTGTATTCATATCGATCATATTGTGTATATACAAAATTTTCTAGTAAGATTGATTTTTAAGTTATTATCGTGATTCTTGTGTTGTAATTTCATCTTTGATTTTATCACGTTTCATGCGTGTAAAATCATTAGGTAGACCAACCGGAGGACATATCTCTCTGGTACACCACGGACTACAACTTCAACCGGTGGCACCTCCCCAAGCACAACCTAACCCTAGCCACCTTCTGGGCCCCCTTCTTGGTCTTCACCACCAACGCCGCGGTGGCCAGACCCTCGACGGCATCCTCACTCTCCACCTGGACGAGCCCCACCCTTCTTGGTCTGCCGAGATCGGCGCCTTCGACTATGTCATTGTCTTGGCGGGCCAATGGTTCTTCCGCCCGCTGGTCTACTACCGGAGCGGGCGGCTCCTGGGCTGTTCAGCATCTGGGCAGGACAACGTGACCGAGGTGTCGAGGTTCCAGGCATATCGAGCGGCGCTACGCACCACACTGAGAGCTATCACGGGAAGGAAGGGCCGCAAGGGCGGTGGCGGCACCACGTTCCTGAGGACGTTCTCGCTGGCACACTTCGAGCACGGGGACTGGACCGACGGGGGGAGCTGCCCAAGGACGCGGCCATTCGGGAGCGACGAGAAAAGCTGGAGGGCTACGACCTGGAGTTCTACGTGGCGCAGGTGGAGGAGTTCCTGGAAGCGGAGAGGCAGGCGAGGGCGGATGGGTCGAAGATCCGGCTGCTCGACACGACGCGGGCGATGCTGCTCCGGCCGGACGGGCATCCGAACCGACAGTGCAACTGGCCCAAGAGCAAGGTGGGCCGGGCCGATTGTGTGCACTAGTGCTTGCCCGGCCCGATCGATACGTGGAACGAGCTCTTGTTTTATGTGATGAAGTCGGACAGAGGTGGAAAGTTCGCTCAAAGGAAGCTACAGAACTTGCGCAGCTGATGTTTATGTTTATACGATATCGAGTGGAATTGGGAAAAAGGCAAGGGCATTTTTTTATCGTTCGAAAAATGGTTTTGGCAATTTTCTGTTTTTCCAGCCGAAAATTTTCGGCAAAGCATGGGGAATCGCGATTCCGTTTGGGCCCGTTTCCGCTCTGGAACACGACCCTAAATGACCTAGCATAAACCCGTTGTTGCAGGCCACTAAACCCATCAAAATGAGTGATAAATTCATTTATTAATTCATGTGAGTGTTAAATGGGTTAATTATATTGACAAAATAGGTCATAAATGGGTTTAAATATAGTATGAGTGTTAAATAGGTCATAAATAGATTATAAATGTATCATAGCCCAATTTATTACTATGACCCTCTCTTCACACTCTCCCTCCTTCACTTGTTCTTGCACTCACCCTTATCTCAGTTTTGCTATGAGTTTTCATGAACTAGATTAGATATGGAATTGTGTTAGCAATATGGATTGGGTCGCGTATAAATCAGGTTAAGTATGAATCATTAGATTCGCATTGCATGGAAATTGATCAAAATGGGTTAAATGGGTCTATTTGGGTCGGATAATATATGATCCAATCTAATCCACTCGTTTGATGGTTTACTTATCCTTAGGGGTGATTGGTTCTTGGTTTGGTCCGATCCCACCAACAAACTGGTAATCGGACCAAGAGAATCGATACCCCACTTATGGAATCATGAATCAGACCACCTAATCCTTGGACCAGACCTCCAATTAGATGGTTTCTAAGCGGTTCAATAGAACTGGTAGTATTACATATCTTACCTGAAATTTTTGGATTAATTGAATCACTAATCCATGTTGCAAGTCGAAATTGGGATTTCCTCCAAGATTTATGAAGAAGATTGAGAGATGATGGCATCGTAATTATAGGGGCATGCTTGAAAGAAGGAGGATGATTTAATGGATTCATTTCCATCAATGACGGACTCACAACTACAAGGGAAGTATGAGTAAGCGAGGGAGGTAAAATCAGGAAATCTTTGTAGGGAAGAAAGAAAATAAACTAAAGAAAGAGGCAAGAGACAAAAGGAGCAAATTGGATGATTTCATGCAGCAATATGAAAAAACAAAGATTTGCTTCATTATTCAAAATAAGTGACGCGTGAGAGGAGATTAGGGTTGAGGTTTACTCTTTACTTCTTTAAGAAATAAAAATATATATATATATATAAATTGGTTTGGTTGAGACGGTCCGGTTTTGAAGTGGGAACCGGGAACCGAGAACCGGATAAAAAATCATTGGTTCCAATTTGATGGAACCGAGAATCGGACTAACGCCCCATAGGACCACTTAAAACGAGATGGTTTGATATAGTTCGGTCCAAACGATTCTATATGCTCATCCCTACTTGTCATATGAGGGTATAACTGGTAGGAGTAAACGGTTCTAGGATGGGTAGATTCTAGACTTGAAACCTAGAATCTAACCTGTGATAGCGGATTCCCTTTTTTTGGACCCTATACCCTACACTGTTCGCATTGAAACCTATTTTGGAACTTACCCTGTTTTTTTGCTTCGATTTTAGGGTCTATCTTGTTTGCATTGGAACCTATTTTGCAACCATCTAATATCCTATATAGCTTTGAATTTTACTCTCCTAATTGTATTGAAACATTAAGCATATGTAATAAATAAGTATATGAACGTCACAAGGCAAAGCAAAAATCCTAACATTGCATAAGCATTAGTAGTGAACATGGATCTAATGTTAGTCTCATTCTCACAATAAATACTAGAAAGCTATTTATTTATCTAAAAGGGTTAACAAATCTTTATTACAAACATAACTTCTCCTCTGAAAGTGAAATTAGGCGAGCCAAGTTATGTGTTAAAATATCTTTAACAAAGACCTAAAATTTATACATAAAGAAAAATCAACAAGACCGAGTGAGTTAAGATCGCGTGAAGAGAGAGACTGGGGGGGGGGGAGAGGCGACTGAGTGAGTTAGTTTTTATTTTTTATTTTTTTAACCCCAGTAAAAACCGGTTCCAAAACCGGTCTAGGAAGGCCTTTCCTTCGAACTGGGAACCAGACCAATTGGAACTGGTTTCCAAAAAATGAAATTTGTTCGTGGACCAGTTCAAATAGGGACTTGTTGCAGACCTGTTTTCCAGGTGGTCTGATCCGGTTTCCAAATAAACCCAGTCCAGTTGCACACCCCTAGTTGCAGTGGAAAAAAGGATGTGTGCTTTGGAATGTACCGGCGCAAAAGGTTCTGGATGAAGTTTCGATTGCTTGATGCGGGGGCGTCAAGCGCGGACGTACATCGATGGACATTGGCCGCCTCGTGCGGATGATGAAGGGTGGGGGGGACTATACGTGAACAGCCGAGATCCGATCGATGGGGTCGGTGTCGGTGTCGGTGCTTTTGCCAGTTGCGCCCGGTCCCATCGGCACTCGGGACCCGACACCTTTGCTTCACCGGGAAGGAATGTACTCTGTTTCATGCCGTCCTCGAAAGTGTCCACTTGCGGTAATCTCTAAATTGCAGAGGGAGAGGAGCTTCCTCTCTCTTTTCGTTTCGGGTGGGGTCCGATGATCCCTCGGTTTGCCTCGGATCTCGACACTTGTCCACCCGATCGAACAAAATAATTCTTGATGACGAGCGAAAGGCGGATACTATTAACCCTTCTTTTTTTCTTCTCGCAACCAAAATAAGACAGTTCGATGAGCACATTGTGATGGACGGGCCAGAATGAACTCGACCATGACGCATGATGGCCATTTAAATTTAGAGAGCGACTTCTTTCAGATTCTTGTATTGCCCATCATTAGCTGTCGGTTTGTGAAGATATGTGGCTGGATGTCGAAGAAGCCAAGATTGAATAGGGTCATAGTTGATAACGACCCAATCGATCAACTGTTTATGCAGGCACTTACTGTTATTCATTCAAGAAACGAGGACAATGAAGGTACTGAGGAAATGTTACAGACCATGTAATGCAAAGGTTGATGTCCTGACTGAACAAAGAGCAATAAGGCCAGTGTCCCCCGCATTTATACATATTGATCTAGGTACAGGATGATTTTCTTACACTTTTGCCTCATTCACCCATGAAGTTCCCAATTTCTGAACTTCACTCAGGCAAAAGCCCTCCACAGTGCACCAGCAGCGCCAAGAAGGTGCTGGTGGCACTGTTGGTGCTCGCCTCGATGCCGGTTCTCCTTGCTGCGATCCCCCTTTATTTGGTCGTCACCGGCATGTGTCTCAATGTTCTGTTATCTCAGGAGCTGGAGATCAGCACCCGTGTATCCAAAGCAATAGAGGGAGTGGACAGGAGATGCGATGTATTTAGAGAAAATTGGGTCCATCATCCCAGTGCCGTGTACTACACCAACGTGACTTGCGCTTTGATCATCGATCAGCACAACTGCCTGAAGTATGGGAGGCCCAACACCGAGTTCTTGAAGTGGCAGTGGTAGCCCGATGAGTACGAGCTGCCTCAGTTCCACGCGGGCCGGTTCTTGGAGATGGCTCAAAGATCGCTCGCTTTCTGGGGGGATTTGGTCGGGAGGAACCAAATGCGGTCGATGCACTACCTCCTAGCCAATGTAAGTGCTGTCTCTGTGTCCTTACTCAGCTTATGCAGCATTTGCATTTGAGGCCTCCTATGGCAATAGTATTCGTCTGCATAGAGAGAATCCTGCCTCGGCTTATTGGCTGAAGCAAGCTTAAGTACAAATCAATAGTTTATAAAACCGACTTTGGCATTAAACAAGTTGGCTCTCAGCTTCAAAGGATGATCTTTCAGGTGGAATTTCCTGAGGAAATATCTCACAAATACTCAATAGACACAACATACTTCAAAAGGTGGTATTTCTAGGATCACAAGTTCACGCTAGCCACCTCCTGGGCTCCATTCTTGGTAAAGTCCAGAGATGCAGACCCAGATGGTCACTCCTTGAACAGCATCATGAGCCTCTACTTGGATGAGCCCGATTCACCTTGGGCTTCCTGTTGGAAAAATATTAGAATACATAAAAATAGTAATAACTATTGTAAATACATTACAAAAGATTAGAAGACATGCAAGCATTGTCTTTAAAGATAATTTTGTCCCTCGTAGTATAAAACTCGGTACATAAGACTTTCAGCAGCTATCCTCCCAAGATGTAACATACTTTCTTCTATATTCCATACTGAATATTAGAAAGAAACAAAACAATGTTATGTGTATAACCCAGCAAAAAGAAAAGGAAAGATATGAGAACATAGTGCATCTTCAAATATTGTGGTTTGAAAATATTTAAACAAGAGAAAGAGAGAGCCATTAGGAGACCGTCATAAATCAATTGGTAATTAAAAGGATGACCATTATAAAATTATGAAGAGTTTATGAAGTAATAAATCAAAAGTTATAAAGTCATTAGACGACCGTTATACGGCTGTTAGAAAGCCATTATATGGCCGTTGTTAAACCATTACAAAATTGGTGACTTTAATGACAATCCAATTTCTTATAAATATTACGGTCATAATTTCTAATAGATATTTCAAAACTATTGAAATATCTAACAATCCTCCACATATTTCAAAAAGTTTTGAGAAGAAAAAAATAGAATAATGTTGGGTTATTGGAGAGTAATGCATTGAAATTAATGCTTGTTAGGCTATGAACCAACCCTAGAAAAAATGAAATATAATTCACGAAAATCATTGTGAAATTTGAAACTTCTATGAACCAAGACTTTCTTTTTGTGAATTATAATTTTCATCAATCACATTACACTCCCACAAACTTTGTTGTTCAAATGCAGTTTTGTGCTAATATGCCATGTGCATGCTTAGTTTATTCATAAGTACTTTAGAGATTCTCGTCAATAGTTCTCAAAGGAGCGGCCCCGATTCCATCAAGTGTATTCCGCAGCTTAATACACCACTAACAATGACTATGGAATTTTATTAAGAGCTTAGCTTAACCTCTCTCTCTCTCTCTCTCTTTACATTTTTGCACTATTTTCACCTTATGAGAAACACACAATTTTTTAATAGACTTACAAAAAAAAAAAAAAATGAATAGTGCACTAGATTAACAAGTGACTTGTTATTACCCATATGAACTTAATTCATGGGATTGTCAATTACCTAGGTTGGGTTACCATCATTGTTGATTTTCTTCAATTGGCTTGATTCCATTCCCCTTTATGTATAGTAAGAGGATTGGCCAAAATCAATTCTGACTTAAAATAATTGATCGATATAAATCCCCCTTTTTTTTTTAAGGAATTATTTTACAACATCATGTCTTAGCCAGACATCTCTTTTTACCATTGAAAGTTCCATTCTTTGCAATGGCTATTGCCTTTTGGCAATCACAATGTCTCGACATAGGTGTCGTTTCATTTCCATAGAAAACATATGCTAAGAAATTTCTCAACTACTCAGACTCAATTTTAATTTAAGTTTGAGAAATCCTCAATTTTAATTTGAGTTCGAGAAATTTTTCTTCTTTTTAAGAACTTGAGTAGTTCTTCAATCACCACAGTAAATATTTTCTTCTCCTTCCTTACTAGAAGTTAGGAGGATAAAGCATTATATTTTTAACATATATGCCTGGTAGCACCTGAGTCTACCTCCAATTCTTTTGCATTTGCCAAAATATTGGCTTGGAAAATGACTATTATAATTACATCATCAAATCATCTGCTTCAATCAAGTCAAATTTTTGTTTAGTAGGATTGTCATTTCTTCCACAATTTTGTTTGATTGATTTCAAAGTTACATCATCTCCGCCAAGGGTGAACACATACCTTATAGTGGCTTTTGTCTCATATGAATTCAAGATCCAATTAACATCACTGTATCCTTTTAAAACAACGAAAAATTCACTATGTATGATGACCTAATTTATGGTTCCTCGAATAATGTATAAATCCAATCCAAGAACACCTTCACCAATATATTTCTATGTCAAAATTGGCGTGTTCAAGCTTGTGGTGATTTTATAGGTCAGATACGATGGTTTTGAGGTCTTATTTTGAGCCTAATTGGGGCGTCATGCTCTTTGTCAACAACAAGATCCCCGATGACCTAATCGAGTGTGTTGAGAAGGATGGGGAAGTGTTCTTCAACCTCCCGATCAAGGAGAACGAGAAAGAAAAAGAAAAAGAAAAAGTTTTGAATAAAAACAAAGGAAGCATTGTGGGTTGGGCGTTGTTCTTCTCAAGAGAGAAAGAGAAAAAAGAGAAAAAGCCCTAAAAATTGAAGTGAGGAAAGAGAAACTTTCAAGTAGGAGTTTAGTATTTACTACCTTGTCCCTTTTTTATTGCCACCAAGCTGAGCCAAGTCAAGAAACAAAATCTTTATATTTTTCAGTGGGTCCCACTCACAGGACACGTGTCAATATGTGACACATGCGCGCCATGTGAGCGGACGACGTGATGGCTCATACCATTGAATATTTTCTTGAAGTTTGGACATTTTCAATGATCATACTTGCAGTAAATGTCATCCAAAAGTCATTCCATTATTTTTATTTTTTAATCACTTTGCCTTTATCCTAGGAATCAAGTTTAGCATGCCTTTATCTTAGGAACCAAGTTTAGCAGCTCATTCTAGACTTTTTCTTCTTTTGTCTATATGTCCTCTCTTTTTCAATCTTCCGCTCCATATTCCATGACTTCACATTCACTAGCTCTCTCTCTCCCTTCCTTGCCTTAGAAGGATTCTAGGAGTGCCCTTGTGTAGATCCTTTACTTTTTAAATTCACATTCCCAAATCCAATTTAAATTGCCTTCTCATTCCCTTCCCCAACATCACTTCCAACTCTATCTCTTTCCAACTCTCTCTTTCCACTCAAAAAGACAAAAAACCATCGATATCGACTCACTAGCTCCATTTCAATGGTCCTTGTCCTCATCCTAAGTCTTCGCTAAATTCGTCCCTGTAAAAATCGCATTCCCTTTGAGATCCCATCAACAGAAGACCCTTTGAATCAAGATCAAGAAAGAAGCCCACGAGCAATCAGTTTTTGGTGTTTTGATAGTGACCCAATCATACCTTACAAGAGCTTTTTTTTTTTTTTTTTTTTTTTTTTTCCAGTCCTCAGATTTCACTTTCCTGGTTCACTGTAATAATCCTTTTCCTTCTTTTTCTCCTCTTTCTTTGGCAAGTCATCTTCAATCGGAAAAAAAAAAGAGAGAAATATTTGCTAAACGCGCATAACGACTTGCCAACCAGTAAACAAATAGAAAATTCAATTATGGGGAACTCCGAGACCCACCACCACACCCACATTCATCATTCCACTCCTAGTCCTTCTTTGATGCTGTTGGAGGTGCAGGTGGTGGTGGCGGAGATGGCGGTGAAGGCGGCGGAAGCGGCAGCGAAGGCGGCGGCGGTGGCGACGCGGCGGGGGCAGGAGGAGGAGGTGGTGGCGAAGGTGGATTGGAGGCAGCAGAGGCGAAGGCGCGAGCGGAGGCGGAGGCGGCGCGAAGGCGAAGGCGAAGGCGGCAACGGAGGCGGGTGGAGGATGGTTGGCGGCGGCGGCGGCCATGGCGAGTGGTTGGCGATGGCGGGGCGCGCGGGCGAAGGCGGTGGGGCAAATCGGCGAAGGTGGAGAAGGCCATGGCGGCGGAGGCAAAGGAGGCGGTGGTGGGAGGTGAAGGCGGCGGCGTTGGCGAAGGCGGATGAGGCGGAGGTGGCAAAGGCGGAGGCGGCGGTGAAGGAGAATGGGAAGGTGGCAAAGGAGAACGGAGGTGGCGTTGAAGAAGAGGCGGCGGTGAAGGAGAAGGAGGCGGTGGCGGTGGAGGCGGAGGCAGTGGTGGTGGAGGCAAAGGCGGCGACGGTGGAGGCGGCGACAGCAAAGGCGGCGTCGGAGGCGGCATTAGCGAAGGTGGCGGCGACGACGGTGGAGGTGGCGTCGGCGAATGCAGCAGAGGCGGCATCGGTGGAGGCGGCGGAGGTGGCGGCGGCATCGACGGAGGCGCGATGGAAGGTGCAGGCGCGGCGGCAAGGCGGCGGCGATAGAGGCGAAGGCGGTGGCAATGGAGGTAGTAGCGGTGGAGGCGACGGCAGCGGCAGAAGGGGCAGCAGCGGCAGTAGCGGAGGCGGTGTCGGAGGCAGCGTCGGCGAAGGCGGCGGCGGCGGCGGCAACAGAGGTGGCGGTGGCGAAGGCGGCGGAGGCAGCATTGGCGGAGGCGAAGGCGGAGGCAGCGAAGGTGAAGGCATTCCCCTTCGTCTTCCCACGCGTCGAGACCCCATTCCTCCCTAATCCTTCACCCTTCTTCTCACCGAGCCTCCTCTCTGCCCCGCTCCCGACCAACTCCTTCTTCCAAAACTTTGCTCTCAACAATGGCGACCAAGCCGAGTACATCCACCCCTACCTTGTCAAGCCCTCCCCGTCCTCTGTCTCCGTCTCGTTCCCTTCTCGCGTCGCCACTTCCAACTCTTTGTACCAAGTCTTCAATGCTGACCTCACCATCTCTACCATCTCAAGCAACGATGCCATGCACGGCTCATCTCCGGAGGCTCTGCGGTACGTTATCTCCTCGTACAGCGACCTCGGCGTCACGTTGGACTTCGCGGCTTCGAACTTGAAGTTCGTCCTCATTAGGGGGAGCCCTTGCTTGACCTGCTTGGTCAACTGTGGGACCGAGGTTGCGATCTCCACGATTCATGTGATTCTCTCTCTATCTTCGAACAGTAGTCGCACCAAGCATACTTTGAAGCTCAACAACAATCAGACTTGGCTTGTTTACACTTCCTCCCCGATCAGTTTCAGTCACAGTCTCAATGCAATTACTTCCGGAAGGTTTTCGGGGGTTATTAGGATTGCTTATTTGCCCGACGGTGGATCATTTAGCGAGGAGGTTTTGGATAAGTTTAGTTCTTCATATGCTCTTTCTAGTGATGCAGTGTTGACTAGGCCATTTTATTTGGAGTACAAATGGGAGAAGAGAGGATGGGGGGATTTGCTCATGCTCGCACACCCACTCCACGTTCGACTTTTGTCTCACGAGGATTGCCATGTCTTTGTGTTGGAGGATTTTAAGTATAGGAGTATCGATGGTGATCTTGTTGGCGTGGTTGGAGATTCTTGGGTGTTGAGATCTAATCCTGTCTCTATTACTTGGCATTCAATCAGAGGTGTCAAGGAAGAGTCACGTGATGAAATCATTCAAGCCCTTCGTAGGGATGTGGAGTCCCTTAATCCAGCTGCAATAACGACGGCTTCATCTTATTTTTATGGGAAATTGATCGCTAGAGCAGGGAGGTTGGCTTTGATTGCTGAGGAGGTGTGTTATCTTGAAGTTATCCCGGTGATTAGGAAATATTTGAAGAGCACCATAGAACCATGGTTGGATGGGACTTTTAGTGGTAATGGATTCTTGTACGATGCGAAATGGGGTGGGATTATCACCAAGCTAGGATCAACCAATCCCGGTGAAGATCTTGGTTTCGGGTTGTACAATGCTCATCAATATCATTTAGGGTACTTCCTTTATGCAATTGTTGTTCTTGCAAAGATTGATCCCGCATGGGGAAGGAAGTACAGGCCTCAAGCTTATTCACTAATGGCGGATTTCATGAACTTGGGGAGAAGATTGAATTCCAATTATCCGTGTTTGAGGTGCTTTGACCTATATAAATTGCACTCTTGGGCTAGTGGATTGACTGAATTTGCGGATGGGCGGAATCAAGAGAGCACAAGTGAGGCTGTGAATGCTTACTATTCAGCTACTTTAATCGGATTAGCCTATGGAGACACCCATCTTGTCACCATCGGGTCGACACTTGTTGCAATGGAAATTAGGCAGCTCAAACATGGTGGCATGTTAGAGAAGGTGATAATTTATTTGAGGAAGACTTCACTAGGGAGAATAGGGTGGTGGGTGTTCTGTGGGCTAACAAAAGGGACAGTGGTCTTTGGTTTGCCGGCGCGGAGCGGAGAGAATGTAGGCTTGGTATTCAAGTTTTGCCTCTATCACCCATCACTGAGTTCTATTCTCAGATGTCCAATTTTGAAACAGCTGGTGGATTGGACATACCCGGCATTGAACATGGAGGGAATTGAAGGATGGAGAGGATTTGTGTGTGCCTTGGAAGGGGTTTTTGACCAAGGTAGTGCATTGGAAAAAGTGAGGAGCTTGAGCGGTTTTGATGATGGGAACTCTTTTTCGAATCTTCTGTGGTGGATTCATAGTAGAGGTGATGAAGAAGAGACGGGGTGCAGGGATGGAGGAAAGTATTGTTGGTTTGGTCACTATTGTCACTGAAATCGTTATTTCGGGGATGGATTCAATTGCTTTAATGAGATATTCTATTTGGAGTATTCATGTACTTATGTGACGATTGCTTTGTACCCTATGTATCTTATTTGTCACAAAAATAGGTGAAGCAAAGGAAAGGATTCTGGAAGCGAAGGAAAGGATTTTGTAGAGGAAGAATTGTATGCCTCAATTAATTTGTAATCTGTGTACAGGAGTGTATTTAATTACAAAAGATGAATCAATAAAAGGAAAGTAAATATTCTCTAATCTTTCTAATCCTAAAATAAACATGATCCCTATCGATTTACAATGGATACAAATCTGCTAAATCATATCTTCCAACACTATCTTCCAAATAAAATGATTCATTAGCTTTGCTTCTCTCTGTGACCTTTCATTATTGACGCACATCGCTACAATTACATTATTCACTTTGTCGAACATTTTCGTGCTTTTAAGAAGCTCGCTGATATCAATTAAATCTCTTGCACTTTGTTTTAGTAAATTGGTGACGAGTTCGGTGCATTGTGCATTTTGATGCCACTTTAGGAGCCCCTCGAATTCAATTTAGAATCGATCCATTGGTAAAAAGAAATAAATAATATCTCATAATTTCACCGAATCTTATTGTCTCAAGGGAATAATTTTCAATAGAATCCATTTCTTTTCGATTCAATAATGACTACGAAAGTCTTAAATCTTATGTTGATTAGTCACTTTTATTCTTAAACTTTTTATTAGATCACTTATGTCTTAGGGAAAAAAATTTATAAGTTATTTTTATTCCAACATTCATCGCAAATTCTGATCTCAAAGCCATAATATAAATCTGCTTTTGCTAAGACTCAACTTCTTGTCCAACTCCCAAGCTATGCAACTAATCCCTTTGGCAACTTATTTCTCTCGCCTAGAGAGTGCATCAAACTCCACTTATTCCGGGCCTTCCGCTAACCTAGTAATTGCAATTTTTTGTGTTGTTTTTGGTCCTGCTTGCCAACAACAGAGTAGCAATATCCAAGCATCGTCGGATCATCTTGTTTGACTAACTTATACCTCTATTCAATTAACACTTGTTGATCAACAATTTCACACCAAATAACAATTCTGTTGCAGCTAACGACTATTTCAACCTCGGCAAGAGTTTGTCTCATCAATTTCAAATTTGGGTTTGCCTCTCTTGCGTAAATTCAATCTTTCAAAGATCCCCCTTCCCCTTTGCAATGCCAATGGCTCCTTTCAATAATCCCTAATCTGGAGACACCCACTCACACTCTTGCCATTCTCATCGACATAGCTCTTCTCCTCAGTCGACACCCCATCTTGAGATTGATCATTAGTCGTATCTAACATCATTAACTATAGAAATTGTTGTATTTCATTGCCCCATTGGCACCATTGACAAGTCATATTCGAGCTCTCGACCTCATCGACCGCTGCCCCTGATAGAAAATCCAACATCGTTGTCGTCAGATGGAGGTCAATCCGAGCTTTAGGTTGAGCACAAGTGAGCCAACATTTGATGCATCTTGAGGAAATGAGGATTTTAGCATCCAAGAAGGTGGCTAGTAGCAAATAACTCCAATCCGACTTCTTGTCACGAGTACCAACTACGTGATGACATGAAGCTCACGAGGTCACTAGTAGGGGCTTGGTTATGGTGTTGAAGAAGGAGGCAATGTAGACTGAAGGAAGAGGTGTGAGGAAGATGAAGAAAGAAAAAAAAAATAAAGAAAATTTGTTCTTGGACAAAACTACCCCAAGCTGTAAATAAGATTGAAAGTTTAGGTCCTTATTTGAGACAAAATTAGCTACTTTGGGTTATTATTCGATATAGTGTCCACTTTGGGTCCTTTTTTGAGAAAATGAACCCACTTCAGGCCCTTATTTGAGATTTTCCCTAAAATTTATTTCAGTTTGCCGTTTGAGTACTTTTGTTATCGAGTTAGTTTTAAATGGAAGGAAACTCTACGTGGAACTTTTTTTCCTGAACATTTCATTTTTTAGGCTCATGGTGATGATGCGGCATTGGTGAATGTCATACGACAAAAACTCGACAAAAAGAATAGAAGAAGAATAAAAAATACAAAAAAAGATGGTGGAGGAAGCTGGAAGTGTGCGTAGATCTTTTTTCTTTTTTCGCTTGGCCATCGGAGAGGGTCATAGCCCTCGCTGCAAGAAAGGGCAAGGGGCTGCTTGCCCGGTGTTGGCAAATGGTGTCGCCACCATTACAGAGAGTGATTTTTGTTGTATTATATTAGTGATTTGTCTTGTTGGAAAATCCAACATGGAGCCGGACATTCATCATGGCTTTGCTGGCTCTAACATGGATAATTTTTAAATAAATTTTTCCTTCTTTCTTTGCTTTTTAAGGGTCGGCAAGGGTCATTGGTGACCCTCGCCAATTGTGAAACCCTCGCCGAGCGTTGACAAGAATGTTCGGGGCTTCACCTGTGGCCATGATGCCCTTGCCTAGGGCCTTTGCATCTAAGGGCAAGGTAGCCCTCACCAAGATATGGGCGAGGGTTTCGCAACGGGCAAAGGTTGCCAACCTTGAAAAAATGAAAAAAGAAAAGAAAAGAAAATTAAAAAATAAAAAAATAAAAAATCTACATCAAATGGGAAATTAATAAAAAAATCCATATATAATGATTTATAAATAATCGATTTTACTTTGATATGACACTTAAGTAACGAAAAAAAAGTTACAACACTCAAATGAATATCGTATAAAAATTAAAGCCCCTTCACCGTTTTTCTCTTTATCATAACTATTGTTGCTCGGAGAAATTTTGCCGTAAATTGATACGTGCGTCGTCCCAAAAATCCGATCGATGTGGGATGAACATTTTTCTGATGATGGCAGGTGGAATGTCGATGTCTCACATGTGCTGGACAAGCACTACAAGCGCTGGAGGTATGCGACCTCCAACTTTCTGCTCCCTGACTTTTGGACATCCCACCTGGTCCAGTCCATGCAAAACGGACTCGAATGGGCCGACCAAGACGGGCCTCTTCAGCCTACACCTTGACTGGGCCGATGACGAGCGGACATCCGAGGTCTAGGAGTTTGATCACTTGATCGTTTTCACGGGACGCTAGGGCTGCGCATGAAAACGCTTCTTGGCTAGAGAAGAGTTTTTTTTTTTTTTTTTTTTTTTTTCAGAAATAGTTCTTTTCTAGTTCTATTCGAGGAACGATTTCTAAGTAAAAGAACGTGTTTGGTAACTACACAAAATTTATACTCTTGGAATAGAAAAAGAATATAAATGCGTTTGGTAACGCAACAACTTCTTTTTTATATTTATTCGTTTTTTATTCTTGCTCACGGATCGCCGACCGCCAACCACCCGTCGCCGGCCGCCGCATACGGACTGTCACTGCGGACCGCCACCACACAGCCCATCGGCCGCCAACGACCACCGGCCGTAGGAAGGGGTGGCCAATGGGCTGTGCCGCGACGGTTGGTGGTGACGGTCAACGGGCGGCCACAACCGGAGACAGGTGGTGGCGGTCGGCAACCGGCGACCGGCCGTGGCCACGGCGGCCGGCGATCGTCCACGGCGGCCAACAACCGGCTGCGACGGCGGCTGGCGACCGATCGACCGACAACCGGCGACAACGACGGCAGTGAGTGGCGACGGTGGCTCCGGGCGATTGAAGGTGGCCGCGACAAGAAAGAAGAATAAAAGGAAAATACAAAAAAAAAAATTGACTTATTTCTAGAAATTGTTCCTAAGAACAAAAGCAATGTTTTTTGTTTCTCATTTCTGCTCCAAATCTATTCTTGGGCTAACTTTCTATTCTTGGGAATAGAAAAACAACTTGACGTTACCAAACGGGTTTCTGTCCTTTTTTTATTCCGCAGAACAAAAGAGCAAAAATTCTAAGAAATAGAAACGCTACCATGCGCTGCCTAGTTCTATCGCCCGTTGGTCTTCTACTTGATTTTTGGACGATGGCTTTTCTTGTTGGGCAAGGGAAATCGGAAAAATTGGTTGTCCTCTTTTTTTATGTTTCGGTGGTTCCATTAGAGCGAGTTTATTCAAGAAATAAAATTACTTTCATGTACTGGCCATAAATATGTGTCCTTGATACGTGGAAAAAAAAAAAATAGTAATATTTCAATTTAATCAATTTAATCTTAAATATTTTCATATTGATTCCAATTTTGATCGAAAATTGTTAATGTGGATGCCGGCGATTATGTAGCGAGCTGGCATTAAAGTGGACCTTTTTTTTTTTTTTTTTTTTTTTCTTCCTTTTTCTTTCCCTACTCCTTCTGCCAATGGCTAGTTGCCGACAATTTAACTTCATCCATTCCTTTGAACCCTAACTAGAATGCAACAAAGGGAATGACTTACCACTCTAAGGCTATGTTTGTTTCCTTTCATATAATTAATTTGATAAAAAAATATTTTTAATCTTCTCTTATTCTAATATTTAATTCGTGATAGGTCATATTTAGATGCACTAAGCTGTTACATTATATTTTATTTTCATGATAAAAAAGCTCTTATTCTAATCGATCAATGTAAATTTTGGTGAGTAATTAAAGATTTATTAAGGTATGATTTTAAATAAATTCATACGTATATTTTTTGTAAAATAAATCAAAACTCACAACCTTCGCTTCTTGAGACGTATGGCCTGCGCCTGCCATTGCTGTCGGAGCTTTAACTCTAATGGGGCTTAAAAGAAAAACATGGAAAAAAACACGACATAAACGACAAAAGAACATTGGCCTCGAAAGACTAAAGATATATCAAAATCTTTGATTCCATATATGAAGTACTCAACGATGACCTCATATTTTATGTCGTGAAAAGTAAGTGATCAAATAATAAAATAAATCAAAAACCAAATTTATATGATTCGGTCCTAATAACCTACATTCATGAGGAGAGTAGTAACGAATTATACTATAAATCAAACGATATAATGAAGATTATAATCGGACTCGAATCACTCAAACATTTTCAGTACTTCCAAAATCCCAATTACACTCAATAACTCACCAAATGTCTAGCACCACAACCGAACACGCACGAAGTTGGGCTTCAACTCTCTTCTATTGCACTCAAAAGTGCCCGCGCCGCATTCTCTTACTTCTTCGGACTAGCAAAACTTACGAATTGTCTTATTCACACGGAATATCTGTGTGCCCCTATATTTTGTCTTTATCCTGCCATTTTAATAGGAAGAGTCCAACGTGCAGCAATTTGATAAAGAGAAGTCAAGCATGGTCAAACCTTAATATTTATCCAGCCAAATAGACAAATCTCCACGTATACATCTATACACCCTCCTAGAGATTCTTTGAATTTCTTTCCTAACAAATTGGGTTGACAAGCCAATCTACATCCTCAAATCAAGTCGGGTTCTATACAATGACTCAAACTCGAAGCACAATATGAACAAAAATCCCTCTGCAATAGTTGCACACATCGTAACTGGTGTTATGAGAAAATGAATAACTAGAACAATGTCCCCCAAAGTACGTTTAACCAATTCTTACTTGGACCTAAGGATGATTGTCACTTGTCATTAGAATAAACCGTTTGGTTCTTGAAAAAGCTATTGCTCAAAATAGAACAAACCACACAGTCTGTTATGTGATGCTTGACAAGGAGCCTTGATGCATGCATTAGACAGAATCAATTTACAATAAAGTTGCGTGCTAACTGACTATTTGTTCAACAATTGTTGCCTTGCAAGGGGAAATTAAAGGAGCATGGAAATGAATAATTTGGTTGCGCATGTGGTATATGATCGATGTCTTAACTTAATCATACCCACCAGATACACTTGAAAGATACCAACCAAATTCTACCCTATGCGATGCAAAACATAATCCTAACAACTGATTATAGTAACGCTAGTGTCCCTACGCAGGAATAGTTAATTTCTTGTACTAAACGTTTGCCTCGCTCAATTGCGAACATGAAGTTCCCAATCTCTGAGCTTAATTCAATGAAAAAGCCCACTACAGAGCACCATCATCAGCAACAAGAAGGCACTGTCGCTCGACTCAACACTGATTCTTCTCACCGCATTCCCTCTTTATTTGTTTGTCATCAGCTGGCTTCCAGATATCCAACCATCTATGGAGTTGAAAAGAAGAGAGCAAGTGGAGAAGAGATGCGACGCGTTTAGAATGGGACGATAACCCCAACGGCATGTCCTATACCAACGTGAATTAACCTTCGATCGTTGAAGGGGAGGTGGAATCCTAAAGGCGTGAGCTGCCTCATTTCAACGCGGGCCAACTCTTGGAGATGGTTTGAGGGAAATCGATCGTGTTTCTTGGCGATCCGATAGGACGGAACCAAATTCAGCCATTGTTATGTCTCCTAGGTGGTGTAAGTGCTCTCAGTGTCACTTAGCGCATGCATGACAAAATTTCCGTTTCTTTAATTTTTTTTCCTCGGAAAAGGTTTGAAACAAAAACTTTTTGATAACGCAATTTCATTTTCTTATTTTTGGAATAGATTTCTATTCCAGAAATAAATTTGGAGTAGAAATCATAAACTAAATTTTTAGTATTTTTATTTTTGGAACAAAATTGAGAAATAAAAATTCTTCTCATAATTCACTCTCGTCACTGGCCGCTGGCCACCTGTTGCCATGGGATGCCGACTGCCTGCCACCGGACGCTAGCCGCCGTGTCACACCCCGAACCTTGAGAACGCGCACATCCCACTGCGGTCGATAGAAATGCGACTTCCCAGGACACGTTTCTTACCCATTCATTTTATTACGCACGCGGAAGCGAAACAAATCCCCTGACAATATTTAACTTGGGATAGAAAAGCAGGCAATCAATCACAACCAATCAAGCTTTCTTATAAACACATAGGTTTATATACAACAGTGGATTGTCTACAAAATATACCAGCTCAACAAAAAGGGAACTGTCCTAAGACCAACTAGTTAGACACACTCACTGATCCTTCGGTCTCCACCTCCACAATTGTCCATGGCTTCGAGTCCTCCACGGCCACCATCTAAGGACCTGAAAATAATATCCCACAATTGGGATGAGACAATGTCTCAGCGAGTTCTACCCTCTAAGACCCGATTAGGAAGAAAATACGCATCAGGGCGCTCTAGCCACACAAATAGGATAGAGGACTCACCTCACCTCAGTCCTTTCCTACACGTTAGTATAATTCAATTCTCAATCACACAATTGAGTCAACGATTCAATTTAATCATACTATCTATCTTTCCATTACAATCCATACCATCTATCAACCATTACTATCTATCATTCAATACCATCTATCAAACCAATCGTTAATACGACACATGCTCTCCAAAGCTGAAATATATAGATGGTAGCTCGCTCAAGCTATATATATAGATAGTATAATAGCTCGCCAAAGCTGTAGCTGATAGATAATATTATAGCTCGCCAGAAGCTGTAACTGATAGATAATATAATAGCTCGCCAGAAGTTGTAATGTATTCAATATAGTATACTATAGCTCACTAGAAGTTACCGCAATATATATAGTATACTATAGCTCACCAAAAGCTACCATATATATATATATATATATATATATATATGTATATCATAATTGCTCGCCCAAGCTGATACATATATATATATATAAACCAATGCTCGCCAAAGTTGATCATTCAATAACAAACCATCTAATGGGACATACAATCCAATAACACCCAACGATTCAAACTAGTCATACAAACCAATTACGGTGCAAAAAGCCAACACCGGGTATTTTCAAGTTAAATACCACAACTTCATCGATATCACTCAATTTCTCAATTTAAACATACAATTAACACAAATAGACCGCACCTTGCTGCAATCAGCGCAAAATTCTAACGACCTGACCATCCCGGCAAAATTTTCGAAATTATTAAATAATTAAATTTAATTCCGAAAATTAAATAATTATATAATATATTATAATAATATAATTTAATAAAATAATATTTATAAATTAGAAATAATAAATTAATTAAAAATAATTAAGTAGGGCTTAAACAAGATTATGCTAAATTAAACATACCATTAGCCCTAATTAAACATATATTAAACTAATCATACAAATAATCTAATTTGCATTAAAATAATCTAATTTAATCACATAAACCTAATTAGACTAATCTAAACACCCCTTTAAGCGTAATTAACTCACTAAGCAATGATTAGAGGATAAACTCACCCGATTAACGAGCCAAACGTCTCAAAACGACGAGGACGACGCGAGGGTCGATAGTCTCCAAAGCGGGCCTAGCTTCTGGAGTTCGGAAGCCGGCCAAAACGGGCCAAATAGCCCTGCGATACCCATTTTTCCAACTCTCTGTCCGCTGCTGGTTGAGGTCGAAAATGAGCGGATCCGGGGCTTGGATGAGATGGAGAAGGACCGGGGAAGGTTGAGGGGTCGAACCGAACCTAGGAGGGGCCCGAACGATGGCCGGAGGTGGCCGATCCGAGGCTGGTGCTGGCCAAACAGCCTCCTGGACACACGAGCAAAGGTCGACAAACACGGTTAGGCGTCGGCCACGCGCGGACGAGCGTGGGCAATGGCGGAGCACGAGACGGCGAGTGGTGACGGCGGTTCTATCTCCGGCAGTAGCTGCGACGGTTGCTGGCTTCACTGGTCTTTGGCGTGCTGGGTTCCTCAAGCAACAAGAAGAAATGGAGGAGAGAGGCGGAGGAGCGTGCGGGTAGGACGACGGTGTCACGGCGGCAAGCGAAGACGAGCGACGCTACTGGCTGCTATTCCGGCTGCTGGCTGTGATGGAAGAGGGAGCTACTGGCCGGTCTTCTTCGGCTGCCGGGCTTTCGAAGTGAAGAAGATGGAGAGAGGTCAAAGAGGTTGCATGGTTGGGAGAGGGAGGAGAGAGAAGGAAAAGGGGACCACTTCTTTTTCTTTTTCTTTTTCTTTTTTGGTAAAAGGTAAGAACACTTCTTTTTCTTTTTCTCTTTCTTTAATCCAACAAAAATGACCCACCATGACATCACTTGATGATGTCATACTCCACTATCTCCAATCTCCCACAACCTCAGTCTAATGGTTACAATTTATTTTCCGCCATGGCATGAAATCTTGTACAGTTAATTCAATCAATTCTCAATAAATTCCATCCAATTGAAGCTCAATTAAATTAACCCAAGTGTCCTCCACCTTCTTATGCATTTTCCCCATCAAGTGATCCAACTTGCATCCCGAAGATTCGATCAAAAACGACCCTCTGACAATCCCGAACAACAACGGCCTTAATTTGCTTTTCTGACAAAAATATGGTTTGTAGAAAAAATCTTCTGAGGATGAGTCGACGTTTCTAAAATTAATTGTGACTTGACAGAACTTCCAATTTCTGTAATCGGGTTCAATTTCACGATTAATTTCAATCTGGCCCGACTTTAGCGCGTCTTAATCTACCGGGTAGCTTTTAGAAATTTTCAGTGCAATTGACCTATGGTTGATTAATTTCAAGCCACAAAGTACATCTTCAACACATTGGTGACTTTTGGTTGTCGTAGGAATCTCAAGGTTTCAAATACGCACATAGGGTACCAAAACGACAGAGAAATCAGTCTAGTGCCGATAGATCTGAATTTTGCATTTAAATGGAATCACCCACATTTAATCACATCGCTCTGTCGAATTGACTTATCTCCGGTCTCTAATAGATTTGTACCGTAATGACCCTTGCAGATTAGCACGGTCGAGCAGTCGGTTCTTGGTTGAATTCTCAAGTCTATTGCGTTTAGATTCCTTAACGGCTTTACCTGATAGACTAGTTATCTCGTGAGTGGCCAACTCAGAGAAGAGAGCTACAGGCGCAAAGATGAAATACCCAACTTATTCTATTGAAACTAGAATTGGAAAATCAAGATGTCACACGCCGCCCCCTAAAAATAAAATTTTATTTTGTTATAATACAAATTTCTGTTTCAGAAATGGAAATTTTGAGTTATTATCAAACGTGTGTCTTTGCTTAAAAACTCGTCTTGGAAATAGAAATTGATTTCTAGAATAGAAATGTTATCATGCGTGCTCTTAATTTCTTGGCTTTCGTAGCATGTGCATTTAAGGGCCTCTTTTGGCTAGTAAACTTATTTACATAGTGACTAATGCTTCAGCTGTTGTCACGAGTCGATAGTTCCTTGGTCGCGAAATAACCGTGCGGCAGCTATTGAGTCAACAAAACCAAGCCATTCTTCCTCCTTTAGTAATTCATAAGAACAGTACAGCAAATTGCATTTTTGTATTGAATCATACCCCACCTAGTATAGCTCGGGAATCCAATCCATAGAGCGAGATAACATATCACTTTGGGAATAATAACTAGTTTCAACTTGTCATGATATTATCATGGGAGTGACATCAACTCTCAACCAATTTGTGCATGAGGGGCGAACCTGCATGTAGAGCTCCTCAGGATATATTCATTCTATCCTAGAATATCTAGTACCAACTGTCCTGGCGCAACTCTCATGGACTAGTTGTATTCATCCCCTTTGCATCACTATCTCTTCAACCAGTAACCCCATCGTCCACTCATAAGGGCACACGAGTATGGGAAAAATCATGGACTGTGACATTCTCTTCTACTCATTTCCACAACCCCTCGTCATGGGATGTTCTATTAATTTCTTGTGTTTCCCAACCATCAATACCATTCCCTGGGACTTACATAGATGGCAATACTCGTCTAACAAAACAAGCCACCTCGCTCTACTAGCAGCTTCCCTCAATTAACACCAATCGCAAATCTTCAGTCACTTGTGCTCCCTGACAAGTATGGCATCCCCAGCCAACTATGCTCCCTTGGTAACACCTTCTTTCTCCTAATTAACTCCTCATGATCTCTGTAGACCAATGGAAGGTTCTCCCCTTGTTGGAAATTGGATAATAGACCTCTTGTAAGATTCGTCGATTGATCTAGGAACGTTATCTTTATCTAGTGAGCAATTCAGTCCCTTCCCGTACCCCATTGCCATCCTAGAAGGTAGACGAGAGCCGCATGTTGTTCGAGCCCTCTTGGCCTCGACAATTACTCTTTGCCCTCATAGGCTTTCCCTAAATCAACCACCTAATGGAGGGATCCTGCTTTGATGTCATTTGTCACGAGTTGGCAGTTTCTTGGCCATGGAATAACTTGTATGGCACTTGGTGAGCCGAGACCACCACCTCGGCGTTCCTTCTTTAATTATTCTTAAGAACAATCTAGTGAATTGCATTTCCAATTTGGATTGTACTATGCCCATATAGCTTGGGCATCCAGCACAACAACTGGTTTCGGTTTGCCATTATCTCATCAAGAGAGCTAGATTAACTCTCGACCAATTTGTGCATGGGAGGACAATGTTGCCTTCAGAGCTTCATAGAGATATATTCATTCTATCCTAGAACTCCTTGCACCAACTGTCCTAACCCCACTCTCATGGACCAATTGTTTGCATCTCCTCTATATCACTCACTCTTTATCCGATAATCACATGCTCCACTCACAAAGGCACATGAGTATGGGAGAATCACGGATGGTGACACAAGCATGCAAGGTTGTGTTCAATAGTTTTTTAGTGATGATGATTCGAATTGAAGCTAATTATGTAGGTCTTGGTTCGGACGCTAGCACATTTGCTCTTGAAAATGGCATTTCTTTGACTTCTCTAGGAAAGAATGTGGCCGAAATGAAGAACTCTTTTGTTTCTAATGATGCAGAATTCGAGATTTGGAAATGGCGATTAGATTTTTTTTTAATGCTCTAAGAAATAATGAGACTATTTACGAGCGACAGAATAAAGCTCAAGGGACACAATTTCGAGTTCTACTTAACTCAAGTAGAGGAGTTCGGGGTGGCCGAAAGGGAGGGAATCGAGAGGGACTTGACATTTTGACTTCTGGATACCATCGAGGCTTAATCCATAAACCGATGGATGCCTCAATCGATGCGGGCCTTTGTCGGATTGGAACATGACGGTGGCCGATTGCAAGCACTGATGAGTGCATGGTCCTATCGACATGCGGAACGATTTCTTTTTCCATTTTATGAAGTCAGAATGTCAAGTGTCTCTTCGGGTCAAAAGAAGGGTGCATGATAATGATGATGGGGAAAAATGAACCCTTTCGTCCTCACTTGAATACTTATAACATGCATCATATTTCGAGAGCAACAGAATTTTATATAATAAATCTATCCACATATATCAGTAAAATTGATATAGGTAACTCTACCAGTAGAATTCTAGAATTCATGCGATCTTCGAATCTGGTGACATCGGTTACTCGAGTTTTTCTCTTTAATTGATGCTTTCTTGCCGAGCCGAATTGCGTGACCTGCCCTTTTTCTTTTCCAAAGGGAAGTGAAAGAAGGATTGGAGTTTGAACATTCTCGACGATTATACTTGCAATAAATGTCGTTCAAAAGCCATTCCATTACTTTTGTTTTTAATCACTTTGCTTTTGTCCTGAAAAACAAATTTAGCAGGTCCTCAAGGCTCTTTCCTCTCTTGCCTGTACATCCTATCTTGTTTAATCATCCACGCCATCTTCCATGACTCTACCTTCACTAACTCTGTCTCCCTTCCTTGCCTTCGAAAAATTCTAGGAGTTCCCCGACGTTGATCCTTTACTTCCGATTCATATTACCAAATCCATTTTAAATTGCCTTCCCCATCCCTTCCTCAACTTCACTTCCAATCCAATCCCCTTCCAGCTCTCTGTTTCCACTTGAAAAGAGAAAAAAACATCGAGATCGACCAGCTCCATTTCCATCGTTCCCGTCCTCATCCCAAGTCTTCATTTAATTTCTCCTGGTAAACACCTCCCCTTTTCGATCCCGTCAAAAACAGACCCTCGAGACAGAGAAAAAGCCAGTGAGCAATCCATTCCCAATGATTCGGCTGCTACCCTGTCGAAAAGATCATACCGTAAAGAGTTCTTTCACCCCTCAGGTTTGATTTTCCTACTTCATTGTAATAAACAATTTCCCTTTTTTTTTTCTCAATTTTCTCTAGTGAGTCATCCCTAGTTGAGGAAAAATAAAACGCAAAAAGAAAAAGAAAAAAAAAAGGAAAAATTTGTTAAATGCTGGTAACAAACCCACCAACCACCAAACAGAAAATTAATTTAAATAATGGGGAAGAGATTTATGCAAAAAGTCAAAATCTTTATTTGCAAGCCTTTTGCAAAGCACCCTCCTCCTCCTCCTCCATCCCCACCACCTTCGCCGCCACGCCCCCCACGTCTTCGCCAAAGCCTAAGTTCCCCTTCATCTTCCCACGCACCGAGTCCACGGTCCTCCCCGATCCTTCGCCCTTCTTCTCACCGAGCCTCCTCTCTGCCCCGCTCCCGACAAATCAATAGTTTATAAAACCGAATTTGGCATTAAACAAGTTGGCTCTCAGCTTTAAATGATGATCTTTCGTTTCGGGTGGAATTTCCTGAGGAAATATCTCACAAATACTCAATAGACACGACATACTTCAAAAGGTGGTATTTCTCATATTACAAGTTCACGCTAGCCACCTTCTAGGCTCCATTCTTGGTAAAGGCCAGAGATGCAGACCCATATGGTCACTCCTTCAACAGCATCATGAGCCTCTACTTGGACAAGCCCGATAAATCTTGGGCTTCCTGTTGAAAAGATATTAGAATACATAAAAATAGTAATAACTATTGTAAATACATTACAAAAGATTATATTATATTATATATATATATATAGTTGAGACGTGCAAGTATTGTCCTTAAGGGGTATTTTGTCCCTCGTAATACAAAACTTGATGCGTAAGGTTTTAGCGGCTATTCTCCCAAGATATAACATACTTTTGTCTATATTCCATACTAAATATTAGAAGGAACAGAATAACGTTATGTGTATAACCCAACAAAAAGAAAAGGAAAGATATGACAACATAGCGCATCTTCAAAGATTGTGATTTGAAATTTAATTTATCTTTAAACAAGAGAAAGAGAGAGCCATTGGGAGATCGTCATAAATCTATTGGTTATTAAAAGGATGACCATTATAAAATTATGAAGGGTTTATGAAGTAATAAATCAAAAGTTATAAAGTCATCAGACGACCGTTATACAGCTATTAGAAAGCCGTTATATGGCCGTTGTTAAACCATTACAAAAGTGGTGACTTTAATAACGGTCTAATTTCTAATAAATATTACGGTAATGATTTCTAATAAATATTTCAAAACTATTGAAATATCTAACAATCCCCCACATATTTCAATAAGTTTTGAAAAGAAAATATAGAATAATGTTGAGTTATTGGAGAATAATGCATCGAAACTGGTGCTTGTTAAGCTATGAACTAGCCATAGAAAAAATGAAATATAATTCACGAAAATCATTGTGAAATTTGAAACTTCTATGAACCAAGACTTTCTTTTTGTGAATTATAATTTTCATCAATCACGTTACACTCCCACAAACTTTGTTGTTCAAATGCAGTTTTGCACTAATATGCAATGTGCATGCTTAGTCTATTCATAAGTACTTTAGAGATTATCGCCAATAATTCTCATAGGAGCGGCCCCGATTCCATCAAGTGTATTCTACAGCTTAATACACCACTAACAATGACTATGGAATTTTATTAAAAGCTTAGTTCAACCTCTTTTTCTTTATAGTTTTGCACTATTTTCACCTTATGAGAAACACAAAATTTTTAATAGTGCACTAGATCAACAAATGACCTGTTAATTCCCATATGAAACTAATTCATGAGATTGCCAATCACATAGGTTGGGTTACCATCACTCTTTTTATCTTCAATTGGCTTGATTCCATTCCTCTTGATGTATAGTCAAAGGATTGGCCAAAATCAATTCTAACTTAACATAATCGATCGATATAAATCCTTTTTTTTAAGGAATTATTTTACAACATCACGTCTTAGCCTAACATCTCTTTTTACCATTGAAAGTTCTATTCTTTGCAATGGCTATTTTTTTTTTTTTTTGGCAATCACACTGTCTAGACATAGGTGTCGTTTCATTTCCATAGAAAACATACGCTAAGAAATTTCTCAACCACTTAGCCTCAATTTTAATATGAGTTTGAGAAATTTTTCTTCTTCCCAAGAACTTGAGTAGTTACTCAATCACCAATATGAATATTTCTTCTCCTTCTTTACTAGAGGTTAGGAGGATAAAGTATTATGTTTTTAGCATATATGCCTAGTAGTACCTAAGTCTACCCCCAATTTTTTTGCATTTGCCAAAATATTGGCTTGGAAAATGATTATTATAATTACATCATCAGAGCATCCAATCAAGTCAAATTTTGGTTTAGTAAGATTTTCATTTCTTCCATAATTTTGTTTGGCTATTTTCAAATTTACATCATCTCCACCAAGGGTGAACACATATCTTATAATGGATTTTGTCTCATATGAATTCGAGATCCAGTTATCCTCTTAATACTACAAAAAATTCACTATGTATGATGACCTAATTTATGGTTCCTCAAATAATATAAAAATCCAATCCAAGAACACCTTCACCAATTTATTTCTAAGTCAAAATTGACGTGTTCAAGCTTGTGGTGATTTCATAGGTCTGATACAATGGTTTTGAGGTCTTGTTTCAAGCCTGACTGGGGCATCATGCACCTTGTCAACCACGGATCCCCGATGACCTAATCGAGTGTGTGACCTAATCGAGTGTGTCAAGAAGGGTGGGGAGGTGTTCTTCAACCTCCCGATCAAGGAGAATGAGAAGTATGCCAACGACCAAGGCTCTGAGAAGGTGGGACGTGCAGAGAAAAATAGAGGAAGCATCACTTGGTTTTGATGTCCTTCTTCTCTAAGAAAGAAAGAGAAAAAGCTTTGAATGAAAACAGAGGAAGCATCGTTTGGGTTAAGTGTTGTTCTTCTTTGAGAGAGAAAGAGAAAAAGTCTTGAAAATTTAAGTGAGAAGGGAGAAACTTTCAAGCAGGAGTTAAGTATTTACTACCTTGCCCTTTTTTTTTTGCCACCAAGCTGAGCCAAGCCAAGCCAGCCAATCGAGAAACAAAACCTTTATATTTTCCAGCAGGTCCCACTTACATGACACATGTCAAAATTTGAGTGGCACATGCGCGCCATGTCAATGGAGGATATGATGCGCTCATACCATTAAATATTTTCTCAAAGTTTGGACATTCTCAATGATTATACTTGGAGTAAATGCCATCCAAAAGTCATTCCATTATCTTTGTTTTTGAATCACTTTGCCTTTATCCTAAGAATCAAGTTTAGCATGCCTTTATCCTAAGAACTAAGTTTAGTAGGTCCTTCAAGACTCTTTCCTCTTTTGTTTGTATGTCCCATCTTTTTCAATCTTCCGCACCATATTCCATGACTTCACATTCACTAGCTCTCTCTCTCTCCCTTCCCCGCCTTAGAAGAATTCCAGGAGTTCCCTTGCGTTGATCCTTTACTTTCTAAATTCACATTCCCCAATGCAATTTAAATTGCCTTCCCATTCCCTTCCCCAACTTCACTTCCAACCCTATCTCTTTCCAACTCTCTCTTTCCGCACGAAAAGACACAAAAAACATCGATATCGACTCACTAGCTCTATTTCAATCGTCCTTGTCCGCATCCTAAGTCTTCATTAAATTCGTCCACATAAAAATCTCGTTCCCTTTGAGATCCCATCAACAATATACCCTTTGAATCGGGATCGAGAAAGAAGCTTGCGAGCAATCAATTTTTGCTTTTTTGATAGTGACCCAATCATACCTTACAAGAGTTTTTTTCAGTCCTCAGGTTTGACTTTCCTAGTTCACTGTAATAATCCATTTCCTTCTTTTTCTCCTCTTTCTCTGGCAAGTCATCTTCAATTGGAAAAAGAGAAAAAAAAAGAGAGAGAAATATTTGGTAAGCGTGCGTAACGACCTGCCAACCAGCAAACAGACAAAAAATTCAATTATGGGGATCTCCTTCAGTATTGATTCCCCTCCTCTTCCTCCTTCCGTGGTGGCGGCGGTGGTGACAGCGGCGGAGGAAGCGGCGGAGGAAGCGGCGAAGAAGGCGGCAACGAAGGCAACGGAGGCGACGGAGGCGGCATCGAAGATGGCGAAGGAGGTGACGATAGCGGTGCAAAAGGTGACAGCAGCGGAGCAAAAGGTGATGATGGCGAAGATGGAGTTGAAGGAGGCGGAGGACACGGTGGTGAAGGCGAAGGTGGTGGCGGCGGAGGCGGCGGAGGCGGCAACAAAGGCGGTGTCAGAGGCAGCATCGACGAAGGTGGCTGCGGCAGCGGCGAAGGCGGCGTCGGAGGTGGCGTTGGCGAAGGAGACGACGGAGGCGGCATCGAAGAAGGCATTGGCAAAAGTGGCAGCGGCAGCAACAGAGGTGGTGGTGGAGAAATCGGCGAAGTCAGAAATTGGCGAAGGTGGCGGAGGCGACGGAGGCGAAGGCAGAGGCGACGGAGGTGAAGGCGGAGGCGGCTAAGGTGGCAGCAGTGGCGGCGAAGTGACAAAAGAAAAGGCATAAGTTGATATGACACCTAAGTGAAGAAGGCAGCTAAACAATAAGTTAGCGGCGGTGAAGGCAGCTAAGTCTACATCAAATGGGAAATTAATAAAAAAAATCCACATATAATCATTTGTAAATAATCAATTTTACTTTGATATGACACTTAAGTGACGAAAAAGAAGAAGTTATAGCACTCAAATAAGTATCGCATAAAAATTATAGTCCTTTCATCGTTTTTCTCGTTATCGTAACGTATTGTTGCTTGAAGAAATTTTGGCATAAGTTGATACGTGCGTCGTCTCAAAATATCCGATCGATGTCGGACGAACATTTTCCTGATGATGGCAGGTGGAATGTCCGATCGATGTCTCGCACGTGCGGGACGAGCACTACAGGCGCCGGAGGTATGCAACCTCCAACTTTCTGCTCGCCAACTTTTGGACATCCCACCTGCTCCAGTCCACGCAAAACGGACCTGAACAGGCCGATCAAGACGGGCCTCTCCAGCCTACACCTTGACTAGCCCGACGACAAGCGGACATCCGAGGTCTAGGAGTTTGATCTAACCAATTTTAATTGGACCTAAGGATGATTGTCACTTGTTATTAGAATAAACCTTTTGGTTCTTGAAAAAGCTATTGCTCGAAATAGAACAAACCACACAATCTATTATGTGATACTTGACGAGGAGCCTCGATACATGCTTTAGACAGAATCGATTTACAATAAAGTTGCGTGCTAACTGACTATTTGTTCAACAATTGTTGCCTTTCCAAGGGGAAATTAAAGGAGCATGGCAATGAATAATTTGGTTGCGCATGTGGTATATGATCGATGTCTTAAGTTAATCATACCCACCAGATACACTTGAAAGATACCAACCAAATTATACCCTATGCGACGCAAAACATAATCCTGACAACTGATTATAGTAATGCTAGTGTCCCTATGCAGGAATAGTTAATTTCTTGTACTAAACGTTTGCCTCGCTCAATTGCGAAAATGAAGTTCCCAATCTCTGAGCTTTATTCAATGAAAAAGCCCACTACAGAGCACCATCATCAGCAACAAGAAGGAACTGTCGCTCGACTCAACACTGATTCTTCTCACCGCGTTATCTCTTTATTTGTTTGTCATCAGCTGGCTGCCAGATATCCGACCATCTATGGAGTTGAAAAGAAGAGAGCAAGTGGAGAAGAGATGCGACGCGTTTAGAATGGGTCGATAACCCCACCTGCATGTCCTATACCAACGTGAATTGACCTTCGATCATTGATCAGCACAACTACGCGAAATTTGGATTCCCGACACTGAGTTCTTGAAGGGAAGGTGGAATCCTAAAGGGCGTGAGCTGCCTCAATTCAACGCGGGCCAATTCTTGGAGATGGTTCGAGGGAAATCGATCGTGTTTGTTGGCGATCCGATAGGATGGAACCAAATGCAGCCATTGTTATGTCCCCTGGGTGGTGTAAGTGCTCTCAACGTCACTTAGCGCGTGCATGACAAACTTTCTGTTTCTTTAATTTTTTTTCCTCGGAAAAGGTTTGAGACAAAAATTTATTTGATAATGCAATTTCATTTTCTTATTTTTGGAATAAATTTCTATTCCAGAAATAAATTTGGAGTAGAAATAAGAAACTAAATTTTTAGCATTTCTATTTCTGGAATAAAATTGACAAATAAAAATTATTCTCATAATTCACTCTCGTCACTGGCCGCTGCCCACCCGCTGCCATGGAACGTCAACTGCTCGCCACCGGACGCTAGCCACAACCCCCTAGAAATAAAATTTTTTTCTGTTATTAAATAAATTTATGTTTCAAAAATAGAAATTTTGAGTTATTGTCAAATGTGTTTCTTTGCTTAAAAACTGGTATAGGAAATAGAAATTGATTTCTAGAATAGAAATGTTATCATGCATGCTCTTAATTTCTTGGCTTCCGTATCATTTGCATTTAAGGGCCTCTTTTGGCTACTAAACTTATTTGCATAGTGACTAATGCTTCAGCTGTTGTCATGGGTCGACAATTCCTTGGTCGTGAAATAACCTGTGCGGCAGCTAGTGAGCCGACAACACCAAGCCATTCTTCCTCCTTTAGTTATTCGTAAGAACAGTATGGCAAATTGCATTTTCGTATGGAATCATACCACACCTATTATAGCTCGGGAATCCAATCCATAGAGCAAGATAGCATATTACTTTGGGCATAATAACTAGTTTCAACCTGTCATGATATTATCATGAGAGTGACATCAACTCTCGACCAGTTTGTGGAAGAGGGGCGAACTCGCATTCAGAGCTTTGTAGGATATATTCGTTCTATCCTAGAATATCTAGTACCGACCGTCTTGGCGCAACTCTCATGGACTAGTTGTATTGATCCCCTTTGCATCACTATCTCTTCAACTAGTAACCCCATCGTCCACTCATAAGGGCACACGAGTATGGGAAAAATCATGGACAGTGACATTGTTTCCTACTCATTTCCGCAACACCCTCATCATGGGATGTTCTATTACTTCCTTGTGTTTCCTAACCATCAATACCATTCCCTAGGACTTACATAGATGGCAACGCTCGTCTAACAAAACAGGCCACCTTGCTCCACTAGCAGCTTCCCTTAATTAACACCAATCGCAAATCTTCAGTCACTTGTGCTCCCTGACAAGTATGGTATCCCTAACCAACTATGCTCCCTTAGTAACACCTTCTTTCGCCTAATTAACTCCTCCTAATTTCTGTAAACCAATGGAGGGTTCTCCCCTTGTTGGAAATGTGATAATAGACCTCTTCTTAAGATTCGTTGATTGATCCGGAAACGTTATCCTTATCTAGTGAGCAATTCAATCCCTTCCTGTACCCCATTGCCATCCTAGAAGGTAGACAAGAGCCGCATGTTGTTCAAGCCCTCTTGGCCCCGACAATCACTCTCTGCCCTCATAGGCTTTCCCTAAATCAACCACCTATTGGAGGGATCCTGCTTTGACATCATTTGTCACGAGTTGACAGTTTCTTAGCCGTGGAATAACCTGTATGGCGCTTGGTCAGCCGAGAACACCAGCTTGGCCTTCCTTCTTTAATTATTCTTAAGAACGGTATGGCGAATTGCATTTCCAATTTGGATTGTACCATGCCCATATAGCTTGGGCATCCAGCACAACAACTGGTTTTGGTCTACCATGATCTCATCAAGAGAGCTAGATTAACTCTCGATCAGTTTGTGCATGGGAGGGCAATGTTGCCTTCAGAGCTTCATAGAGATATATTCGTTCTATCCTAGAACTCCTTGCACTAACTGTCCTAATGCCACTCTCACGGACCAATTGTTTTCATTTCCTCTATATCACTCACTCTTTATTTGATAATCACATGCTCTACTCACAAAGGCACATGAGTATGGGAGAATCATAGATGGTGACACAAGCATGCAAGGTTGTGTTCAATAGTTTTTCAGTGATGATTATTCGAATTGAAGCTAATTATGTAGGTCTTGGTTTGGATGCTAGCACATTTGCTCTTGAAAATGGCATTTCTTTGACTTCTCTAGGAAAGAATGTGGCTGAAATGAAGAAGTCTTTTGTTTCTAATGATGTAGAATTCTAGATTTGGAAATGACGATTAGATATTTTTTAATGCTCTAAGAAATAATGAGTATTTACGGGCGACAGAATAAAGCTCATGGGACACGATTTCGAGTTCTACTTAACTCAAGTAGAGGAGTTCGGGGTGGCCGAAAGGGAGGGAATCGAGAGGGACTCAACATTTTGACTTATGGATACCATCGAGGCCTGATCCTTAGACCGATGGATGCCTCAATCAACGCGGGCGTTTGTCGGATTGGAACATGACGGTGGCCGATTGCGAGCACTGGTGCATGCTTGGTCCTATTGACATGCGGAACGATTTCTTTTTCCATTTTATGAAGTCTGAATGTCGAGTGTCTCTCCGGGTCAAAAGAAGGGTACGTGATTGTTAAAATATGTCTCGAGTTTAAGCCCAATGCAAAAATCTAAATATTTAGAATTGGATAGTTTGCGGACATTCGAAATCGAGCAAAGAAGATCCGAAGATCATCTTCCCCAAAATTCAAATCTGTGTCGGAGAATTTGGCCACTAAAATAGTAAAGTCCAACTTTGACTTGGACTTGGATGTTGTTTAAAATATACAGAGATGTTTTGGTTAAAATCGTTCAAGATAAAAAATAAAATCCTATGAGAAGTCGGCAAAAGAATAAGGGTCTCACTTATGGTATATAGACTCTTGGCCGTGGGTGGTGGAGGTTGATCATGAAGAATTGGTCTTGAAGCGCCGTCTCGTCATCGAGTGCTTGGGAGGGATTTTTCTTTGTCATTCTTGTCCATGAATTACATCCAAGAAGATTTAGTGTTCAAACCAATTAAATCTTGTGATAAGATTTGCGTGTAATTCCTTCATGAGATTGAAAGATTCTTTCTTGAGGAATTTCAAGGCTAAACATCGCGTGCGTTATTGGGTTTAATTAGGGCTTGGGAAAGACCGAGAGAGTGTTTGAGTGACTCGAGTATGTAATCTCCTTGTATCGCTTAACCTATAGTGAAATCCGTCGCTGCTCTCCCCGTGGATGTAGGTCTTTACCACCGAACCACATAAATCTAGTATCCGATTTATTTTCTTCTTTTGTCTATATTTTTGTTCGATTGCTTGCTTTCCGCAACAATTGATAATGATGATGGAGAAAAATGAACCCGTTCATCCTCACTCGAATACTTATAACATGCATCATATTTCGAGAGCAACAGAATTTCATATGATAAATCTATCCACATATATCAATAAAATCTATATAGGTAACTCTACCAATAGAATTCTAGAATCCATGTGATCTTCAAATCTGGTGACATCCGTTACTCGAGTTTTTCTCATTAATTGATGCTTTCATGCTGAGCCGAATTGCATGACCTGCCCTTTTTCTTTTCCAAAGGGAAGTGAAAGAAGGATTGGAGTTTGAACATCCTCGACGATTATATGTCGTTCAAAAGCCATTCCATTACTTCTTTTTTTTTTAATCACTTTGCGTTTGTCCTGAAAAACAAATTTAGCAGGTCCTCAAGGCTCTTTCCTCACATCCTATCTTTTTTAATCATCCACACCATCTTCCACGACTCTACCTTCACTAACTCTGTCTCCCTTCCTTGCCTTCGAAAAATTCTGGGAGTTCCCCGACGTTGATCCTTTACTTCCGATTCATATTACCAAATCCATTTTAAATTGCCTTCCCCATCCCTTCCTCAACTTCACTTCCAATCCAATCCCCTTCCAACTCTATTTTTCCACTCGAAAAGAGAAAAAAACATCGATATCGACCAGCTCCATTACCTGAGGGGTGAAAGAACTCTTTAAGGTATGATCTTTTCGACAAGATAGCAGCCGAATCACTAGGAATTGATTGCTCGCTGGCTTTTTCTCCATCTCGAGGGTCTACTTTTGTCGGGATCAAAAAGGGAAGCAGGTGTTTACCAGGAGAAATTAAATGAAGACTTGAACAAGGCCCTCGCTTAGTGAGTTCGGTGAGGGAAGCTCATCCATCTTAGTTCCTGATCGGTACACTGAACATCGGTAGTTCTTCTTGTCTATAGCTCTTCTGTTCCAACATTCTTCTCCCTGTCTCAATTATCACTTTAGCAATGTAGAACCTCCCTTCCTTACTTAGACTAACACAAAAATGCTTTTGCGCATAAGAGTCATTCGCTAACTATTACAGTGGATCCCGCGTGCGGTTTTTGGAAACCCTTATTGGAGCCCTTTCTGCCGGAGGAGATGGGGAAAGACGAGATCAGAGTCCGATACTGTAGAAGCTATGACTGCCGAGACCGGTAGCTTTCTCTCATTCGCCAAACTAGCCAGTGGAAGTCCAGTTCGATGGTAGTTTGTCCACGGTTTCTTAAGTGCAAAATGTGATCCTCGTCATCCAGTTGCAAGCCAGCCCTGTGCCCTAACTTATTGGATTGTGTACATCCCCTTTCTTTTTTTATCTCGAAAGGAAAGCCTATGCCCAAGAGTATAGTCTTGAACCGGGACGGATTTAGTGACAGTCCTAGTTCTAGTTCAAATTGGTCAGATCCACTTGGCAGGGAAGAACCAATAGTGCAATTGACTCGCAAGCATCGCATCGTACTATGGTTCGATGGTCGAGTGAAATAGACTATCAATCCTCTCCCGAGGGTCTCTAGCCCCAATCACCTTCAATAGCTCCAATGGTCATCAATGGTATTCAAAACATGTCTTTGTCTCATTCAAATGGGAGTGGAGTTCACCTTTCCAAGTCTTCCGATATCAAGGTTGAAAGCGCTTTTCAACATGAATGAGAGAATGCCTTAGTTCGACTCCCTTGACAGAAGTTTCCTTCTATGTTCTCTATTCCAGAAAACTAGCTGTCTTCATTTAATTTCTCCTAGTGAACACCTCCTTCCCTTTTTGATCCCGTCAAAAGTAGACCCTCGAGACGGAGAAAAAGCCAGCGAGCAATAAATTCTTGGTGATTCAGCTGCTACCCTATTGAAAAGATCATACCTTAAAGAGTTCTTTCACCCCTCAGGTTTGATTTTCCTACTTTATTGTAACAATCAATTTCCCTTCTTCTTTTTTCTCAATTTTCTCTAGTGAGTCATCCCTAGTTGAGGAAAGATAAAACGGAAAATGAACAAGAAAAAAAAAGGAAAAATCTGTTAAACGCTAGTAACGAACCTACCAACCACCAAACAAATAATTAATTTAAATAATGGGGAAGAGATTTCTGCGAAAAGTCAAAATCTTTGTCTGCAAGCCTCTTGGCAAATGCCCTCCTCCTCCTCCTCCTCCGCCGCCACCACCGTCGCCTCCCACATCTTTGCCGAAGCCCAAGTTCCCCTTCATCTTCCCATGCGCCGAGTCCACGGTCCTCCCTGATCCTTCTCCCTTCTTCTCACCGAGCCTCCTCTCTGCCCCACTCCCGACGAACTCTTTCTTCCAAAACTTCACTCTCAACAATGGCGACCAGGCTGAGTACATCCACCCCTACCTCTTCAAGCTCTCCCCGCCCTCTGTCTCCATCTCATTCCCTTCTCGCGTCTCCTCCTCTGCCTCTTTGTACCAAGTGTTCATTACCAACCTCACTGTCTCCGCCGTTTCGGGGGATGATGCCGCACTCGACATGGTGCCGGAGGTGCCGTGGCACATAATCTCATCATACAATGACCTCAGCAACACGTTGGACTTTGCAACTTCAAACCTAAGGTTCGTCCTTGTGAAGGGGAGCCCCTACTTGACCTGCTTGATCGACCATGAGACGGAGGTTGTTATCTCAACGATTCACGCAATCCTCCCGCTCTCTTCGAATAGTAGCCGCACCAAGCATACTTTGAAGCTCAACAACAATCAAACTTGGCTAGTTTACACTTCCTCGCCGATCAGTTTTAGTCACAGCCTCAATGCGATTACTTCCAAAAGGCTTTCGGGGGTGATTAGTGTAAGGACCTGGGCCCCATTATGTAATATTGTCTGCTTTAGACACTCAGTCCTCACGACTTTAAAATGTGTTATGCAGAGGCACAGGGCCATCCCGCGGGCCTTCCCTCTCCTAAGCCATAATATTGTCCTCTTTGGGTCACCCGCCCTAGCGCGGACGAACCGGCATCCTAGCCACGGTCTTTTCCCCCCAAGGCTTTGTTCTCAGCACAAGGGAAGCATGTGTGAAATGCGTTACACATGTTAGAGGGACCCTAGCCTTATAAACTAGCCTAGGACTCCCCCCTATGCGATGTGGGACAAGAGAGGGACTCCTTCCTTACGCACGTTCGGGGACCGAGGTGCAGATGTACCGCCATCCCTCCTCCCTGCGCACCACCGCTTGGGCCGTCACACTCTTTACCCTTTAGGAGCACAGCGTCCTTGCTGTGGTCTCACACGTGGTTAAAAGTCGGCTCTGATACCATTTATAAGAACCCAAGCCTCCCACTGTGTAATATTGTCCGCTTTGGGCCTTTGGCTCTCGAGGCTTTAAAACATGTTATGTAGGTTAGAGAACTCAAGCCTTATAAACTAGCCTAGGACTCCCCTACTAAGTGATGTGGAACAGGAGACGCGCCCCCTCCCTGCCCACGTCCGAGGACCAAGGCGCGGACGCATTGCCATCCCTCCTCCCCGCGCACCGCTTCTTGGGCTGTCACACTTTTATAAGGACCCAGGCCTCCCACTATGTAATATTGTCCGTTTTGGGCCTTCGGCCTTCATAGCTTTAAAACGCGTTATGCAAGTTAAAGAACCCGAGCCTTATAAACTAGCCCAAGACTCCCCTACTAAGGGATGTGGGATAGGAGACGTGCCCCCACCCTGCGCATGTCCGAGGACTGAGGCACGGACACATCGCCATCCCTCCTTCCCACGCACTGCTGCCTGGGCCGTCACACTCTCACCCCCTTGGGAGCATAGTGCCCTCGTTGTGGCCCCACACGCAATCAGGAGTCGGCTTTGATACTATTTGTAAGGACTCGGGCCTCCTACTGTGTAATATTGTTCGCTTTGGACCTTCGGCCCTCACGGCTTTAAAACGCGTTATGCAAGTTACAGAACCCAAGCCTTATAAACTAGCCCAAGTGACGACCCAGGCGATGGTACATGGGGAGGAGGGATGGCGGTGCGTCCGCGCCTCAGTCCCTGGACGTGCGCAGGGAGAGGGTGCGTCTCTTGTCCCACATCGCTTAGTGGGGGAGTCCTGGGCTAGTTTATAAGGCTTGGGTCCCTTTAACCTGTGTAACACGTTTCACACATGCTTCCGATGTGCTAAGAACAAAGCCTTGAGGGAAAAGACCGTGGCTGGGATGGCGGTTCATCCACGCTAGGGCGGGTGACCCAAAGAGGACATTATTATGGCTTGGGAGAGGGAAGGCCCGCAGAATGGCCCTTTGCTCTTGTATAACGCGTTTTAAAACCGTGAGGACTCAGTGTCCAAAGCAGACAATATTACACAGTGGGGCCGGGTTCTTACAAATGGTCGTAGACAACGAGGTGAGTGGTATTATATCTTCTTTGGTTTTGTAAAATCATGTCTTCAAGTATATATGTATATATATATTGAATCAAGAAGAGCATTTTTATTGCATAAAAGCCGGGTCGAGCAATTGCTACTTTTTGGTTGATTGTGAATGTTTGAAAAGCATGTTATACAAGGTTTATAGAGAAATATATATGAAATTGCTTTGCAACTGATTTATGAAAAGGTTTATGATGATTTGAGAAATTGATATAAAATGGAGGATGGGCTATGTTGCAAAATATTATTTGTTTGGTTTAAGATATTGATTTCTAGATTGGATTTTTGGTATTGGAGAATGGTTATTTATGCTCAATATGACTGTGAACCCAGTGAGGGGTTTTTTAGGTATGCATACCAAGTTTAGGATATCCTTATGGGCCGAGCCACCGGCTTTGTAGGTGCAGACCTTCCTAAGGGGGGGAGTGTGACGGCCCAGGTGGCGGTGCGTGGGGAGAAGGGATGGTGGTGTGTCCGCGCCTCGGTCCTCAGATGTGCACAGGGAGGGGGCGCATCTCCTGTCCCACATCGCTTAGTGGGGGAGTCCTAGGCTAGTTTATAAAGCTTAGATCCCTCTAATCTATGTAACACATTTCACACATGCTTCCACTGTGCTAAGAACAAAGCCTTGAGGGAAAAGACCGTGGCTGGGATGGCGGTTTGTCCGCACCAGGGCGGGTAACCCAAAGAGGACAATATTATGGCTTGAGAGAGGGAAGGCCCATGGGATGGCCCTCTCCCCCTACATAACGCGTTTTAAAGCCTTGAGGGCCGAAGATTCAAAGCGAATAATATTACACAGTGGGAGGTCCGAGTGCTTACAATTAGGATAGCTTGTTTGCCCGACGATGGATCACTTAGTGAGGAGGTTTTGGATAGGTTCAGTTCTTCATATGCTCTGTCTGGTGATGCAGTGTTGACTAGACCATTTTGTGTGGAGTACAAATGGGAGAAGAGAGGATCGGGGGATCTGCTCATGCTCGCACACCCGCTCCATGTTTGACTTTTGTCTCTTGAGAACTACCATGTCACTGTGTTAAAGGATTTTAAGTATTGAAGTATCGATGGTGATCTTGTTGGTGTAGTTGGAGATTCCTGGGTGTTGAGATCGAATCATGTCTCTATTACTTGGCATTCAAGTGATAAAATCATTCAAGCCCTTTGTAGGGATATGGAGTCCCTTAATCCGGCTACAACAACGACAGCTTCAACTATTCTTATGGGAAATTGATGGCTAGAGTGGCGAGGTTGGCTTTGATTGCTAAGGAGGTGTGTTATCCTGAAGTTATCCCGACAATCGGGAAATATTTGAAGAGCACCATATAACCAGGGTTGGATGGGACCTTTAGTGGTAATGGATTCTCGTACAATGAAAAATGGGGTGGGATTATCACCAAGCTAGGATCCACCAATCCTAGTGAAGATGTTGGCTTCGGGTTGTACAATGCTTATCACTATCATTTAGGGTATTTCCTTTATGGAATTCTGTGGCATCCCAAAAATTTCATGACAACCCCTAGATATACCATGAACCATGATTAGGTAATGAGAGTGCCTTTTGGTTTTGTATTAGCCATTGGGTTGACGAATTTCAATTAATTTAAGGTCCAGCTTTGTAAAGGATGATTGCTTGGATGGAGATGTATTTTCAAGTGACCCAAGGATTTATTAAAGTGCAAATTGATATAGAAATCTTATTCTTGGTGGTGCACTTTATAAGTAGAATTTTATTAATTTAAATTACAAAGCTTTGTGGGTTATAGGTTGAAATTAGAAGTTTATTTAAATAAGGGTTAAATGGAATAGGAATAGGAATAGGAATAGGAGGGGGTGGGCTGATTTTTAGGCCCAAAGCCCATCCAACCAGCCCACACCAGCCCCCTATTCGACCAGCCCATGAAGGCCCAAGACCGGCCCAAACCTTGAAGCCCACAACCCTTGCATGCGAGCTGCCAAGTGGCATGGGGGTTGCGCAAGGTGTGGCTGCCCCCATTGGCCATCTTGGGCGGTCACATACAGCTGCAATGATTGCATTGATGGGGGGATAAAAGAAGAATGGCCGGTTTAGGGGAGGGGCTGTCGTCCAAGTGAGAGAGAGAGAGAGGGACTGAGCTGCGAGAGAGAGGAACCGAGAGGGAGGAGAGGAAGGAGATTGCCGTTCGTCCGCCGGCACGCTGTCCATCCATCGCCGGTGTGCCGTCCGTGTGCCGCTGTCCGCTTGGTCTTAGAGGCAAGTTGGGATCGATTTCCACTCTTGCATGTGTGTCTTGCATGTGTGATTTGTTGGTGGTAGATCTCGGATGTTAGCATAGGCAAAACCGAAGCTAGAATGTGACTTGTTTTTGAAAATGCTTGCTGATCTCGTGTAAACCGCCTGACCCAGAAACTTGTGGAGGTTTGCATGCATGTTTCGAGTTGGATTTTGACTTTTATTATTTCATGAAAGTTGTAGCCAACATCTTAAACTACAATATACTAAGATTTGGGACAAAATGGTGGAGATTTAAGGGGTCAAACCCTCATCCTACGAAGACACTAGATCTGGAACTGTTTTGCTGACCTTTTGGTAAATTTGTGGTTGCATGTCGATTTTTACCAAGAATATTTCTTCAACTTCTTCATGAAACTCATAGAGAACATCCTAAATATTAACATAATCAAATTTGAAGTAAAATGAGCAAGTGTAGCCTAGTGAATCGACTTACTTTTGAAGACGGTAAATCTGGAGACGCGGTACTAGACACCCGAGACTTCATGGACCCATATGGTGACTATTCTTTGGAAATTTGACTTAGATCCCTTAATAAAAGTTGTAGGGTACCCTTTGAAGTAAAACATATCCAAATTTCAGAGGAAACGAAGAAGAATAAAGTGGTGAAAACTCAATATTTCTGAGATGACTACACTGGATGTTTCAGTGCGAGAACCAGAAGCTCGGGATGACTATATAAAATGATCTAGAACGAATCTGGCCTAGATGTCCGCATGAAAAATATACTTTAGTGTCTTAACTATAACCTGGTAAAATTTCATAATTTTCGGAGGTCGTTCTGGTATTTTAATCGAATTATTTCGAAAACTGTATATTCTGTTTTTATCCGAATTTACATGCTGAAATCGTGTGGATTATATCTTCTTGTGTGGAACTTTATTGGGCATGTGTTTCACATGAAATTACTATCTTATTGTCTTGTCTATCACGTGCCTTGATTTCATGATTTTTGAGAAGCATATGGATATTTAATTTGAATATTTTCTAAAAAGGGTACATGCTGGAATTTTGTAAAAGGCATGAAATATGGACCATTTTAAATTGCATGGACTCCATGAATTGTATTGTTATGGATGATGGTGTCTTGCTGCATGTATGATGATGATTTGAGGTGCATGTATGAATTCAATGATGAATATGATCTTGATTGCCATCACATCACATGCCATGTCAAATTGAATTATAATTGAAGATGTGAATTGAGATAAATGAGGAAGCCGTCGCAGGTGAGCCGATGAAGCCCCGGGAGTGTTGAGATGCCTGGCTAGAAAGGTACGGCCGGTTGCCTGGTGGTCATGAATGGCCGAATACCGGAGGGTCCTCAGGAGTACCGAGTGGTATCGAGATGCCCGGAGAGTGGGGGAGCCGGAAGCTCGGCACGGTATTGTGCCGAGGGATACCTCGCAATGCCAGTTTGGGTGCGAGATGCTTGGCTTGAAGGGTGCGGCCGGTTGCCCGGTGACCTTAAATGGCTGGATGCCGGAGGGTCCTCGTGATGCCAGTTGCGGTACGAGATGCTCGAAGAGTGAGGGAGCCGGATGGTCTAATTGTATCTTGGATACATGTGGGATGCAAACATTGATCCCGGGAAAGAGAAATGTGGCAGTCAAAAATGAAATTGGAATCGAATTATGCATGATGATATATGCATGACATGATGCATGATGATATATGCATGACATGGTGGTGAGGATATATGCATGGATGCATGGTAATGATGATGGTGCATGTGATATGATGATGATGTTACATGCATGGATGCATGGTAATGATTATGGTACATGTGATATGATGATGATGTCATATGCATGGATGCATGGTAAGGATGATGCCATATGTGACATGTTGATGGTAAGTGTATGATATGATGGTGATGTCTCTATGATGATGATGGTACATGAGGTACGATGACATGTGCATGATGCCAAGGTATGTTGTGCATGGATGCTTGTATGACATGTGATGTTATGATTGTGATGATTGCATGGCATGATGTATTGAGTGGCTTATTGATCCTTTACCTACTGAGTGGTTGTACTCACCCCTTCGGGGACCAACATTTCAGATTAGTAGATGGATTGAGCGGTTGGATATGACTGTGAGGAGGAGGATAGCAAAAGAGGGAACTTTTGGACACCGGCACTGGTTGATGAACCTTAAGCATACAATTGTGGGAGGAGAAGTCGATCATCTTTTGAAGTATAGCCTAGTATAGAAAACTATGGCATTTTGATGTACCGATGAATGATGTCCATATGGTTTAAGTGAATAAAAGTGTACGGCTTTTACCTATAAATGTTTAGTTGGTGGGCATCGTTTTCTAAATATAGGAAAGGGACTTGTTGGATGTGCTTCCGTATATAAATTGCGCAAGGGACCGATCTAAAAGATGTAAACCCCCAGGTTGTATGGATCCGCTGCAATTGAAATGGTATCAGAGTGACATGTTATTAGGAAAAGGGAATGGTAAGCGAACTGTGGCAACCCTAATTGGATCAGGGGCCGTCGAAGGGTGCCATAGCCCGTATTGGTATCAGAGCTATGGTCTATTTGGAGTGATAAGGAGCCTCATATGGAAATGAGGATAGAATGATGCACACCATAGGGTACTAACCAAGAGTAGTTGACTGACTTTAAACAACGGGTGATGGGTATTCACTTGTAGATCCCTGGTAACTAGTGTAATGTTGCTTTTGTGTGCTAGTAACTTTTTATGTTACTTATATGACTTTAGTAACGTATGAACATTACTTCTCCTTCTTAGCAAATTGGTGACACTGAGTCGCAAATTTTTCTTGAAGCGAAACTTTCTGAGCTGTCTAGGTATGCCCCTAGATTGATGGAGGATTGGGAGGAAAAGGTTAAGAGATTCCTTAAGGGCCTAAGGACAAATAGTAGGAGATAACTAGTGCTCCTGAACGTGAGGGATTATAATGAAGTTTATGAAAGGGCCCAGCTTGGAGAGCAAGAAATATTAAGAGAATGAATGGAATCAAGGAGACAAGTGACATTGAGTGATGCACGATAAGGTAAGAGACTCTATTCAAACCAAGAGCTACCTGAGATAGTGCTTACCCATGTGCCAAGGATGAAACCATGAGGCCTAGTATGGGATAGGCCAAAACGGAAAATAACTTTGTAATGACTTTGTAAGTTAATCCCTATTGAAACGAGACCCTATAGTAGATATGTAGTTTGGGTTCGAACCAGGCGAAATCTGGTGTACCTTAACGTCCCGGTCTAATGAGGGGGGGGGAGTGGACGCCGAGATCAGAGGACCTGAACAAGGAGCGGCTCCTGGCAGGCTTCTAGGATAGCAAAAAGGGGATAGGAATGACCCGAACTATGAACTAAACTGAGAAGGTAGTGTTTCTAGGATAATTTTATCAGAGTGGCACAGCGGAAGCATGGTTAAGCTTGTAGAACTCTTGTTGTGAAAGAGAAGGATGGGTCGATGCATTTGTGCATTAATAATAGGCAATTGAATCATGTAATTGTTAAGAGTAAGTGCCCATTACCTAAAATTGATGACCTATTTGACCAACTGCAAGGAAGTTCGGTCTTTTCTAAAAGTTGATTTGAGATCAGGATATCAGTTAAGGATTAAGAAAGAAGACATTTCTAAGACCGTATGTAGGTCTTGCTATGGACACTATGAGTTCCTAGTTATGCTATTTGGATTGACGAATGCCTTAGCTACATTCATGGATTTAATGAATAGGATATTTAAGTCTTATTTGGATCAAATTGTGATTGTCTTCATTTGATGATATCCTGATATATTCTAAAGGACCTGAAGAACATACGCAGCATCTAAGCGTAGTGCTGCAAGCAAGGCTTAAGAAGTGGATTATAGAGAGTGAGTTATGAATTTGAGGATTTCATTGGAAGTCTTGATGCATTACATGGAGGCATTTAGTATGTATATATTGATCTTGGAAGTCATGAGTTTGAGTGGTCATATGAGACATGAAATTATTTGTGACTTATATGTTAGAATAATAGGTTTAATCGATGGTGGTCAACTTTTAACTTTAGGTGATGATCTCAGTTTGAAAAGGTTTGGTGGAATTAGTGGATATGATCATTTGTGGTTATAGCCTTTCCAAGGTGAAATGGTGGAAGTTCAAGATGTGGATTTGATGAATGATTAGTCTAAGTGATGATCCTTTAAGATGAGATATGAGATATATTAGGTGGAAACTAGACAAGTTTTATTTTGGTGGATTGTCGATCTTTGAATTAAATAAGTCTTGGTGGACTATGGATATTTGAATCGAAGGAATGATGCTATATTTTAGGCTTGAATCTATGTTGTGGTGAATGCATAGTGAATGTCTTTGTTGGGCTGAACCAAATGAGTTATTGGTGGTGACGATTTTGATGGTTCTAGGCTTGAATTGGTGGTGACAAAGGTATAGGAATAATTTGGCTAAATGGTGTGTTTGATTGAGTCGAGAAGGTGGAATTCTTTAAATTTGAATCTCATCGATAGTTGCACTTAGGATAGAGCTTGAAATAGATGTTTTCACAAAAGGAATCGAATATGAGACAGAGGAGGTGGATGGAATTACTAAAAGATTTTGACTGTTACGGTACCCCTCATGAAAGGTGAATAAGGTGGCAGACGCCCTTAGTCAAAAGTCAGCTACGAACATGGCTAATCTGAGGATAACAAGTGGAATCTATTAAAGTCAATAGCAGATTCAGACTTTAAGTTGGAAGTAGACCACGTCGACAGTATGCTTACTGCATTAAGGATTGAACCTGAAAATATTCAGAAAGTTAAGGTTTTGCGAGAATCTGATTCGGAAATTGTGAAGATACGAAATGCTGTGTCTTTAGGGAAAATACCAAAGTTTCCAAGTCTCTGAAGATGGAGTAGTAAGATCTCAAGGACGACTCTATGTTCCCGACAATGAAGAAGTAAAACAAGGGAAATCTTGTCGGAAGCACATAGGTGTAATTATGGTATTCATCCGGGTAGTACAAAGATGTGTAGAAATTACACCAACAGTTTTGGTGGAATGGCATGAAGGCGGATGTAGCTAAACACGTTTCCTAGTGTTTAACATGCCAGCAAGTGAAAGTCTACTAACCTATATAATGCATTGACGTTGTTGTCTGATGTAGTATAGTTAGATTGGAAATACTTGAGTTTGGATGTTTTCAAAGCTCTAAGTACATGCAAACTACTTTGAAAATCTTAAGGTCGGGACTGAGTTTGATGACTTGCCAATGCGTTGATTTCGGTATTTCAAGAAAGGCTTAGGATTTTGGTATTTCAAAGTTTTTAGTTTCAAAAATCTTTACGACGGGACCAATATTATCGACTCACCGAACTATGATTTTCAATACTTCAAGAAATGCTTATGGTTTTTGGAGAAAATTATCACCTGTACATCCCAATTTTTGAACTTCAATCGAAAAGTAGATTTTGATTGTGAACTATTTTAGAAAATCTCTTGAATTTCATCAAAATTTATGAGTACTATGACACCATGCCCAAATGTTTTAAGAAAAATTTTATATTTCAAAGAATTCTGAACTTTTTATAGAAAACATTCCAACCCATTGGAGTTGGGATTGAGATTGGAATTTTGCCAACGTACCGATTTAAATTTACTAAGGGTTTTGATAAAGTATTTTATTTCATGCCGTGATGCAAGTGCGACTCAAGGCTTTACACGTGGATTTCGAAAAACATTTGAAATTTAAACGTGATCATCGATTTTATGGAATTGGTATCATGCTTTGATTTTGTGAATTGGTTTCAATGATATGAGATTTACCTATTTTCAAATACTATCATTATTATACTGCTGTGTCTTTGAAATCCCTATTTTGCATTATTTGATATCATGAAGTGGGATTTTCAAGAACTCAAAGGATTTTCCACATTGGTGATTTGAAAACGTTTTGACATGGAAATGACATATAATTTCAAAGTTGCTGTTGTTGTTGAATACTTTTAAAAACCTTAGTTTGTCTTGTTTGATTTCATGAAGGAAGATTTTCAAGCATTCAAAAGAAATTTCAGATGTGGTTGTTGTTTTAAAACTGTTTATGGTGTTGAGATAAATTAAGATATGTTAAGAGCTTGCATCCTTAACTTTAGAGGAAGTATCAGCACGATCCAGGACACATACTCGATCATGAAGCCATCAAAATGGATGAGAAAGTGAGGTACATTAAGGAGCCTGTGCAAGTATTGGATTCAAAGGAACAAATTCTCAGGACCAAAAGAATTCCATTGGTTAAGATATTATGGCGATATCATGATGTGGGGGAAGCCACATGGGAGAGTGTAAATGAGATGAGAGAAAGGTACACTCTCTTATTTCAAGAGACATAGGAAATGTCTAATTTCGAGGACGAAATTCTCTAAGGAGGGGAGAATTGTGGCATCCCAAAAATTTCATGACAACCCCTGGATATACCATGAACCATGATTAGGTAATGGGAGTGCCTTTTGGTTTTGTATTAGCCATTGGGTTGATAAATTTCAATTAATTTAAGGCCGAGCTTTGTAAAGGATGATTGCTTGGATGGAGATGTATTTTCAAGTGACCCAAGGATTTATTAAAGTGCAAATTGATATAGAAATCTTATTATTGGTGGTGCACTTTATAAGTAGAATTTTATTGATTTAAATTATAAAGCTTTGTGGGTTATAAGTTGAAATTAGAAGTTTATTTAAAAAAGGGTTAAATGGAATAGGAATAGGAGGGGGTGGGCTGATTTTTAGGCCCAAAGCCCATCCAACCAGCCCACACCAGCCCCCTATTCGACCAGCCCATGAAGGCCCAAGACCGGCCCAAACCTTGAAGCCCACAACCCTTGCATGCGAGCTGCCAAGTGGCATGGGGGTTGCGCAAGGTGTGGCTGCCCCCATTGGCCATCTTGGGCGGCCACATGCAGCTGCAATGATTGCATTGACGGGGGGATAAAAGAAGAATGGCCGGTTTAGGGGAGGGGCTATCGTCCAAGTGAGAGAGAGAGAGAGAGGGACTGAGCTGCGAGAGAGAGGAACCGAGAGGGAGGAGAGGAAGGAGCTTGCCGTTCGTCCGCCCGCACGCCGTCCGTCCATCGCCGGTGTGCCGTCCGTGTGCTGCTGTCCGCTTGGTCTTAGAGGCAAGTTGGGATCGATTTCCACTCTTGCATGTGTGTCTTGCATGTGTGATTTGTTGGTGGTAGATCTCGGATGTTAGCATAGGCAAAACCGAAGTTGGATTTTGACTTTTATTATTTCATAAAAGTTGTAGCCAACATCTTAAACTACAACATACTAAGATTTGGGACAAAATGATGGAGATTTAAGGGGTCAAACCCTCATCCTACGAAGACACTAGATCTGGAACTAATTTGCTGACCTTTTGGTAAATTTGTGGTTGCATGTCGATTTTTACCAAGAATATTTCTTCGACTTCTTCATGAAACTTGTAAAGAACATCCTAAATATTAACATACTCAAATTTGAAGTAAATTGAGCAAGTGTAGCCCAGTCAATCAACTTACTTTTGAAGATGGTAAATCTGGAGACGCGGTACTAGACACCCGAGAATTCATTGACCCATCTGGTGACTATTCTTTGGAAATTTGACTTAGATCCCTTAATAAAAGTTGTAGGGCACCCTTTGAAGTAAAACATATCCAAATTTCAGAGGAAACGAAGAAGAATAAAGGGGTTAAAACTCAATATTTCTGAGATGACTACGCTGGACGTTTCGGTGCGAGAACCAGAAGCTTCGGATGACTATATAAAATGATCTAGAACGAATCCGGCCTAGATGACTGCATGAAAAATATACTTTAGTGTCTTAACTATAACTTGGTAAAATTTCATAATTTTCGGAGGTCGTTCGGGTATTTTAATCGAATTATTTTGAAAACTGCATATTCTGTTTTTATCCGAATTAACATGCTGAAATCGTGTGGATTATATCTTCTTGTGTGGAACTCTATTGGGCATGTGTTTCTCATGAAATTACTATCTTATTGTCTTGTCTATCACGTGCCTTGATTTCATGATTTTTGAGAAGCATATGGATATTTAATTTGAATATTTTCTAAAAACGGTACATGCTGGAATTTTGTAAAAGGCATGAAATATGGACCATTTTAAATTGCATGGACTCCATGAATTGTATTGTTATGGATGATGGTGTCTTGCTGCATGTATGATGATGATTTGAGGTGCATGTATGAATTCAATGATGAATATGATCTTGATTGCCATCACATCACATGCCATGTCAAATTGAATTATAATTGAAGATGTGAATTGAGATAAATGAGGAAGCCGTCGGAGGTGAGCCAACGAAGTCCCAGGAGTGTTGAGATGCCTGGCTAGAAGGGTACGGCCGGTTGCCTGGTGGTCATGAATGGCCGAATACCGGAGGGTCCTTAGGAGTACCAAATGGTATCGAGATGCCCGGAGAGTGGGGGAGCCGAAAGCTCGGCACGATATTGTGCAGAGGGATACCTCGCGATGCCAATTTGGGTGTGAGATGCCTGGCTTGAAGAGTGCGGTTGGTTGCCCGGTGGCCTTAAATGGCTGGATGCCGGAGGGTCCTCGTGATTGCAGTTGGGGTACGAGATGCTCGAAGAGTGGGGGAGCCGGATGGTCTGATTGTATCTTGGATACATGTGGGATGCAAACATTGGTCCCGGGAAAGAGAATTGTGGCGGTCCAAAATGAAATTGGAATCAAATTATGCATGATGATATATGCATGAAATGGTGGTGAGGATATATGCATGGATGCATGGTAATGATGATGGTGCATGTGTTATGATGATGATGTTACATGCATGGATGCATGGTAATGATGATGGTACATGTGATATGATGATGATGTCATATGCATGGATGCATGGTAAGGATGATGCCATATGTGACATGTTGATGGTAAGTGTATGATATGATGGTGATGTCTCTATGATGATGATGGTACATGAGGTACGATGACATGTGCATGATGCCAAGGTATGTTGTGCATGGATGCTTGTATGACATGTGATGTTATGATTGTGATGATTGCATGGCATGATGTATTGAGTGGCTTATTGATCCTTTACCTACTGAGTGGTTGTACTCACCCCTTCGGGGACCAACATTTCAGATTAGTAGATGGATTGAGCGGTTGGATATGACCGTGAGGAGGAGGATAGCAAAAGAGGGAACTTTTGGACGCCGACACTGGTTGATGAACCTTAAGCATACGATTGTGGGAGGAGAAGTCGGTCATCTTTTGAAGTATAGCCTAGTATAGAAAACTATGGCATTTGTGGTTTAAGTGAATAAAAGTGTACAACTTTAACCTATAAATGTTTAGTTGGTGGGCATCATTTTCTGAATATAGGGAAGGGAGTTGTTGGATGTGCTTCCATATATAAATTGCGCAATGGACCGATCTAAAAGATGTAAACCCCCAGGTTGTGTGGACCCGCTGCAATTGAAATGGTATCAGAGTGACATGTTATTAAGAAAAGTGAATGGTAAGCGAACTGCGGCGACCCTAATCCGTCAAGGGGTGCCACAAATTGTTGTTCTCGCCAAGATTGATCCTGTATGGGGAAGGACGTATAGGCCTCAAGATTATTCACTAATAGAAGATTTCATGAACTTGGGGAAAAGATTGAATTCCAATTATCCGCGTCTGAGGTGCTTCAACCTGTATAAATTGCACTCTTGGGCTGGTGGATTGACTAAATTTGTGGATGGGCGAAATCAGGAGACCACGAGCGAGGCTGTGAATGCTTACTATTCAGCTGCTTTAATGGGATTAGCCTATGGAGACACCCATTTTATTGCTGTCGGGTCCATGCTCATTGCAATGGAAATACAAGCAGCTCAAACATGGTGGCATGTTAGAGAAGGCCATAATTTATATGAGGAAGACTTCACTAGGGAGAATAGGGTGGTGGGTGCTTTGTGGGCTAACAAAAGGGACAATGGTCTTTGGTTTGCCGGTGCGGAGCGAAGAGATTTTAGGCTTGGAATTTAGGTTTTGCCTCTATCACCTATCACTGAGGTTCTATTCTCAGATGTCCAATTTGCAAAACAGCTGGTGGATTGGACATTCTGACACGAACATGAAGGGAATTGAAGGATGGAGAGGATTTGTGTGAGCCTTGGAAGGGATTTTTTACCAAGGTAGCGTGCTGGAAAAAGTGAGGAGCTTGAGCGGTTTTGATGATGGGAATTCTATTTCGAATCTTCTGTGGTGGATTCATAGTAGAGGTGATGAAGAAGAGATAGTGCGGCACCCCCGAATGGGGTCGCCACAATTAGCTTACCTTTCTCTTACTTGACCTGAAGGTCTATCAATCCTTGGGGTTTATATTTTTTAGATCGGTCCTTGCGTAGTATATAAATATATAGCGGAAGCAAAATCAGCATCTCCCTATCCCAAAATTAGAAACAATGCACACATACTAGACAGTTTTATAAGTCAAGCCGAACAGTTTTATTTACATAGATCTGATAGACAATATCAGTCAGTACATCAAAATTTGCCGTGGTTTTCTATACCCGGCTTCATACCAAAAGATAACCGACTTCCCTTTTTCTTTTATTTCCGAACAGTCATATACATAAGTCTATCAGTCAGTGTTGGCGGTCCAAAAATGCTTCATCTGCTAACCGTCACTCTCGGTCACACCCATCCCGATCTGTCAGCTGGCGGCGGTGGCAACATCCCCAACATGATCCCATCACGGCAAACGTGCACCGACAGAAACTCCTGAATCATTGGGCCTTCAGGTGAACCGATGTCATACATGACTAGAACCCGCAATCGAATAAAAACCAACCCTCATATCTCGGGATGGTGATGCTCCAAACTCTCACACTCAATGTTAACCAGAGTACCATAAAATGTGCTGGGGGTGACTGGTAGCAGAGGTTTTTTTTTTTTTTTTTAAATCTGAAATGTTAGTCCCCAAATGGGGTGAGTACAGCCAAGCAGTAAAAGATTCATCAAGCTATATTAAGCATTACTATTAATATCTGGATTCATGCAAGATAGACAAAAACAGGTAATCCAAGAATAAGTATGCATCAAGATCAGGAAATTCTTTTATGCAATGGCAAATGCAGTTTCAAAGGATCGAGATGCATCATGTCCAGTTACACAAGTCCCGATCATAGGGCCAAATTGTAATGACACGTCCCATTTCATGCCATACAATTTAGTCCCATAACCAGACCACACGCACACTTAGTAGAACCATCAGTTTTAATATTCAAAAGGTTTCATCCTCCAGAGGACCAACGTTTGCATCCTTCTGGGATTTCGCACCCAATCCTGGTGTCGCGAAAGCCTCCGGCATTCAGCCACTAGGGCCACTAGGCATCCAGAGCGTGTCTCGCCACACCTCTAGGCATCTCGCACTCCACCTGGCATCACGAGAAACCTCCAAGGCTCACCATGAGAATGGTTACCCCGGCCCTCCAGATTTACGTACCGACTAGCATACAACCGGGCATCCCGAAGCTCCCGGGGAAAACCTCCAACATTCAGCCACTAGGGCCACCGGGCATCCACAAGGCATCGACTCATTCAATCCTTTGGGCCTCCCGACTCCCGGGGCATCGTTGACCCAAGGGTCCAACGATATCAATTAACATCTTAATTTTCCAAAAACACTTTAAAATGCAATAACAAGATGTCCCATGAATCTTCATCAAATCTTAATATTGCATAATATGCTGAATGCCAGTATCATCATGTCAAATAACGAGTCAAGATGTATTCACCTTTGGGATAATTTGAGCAAATTCAGAACATAACAGCTCAAACATCACAATGCATAGTTTTGGTAACAATTTCGGAATAACCCCTAAATGAACTCAGAAAATTCTGAAATTTTGACATGTTATAAATAAGACCTAAAGGAAAAAGTTTCATGAAGAACACTAAGTCGGATTCATTGTATATCAAGAGCAGCAATTACTATATTCCTTACTAACCATCTGTGATAGCTTCCAGATTTAATATTTACAAAGAAAATCATTTTACTGACCAAACCTTGATCATTTATTCTCAAATTTTGATATGTTATTCCTAAAGATATGCCCTACAACTTTTATTGGGTTTTGAAGTCCAATTCTAGCTTGATAATTACAAAAAATTCACGGAATCACCGAAGGTCTATGAAACAATTTACTAGTTTAAAGAGAACTACTTCTACTCACTTAAAATTCAGCATCCAACGTCCACAACCCAATATTTACAAGTCTATTGCACTACATTACAGCTACTTCACTTCAAAAATCCACTATGGGTAGACCCTTCAATTCTTATTTCAGCCAAAAACTAAAACCACATAGAACAACTCTGTTCTTACTCAATCTCAATCATCCAAAAATCAACATGCAGTTCCCATTTCTGCATTTTCTCACATCTACCAGCATTTCACCAAATAATCACAACATGCAAAGACATAGATCAATGAACTTCCACTTGCCTCTAGCTCTTTTACTCGATTGCAAGCAAAATAGAGCCTTGTGGGTCTCAGGCTCGGCTCAACGGCGGCAAAGACCGACGGTGACGACAGTGGCAGCACTGTTCTCGACAGAGGCGACCTCCTCCTTCCTCACACCGTGCCTTCTCTCACTCGAACTCTCTCTCTCTTCCACTCGCTCGCCCGCTCACTCTCGGTTTCTCTCCTTGCAAAATTTTAATTCGGTTCCTTCTCTCTCTCCTCACCTATCCGAGAGTTTTGTTCCTTGATTTGCTGACTTTGAGAATCAATTGCATGGAATCCCTTCGGTGGCAACCAAGGCTGAAGACAGGTGGAGAGAGCGTGTCTTCCATTTGCAACACCTTGGAGCCTTGCTGGCGGTGACTTCCGAAGCAACGTGGCCTCCTCTGGCCTTGCTTCAGTCAACACTTCTTAATTAGTTGACCCAATGATGTCCGAATTGAGGAGAGATGAGGCGGCTTGGACGTGGATGGCATCCTCCTCTCCGCGCAAGCACGCATGTTCTTCATGCATGGCCGAATTTCATTTCTTTTAGGCCTCTAAAATCCATTGATTAAAAATAATCCAAATTCCTCTCTTATTCTACATACACTTAAGTGGTCTAATTGAGTGAAGTCATCGAAACAAATATGTACATAAATCGGCGGGATCTAACATCGGTGTCGACAACAAAGTCCGATAATATAGTCTGACGATGCTTCCGTTACTTAATCATGGACCGTCGCATATCTAAGGGTCGGCACAAAATTTTCGGATGCCACAGATAGGATGCAGGGATGGAGGAAAGTCCTATTGGTTTGGTCACTATTATCACTGAAATTCTTATTTTGGGGACGGATTTAATTGCTTTAATGAGATATTCTATTTGGAGTATTCATGTACTTATGTGAGGATTGCTTTGTTCCTTGTGTATCTATCTTCAAAATAAAATGATTCACTAGCTTTGCTTCTCTCTGTGACCCTTCATTATTGTTGCACATCGCTACAATTACATTATTCACTTTGACGAAAACTTTCTTGCTTTTGACATGTTTGTTGATATCAATTAAATGTCTTGCACCCTGTTTTAGTAAATCAGTGATGAGTTATATTGCATGCACATGTTCCTCTATGCATTGTGTGCTTTGATGCCACTTTAGGAGCACTTGGAATTTGATTTAGAATCTGTTCATTGGAAAAAGAAGTAAGTCATATCTCATAATTTCACCAAATCTTATTGTCTCTAGCCTTGTGAATAATTCCTGATAGAATCCATTTCCTTTTACTGAATAATGACAACGAAGGTCTTAGATCTTATGTCAACTAGTCACTTTAATTCTAAAACTTTTTATTAGATTATTTATGTCCTGAAATTCATTCCAGTTTGTCGTTTGAGTCCTTTTGTTATCAAGTTAGTTTTAAATCGAAGGAAAGTCTACATGGAATTCTTTCTTACGAACTTTTCATTTTTTTGGACTCATGATGATGATGCGACACTCGTGAATGTCATATAAAAAAAAGTCGACGAAAGGAATAGAAGAAAATTAATAATAAAAAAATGATGGAGGAAGCTAGAAGCGTGTGTAGAATTTTCTTTTCCCTGCTCGGTCATCAGAGAGGGTCATAGCCCTCTCTGCAAGAAAGGGCAAGGGGCTACTTGCTCGGTGGTGGCAAGTGGCGTCACCACCACTACGAGAGTGATTTTTCTTGTATTGTACTTGGTAAGAATAATATAAGTGTTATTATGTCACGACCTGAACCCCGGGCATATGCACATCCCTCAATGATCGATTTTAAAATTCGCAACATCCCAGGAACTGTTGCCGGCCCATTCATTATTTTGCACATGCGGAAACATAAAACAATCTCCATACAACAAAACAATGGGATAGAAACGTAGTATATTATTTTTAATAAGCCACACCTACAACATCACAGTACTTATACATATAGACCAGTTTAACACCCCAAAGTCTGATACAAAAGTGAAGCTGTTCGATTAACCACTAACTAAGCTTCTATCTATAAGACTGGGGTTTACTACTACAGTACCATACTTCTCAATATCTCGGGGGTGAGCTGTCACCCTACATCCAGTCTTGACAGAAAATCCGTCATCACTTGGAAGGAGATAGCAAGAGTCCTATTCTTCCTTTACTATGACCGACTGTACACGATCCGGCCTTCCTCCATTTAGGGACCTGAAAAATGTTAGCCCTCTAAGGGATGAGATCACATCTCAGCGAGTAAATCCCCTAAATCCAGAGTAGGAGAAGGGTACATCATGCATGCAATCTAAGCACAATTCTTACCACTCTTTTAATACCAGCAAGTTCCTATATATTAGCATCAAATAAAATATTCCTAACAGTATCAAGTTCACACATCACAAGAACATTTTAACATGAGCATAAGCAAGGGCGTGAATATCCATGTAAGCATACAAGCCACAGTCAATGCAACAGATAACAGTCTTCCGGCAAAACCGGGCATCTCATATGTCACAAATGATGTCAATGCTCAGATAACAGTCTTCCGGCATAACCGGGCATCACCTCACACCATTGAGCGCGGCAACGTCTACATCTAGACGGCATTCCAATTAAGTAGCATCGGTCCAGCCTCTACTACGACCGGCATCCGTTGACATGGGGCATTCCCAAAGGAGTATCGCCCGGCCCCAAAGACTCGTGGCGGAATCTCATGTCGTGAATGCATATGATCGATGTCACATTTCAATAATCAATTCTATACAGCATCCACAGCATCAATTGAGCACTTTTATAGCAAGAATTCTTCAAAACAAGCATGTATTCTTATTCATCCAAATTGACAGAGAACTACCCAATAACGCTCTCCCAATTTCGAAGTCAAAAACTCATCCATACGATGTCGAAAAATTCTCAAATTCGGATACGTGCTAGAAAACATATAAAAAAACATTTTTCATGAGACACCAAGATCTAGATCCCTCTGGATTCGACCCATAAATTGTTTCTATCCAGCACAAAAATCGGGTCCAGTTCCGGAGAGCCTAACTTATCGAAATCAGTTCATTTTTGGATCGAAATCTGGTCCGTTTGACTTGAAATTTAAGTATGTTAAACTAAAGGTTATAAAGAACAATTTTCATGAAGGAACTGATTGAAAATTAAACCTCTAAAGGTCATTAATAGCCCTCGGCATCATAACAGGTCACGGGTTACAAAACTGTCCGAATTATTGTTCCGAAGATGACGTCATTAAAATCATCATCTTTTTAATTTCTAAAAATTAAGATAAAAATATATGTTACTATTTAAGATGTCCAAAATATTTCTTCAGAACAAAATTCCTTTAAAATCGCAACACACAGTTATCTACAAAATTAGTAAAACACACACGTCCTGGAAACTGTTTCAGAAACCAGCTACTGTTCTAGTCCGAATCTTCCTCCACGACCTTCGTTTTGTTCTCTAAACCCTATCTAAGCTTTTCTATGTCTATCCTAACATCCCTAACCAACATCTATCCATATATAACGTCATCTACATATTTTTAACTTGTACGAATTCCTAATAGAGGTACTCAACCCCTAGTCCAGATTTAGAAGACAACTCACCTAATCACAGCTAACGGCGGTTCTCGTTGGTGGTTGGGCAGCACACAGAGAACAGCCTTGGTCCTTTTGGTGATGGTGTTGAGCCGAAGCCGCAGAAGAATCTGCTGTGGTGTGATGGCAACAGCAACACACGAACTTATATATTTTTCGGTAAAGGAAACTAAATATGGAGTTTGGTCGGTTGTGCGGTTCTTGTGCCGGTGAGGGGGCTTTTTCCTCATTCCAACTAATCGACTTATATACAAAAACCATGGTAGTAGGTGGTTGACGTTTATGTGGGTCCAAGAATATTTTTGGTAATGTCACGTTCACGCCTTGCTTTGTTTTGTTTCTAAATCTATGGTTTGTCGTTCAAGAGGGAGCAAAAATGGAAGTAGCACGTTCAAGGGAAAAGAAAACAACGGCTTGTACGTTGAAAAAGACAAGGGAGAAGAATAAACTAAGAGGAAGAAAGGGAAAGATGGAAGTTGCCGTGTAAAATACAGCAGACAAACTTACAGCAGACAGACTTCTATGCGTGAGAAAAAGGGTGGGGAAGGAGAGTGAAAGTTGCTGGGAAGTTTCATTGAAGTTTCCTTCAGCCTTTGGCCTAATTTTCCATGGAAACTTTGGCCATCCATCACCCTCATAGGCCCTACAAAGTTTCCAACCTTGTCTCTTCTAAATGGGATGAAAGAAAAGGTTGAAGTCCATGTGAACTGCTGAATCCGAATTTTGGAGTGGATTCTCGTAACTTTTTCCCATGGAGATTGAGTCCTTTCCCTATCAAGTGGTCCCCCTATCTTTTCCAAGTCAATCTCCATTAAATACCAAAGAAATTGAGGTGAAGTTGTAGGAGAGAGGGATTCCTACGAATTTCCTTTTTGAGGAGACTTCTCTTCTTTATTTAATTACCAACCTAACATCTAATTCAATAGGGTCAAGTCCCTTAGTAACAACTTATAATACCTCTTAAATTGTTTCACATTAAAGGTCTTAAAATCCTACTTAAAATGTGGCAATTCCCTTGTTCTTTTTAATTTGCTAATCTTGCACATTTCATGAACAATTCCCATCATCAATAAATTTTGAGAAGACGCAACAATGTCCTTGGGATGAATTGTGACACGTGACAATTCTTAATTTCTGTAATCGACATCATTTCCTCGGTTAATTTCGGTCAAAATGTGATTTTAGCGCAACTTAAACTATCGGTTAGTTTTTGCGAATTTTTGGTGCACTAACCCGTGGTCAATTATTCTCGAGCCACAATGTACATCTTCGACGCATTAACAACTCTCAATTGTCGTGAAAAATCTCGAGGTTTCAATTACGAGCACGGGGTACCAAAATAACAGAAAAATCGGTGTAATGTCAATCGACGAGAATTCTGTAATTAGTTGGAATCACCCAAGCCTAATTTTATCTCTATCGAATCGACCTATTTCCGATTTCTGATAGATTTTCGACTGTGCCGAAATGATCCTTGTAGACTAACACGGTCGAGTAGTCGATTCCTGGTCAAATTCTCAAGTCTGTTGCATCAAAATCCTTTAATAACTTTCCCAATTAATTAAGTTATCTCATGAGTGATCAACTCAGAGAATAGCGCTATAAGCATGTCGACGAAAAGCCCGAATTATTTAATTGAAAACAGAAGCAAAAAATCAGACTGTCACATATTACTTTCACACAGTGTTCACTTAAATGTAATATTTTTTCCCTCACATGAGTGCCACAAATTTAAAAAGTTGATCAATGCAGTGCCATCGGTAATTTGTTTTTGGGAAAAATCCAACATGGATGTCTATCGTCTAATGTGGCGTCGCCAGCACTGACATGAATAATTTTTAAATGATTTTAAATAATTTTTTATTTTCCTTTTTTCTTTGCCATTTTTTAGGGTTGACGAGGGTCATCAATGACCCTTGCTAGCTACGAAACCCTTGCCTAGAGCCGGCAAGGGCTTTGTGGCCTCACCTGTGGCCGCAATGCCCTTGCCTAGGGCCTTCGTGGCCAAGGGTGAGGGCTGCCTCACCCTTGGCCACGAAGGCCCTCTGTGACATCCAGGTCATTACTCAACAAAGATGTGCACTCATGGGCACCAAGCTCACCACCGTACCATATCAACCTGTCACCGCACCACCTCATCGCACGACGCCAAGCCACCTCATTGCCGTGTCACTGTTGCACGACCACCTTGCCCCATCACTTGGCCTAGCTGAGTGTGTTGGATGCAAATTATGCAATCCCTAGATCACCATAACCAGAACAAGAACATGCATAATTGAGTAGAAAGATTAATGTACCTATTTTGGGATTATCATTCTTGAAGCGAAAGCGGAAAACTGATGTTCCACACACAAATCATTCTCCTTTATTGCCCTCCGTATCACTAACTCAATGAGACGGCCCCCTCACCTTTAGCGTTAGGTAAATGCTTCTTATGTGAGAATTAGGGTTAGAGGAGAAACTTAAGCACTATTTATAAAGTTTTCAGCCAGGCTCAACTCAGCCCACACTAACCAGTCCCATATTAGACTAATTAATAAACATTCTATCTCACCTTAGACCAAACCCCATTTTACAGTAACCATTAAACGGTAAATTACAATATTAATTAATGTAGTCCACATCAAGAAAACTCTTACATCCTCCCACTTGGGCTATATTAATTGAAATTGTACCATATGTGCGCACCTTGGTCTAGAGATAATTCTTAATAGTCAATCATATCCCATAAATCTCAAACACTGAATCATGGCGGTAACTGCATGTATACACACAGAGTCTTCTATGGTCACGAGTGCTCTCAACTTTATTGATATGAATTCAATATGGTAGTGTGGCAAATGGATAACATCTCTCATAGAGATCCCATTTGTCAGTCACCATTCTTTTACTTTAAGCGTCAAAAAAAACTTGTGCTACTAGAGAATATCTTTATGGTTCTAATGAACCAACATATGTCTTGTCCTTACGGTTAACCTTTCTTTACGTATAACAAGACATATGCACAAGGCTAATAACCGGATGCCCCTAGCCTTTACTCAAGGTTTATACAGTACCTTGAGACTTTATCGATATGTATTCAACATAATAACAACACATTCAAAAATATTTTATTGAATGCAAAATTTGACACATATCAAACCGTTACAAAGTGTAACAGACACAGATGAAACCTTTATCAGAGTAAAGCCAAAATAGCTCCGACTAAAAAACATCTCATGATGCTCCTAGACCCATGCTAATGACATGTCGCTCAAATACACATGGGCGTAGGGCTTTAATTAGTGGATCTGCAATCATATCATCTGTGAAAATATGCTATATTATAACGTCACATTTCTGTACCGTTTCTTTATAGTAAAAAATTTGACTACCATATATTTAGACTCCTTGAGATCTCTGTTGTTAATAAATAATACAACAAATTTATTGTCTCAACACAACCGTATGGGTCTATCCATAAAGTAAAAAACGATCAACTCCTTAATGAGGTTGTGGAGCCTAATAGCCCAAGTAACAACATAAAAGAATGTTACTAACTCTACTTACATAGTAGAAGATGCCATAGAACTTTATTTACTGCACTTCCGGCTAACATAAATATGTATTCAGTTATTGATTACATGTCATCTTAACAGCCAGCAAAGTTTACATTTGAATACCCTACTAGCTACAAGAATTGAACATGTCTACAAATTAGTATATAATCTATTATCCTCTTTAAGTACCTTAAAACCTTCTTGGCAGCAACCCAAAAATCACGTCCTAGATTTGATTAATTTCTACCTAGAAGTTCCGTCTCGAAGACAATATTTACTCGAGTGCAAATTCAAGCACTGACATTATACTTTCAAGTGCATTGACATAAGGTACACCATTTAATTAGATTTTCTCAATATCTAAATAAGGAGAATGTGATAGATTGAGTCTATCACCCTTAACAACAGGAGCAATTCCTAGCTTGCAATGATATATATTGAATATTTCCAAAATACGATTAGCAAATATCATCTGAGATAAATCTAATAAAATATGGGTAGAATAATCCTTACGGACCTTAGTACAAAGGATAAGAGATACCTCAAGGTCACTACTTGTAAGCAAAATATCATGTACATAGAGTATGAGAAAAATAAATTTCCTCTCATTGACCTTGCAGTATATTGAAGTACTTTGTTCCCAATTGAATAAAATAACAACAATATGAAACTTCAATAATATTATTTGGAAACTTGCTTAAGACCAACACACAAGTTTACTTAAAACATGTGCTGCAAAATCTTCCGATTGCACTATATAAATTTTGTATTTATTTGGCGTAACTCCATATCAAAAATAAACTATTAATATCACATTCACTCTGAAAGAATTTTTAAAAGATACTAGAAAGAAATAATTATTTCTCCACTATAAACTATCTATCCCTCTTTCAGAGTGAAAACTTTATAATCTTTTATGGCATCTAATCGCATACTTGATTGAGAACAGGAAACGACATTTATATATATGTCGCTAAATCAACCATGTAGTGGATATTATAATCATGCTCTCACAAATAGATTATGTAGTATGATGGTATAATTGATCGTCTTTCCTTAACAAATCTCCTGAGTAAAACTACAACCACTTCATTCTGCATTTGAAAGGCTTGAGAAATTTCATCATAACTATATTAAGAATAGTACCTTGAACCTCAACAAATTTAGTCTATGGTATAGGAGATTCCATAATTGTCAGTATAAGCAAAGACAAAGACACAGTGATCTTCCATCATACTATTATCCTTAATAGTCTAAGAGCAGCTATCCTCTACAACTACGTCAAGCTTTAGAAACTTTATTGTATGTGATTCCATAATTCTTGTACATTTATTAGGGTCATAAAATCAATATCCCTTTGAACAATCTGAGTAAGATACAAAATAATTTCGAGTGGATCTAAATTCCAACACACTTAATATTGGATTAGATAACCTCACTTCTACATGACACCTCTAAATTTAATATGATTCAAGTAATATATGTCCAATTTATAACTCAAAAGAAGTTTATGAAACAACTTTAATAACAAAACACATTTTGTATGTGAAAAGAGTTGCTTTCAAAATATCAACACACAGAAGACTGGATAAATTAGTATTACTCATCATACTCATCACCATGTTCATTATGGTGTACTTATACCTTTGGACCAAATCGTTTGTCAGGATTTTTAGGCATAGTAATTAAATTACCACCCTAGAATTTATCAAGTATTTGACAAATGATTATTTAAGTTATTCCGCATTGTTATATTTGCTAAAATACTCACTAACAACCTTTAAGACTAATTCTAACCAATTTATTATTTATCTCGGTCATTTAACTTCCACAATAATCTATAGAAGTCTTTAGATAACCGTAAAAAGTAGACAAAATATTAATATTGTCAACTTTTCTACTCTTTCTTTAAACATGTGTGATATTATTCCTTAAATAGAAAACTTTTGGAAACAACATTTTCAACTATATACGAGACATATATATCATTAGGACTTAAACACAATCTTTGCAGATGTGTCCTAATTTCGGTATTAGACAAGACATAATTTTAAGCCACTAAGGCTTCCTTCATCTTTTAGCAGTGTAGTCCGCAGACAAACTACTTTTCAAGTGCTCCTGAATGGAATGCTCCATGCACAGTAAGCAAATTCGATTGCTATTTTCCCAAGCAGCAAATCATTTGTCCACAACTTAAAATTTGTAGCAGTAAAAACCTCAATAATAGTGGAGTTATTAATTACAGAAAATGTAATTGAAAAACAAGCGATGTATCTAATTAGCATCATGTGAGCACTGTGTAACTTGATGTACAAATACACATCTAGAGAGTTACATGCAAAATCATATAATCACCTTTGGGCATAATATATGACATGCAATTGTACACTCCCCACATGATAGTGGTTATGTGAATATATTACAATCTTCATGAATTCATCACCTTTGAGCATATGAACCACTAGGATCAGTCACTCTTCCACCATACCATCATGTATCCCTCCATGAACTAATACACAATCACCTCCTTTGGGAGTATGATTACGCATTAGACCAGGAGACATCCCAATCAATATACAATACCGAAATTTCTCAAATCCAATCAAGTGTGCCACTTTGGTGGTCACTACTCAATTGAATCTTTGAAACTCTTTCATACCAGGGATATAAACCTTACTACTCACATAACAAGCAATGTATGTAATTAGCATCATGTGAGCACTATGTAACTTGACGTACAAGTACACATCAAGAGAATTACACGCAAAATCATATAATCACATTTGGGTAGAATACATGACATGCAATTGTACACTCGCCACATGATAGCGGTCATGAGAATATATTCCAATTTTTGTAAATTCATCACCTTTAGACATATAAACTACTAGGATCAGTCACTCCTCCACCATACCATCATGTATCCTTTCATGAACTAATACACAATCACCTCATTTGTAAGTATGACTATGCATTAGACCAGAAGACATTCCAATCAATATACGAGATAGAAATTTCTCAAATCCAATCAAGCGTGCCACTTTGACTGTCACTATTCTATCATATCAAGGATATAAACCTTACTGCTCACATACATCATATATATATATGATTTTAACTTTAGTGACAGGGGCAGTAAATCACCAAAATCACATATCATGCTAATTACACTGCTTTATTCATCCAGGAAAATCACCGATCATAGCAACACAAGAAATTTCTCATAACATAGAAAAAAGTGTCTCTTGTGCACCTAGATTACAGATTACCATAACAACATAAAGAAGAATGCTGATCTAGAGGATCTATCACAAGTTAATATCAATAGCAATACAAGGCACCAGGGATCGACAAACTTGACAGTTGATACACTATCACTCATGAGTTTCATAAGGCAAAACATGACTCCAAGGCTAACAACTAATTTATTAGCCAACTATAAGTAACAACTTATAATTGCATCAACCAATGGCCTATAAATTGAGTCAAACCACAAGACCAAATATTTAAACTATAACAGTAGATACTATTTCTCTACGTAAATATTTTCATACTTCTTAACCATAAAAAAATGTTCAACTTGATGGACAACAAGTGACCAGATGAGTTTAGGTATAATATGCAATAACTTAACTGACATGTATTACCCACATTCAGCAGATGTAAACAAACAATTTGATCACGAGTTCTTAAGATGTCCATCATTCAAAGGTTAGCAGCGTGTAAAGGAGTATACTTGTGCAACAAAAATTTTGTAACATTTACTGTTTCTCATCACCTCAATACATAGCTCAATTACTATCCTATAATGGTTATATCTCAGTAAGCCAGCTTCAGTTCACAATAAAGTTTAATTTTTATTAATGAGTTACACATTTATAATGCTTATGTGATAACATACCTGTAACCCAACACTTGTATTTCCAAAATCACATAAAATACAAACAAAAAAAAAACACAAAAATACATTAAAAATACACGTATTTAGGGCTTTGTATATATTTTCACATCCATAAAATCATCAAACATGTAAAATAAATACACCACAATATAAACGATGGCCAAACGAATCCAACGCCGCCAGCCACGCGCCGAATGGAGGCTCCACGCGCCCGCACGCGCCACCAGAGTGTGCAGCGCATGGAGCTCACGCGCAAGCTGCACCCCGCGCGTGAGGGCGCGTGAGTGCACGTGGGGCGCATGCTCGATGCCCTAGCGGCGCATGGCCACACGTGGGGATGCGAGCGGCCCCCTCCGACGACGCGCTGCACATGAATCTGCTCGTCTCATCGAGCCCAGTCCGAATGTATGATTTAATTTTATTTTTATTGATAAAAAAATCACAAAATTAGGGCAAAATTCTATGCGTTCGAGTTCTAGGGTTATGGTGGCTCTGATACCACATGTTGGATGGAAATTACGCAATCCCTAGATCACCATAACTAGTACAAGAACATGCATAATTGAGTAGAAAGATCAACGCACTTATTTTGGTATCATCATTCTTGAAGCGGAAGCGGAAAACTAATGTTCCACGCACAAGTCATTCTCCTCTATTGCCCTCCGTATCACTGGCTCAATGAGGCGGCCCCCTCACCTTTAGCGTTAGGTAAACGCTCCTTATGTGAGAATATATGTGAAAATCAAGATTAGAGGAGAGACTTAAGCATTATTTATAGAGTTTCAAGCCAAGCCCCCTCATTATGTGTCACGCCCCGAACCCCGAGCGCGTGCACATCCCATTGCGGTCGATCAAATATGCGACATCCCAGGATACGTCGCCGACCCATTCATTTTATTACGTATGCGAAAGCGAAACAAATCCCCTGACAACATTTAACTTGGGATAGAAAAGTAGGCAATCAATCACAATACCAAACACTCATTTACAAACACATAGGTTTAAATACAACTCTGGACTGTCTACAAAATAGACCAGCTCAACGAATGGGGAACTATCCTAAAACCAACTAGCAGAACACGTTCACCGATACTTCAGTCTCCACCTTTCCAGACTTAGGGCTTCGGGTCCTCCACGACTGTCATCTAAGGACCTGAAATTTTAATCCCACAACCGGGATGAGACGATGTCTCAGCAAGTTCAACCCCCTAAACCCCTATTAGAAAGAAAATACGCCCCGGGTGGCCTAGCCACATCACACATAAGACTTACCTCGCCTCAGTTCCTTTCTGCAGGTTAGCACAATTTATATCACCCGATCACAGATAGTAATAGGAACTCAAACAAATGGAACGCCATCACTTTCATATAAATCACAATCGCACTTAGCATGCATTCCAATTATTATTCACTGCCACACAAGGGCATAGCCTACTCGCAGTTCGGCTATCTACTGGCATATAGCCAGGCATCGCCTCCCCCCATGGAGCACGGCTTCGTCAGTACGTCGACGGCATTCCCGAAGGAGCATGGGCCCAGAATCTACTGCGACCCGCATCCACCGCGTGGGCATCCCATATAGGGGCAAGTCCGGCTCAACAGCCCAGGACGATTCCTCTTAGTTATCACACAGCCAAAGCATACTCGGCCCCAGGACACTTTATATTTCAATCAATACTTCCACTTAAAATAGTGATCCCGGCCATTTTTCTCTATATGAAAAATATTCCAGAAATTACTCACGTGTGTGGGGACACGCTAATTTCGAATCAAAAAGCCAATATCTCACTTTTTCAAACCCCACTATTTAATATAATAATTAAAATCCAATTTTTGCATCAAAACCCGATACTTGGGTCTTTTATGAATAAAATCCATATTTACCACCATCAACACTCAATTTGCCACATCCATTCATCAAATTCAAATTCTAAATGCACAGCAGCGATCAGCACTAAATTCTAAGAATTTAAGGTCCCAAAATAATTTTTCGGATTATTAAATAATTAAATTTATTCCGAAAATTAATTAAATAATAATATTCATATTTTTCACAATCCACATTCAGTTTATAATATCCGACCATCAATTTCAAAATCCGAATACACAGCGCGCCGGCACGAAATTCTGAGAATTTAGGGTCCCGACAAAATTTTTGGAATTTAATAAATAATTAAATTTATTCCGAAATAATTAAATAATAATATTTTAATAATTTCGAATAATGATATATTATTAAATTATTAAATAATTTTGAAATATTTAAATAAATCAAAAGTAAATTCCTTTATGTCACATCAAGGTTTATATTAATGTAAACATTCACTTAACCTTAATTTAATCACACTTTAAGCTAATTAAACACATTAATATAATCCACACTTAAATAAATTAAACTAACCACCTAATCACAATTAACATAAACTAAGCACACCTAAAGCGTAATTAACCCTCTAAGCGAGGTTTAGTGAGTTAAACTCACTGGATTAGCGAGCCGAGCGAACCAAAACGACGGGGACGACGCGAGCATCGACTTTCCTCAAGGCGGGCCGAGCATCCGGGCTCAGGAAGGTGGCCAAAACGGGCCAAACGCGGGCTGGAATACCCATTTTTCTTGCTCGTCGGTGGCTGCTGGTTGGGGGCGGATCCAGCGCCGGTTGAGGCGGCCAAGTGCGACGGAGGCAAGGCAAAGCTCCGACGGGCTAAGGCGGGGGCGCACGGCGGCTCACGGTGGCTGATCCGCGACCTAGGCTGGTCGAATAGCCTCCCAAACGTGAAGACGAGCGAGGACGACGGCGAACGAGGGAAGAGCAGCGGCGCGAGCGGGCGAAGGAGAACCGGCGACAAGCTGGCTTCGGCGGCTTCGGCGGTTTCGGCTGCTCCGGTGACCAAGCGGCGGTGGCACGGCCTCGATTGCAGCTGGCGACCATGGGCCGAGACAAATGGAGGAGGTTTGGACGAGTGACCACGACGAAGAAGCGAGCTAGTGGGTGGAGCAACAGCTCGAGCGGAACGGCGGCGGCAGCGACGAGGAACTCCAGCGGCGAGCGTGCGGACGGCCGAGCGGGCATGCGAGCAGCTGGTCCGGTTCCTTTTTTTTTTTTCCATTCGGTTCTCTCTCTCTCTCCTCTTTTCAAACTCCAACAAGCTCCCTTGATTCAAGGAAGAAGATGATGGTGATAGGTCACCTTTCCAAGAGCAAATCCTCACCCTCCATGTGTCAAGATCCTAGCCACACAAGCCCCACCATGACATCACTGGATGATGTCACATTCCACTATCTCTAATCCTCCCACAACAATCTTCAATAGGTGCAATTTAGTTTTCCGCCGGGGCATAAAATCTTGTGCATCAAATTCTTCAATTACAATCAATCCACTTCCAATTGAGTCCAATTGAAGTCCATAAAATTAATCCAATATCACCACACTTCAATTCACATCTTCACTTGTCCATAGAACCAACTTAAGTCTCAAAAGTACGACCAAAAGCGGGCATACTCATTTCTCAAGCCAAATTAGCCATTCTCTAATTATTTTACTGAAAAACTCGGCTTGCATGAAAAATCTTCCGAAGATTAGTCAATGTTCCTAAAATGATTTGTGACACATCCAGACTTCCAATTTTTGAATTCGATCTCAATTTCACAGTTAATTTCACTTTGGCACGATACTAGCAGGTCCAACCTACCGAGTAGCCTTTAGAAATTTTCATGCATTTGACATGTGGTTGATCATCTCAAGCCACAATGTACATCTTTGAAACATTGCGACTTTCGGTTGTCGGCATAATCTCAAGGCTTCAAATATGAACACAGGGTACCCAATCGATAGAAAAGTCGGTCCAGTGCCAATCGACAAGGATTGTGAAATCTGGTGGAATCACCCACGCCCGATCACATGCCTCTATCGAGTCGACCTATCTCTGATCTCTAATCGATTTTTAATTGTGCCGTAATGACCCTTGCAGATTAGCTCGGTCGAAAGGTCGCTTCCTGGTCAAATTCTCGGGTATGATGCATTAGAAACTCTTAACAGCTTCACCCGATAGACTAGTTTTCACATGAGTGGCCGACTCAAGGAAAAGAACTATATGCATGCCAACGAAATGCCCGTCTCAATTTATTGAAAATAGGATTGGAAAATCGGGATGTCACATTACGGGCTAGGCTCAACTGAACTCACACTAGCCAGTCTCATATTAGACTAATTAAGAAACATTCTATCTTACCTTAAACCAAACTTCATTTTACAATAACCGTAAAACGGTAAATTACAATATCAATTAATGTAATCCACATCAGAAAAACTCTTACAGAGCGCTCTCCAATTAGCCGCCAACTATGGCAAGATGAGGCTTATGAGACCTCACCAGAATTGCATCGACACTTGCCTTGGACTAGAGGCAAGTGAATTACTTACCATTTATGCTACATAGGTTGATTTCCGTATGTCGAGGTCGATTTCATCGAGTTAAAAGCATATCAATTGATTTCATGTCTAATTGTGCGCGTCAACAGTTTCAGAGTACATGTGTTGTAAGGATTGTTGAATTTCTAGTTCATTGAAACTATGGATATAGTGTCAAAATGCTAGATGTTGAAATGTGTACTGGTTTGAATTTAATTGACACGAATCTTGGACAGATCCGAGGTTGCGACTGTTTTCAGGTCAATTTACTGTTGGCCGAATTTTGCCAATTTTTTGCAGGTTTTTGTGGTACGAATTCAATGGGACCTTCTTCATGAAAGTTGCGTGATATGCCTTGTTCTACAACATACTTTAATTTTAGAATTTTTGGACTTCGTATGTGTAAAATATATTTCAAAAACTATGCGGGTTCAAAATTATTTTTATAAGCCGTTTCCAAACCTTTTCTCAGTTAAGGATTTTTTATAAACAATTTGGACTAGTTTCCTTCCGCGTCTTAAACTATAAAGTGAAAAGTTTCCATCATTTTTGGAGTTCAATTAGGCATCCAAAATGCCATTTCCTGAGCCTGTTGTAACCTGGCTTCGTCCCTATTTTGATCCGAAATACAAAAAATTACTAGGACCCTTACAAGTTAAATTGGACTTTGAGTTCCGCATGAAAAACGTTCCTCAGAGTCCCATCCATGTCATGTTAAAGTTATGTGATTTTTGAAACTGATTTGCTTGGCGAGTACCCTTGATTTCTACAAATGGGCAAACTACCCTTTTTCTGTCTATTTTGGATAAACTCTTGTTTTGCAATTTGTTTTTTGATTTGATATAGCCAACTAAATGTTTGTATCATTTCTCTGATTTTCAAAGGATAGTTGGTGGTGGATACTGAACTAGTCTTGTGCATTTTACTTAGTGAATAGCTAGTTTAAATTGAAAGATTTGAACTGTTGCATCATGGAATGAGTGTGTGATTTGGGAATACCGTCGGTCCTTGGGACGACGATACTTTGGGTGTTAGAAGGGATGCCTAGAGGGGTTACTGAAATCCTTCGGATGCCTAGGGGGTGTAACATGGTTCGGCAAATGTCCTCGCAATGCTGAATGGGTGCGAGATACCCGAGGGGTAACGTGGTTCTTGGGAAGATGGTGGCAGTTAATTCACAATAAAGATGATCAATTGCATTTCCAAATTTCATTTAAGGTTTACTGAGTTACTATTTTTCGAAAAAAAAAATGTTTTCTATTTGCTATACTAATTTTGAGAAAGGTTCTTAGGTAAGTCGATATCATAATAATTTTCTATCTTTTATATTTAAACTTTCTCGTATGTCCTGTTATTGACTTATGTGGTATAAATAGGTTAGTAGTTTGCTTACTGAGCTTTGTGCTCACTCGTGGTTGATCATTATTTCTAGTTCAGCAGCATTTTGGGAAGACTAGACTAAGATTTTGGACTTGTTGTGGGTGGAGGATAGATGACATAGTACACACGTAGTATCCAGGTCGGAATGACGCAGCTATTGGAGCTTTTGGGTGTAGTATAGAGCAGTGGTACCTTTTGCTTGTCCTCCAGTGTACCCCAATCATATCACTTAAAATATCTATAAAAAAAAATGAAAGTGTTTGGTTTTATATTTTTGCGTACTTTGCTGGAAATTAGTATGTACTGAATTGTCGTTACACATTTCTACTTGCTTAGAATTGGAAAGAATTGGATAATCATGTTAGTCATGACGTGCTAGGGACGTCACACCTTTGCCAGATTTGGGTGAGTGTTTTGCTACCAACGAGGGTCGCTAGCCTTACAAAAGGCAAAAAGAAAGAATTTTAAAAAAAAAATCCAAAAATTCAGGTTGGATGGGAAATAATAAAAAATTCCACGTAAGATGATTTGTTAAAAATAACACTCAAATGATCGATTTTACTCCAATATGACATTCAAGCGAGGAAGAAAAAGTTATAATACTCAAGTGAGTACTGTATAAAAGTTTTCACTTTGCTCAAAAGAATTTTGCCATAAGTTGATACGTGCATTGTCCCAAAATATCTGATCGATGTCTCGCACACGCCGGACGAGCACTACAAGCGGTGGAGGCATGTGACCTCCAACTTCTCCCTCGCCAACTTTTGGACAGCCCACTTGGTCCAGTCCACGGAGACGAACACGAGCGGGCCAACCAAGACGGGCCTCTTTAACCTGCTCCTCGACTAGGCCGACGACAAGCGGACATTTGAGGTCTAGGAGTTCGATCGGCTCCGCGACACCAGTTCTACCGCCAGCTAGTCTTCTACCTGAATTTTGGACAATGCCTTTTGTTGGGCAAGGGAAATTGGAAAAATTGGCTGTCTTCTATTTTTTATTTCGGCGGTTCCATCAAAGCAAGGTCATTCAAGAAAAAAATAAATTATTTTCATGTAGTGGCATAATTATGTGTCCCCTAAGGAAAATTACCAAAAGATTAACCTTTTACTTGAGCTAATTTAATTTTAAACTTTTTTCATATTGACACTAATTTACTTCATTTGACCAATTTTGACTGAAAATCGCTAATGTAGATGCCAATAGTCATATATGGCATGGCTACTATTGATGTAGACTTTTTAAATATTTTTTAGTTTTTTTTCTCTACTTACTTTTTCTGCTAGTGGCCGATCGCCGACAATTTAACTTCATCCATTTATTCGAACCCTAAATAGGACACACCAGAGGGAATAACTTACCATCTCCGTTTATTTCCTTTTAAATAATTAATAGATAAAAAATATTTTTAATCTTCTCTTGTTCTAATATTTAATTCGTGTACATCTATAGTGTAGTTTATACTTAGATGCACTGAGCTGTTACATTATATTTTATTTTCATGATAAAAAAAATCTCTTATTCTAATCAATCAATGTAGAATTTTGGCAAGTAATTAAAGATTTATTAAGGTATGGTTTTAAATAAATTCATACGTATATCTTTTGTAATATAAATTGAAACCCATGAACTTCACTTCTTGAGACGTATGTTGTGCGCTTGCCATTGCTGTCAAAGCTTTATCCCTAACGAGGCTCAAAAAACCATGGGAAAAAACACTACATTAATGGCAAAAGAAACATTGGCCTCGAAAAGATTAAAAATATATCAAATGCTTCGATTCTAAATATAAAGTCCTAAATGATGACTCATAATTTATGTTGCAGAAAACAAGCAATCTAACAATAATAAGAGATAGAACAAGAAAATAAATTGGATATTAGATTTACGTGGTTTAGTCATAGTGATCTACGTTCACAGGAAGAGCAATAACAAATTTACTATTGATCAAGCATACAACACTATCAAGGTTTCTAGAGCTTCACTTACACCTAATAACCCATGCATTAATTATCTCCACAAGTTCTTGCAAAACAATTTCTCAATCTCGTGGAGAAATTGAACAAATTTTAAACTCATAAGATTTAATTGGCTTGGTTGACGCTAGATTTTTAATCGACGTTTTAATAAAAGGTAAAGTGTCGGGATTAGGATTTCTGTGACAGAACCATTTTCTCAACCAATGAGTATTATTTTTCATTTCTTGTTCATTGTTCTATCATTTATGGGTGATTTCTTAACCATATTTATCGAAAATTCAAAAAGTCAAAAGTGGGTCAACCTTTTGACCAAAAAGTCAATCCCATGTCAAAATTTCATTTTTTGTATAAAAAAATTCCTAAATACTCACAATTTCATTTTGGGCAAAAAAGATTTCGAAAAAATCGAAACTTTGACCATAAATCGGCCTTTTATTGATTAATCACTAAAATGTTAACTTTTAATTAACTATTTGACAAAAAAAAATTGAAAACTCACATATCACTTTATTTAGATTCAATTTGACTTTGGTCACAAAAAATTCACAAAAATCAATTAAGAATCTTTTTTTTTTTTTGGATTTAGGTTCGAAATCTATCAAAAATAAAATTATTTTCTTTTTATTCATATTTTGACTTAGCTTTTTTTAATGACATTTGATCTAGATGTCATTTTAAATTTACTCGTGCTACCAATTTTGTGGTTTGGCATATTGAGGCAAAAATTTCCATTTTTAGTCCTAATTTGGGGTTCCGGTTGATTCTTCATGATTGACAAGATTGTACCTCTAATCAACTAGTTTTCTGAAGGTGAATGCAATTCTGAGGTCAATTTGGTAAATTCACTTGGGAACTTTTCAATTTAATGGATTTGGCTTTCTTGAACTTTGGAAAATCAAGCTAATGAGCTTCAACAGATGCAATTCAAGTTGATCCATTTTAGACTAAGATTTAATTTGATAGATTAAGGTTCAATTTCATCATTGACTCTAAATTTATTTTTGACATAAAGTTCGTACCATCATTCTAATGTCAATTTGAATACATTAAGTCTTCATGAGTGTAGTTAATTAAAAAATTGATATTTTGTTGTATCAATTGAAGTTCAACCAATTTGGTTTTTGAGGATGAAAATTGCATGAATTGTGCTAATTGACTAGGAATTCTGAATTTCGATCAAGTGAAATAAGTACCAAAAGTCCACAGATCATGTTTAATAAATTAAAAATTCATAAATTACATTGCATATTACGCTAAAGTTGGAAGATCATATTAAACAAATTAAAAATTTAACAATTACATTGTGCATTATACCATAATTAAGGAACCATACATGTCATTATAAATCAATTCAAACTTTGAAGCTAGCAAATGGGATTGAACATCGGAAAGATGTAGACTTTTTCTGAATTGGGATGCCTGCACCATAACTTAATTTTAGCTACGGAGTAATATAATATTCTGTCACTTGTTAAGTTGACTATAATTGGAAGATTTTTCAAGTCACTTGCAAAATAAGGAAAAAGAAAACAAAAACTACAAATTTTAATAAAACCATGTACCTCAAATGGTAAATTTCAAGTGTTCAAAGCTTAATTAATAAGATTAAAAGTTTTAAGTTAACACCTTCCTTATATAATTATCATTTTTGTCGTATTAGTGAAAATGCCGGCTAAGGAAGCAAGGAAGTTGCAACGAATGAGACGTTGTATCATCATCATCATCATTATCATGATTATTATTATTATTATTATTATTATTATTATTATTATTATTATTATTATTATTATTATTATTATTATTATTATTATTATTTTCCCACATGCTAGAAAAGTCTACCTTCTAATCTTGAATGCCATTAATTCAAGAAAGAGTAGTAGTTAGAGTGAACAACATTTCTTTAATCTATACACATTAATCTAAACTTATATCCACCAATCAATGCACTTCATTAACAAGAGAACTTTGCAATAGTAAAATGCCAAGTCGACTTTGTTTTTGATCGTGCATATGTACTTGATTGCTGAGAGAAATCAATTTAAGGGAAAAGGGCTCATTCCCTTTAAAAATCCTCAATTGTTGGTTTAGTCTTTAGTTTTGCTTTAAATTTTTTTTTGTCTCCTAAAAAATTCTCTAACTTTACTCAAGTCCAAAATCTGTTCCCATGCCTGAAAATTGCCACTAATTTCTTCAATATTATTAACATTAAAAGGTTGCTATTGTTACTTACAAGGTGAGGGTGTTGATGAAGTAGGTTTTGATTATAAACTTTTAATTGGTTTTGATGTTGATAATTTTGAGCAAACCAGTGGCAATTTTTTGACATGTGGGCGGATTAGATATTAGAGTGAAAGCTAGGGATTTTTTACAAGAAAAAAGAAAAAGTTCTAGGTAAGATTGGGATTGAACCTAAAGTTTTAGATGTTTTGGGTAATTAGACCATTAGGAAAATAAATTAAAATAAAATTTCATATGTAAAGTTCAACGCACATTAAGTTAATACAAAAATAAAAATAAAAAATAAAATGGGATCGATCAACATAATTACTAATTATGAAAGTAGAATTCGAAACCACAACAGAGAATTCAATAAAGACAATGACGTACCGTTCTAACCTAATTCTGTATTCCCCACGCGAACAACCTCGACGAGCTAATTGTTGGAGAAATCTTCTTGAAGTGTTTTGAAGCTGACAAAACGTTTCCATCAGTCTAGTCTGAAGGTTTGCAGACTCTGCTATTTAAAGTCTGAAGACCTCCGGACAGCCAGACTCAAGACTCAAAGTCTGTCCTCATTGACAATCTCTAAATCCGTTGAAGAAAGGTTATCCAGAACTGGATGTTTCATTAAGGATATAACCTTATCGACTGTAGAAGATCTCTTGGCTGGAAAAGACATAACGGAATTCTTTGATTGATCGAGATTGACTCGAAGATTAAGAATCCGATGATTGCCTAAATATTCTTGGAAGATTCTACTTATGAAAACCAAGATCCTGATTGTATGGGCGAACAGGATTGATGGGCTATCGACATGTTCCTTTAATAGCTCGAATAATCTTCCTAATTGATTCCGTCCAACGGGTAGATTGGAGGAATTCCTTTGGTAAGTGCCGACGGGTATGATGGCATGAAGGAGTATATAAGGAAGACGTTCTAAGTTGTTCGAGGTGTGCGTGATAGAAGAATTTCAAAGTCTGAAGCTTCCTGTTGTTTAGACAATTCCTTTGAGCGAAACTTTGTATACAAAAGAGAGTCTATATTTGTGAGAAACCTTGAGGAAGTGTGGTAGAACATCTACACTGTGGAATCAAGGAAAAACTGTACTATAACTTCTCTTTTGTTCATAGTGAAATCCAGCCAGTGGGCTGTCAGTGCGGAAGAGTGGACGTAGGCTTGGAATAAGCCGAACCACTATAAACCTTGTGTTCAATTTTCTCTTCCTTACTCTCTTTACTTTGATCGTACTTCATTTTGTTAATTAAAAGAGAACACCCTTTCTATCGTTTGCCTAGAATCGCTTCCGTATCTCGATAAATTGTTTGTGCACCTATTCACCCCCCTCTAGGTGCTTATACTAGCTATCTCAATTGGTATCAGAGCTCGTGTACTCACTTTATTTGAAGTGTTTTACTTCAGAGTTAAAGATCCATGGCTAGTATGTTGGCTCCAGGGCTGGTAGAAGGGCAAAGCAACACCAGACCGCCTTACTTTGATGGAAAGGACTACAACATATGGAAAAACAAGATGAAGACGTTCTTAAGATCAAAGGATCCTCTGGAATGGGACATTATAGAAAAAAGGAATCATTCCTAAAGCTGCATCTGTCTCAGAAAGAGGAAAAGACACTGTTGAGTCTAGCGAAATGACTCAGGAAGAGATAATCAAGAGACAAGCTCTTGATGCAAAAGCAATATATTCTTTATATTGTGCTTTATTACCTACTGAATATAACAGAATATTTTCTTGTGATACAGCCAAAGAAGTCTGGGATAAATTATATATTACTTACGAAGGAACCGATCGAGTGAAAGAGACTAGAATCAACATTCTTCTCGGTCAATATGAAGCCTTCAGAATGAAATCAGGAGAATCTATAACTGACATGTTTAGTTGTTTTACAGAAATCGTGAATGGTCTTGAAAATCAAGATTAACCAATTTCTGATCCTATGAAAGTAAACAAGCTACTGCGTGGACTCTCCAATGATTGGAATCACATAAAGACCTCAATCAGAGAGACCCAAAGAATCATGCCATTGTCTGTCGATGAGTTGGTTGGGACTCTTCAGTCTTATGAAGTGGAACGAATCAATGAAGGCGAAGATCCTAAAGGTAAGAAATCTATTTCATTAAAATCTAATGATGATTCTGATGTAACAGATTCTGAAGACGACATGGATGATGAAGAGCTTGCTCTCATGATAAGAAGATTCAGAAAGCTGAACAGAAAAGGAAGAAGATTCAATTCAAAGAAACAAAGTTTTCAAAAGCAACAAACCAAGTCTGCTGAAGATGATGAATCAAACAAAGATGTAGTCTGCTTTGAATGTAAGAAAAAGGGACACATCAGACCCAACTGTCCTCTTTTGAGGAAGAAGAAAGGAAAAACTGAAAAGTATCGAAAGGCTCTCAAAGCAGAAACCTGGAGTGATACGGAGTGCGAAGATAGTGATGATGATTATGCCAAAATATGTCTAATGGCACAATCGGATTCAGAATCAAACTCCGAGACAGATTCAGATTCAGAAAATGAATTCGAGGTGAGTAATTTCAAAATTCCTATTAAAGTTTCAAAATACATTGATGAATTATGTCTTAGTCTTAAGACTTCTCTTAAAAGAATTTCCGAACTAAAAAGGGAAAATTATGCTTTAAAACAACAAGAAATTGTTTTGGAAGAAAAAATGAAATGTTTAGACCAGAATGTTTCTTCTCTCAAAGAAAGTAAAGATAATCTTTTAAAAGAAAATACATTCTTGAAAAATGACATCTCAAATATTTCAAAAAGATTTAGGGTGCGTTTGGATTTGGCTTTTGTAAGCCACTTTAGGCTCCTAAAGCCCTTTGGGCTAAAAATGGGTGTTTGGCAAAAACATTCGCAAGTGTCTTTAGCTGAAAACCTGCATTTCGAAGGCTGAAAGCCCAAGGCAGCGATACCCCTGCCTTGGGCATTTCAGCTTTCTCGGTAAGCTGGTGGAGGGTTAATGAATTTTTATTCGTTTGCCATGGTTGCCCTCATAACTTAAACGAAATTCCAAGTTTAACCCTTCCGAAAACCCTAGATCTACGCACACGCTTTCCTCTTCCTTTTGCTTACCCACCCGCAAGTCTTTTCTTCTTCTCTCTCAAATCCACAAGCCTGACCCACGTCTTTTTCTTCTCTCTCAAATACACGAGCACGCACCAAGAATCGTCATTCGGAGCTAAACTTCAGGAGGTCTGGTCTTTAGGTGAGTTGGGAATTTCATCTTGTAGTGCCCGAGCATGTTCCCTTTTCCTTGTTCATGTGTTCATCAATTTGGGTTTCTTTCTCGGATGTGTTTTTTAGCTCGCTTGCAAGCTCTCTGTTTGGGTGTTGTGGGAAAATGCAGAGAAAACTAGGGAAGGATTTTGGGTTTGGACCACTCTGTTTTTTTTTTTTTTAATTGGGCGTCTGATTCAAGCACTCTCCCTCGTTTTCTTTCCACACCTGCATGTTTCTGTTCCTCCCTTCGATTATCATCTTGGGGACTTGCTCTATGTGATTATTGATTTTCCCCCAAACATGCGTGAAGACTTCCCATTTCTGGTCTGACGAAAAGAACCCACAACAAGTTTCTCGCGCTTTCCTCTTTCTAGTTGCCGTCTTTTTGCGAGCGAGAAATGTGCGCATGAGCGGGATTAAGATTCGACTTTGTGCGTGCAGTTAAAATCTATTTAACAAAATGATTAGGTTAAAGCTGTACGCATGGCATGCCTAAATCTTCACTTCATCTGTAGGAATTTTATTACGAGCATTATATATTCTGACTTACAGAGAATACCCATTAACGAAAGCTCAATGAGATTAAAAGATTGCATATTTCATCTGCCTTTCTTGTTCATGCACGGCTGCTTTCTGATCTCGCCAGCAGCTAACTTTCTCGCACGCTCTTGAAAGTTCGTTGACAATAAGACGCCTCATCGAGAAGAGAGAGAGAGATAGAGAGAGAGAGCGCTACAAAACAAATTGGGGAAGTGAAGTTTATAACATCATATCGATATGCCTATAATTCATGTCGTGTAGAAGAGTGCATGCTTCAGTTTCTTCTTGTTAAACTCTCATTGATGCATTATACAAGATGTCTACATGCATCTGTTTCGGTGCATCTTTCCATCTGTTTGGTGTGCAAATCACTTATTTGAACCTTTCTTATTCAAGATAATTCTTTTACAGGCATTTTCAATAATGTACATTTCTCTGCTTGGAGGTATTTACATAGGAGTGAACACATGTAATTGGATTTTCCTCGAACAGTAGCTGCAATTTTTTGTCTTTTGGGACCGGAAGTAATATTTACAATGTGATAGAATGATGATGCTACTTGAACATAGTTATTATAGTGGTTTTGAAAACTCTTCTTGTGTTATTGACTTATCCGAAAGTGCTAAACCCTGGGAGGGGTGTGGTTCTCCTACTAAGCAATTTTCCAAGAATCTGGTTTACCATGATTCTTCAGAAAGGAAAGAAAATCTGGAAATCAGATTGTTACCTTGCTCTTGGTTTATTTTCCTCCTCTCGATATTCCATCTCGATTGTTCACATTGTTGAGCTTTTCATATTGACTTTCTTGTCATGTTTCTATTTTCAGTATGTAACAACAATTTTGAGTCAGAACTTCTATTGGGGACTGGTTGCTTTGCAGGGTACCTTGTGGGCAAATCAGGGGTGGAAGAAAGATTGGACGGCGTGATCGAGAACGTCTCTAGGAAAACTCCGGTGCTGCTCTTTTGGGCAAATCAGGATCTTTTTTCTTCTAGGTCTCTCCAAAGTTCCCATCTTTTCGCAGGCTCCTCTGTTCTTTTGTTTGAGGCGGGTCAGTCCTTTTTACTCTTTCGCTTTCTTTTGTTCCATGTGAATATGTAGCTGTAACTATGTGAATTCAATGATATGATGATGTCTAGCAATTGGCGTGAGATTGCAGCATAGAGTTTTTTCAGTTGTAGAATTACTCTCTGAGTTCATTTTCTTGGGCTGTTTGGGTTCGACTGATGTGTCGTTGGTTCAATTAGTCTAAGGGAGTCTTTGTTTTTGCTTGTAAAGTCTGAATCTTATGGAACACTTGTGTTTGAGATCATTGAGATTGCTGCAGTGACAGAGCAAGGCATGCTTAGCACTAGATATTATAATTAGAATTCTCTTATTAACGTCTCAGATTGGTATCTATGTTGTCTATCCCTCGCTGTGAAGCTTTTTTGCTTCTTTTTTGTTTAATGCAATTAATAACCTTGGTTCTGCCCCTTGTTTGCAATGTTTTTCCTATCACCCATATGGTTTTTAGGCATGTGCTCAATAGATCGTGAATTTGCGAAATCTTATGATAAACTAAATGCATCCATAGTTGTAAGGATCCTTTCCATCTAAAAGAGGAAATTAGCTAAAAATGGAGAATGAACGTCCTGAACTCAACCTTATGTGCTATGCATAGTTCTATCTATATATGTGTTCATTCATCTATAGGGAATTGGGTCGTAGTTAATCTCATTTGTTTTCATTTTTCAAATGTGTTTGTGTTTATTCTATTGGAAGATGGCGAGTTCATCAAAAGAAAAGGCTCATTGGAGCCCGGAAGATGTAGAAACATTTTGTCGATTGTGCATTGAACAAATTGAAAAAGGCAATCACCCTGCAAGCAACAAAAGAGATGGATGGACAGCTATAATTACCAAGTTTGAAGAGCTGAGGCGCAAAAAATATGATAAAAATCAAATGAAGAGTAAGTGGGATAATCTAAAGGAAGAATGGAAAATATGGAAACAATTGATTCAAAAGGAAACAGGGCTAGGATGGGATCCAAGGAAGAAAACGATTGATGCGAGTGATGAATGGTGGGAAGGAAAGATTCAGGTGTTTATCTTTTTTTTGCCACATTTTTTTATAAGTTCTTCTTTTTTTATATAACTCATGAAAATATCTTATTATAACAGGCTAATCCTAAGCTTAAAGTCTTTCAAACAAAAGGCATACATCCAGATATGGAAGTTATGTTGGACAGAATGTTCCAGGGTACGGTTGCCACTGGAAGTGTTACTTGGAATCCTGCACAAGGTTTATGCAATACCGAGAATCCTGAGGCCACACAAGTTGATATTGGTGATTATGCAAGATCTACTGATGATACTTTGGAGTGTAATGTAGGTGAAACGAATGTCCAACCAAGTCAAAGTAAGAGCCATAAAAGAACGGTACAAAGTTCCACAAAGGAAGCTCGAGGAAAGAGAGAGAAAAAATTGACCGGGCCTGCTAAGTTAGCATCACAAATCGACAGACTTTGCTCAGCAGTTGAAAGTAGGAGCAATGCAACATCGGTTGCAAGGGAATTTGGCCCTTACAAAGAGATTATGCAAACATTGAAAGCCATTCCTGAGATTAAGGAAGACAGAAAGTTGTTCTTCTTTGCACTCTCTCATCTTTCTGAAAAGAAAGACAATAAGCAAATTTTTATGAACTTAGATGAAGATGAAGAGAAAGTCGAGTGGCTGAAGAATAAGTTGGAGGAGCATAATAGTCGTCGCTAGGATACTAGTTACTTGTTTGAGCTTTTTATATGAATCTATGTTGTAACGTGAAACTTATTTTGGATTGGTGATTTGCACTACCTGTGAACTCTCTTTTTAATTATGTTTTTTAGTCTTGTGTTTTTAGTTTGTGTTCTTTTGAATGGATAGAGTTTGCATATATATTATGGATGATAATTGTTTCATTGATTGATGATTACCCATCACTTTTCTTATTGTTTTGTTATTTTAAACAGATATGGATGACTCTCCCGAAAGAGAATTTCATGAAAAAGAGGATGAGGAATATTGGCAACTTGTGGAAATTACTCAAGCCGCAATCGCTTATCAAGCAATATACAATGAGAAAAAACCTTGTAGGACATCATCATATACAGGAAATGCATGGGTTGGAGAGTTGATGGACGAAGATGCTAATCCGATAAGATGTTATCAAATGTTTAGAATGGATAAGATTGTATTTAATAATTTAATGCATGATTTAGTAACACGTTATGGTCTTAAAGGAACTAGGAATATTGATGTTACGAAAATGCTTGGAATATTTCTTCATATTTTAAGACATGGTATAGGTAATAGGTTAACACAATAGCGTTTTCAGCGTTCTGGGGAAACCATAAGCAGATATTTTGGCTTAGTATTAGATAAAGTATGTGAAATGGGAAAAGATTTGATCCAACCAGCTGATTGGCAATTTAGGGATGTTCCGGAGAAGATAAAAAATAATCGAAGATTTTTTCCATATTTTAAGGTATGTTTTTATTATACAATATGAAGAAGGAATTAAAAGCAAATTTTGATTATATAATAATATTTGCGTTTTTGTTTTAGGGTTGTATTGGAGCTATTGATGGCACTCATATTCCAGCGATGATACCTGTACAAGATCAGATTCGTTTTATTGGTCGAAAAGGTACACCGACTCAAAATATCTTAACGGTGTGTAATTTTAATATGGAATTCACCTATGTTTGGGCTGGTTGGGAGGGCCAAGCCCATGATACTTGTATTTTCTATGAAGCTTTAGGGAGACGTGATGTGCAATTTCCTCATCCTCCTCCAGGTTTGTTAATTAATGATTTTTGTACATTAATATGTATTAATGTAGTCTATGTTGATTAAATTTATATTATATTTGTGTAGGTAAATATTATTTAGTAGATGCTGGATATCCAAATCCGACAGGTTATTTGGGACCGTATAAAGAAGTTAAATATCATTTGCCAGAATTTCAACAAGGTCCTGCCCCTACAGGCTATCGAGAGGTATTCAACCGTGCTTATTCCTCGCTGCGATCGGAAATTGAGCGAGCTTTTGGTGTCTTGAAGAAGAAGTGGAAAATTCTAAAGCATATGCCAAATTTTCCATTTGAGAAGCAAGTAAAAAATTTTATAGCAGCAATGACTTTGCATAATTATATACGACGAAACGCCGCCAATGATAGACATTTTACAAGAGCAGATTTGGATCCCAATTATGGATATTCAGTTGACCTTGATGATACAAATGAGGGGGCCGGTACTTCAAATGACAATTTATCTTCTGATATGGCACGTTTACGTGATCAAATAGCAATGAGTTTAGTAAATACTTAAGGATGTTTGTAATTTTCAATATAAACCTATTTCTTTCTTCGATGCATATGTAATCATGTTTATTATAATGAAATTACTCTTTCTTTTTAATTGAGAAAAAGTCCACTTTGATGTATTTTTTAACTTATGAATTTATTAATATATCTCTTTTATATATACATCTCAGTGCAAATATATATATATATATATATATATATATATATATATATAAAGTCATTGAATTTGTTAATATATCTCTTTTATATATACATCTCAATGCAAAAAAAAAAAAAGTCATTATTTTTGTTTTCAATTTAAAAAAATAAAATTAAAAACTTAAATTGGTTTCGCTAAAGGACTTTACAAATATAAGTGTTTACCAAACAGCATTTCCCCAAAGTTGCATTTCAAGGCACTTTTCAATTATATTTTACCAAACAGTTTTTGCATTTCATCAAAACCCTTTAGACCAAAGGCCTTTGCATTTTCTTAAAGGCTTTTCCCAAAAGCTTTTCCAAACGCAGCCTTACTCTAGTATTAGAAAAACTGGAAAAAATACTTTCTATTCAAAGACCTTATTTCAATAAATCTGGTTTAGGAATGACTGCTGAAACCATTCCTTTAATCGATTTTCCTAAAGTGAAAGAAAGAATCAAACAAAGACCCACAAGAAATACTTACAAAAATCATTTTGAAATGACCTTTGTAAAACCAGTAGGTCGCAATGCTCTTAGATGTTCAAAATGCAATAGTGCAGATCATTTTGAGAAAAAATGTCCTATGGTTTGGAGACCTGTCAATAAAGTCTGGGCAAAAACCGCATATCAGACTAACTCAAAAGGACCCAAGAAAATATGGGTACCAAAGAAAGCTTGAGTCTCTTTTTAAATGCAGGTCACTATCAAGAAAAAGGTGAAATGGTACTTGGATAGTGGATGCTCGAGACACATGACAGGAGATTCAAATTGCTTCATAAAGCTTGTTCAAGTGAATGGTGGAAAAGCCTCATTTGGAGGAAACAGCAAAGGAAAAATAGTGGGATTTGGAACTGTAAAGATTGGGAACCTCTCAATAAGTAATGTTTCTTTAGTTGAAGGGCTCAACTACAATCTGCTCAGTGTCGGTCAGCTATGTGATGCCGGTTTTAGAATCAACTTTCAAGAGGGTATTTGTTCAGGAACCAGTAAAGACTCCACTCAGTCATTCATGGGTCGAAGACATGGAAATATCTACCTCTTGGACGTGAAACCTGATGAATCGCAATGTCTAATCTCAATCCAAAATGAAGCGAGCTTATGGCGCAAAAAGCTTGGACATATTAACATGAAGCAGATAGTCAAAATCTCAGCAAAGAAGCTTGTTCATGGTCTACCCAATCTATCATACCAAAAGTCTGATCTATGTACACCATGTATATTGGAAAAACAGGTAAGAAATTCCTTTAAGCCAATAAATCAAGTTTCCACTAATCATGTACTGCAGCTCTTGCATATGGATCTCTTTGGACCAACAAGAACGCAGAGCATTGGAGGTAAGAAATATTGCCTAGTAATAGTAGATGACTACTCTCGATTTACTTGGGTATATTTCTTGGCAAGTAAATCTGAAACCTTCTCTTACTTTGAAAAATTTGCTAAGAATGTTCAAAATGAAAAATGGTATGTTATTTTAAGTATAAAAATAGACCATGGAGGTGAATTTGAAAATCAAGATTTTGCAAAATTTTGTGATGAATCTGGTTTTCAGCATTTGTTCTCCTCTCCATATACTCCAGAGCAAAACGGAGTTGTGGAAAGGAAGAATAGATCTCTTCAAGAAATGGCTAGAATTCTTTTAATTGAAAGCAATATCTGTTTACGTTTTTTGGCTGAAGCAGTTTCAACATCATGTTATATTATCAATAGAGTTCTTCTAAGGTCTATTCTAGAAAAAAAAAACCCATATGAACTATTCAAAGAAAAGAATCCTATTATTTCATATTTTCATGTATTCAGATGCAAATGTTTCATACTGAAAAATGCAAATGATCGAGTTGGTAAGTTTTAAGAAAAGTCAAATGAAGGCATCTTCCTTGGATATTCAACCACAAACAAAGCGTATAGAGTCTACAACAAGAAGACTCAAATTGTTGAAGAATCAATGAATGTCAAATTCCAAGATTCGATACAAAATGAATCTATTCAGACTCATCTCGAAGAGACTGAACCTGCTCCAGACTCTATAAAGTCTAAATCACAAGAAGCAACTCAGACCTTGAAGGATCAGCAACAAGTGACTGTTGAAGATTCAAGTGAAGGAAGTGACCATCAATATGATAAATTAACCAGCAACTGAAAACATAAGTCCAGTCATCCCAAAGATCTTATTATTGGCGACATCAATGAAGGAATTCGCACAAGATCCAAAAGGCAAGAAGAGTCTAGTGCTGTGGCTCTTATTTCTGAAATAGAACCCAAAAGCATAGAAGAAGCTTTATCCGATGAGAGCTGGATTGAAGCTATGCAAGAAGAACTCAGACAATTCAGAATTAATGATGTCTAGGAGCTGACTCCTAAACCAAAAGGTAAATCAATTGTTGGAGCTAAATGGGTTTTTAGGAATAAGATGGACGAAAAAGGAAAAGTCATAAGAAATAAGGCTAGACTCGTGGCCAAGGGATACACACAAGAAGAAGGGATCGACTATGACGAAACTTATGCACCGGTAGCAAGAAGTTTATGTGGAACAACCACCTGGGTTTGAAGACCCAAGGAAACCAAACTCAATATTCAGACTCAAAAAGGCCTTGTATGGCTTAAAGCAAGCACCTCGAGCTTGGTACGACAGATTAAGTAAGTTTTTAATTCGAAATGGTTTTGTTAAAAGTAAAGTAGACACTACTCTTTTTTATTAAAAGAGAAAGCAAAAGTTTTCTGCTTGTTCAAATATTTGTCGATGATATTATCTTTGGATCCTCTAATGAAAGTATGTGCAAGAAATTTTCTAAGACTATGCAGGATGAATTTGAAATGAGCATGATGGGTGAGTTAACCTTCTTTCTTGGACTTCAAATAAAACAACTGAAGGAAGGAACTTTCATTCATCAAGAAAAGTATGCAAATGATCTTGTCAAAAAGTTTGGACTGGACAATTGCAAAAAGTCTGATATACCAATGTCAAGTTCCTTGAAGATAGACAAAGATGAAGGAGGAAAGAAAGTCGACCAAAAGTTATACAAGAGTATTATCGGTTCACTTCTTTATCTTACTGCTTCTAGACCTGACATTTTGTTTAGTATTTGCATTTGTGCCAGATTTCGATCAGACCCAAAAGAATCTCATTTAAATGCAGCAAAACGTATTATCAAATATATTTCATCAACTTCAACCTTTGGTCTCTGGTATCCAAAAAGGGGAAACTTTACTCTTCTTGGATATTCAGACGCAGACCTTACTAGTTGCAGAGTCGATAGAAAGAGCACCTCGGGTACATGTCAACTACTTGGAGGCAGGACAGTGTCTTGGTTTTCAAGGAAGCAAAGTACAGTAGCTCTCTCTATAGCAGAAGCAGAGTATATAGCTCTCGGAAGTTGTTGTTCACAAATTCTATGGATAAAACAACAACTAAGAGACTTTGGAATTGAAGACTCATGCACAGAGATTAATTGCGACAACACCAGCACTATCAATCTCACCAAAAATCCAATTCTTCACTCAAGAGCAAAGCATATAGAGATTCGACATCACTTCATTAGAAATCATGTTCAAAATAGAGAAGTTTCAATTCAATTTGTTGATTCAAAGAACCAACTGGCGGATATATTCACAAAACCGTTGGAGAAAAATCAATTTGAAACAATTCGTTCCAGACTCAACATTTTGAGGTATGAGGAAATCAAAGTCTAAAGACTCTCAGACTCAGACATACAAGACCTTGACTGTAAGTTAGTTTCTCTCTCTCTCTCTCTCTCTCTCTCTCTCTCTCTCTCTCTCTCTCTCTCTCTCTCTCTCTCGAATCTTATCTTGAAAAGGTACGATCGTCAAACTGTGGTTAATTATTGCTATATTTAATCGACATTTCCTTTGTGACAGTTCGTATACCTCTCTTTTTTTAAATGACTATTTTCGCAGAAAAAGTACAGTTATTTTGAAAATGCATCTTTTTATTTTCCTTTGTGACAGTTCGTATACCTCTCTTTTTAACCAATCGTACACTGTTGATTTCTCTTCACTTTACTCTCAAAACCCTAGAAAGCATCGATCTTCCATTCCCGTTTTCTTCCCTTGTTTAATCTTCGAAAAAGTTGTTATCTTTCTTGGGAAAGCCAAGCAAGGAATCTTCCAAAAACTAAAAAAGATGTCGTCTTCAAGAAAGTCTTCGAGAATCGCAAGCAGGGAACCACAGCGAATGAGTGAAGGGCCTACGCACTTCGATCTTACCGAAGAAGAAGTGTCTCTAGAACAGCAGCAGAGCCCACAACATTCTCAGCAGCATCATTCTCCTCCTTCTAGTCCTCAAGGCGTTGATCATCAACAAGAGGAAGAATCATTGAGGATGCAGACCCTGTAAGAGTTCAAAAGCCTGCTTTTATTTACAAGTTGTATCATGCTTTAAAAGGGACCCGTACTCCTTTGAACTATGTCAATGATTTTCTTAAAGACAAAGGGTATGGAAATGAATATATCTTTTTGCAGAAAATGGAAAGCTTGGGAATTGCTCGTAAAAGGGCGGCAGAAGAAACTCTTGCGAATATCCCTAGTGATCCTCATGATTGGGGAGTGAATCCTGTAGATGGGAATGATGATGATAAACTGTACAGCCAATTTCAACCAAGAATGGGTGTTGCGGTTGAAAATCGAGGAAAAATGGGAGATTTGTTTAGATCGAAGGAACAAAAGGATTTGTACTCAAAATTGCTGAAGCGTGGGGTGATAAACTCTAGGAGTGTGGATTTTGATTTTCTGGATGCTGTGAATGTGAACTTGAGAGAAAATTTCGGTTATCTTCAACTTGAAAAGTTCTGCTCCGACACTACAGAGGCCTATGTTGAACTAACCGCATATTTCTATTCAAATCTTAGTTTCTTGGATGCAAATAGATTCTCTTTCAATGTCAAAGACCAAGACTTTGTTGTGGATATGGATATGCTGGCAGATGTGTTAGGAGTTGAGAGAGGAAGATATCAACCGATCAAAGTCTTTATTGCTCGTGCTACATTGGAACTTGTTATGGATAAGAGAACAGAGGAAAAGATTTCCTACTTAAGGATGAATGCGTCCAACATCTTGCTTCACAAGATTGTGATCAATTGCCTGCAACCAAAATCAACTTCCAAGACTGATGTTTCAAGTTCAGAGGCAAAGCTGATGTATGCCATCCTCACTGGGAAAAGGTTTTCTCTTCCTCACACTATTATGTTCCACATGTATAGAGCCATGATGAAGGACAGAGGTCAACTTCCTTACCCAAGTCTTGTGACAAAGTTATTCAGACATCTAAATATTCAATCTCCGCAAATTTTTTGTGTTCGAACGTGCGATCATATGGTGGTAGGACTGAAAATGGTGACCAAAATGCGTCTGAAGGAACTGAACAAGGCATTGGAGAAATTCAAGGAGAAGACTCCAGTCAAAGCTCATCAAACCTCTTCCTCATCAAAAAGGAAAGGAAAGGAGCCCTTGGTTGCTTCAAGGACGAAAATAAGAGCTCTCATTGTAGAAGATGAAGATGATGATGATAATGATGAAAACCTCACCATTTCTGCAATGGCTTTGAAGAATTTGAGTCGGTCTGTTCCAGAGAAAGAATCGGAACAAATGACGAAAGCAACAGAGGAGAAGGAAGCAGAGGAGAAGGGAGAAGAAGAAAGAGAAGCAGACAAAGAAAGAGTTGAGAAAGAAGAAGAAGAGAAAAGAGAAGAAGGAGAACCTGAGGAACACTCTTCTCCACCTGAAGGCATGAAATCAAGGGGAGATCAAGAGAAAAGAGGGAAGTCCTCATATCCTGCTGCAAGTGAGGGAGTCAGTCGCTCTCCAGCAGACCCAGAGGACATTTATGCCTCTCAATTTCTAGAGGAAGGTCATGAAGTTTCATCGCCAAACCTACGAGATTATGCTGATCTGCCATCGTCTGCATTTACTCCATCAGATCGAGCCGAAGCAAGTACTCAGACTGATAATGCAGCAGATTTTCGCAGAATCATGGATATTCTCTTGGAGATGCGAGGTCAAATCTATGCTCTGGGATGCGAGGTTCAAAACTTGCAAAATGCGGGTCAAGTTTCTTCATGTTCATTGAATGATCAGATCCAAGCCCTCTCTGTTCAGATTCAGGCCAATGCCAAGGGTGAGGAGATTGCACAACTGAAGGAAGACTTGAAAAGGCTGGAAGGCATCGTTCAGTCTATGGGAGATTTCCAGCTTGTCCGTATTCCCAAGCAATCTTGACTTTATTCCATATTCATCTCAACCTTTTTAATGCTGACAAAAAGGGGGAGAGATGCAAGATTTGAACAATTTGACTTTTAATCGTGTGGATTGTTGGATTGTTTGTTTTGATGTTTAACTTTGTTTGACTTTGTTTTTGTGTCTGGATGAGAACTGAACTAGACTTGGACTTGACTGCTTCTATTAACTACTATTGATATCTTATGTTATGGATGGCTTTATCGCATACTAGACTAACCTATTTTCTGTGGTTGCAGATTCTAGTGTTATTTACGTAGCCATTTATCTCTATAAGATATGCATATGTGTTTAAGAAATGTTTTGCATGTTAAGTTGTCCAAATCTGCAGGAAAGTTTTGTCACCATCAAAAAAGGCGAGATTGTTGGAGAAATCTTCTTGAAGTGTTTTGAATCTGACAAAACGTTTCCATCAGTCTAGTCTGAAGGTTTGCAGACTCTGCTATTTAAAGTCTGAAGACCTCCGGATAGCCAGACTCAAGACTCAAAGTCTGTCCTCATTGACAGTCTCTAAATCCATTGAAGAAAGGTTATCCAGAACTGGATGTTTCATTAAAGATATGACCTTATCGACTGGAGAAGATCTCTTGACTGGAAAAGACATAACAGAATTCTTTGATTGATCGAGATTGACTCAAAGATTAAGGATCCGATGATTGCCTAAATATTCTTGGAAGGTTCTACTTATAGAAACCAAGATCCTGATTGTATGGGCGAACAGGATTGATGGGCTATCGACACGTTCCTTTAATAGCTCGAATAATCTTCCTAATTGATTCCGTCCAACGGGTAGATTGGAGGAATTCCTTTGGTAAGTGCCAACGGGTATGATGGCATGAAGGGGTATATAAGGAAGACGTTCTAAGTTGTTCGAGGTGTGCGTGATAGAAGAATTTCAAAGTCTGAAGCTTCTTGTTGTTTAGACAATTCCTTTGAGCGAAACTTTGTATACAAAAGAGAGTCTATATTTGTGAAAAACCTTGAGGAAGTGTGGTAGAACATCTACACTGTGGAATAAAGGAAAAGCTATACTATAACTTCTCTTTTGTTCATAATGAAATCCAGCCGGTGGGCTGTCAGTACGGAAGAGTGGACGTAGGCTTGGAATAAGCCGAACCACTATAAACCTTGTGTTCAATTTTCTCTTCCTTACTCTCTTTACTTTGATCGTACTTCATTTTGTTAATTAAAAGATAACACCCTTTCTATCATTTGCCTAGAATCGCTTCCATATCTCGATAAATTGTTTGTGCACCTATTCACCCCCTCTAGGTGCTTATACTAGCTATCTCACTAATAATCTCTAGCAAGAAACGACAAGCCCCGTGGACGTTGCTATTCTTGCTATTCAGTTGGTGTACAACGATGTCTCACCAGAAGAGAAAATGGCATATTGGCATTACTTCACTTTGCTTGATTTAGTTATGAATTGTTGGCTTTTGTCTTAGCCTCCTCTCTTTCTCCTATTTAATATTTAGGCGCATCGATTTGTTGCATCATATTCTATAGCTAAAAATCCAATTTTCACGATATATAAAAAGAAGAAAATCTCTCTTACTCTAATCAGTCCACGTGGAAATTTGGGCCCTATTTGATAACCATCCCAATAGTAACTGATTTTCATTTTTTGTTCCTGGGAGCGGTTTGGGAACAAAATCGCATTTGGTAAAATTTTTGTTCTCATGAACAAATTTAAAGTAGAATCAAGAATAAAAAAAAGAGTTGATTCTTGTTCAGAGAACAAATCTAAGAATCAAGTCTTCTTCCATTTTCTCTTCTTCTTCTTCTCTTTTATTCTTCTTTATCTACCGCAATCCCGCGGTTGCCATCCACCACCGTCCGCCACCGCTTGCTGGTCATTGGCAAAAGGTTTGACAATCTCGCCGAAGGCTCGCCAGGCCAGGGCGAGGTCCAGCGAGCTTGTCGGAGGTAAACCCAGCCACCAACGAGGTGGGCCTCGCTGGGGTTGGGAGAGACCCACCTGGCCCTGGCGAGGGTTGCTTGGCCCTGCCAGTGGCTAGGCGAGCCTCACCCAGCCCTGCCGATGGCCAGGCGGGCCTCGCCCAGCCTAGTGTCCCCCACATTTATACATATTGATCTAGGTGCATGATGATTTTCCTACACTTTTGCCTCATTCACACATGAAGTTTCCAATTTCTAAACTTCACTCAGGCAAAAGCCCTCCACAGTGCATCAGCAGCGCCAAGAAGGTGCTGGTGGCACTGCTGGTGCTAGTGGTGCTGCTGGTGCTTGCCTCGACACCGGTTCTCCTCGCTGCGATTCCCCTTTATTTGTTCGTCACTGGCATGCGTCTCAATGTCCCGTGATCTCAAGAGCTGAAGATCAGCACCGGTGTATCCAAAGCAATAGAGGGAATGGACAGGAGATGCGACGTATTTAGAGGGAAATGGGTCCATCACCCCAATGCCATGTACTTCACCAACATGACTTGCCCTTTGATCATCGATCAGCACAACTGCCTGAAGTTTGGTAGGCCTAACACCGAGTTCTTGAAGTGGCAGTGGAAGCCCGACGAGTGCAAGCTGCCTCAGTTCCATGCCGGCCGGTTCTTGGAGATGGCTCAAGGGAAATCGCTCGAGTTCATGGGGGATTTGGTCGGGAGGAACCAAATGCAGTCGCTGCACTACCTCCTAGCCAATGTAAATGCTGTCTCTGTGTCCTTACTCAGCTTATGCAGCATTTACATTGGAGGCCTCTTATGGCAATAGTATTCGTCTGCCTAGAGAGAATCCTGCCTCGGCTTATTGGCTTAAGCAAGTTTAAGCACAAATCAATAGTTTATAAAAACGGAATTTGGCATTAAACAGGTTGGCTCTCAGCTTTAAAGGATGATCTTTCGGGTGGAATTTCCCGAGAAAATATCTCACAAATACTCAATAGACACGACATACTTCAAAAGATGGTATTTCTCATATCACAAGTTCACGCTAGCCACCTTCTAGGCTCCATTCTTGGTAAAGGCCAGAGATGCAAACCCAGATGGTCACTCCTTCAATAGCATCATGAGCCTCTACTTGGACAAGCCCGATACATCTTGGGCTTCCTGTGCAAAAAATATTAGAATACATAAAAATAGTCATAACTATTGTAAATACATTACAAAAGATTAGAAAATAATATATATATATATATATATGAGACGTGCAAGTACTGTCCTTAAGGATAATTTTTTCCCTCGTAGTACAAAACTTGGTGCATAAAGTTTTAGCGGCTATCCTCCCAAGATATAACATACTTTCGTGTATATTCCACACTAAATATTAGAAGGAACAGGATAACGTTATGTGTATAACCCAGCAAAAAGAAAAGTAAAGATACGACAACATAGTGCATCTTCAAATATTGTGGTTTGAAGTTTGACTTATATTTAAACAGGAGAAAGAGAGAGCCATTAGGAATGCGTTTGGTAACGTTTCTATTAAAAAATTGTTCTAGGTGTTGGAGAAATCTTTCCAGAATATTTTGAAGCTGACAAAACGTTTCTATCAGTCTAAGTCTGGATTTTCGGAGACCGACAGTTTAAAGTCTGAAGACTTTGTATTCTCGAGACTCAAGACCCAAGACTCAAGACCCAAGACTCAAGACTCAAGACTCAAGACTTAAGACTCAAGACTCAAGACTTAAGTCTATTTTCACTAACAGTCTTTCTAATTCAGTGACGAAGGAAATCCAAAGCCAAGGTATATGGTTGAGGATTCGATCCTACCCTCTGAAAAAGATTCTTTGGTTGGATAATCATTTCGGATTCTTTGATTCTTATCTAAGATCGATTGAAGATCCGATGGTCGACGAAATAATCTTGGAATGTTCTATTCTTGGAAACCAAGATCCTGATTGTATGGGCGAACAGGATTGATGGGCTATCATCAGATTCCTTAAATAGCTCGGATGATCTTCTTGATTGATTCCGTCCAACGGGTAGATTGGAGGAATTCCTTTGGTAAGTGCCAACGGCTATGATGGCATAAAGGAGTATAAAAGGAAGACGTTCTAGTTGTTTTAAGTGTGTGATCGATAGAGAAATTCCAGAGTCTGAAGAACCTTGATTGTTAGTCGAGACTGTTCGAGCGAAATTGTATACACAGAGAGTGTTTGTACTTGGTGATACCTTGAGTGAGTGTGGTAGATCATCTACGCCGAGAAATCAAGGAAGATCAACACTATAACATCTCTTTGTTCATAGTGGAATCCAGCCAATTGGCTGTCAGTGCAGAAGAGTGGACGTAGGCTTGAATCAAGCCAAACCACTATAAACCGAGTGTTCAATTCTCTCTTTCCCTTACTCAGTCTCACGATTGATTTTTAATTATTGCAAATTCTTCAACTGTCTAAAGTATTGTGCAATCTTCAAGAAAAATCTTTGTATACCTATTCACCCCCCTAGGTACTCATACTAGCAATATCAATTGGTATCAGAGCCCGTGTTTTTACTTTGTTTGAAGTGTTTTACTTCAGAGTAAAAGATCCATGGCTAGTATGCTAGCACCGGGGCTGATGGAAGGGCAAAGCAATACCAGACCTCCCTACTTCGATGGAAAGGATTACAACATCTGGAAGAACAAGATGAAAGCTTTCCTACGATCAAAGGATCCTCTGGAATGGGACGTTGTGGAAAGAGGAATCACTCCTGCTGCTGCATTAATCTCTGAAAGAGGGAAAGACACTATTGAAACTAGCGGAATGGCTCAAGAAGAGATAAACAAGAGACAAGCACTCGATGCAAAAGCAATTTACTCTTTATATTGTGCTTTATCTCCAACTGAATATAACAGAATATCTTCTTGTGTTACAGCAAAAGAAGTATGGGATAGATTACACATCACCTATGAAGGGACAGATCGAGTGAAGGAGACCAGAATTAACATTCTCCTCGGTCAATATGAGGCCTTCAAAATGAAACCAGGAGAATCTATAACTGACATGTTTAGTCGTTTTACAGATATTGTCAATGGTCTTGAGAACCAAGGACAAAAAATTTCTGATCCCATGAAGGTGAACAAGCTTCGCGTGGACTCTCCAAGGATTGGAATCATATAAAGACTTCAATAAGAGAGACGCAAAGAATCATGCCATTATCTGTAGACGAGCTGATTGGAACTCTTCAGTCTTACGAAGTGGAACGAATTAATGAAGACGAAGATCCAAGAGGTAAGAAATCTATTGCACTAAAATCAAATGATGATTCTAATGATGCAGATTCTGAAGATGATATGGATGATGAGGAGCTCGCCCTCATGATAAGAAGATTCAGAAAACTGAATAGAAAAGGCAGAAGGTTCAACCCAAAGAAACAAAGTTTTCGAGACAAAGACCAAGTCTCGTTGATGATGAGGAACCAAACAAAGATGTAGTTTGCTTCGAATGTAAAAAGAAGGGACACATCGACCCAACTGTCCTCTTTCGAAAAAGAAAAGAGGAAAAGCTGAGAAGTTTCGAAAGGCTCTCAAAGCCGAAACCGGAGTGATACAGAATGTGAAGAGAGTGATAATGAATATGCCAACATATGTTTGATGGCACATTCGCAGACTCGGACTCAGTCTGGATCGACTGCATGCTGAATTTGAGGTAAGTGATTTTAAAATTCCTGTCAAAGTCTCTAAATATATTGATGAACTCGTGTTTCGAGTCTTAAGACTTCTCTCAAAATGATTTCCGAACTTAAAAAGGAAAACTCAATTCTGAAACAAAAGGAAGTTATTTTAGAAGAAAGAGTTAAAAGTCTAGACCTAAATGTTTCTACTCTTAAAGAAAAAGAAGATGATCTTTTGAAAGAAAATGTTTTCTTAAAAACGGACTTATCAAATATTTCAAAGAAGTTTTCGATAGGATCCGAAAAGCTTGAAAAAGTTCTTTCAGTTCAAAGACCTTACTTCAATAAGTCTCGGTTTAGGCATGACAGCGGAAACAATTCCCTTGATTGATTTTCCTAAAGTTAAAGAAAGAATTAAGAAAAGACCGTCAAGAGAAGCTTACAAAAATCATTTCAAGAAAGTTTTTGTAAAGTCTGTTGGTCGAAATGCTCTAAGGTGTTCAAAGTGTAACAGTAAGGATCACTTTGAAAAAGAATGTCCTATGGTTTGGAAACCTGTTAAGAAAGTATGGCCTAATAATGCTTATCCTACTAACATCAAAGGACCCAAGAAAATTTGGGTACCAAAGAAAGCTTGAGACTCTCTTTTGAATGCAGGTCTCCGTCAAGAAAAAGATAAAATGGTATCTTGACAGCGGATGCTCAAGACACATGACAGGAGACTCAAAATGCTTCGTAAAGCTTGTTCAAGTAAACGGCGGAAATGTTTCATTTGGAGGAAACGGCAAAGGAAGCATCGTGGGATTTGAAACTGTGAGAATTGGAAATCTCACAATAAGCAATGTTTCTCTAGTAGAAGGACTCAACTATAACCTTCTCAGCATTAGCCAACTGTGTGATACTGGTTTCAAGATCTCCTTTCAAGAAGGAATTTGCTATGGAATTAGTAAAGACTCTACGAGTCTTTCATGGGTCGAAGACATGGAAACATCTACCTCTTAGACATGAAAATGAATGAATCTCAATGTCTAATTTCAATCCAAGATGAAGCAAGCTTATGGCACGTAAAGCTTGGCCATGTCAATATGAAGCAATTAGCCAAAATCTCATCAAAGCAGCTTGTTCGAGGTCTACCCAAATTACCATATCAAAAGTCCGATCCATGCACACCCCGTATTCTCGGGAAAACAGGTAAGAAATTCATTTAAGCCAATAAATCATGTTTCTACTAATCATGTACTACGATCGTATATGGATCTCTTCGGACCAACCGAACTCGAGTATTGGAGGTAAGAAATATTGCCTGGTAATTGTGGATGATTTCTCTCGCTTTACTTGGGTATATTTCCTTGCAAGTAAGTCGAAACCTTTTCCTATTTTGAAAAATTTGCTAAAAAGGTTCAAAATGAAAAAGGATGTGCTATTTCAAGCATAAGAACAGATCATGGAGGTGAATTTGAAAATCAAGATTTCACAAAATTGTGTGATGAATCTGGTTTTAAACATGTATTCTCTTCTCCATACACTCCTCAGCAAAATGGAGTTGTGGAAAGAAAGAATAGATCTCTTCAAGAAATGGCTAGAACTCTTTTAATTGAAAGCAAAATTTCTTCACGGTTTTGGGCTGAAGCTGTTTCAACAGCATGCTATATCATCAATAGAGTCTTCCTAAGACCTATTCTTGAGAAAACCCCCTATGAATTGTTCAAAGGTAAGAAGCCTATTGTTTCATACTTTCATGTGTTTGGTTGCAAATGCTTTATTTTGAAAAATGCAAATGATCGAGTTGGTAAGTTTGAAGAAAGATCAGATGAAGGCATCTTCCTTGGATATTCTACTTCAAGCAAAGCCTACAGAGTCTATAACAAGAAGAGCCAGATGGTGGAGGAGTCAATGAATGTCAAATTTCAAGACTCTACGCAAGATGAACCCAGTCAGTCTCAGAATGAAGAGTCTGAACCTGCTCCAGACCTTCCAAAGCATACAACTCAAAAAGTATCTCAGACTCTGGAAGACCAGCGTCAAGATATTCATGAAGATTCAAATAAAGAAAGAGATCATCATCCAGAAAAATCAACCAAGAATCGGAAACACAAATCCAGTCATCCTAAAGATCTCATTATCGGCGAAATCAATGAAGGAATTCGCACAGATCCAAAAGACGTGAAGAGTCTAGTGCTTGTTGCTCTCATCTCGAAATTGAACCAAAAAGCATAGAAGAAGCTTTATCGATGAAAGCTGGATCGAAGCTATGCAAGAAGAGCTCGAGACAGTTCAACATTAACGATGTCCGGGAATTGACATCTAAACCAAAAGGTAAAACTGTTATTGGAGCCAAGTGGGTGTTCGAAACAAGATGAACGAAAAAGGAAAAGTCGTACGGAATAAAGCAAGACTCGTGGCCAAAGGATACACGCAAGAAGAAGGAATAGACTATGATGAGACTTATGCTCCGTAGCAAGGTTAGAAGCTATTCGTCTATTACTTGCGTTTGCTTGTTACAAAAATTTCAGGTTATTCCAAATGGACATCAAAAGTGCTTTCCTAAATGGATTTATCCAAGAGGAAGTTTATGTGGAACAACCGCCTGGATTTGAAGACCCAAAGAAGCCGGACTCGGTCTTGACCGAAAAAGGCTCTGTATGGTCTAAAGCAAGCACCTCGAGCTTGGTACGACAGACTAAGTAAGTTCTTATTACAGAACGGATTTGTCAAAGGTAAAGTAGATACTACTCTGTTCATCAAAAAGGAAAACAAAAGTTTTTTACTCGTTCAAATATATGTTGATGACATTATTTTTGGATCCTCTAATGAAAGTCTTTGCAAGAAATTTTCTAAGTCTATGCAGGATGAGTTTGAAATGAGTATGATGGGAGAGTTAACATTCTTTCTTGGACTCCAAGTGAAACAAATGAAGGAATGAACTTTCATTCATCAAGAAAAATATGCGAATGATCTTGTCAAAAGGTTTGGATTAGGAAAGTGCAAAAAGACCGACATACCAATGTCATGTTCTCAGAAGATAAACAAGGATGAAGAAGGGAAGAAAGTAGATCAAAAGCTGTACAGGAGCATGATCGGTTCACTTCTTTATCTTACCGCTTCTAGACCTGATATTTTGTTGAGTGTTTGCATGTGTGCTAGGTTTCAATCAGATCCCAGAGAATCACATATCATTGCCGTGAAACGTATTATCAAATACGTTGCCTCATCTTCAAGCATCGGTCTTTGGTATCCAAAGAGGGGAGACTTTAATCTTCTAGGATACTCGGATGCGATCTAGCCGATTGCGAGTCGATAGAAAGAGCACTTTCGGAACTTGTCAATCGCTTGGAAAACGGGACGGTGTCTTGGTTCTCAAGGAAGCAAAGCACCGTAGCTCTTTCAACGATGAAGCGAGTATGTAGCTCTTGGAAGCTGCTGTTCGCAAATTCTATGGATAAAACAACAGCTACAAGACTTTGGCATTGAAGACTCATGCACGTAAATCAAATGTGACAACACCAGCGCGATCAATCTCACCAAAAATCCAATCCTTCATTCAAGAGCAAAGCATATTGAGATTCGACATCACTTCATTAGAGATCATATTCAAAATGGAGAAATCTCGATTCAATTTGTTGATTCAAAGAGTCAACTAGCGGATATATTCACAAAGCCCTTGGAGAAAAATCAATTCGACTTTATCCGCTCAAGACTCAACATTTTGAAGCTTGAAGAAGTTAAAGTCTAGAGACTCACCAACTCTAAGACTCTGATCTCTCAGACTTTAAATCATGAGACTCAAACATTCATGGCTAAAGACTGTAAGTTGCTATTTTATCTCGAAAAGGTACGATCTTTCATTCAGATATAATTTGTGTGAAATTTGAAAACTTGTCTTTTTTAAGGAATTAATTTTGGCAGTTATTGATTTTGAAAAGAAGTGTTCGTACACTTTCCTTGTACCGATTAAACTTCTCTTTTCAAATCCGAGGTATATATATATATATATATACAGTTTTTCTTCGCCCAATTTTCAAAACCCTAAAAGGCACTCTTCTCCCGATACTATTTCTACTTTTTATTCATCGTCGAGAAAGTGGTCATTTTTCTTGGGAAAAGCAAGTGAAGGAATCTTCCAATAGACAAAGAAATATGTCGTCTTCGAGGAAATCATCAAGAATCGCAAGCAGGGGACCACAAAGAATGGAGAAGGGACCGACTCACTTCGATCTTACTGAGGAAGAAGACTTATCAAGTCAGCGACAAAGTCCGATTCGCTCTCCTCCACGTCATTCATCGTCTCCTGCCCCACAAGGTGCAAGTCAAAATCTGGAAGAAGAGATAATCGAGGATGCCGACCCAGTAAGAGTCCAAAAACCCTCCTTTATCTATAAGCTTTATCGTGCGTTGAAAAGCACTGGTACTTCATTAAAATATATAGATAACTTCCTTAAGGACAAAAATTATGGGAATGAGTATCTTTTTCTGCGGAAAATGGAGGAATTGGGAGTTTCTCCTAAAGGAAGGGCAGAGGAGGCTCTTGCGAACATTCCAAGTGATCCTCGTATGCCAGGACAAAATCTGATTGAAGGGAACGATGATGACAAAATGTTCCTTGAATTTAAACCTAGAATGGGTGTGGCAGCAAAGATGAAAGGAAATCGGATGGATTTGTTTAAATCCAAGGATCAGGAAAAAGTGTATTTCAGGCTGTTGAAAAGAGGGGTGATAAACCCTAGAAGTGTTGATTTTGACTTCCCGGACACCATCAACATGAACTTAAGAGAGAAGTTGAATTTGCTTCAACTTGAGACTTTTTGCTCTGACTCTACGGACGGGTATGCTCAACTGACCGCTTATTTCTATTCAAATCTTAGCTTTTTGGATGCGAATAGAATTTCATTCAGTGTTCGAGACCAAGTTTACGTGGTAGATGTGAATATGTTGGCGGACATAGTTGGAGTTGAACGGGGACGATATCTCCCAATCAAAGTCTCACCTGCTCGTACTACTCTGGATCTTGTCAAAGATAGGGACGTAGAGAAGAAAATTACCTATTCCAGGATGAATGCCATCAACATTATGCTTCATAAGATTGTGATCAATCGTCTCGGATCAAGTCTACGTCAAAGACTTCGTGTCTCTTTCGAAGCAAAGTTGATGTACGCGATCAACTCAGGACGGAAGTTTTCTCTCCCGCACACTATTCTCTTCCATATGTACAGAGCAATGTCAAAAGACAAAGGAAAATTGCCTTATCCCGGTCGGGTGACCAAGATCTTCAGACACATGAACATTGAACCGCCACATACATTTTGTGTTCGACCGTGTGATAAGATGGTGGTTGGGTTGAAAATGTTAATGAAGATGCATCTGCAAGAACTCTCCAAGGCAATGGAGAAATTTAAAGTGAAATCTCCAGTTCAGTCTGCCTCAAAGAGAAAAGGAAAGGAGGTCATTGGTGCTCCATCGAAAAAGAAGAAAAGAACTCTCATCCTGGAGGATGAAGATGAAGATGAAGATGATGAAGACCCCACTATCCAAGCACTGACAAGAACCAGACGCTCTGTGTCTCAACCGACAGAACTTCAGCAGAACAGAAAAGAAGAAGAGCAGAACAGAGAAGAAGAAGAGCAGAACAGAGAAGAAGAAGAACAGAGAGAGAAGGAGAAAGAAGTTGAAGAAGAAGGAGAAGGAGAAAAAGAAAAGTCTGCTGATGAATCTGGAGAGAAGGGAAATCAAGAGCATGATCATCACTCTTCCCCTTTCGATGTCCTAGAGACAGGGGGAGTTGGTGAGCAAGAGAGGTCTACACCTCATGCTCTAAGACAATCTCCAGAAGACCCAGAAGAAGTTCAGGTCTCTCAATTGCTCGAGGAAGGTCACGATACGTCGAACCAAATCTGCAAGACTTAACGAAGCGCCATCGTCTCGCATACACACCATCCGAGAAAGCCAATGCTAGTACACGAGACGGACGATTCTGCAGATTTTCGTCGTATCTTGGATATTCTTCTGGAAATGCGTGGGCCGATATATGCTCGATCGTGAAATCCAAGCCATGAAGAATGCTGGACAAGCATCTTGTCTCTCTCGGAGGATAAATTCAAAGACCTCGCTCCGCAACTTCAAGCCAATGCTAAGGGAGAAGAGGTAGCTCAACCGAGAGAAGACTGAAGAAGCTCGAAGGAGTAGTCCAGTCCATTGGGGATTTCCAGATCATGCGCATTCCCAAGCAGACATGACTCATTTCTCACCCTTTTTAATGATGACAAAAAGGGGGAGAACCAATTTGAACCAACATCATCTTTTAAAAACTTTGACTTTTGTGGTTATGTTTATTTTTGAGTATGACTTGAGAACTTGAACTTGGGTGTGAATTTAAATTTGACTGAATTGGCTGTGGATTTTGATGCTTGACTGGTTGCATTTTTATCAAGTGTTGTTATATGGTATTACTCATGAAAGACTAACCAATTTTCTGTGGATGCGAGTCGGTTGCTTTATTAATCTTTTTGAGTTAGCCATATTGCTTGAGAAATGTTTTTGCAGGTCAAAGTTGTTCAAATCTACAAGAAAGTTTTGTCACCATCAAAAAGGGGGAGATTGTTGGAGAAATCTTTCCGAGAATATTTTGAAGCCGACAAAACGTTTCTATCGCCTAAGTCCGGATGTTCGGAGACCGACGGTTTAAAGTCTGAAGACTTTGTATTCTCGAGACTCAAGACCCAAGACTCAAGACCCAAGACTCAAGACTCAAGACTCAAGACTTAAGACTCAAGACTCAAGACTTAAGTCTATTCTCACTGACAGTCTTTCTAATTCAGTGACGAAGGAAATCCAAAGCCAAGGTATATGGTTGAGGATTCGATCCTATCCTCTGAAAAAGATTCTTTGGTTGGATAATCATTTCGGATTATTTGATTCTTATCTAAGATCGATTGAAGATCCGATGGTCGACGAAATAATCTTGGAATGTTCTATTCTTGGAAACCAAGATCCTGATTGTATGGACGAACAGGATTGATGGGCTATCATCAGATTCCTTAAATAGCTCGGATGATCTTCTTGATTGATTCCGTCCAACGGGTAGATTGGAGGAATTCCTTTGGTAAGTGCCAACGGCTATGATGGCATAAAGGAGTATAAAAGGAAGACGTTCTAGTTGTTTTAAGTGTGTGATCGATAGAGAAATTCCAGTCTCGAAGAACCTTGATTGTTAGTCGAGACAGTTCGAGCGAAATTGTATACACAGAGAGTGTTTGTACTTGGTGATACCTTGAGTGAGTGTGGTAGATCATCTACGCCGAGAAATCAAGGAAGATCAACACTATAACATCTCTTTGTTCATAGTGGAATCCAGCCAATTGGCTGTCAGTGCAGAAGAGTGGACGTAGGCTTGAATCAAGCCGAACCACTATAAACCGAGTGTTCAATTCTCTCTTTCCCTTACTCAGTCTCACGATTGATTTTTAATTATTGCAAATTCTTCAACTGTCTAAAGTATTGTGCAATCTTCAAGAAAAATCTTTGTATACCTATTCACCCCCCTCTAGGTACTCATACTAGCAATATCACTAGGGAGCAGAAATAGAAAAACTATTTCTATTCTAGGGAACAATTTTTGAACAAAAGAACGCGTTTGGTAAACTTGTTCCTAAAATAGAAAAAGAACATAAACACGTTTGGTAAACTTGTATAATTTTTTTGTTTCTTTTAATTTTTTAATATTTTCATTTTATTTTTCCTTTTTTATTTTTCCTTTTTTTCTTTTTTCTTTTTTCTTCCTTTTGGCCGGTCGCCGGCCTTGGCCATGGCCGGCGATCGACCGACGAGGGCCGGCGGCCTCACCCAATCACGGCAAGGCCAAGCCTTGCCGGTGGCTAGGCCTCGCCGGCTAGGGCGATGCTTGGCCTCGCCAAGGGCCGGCGACGCTCTGGCAAGGTCACCAACCCCTGACAGCGTCACCAGCCCTCGATGGCCGGTCGTTGATCATGGCCGAGGCCGGCGATCGACCAAAGAAAAAAGAAGAAGAAAAGATAAAGAAAAGAAAGAGAAAAAAAAAAATAGGAGAGAGAAAAATTATTTCTCAAAAATGTTCCAGAAACAAGACACAAGTTTTTCTTGTTTCTTGATTCTGTTCCAAATTTGTTCCCAGGATCAAAAAAATAGATTTTGAACAAAAATGCAAACAAATGCGTTTCTGTTCTTTTTTTGTTCCCCGGAACAAAAAAAAAATAGAAATTGTGTTCATAAACAGGCTCTAGGAACACAAACAAACAACACCGAGGACACCGTCATAAATCTGTTGGTAATTAAAAAGATGACCATTATAAAATTATGAAGAGTTTATGAAGTAATAAATCAAAAGTTATAAAGTCATTAGACAATCGTTTTAAAGCTGTTAGAAAGCCGTTATATGGTCGTTGTAAAACCATTACAAAAATGGTGACTTTAATAACGGTCTAATTTCTAATATATATTACAGTCATCATTTCTAATAAATATTTCAAAACTACTAGAATATCTAACAATCCCCCACATATTTCAATAAGTTTTGAAAAGAAAATATATAATAATGTTGGGTTATTGGAGAGTAATGCATCGAAATTGGTGCTTATTAAGCTATCAACTAGCCATAGAAAAAATGAAATATAATTCATGAAAATCATTGGTGAAATTTGAAACTTTTATGAACCAAGACTTTCGTTTTGTGAATTATAATTTTCATCAATCACATTACACTCCCACAAACTTTGTTATTCAAATGTAGTTTTGCACTAATATGCCATGTGCATGCTTAGTCTATTCATAAGTACTTTAGAGATTATCGCCAATAGGAGCGGCCCTAATTCCATCAAGTGTATTCTGCAGCTTAATACATCACTAACAATGACTATGGAATTTTATTAAAAGCTTAGTTTAACCTCTTTTTCTTTACCGTTTTGCACTATTTCACCTTATGAGAAACACAAAAGTTTTAATAGTGCACTAGATCAACAAATGACTTGTTAATTCCCATATGAAACTAATTCATGAGATTGCCAATCACATAGATTGGGTTACCATCACTCTTTTTATCTTCAATTGGATTCCATTCCCCTTGACGTATAGTCAAATGATTGACCAAAATCAATTCTGACTTAACATAATCAATCGATATAAATCCTTTTTTTAAAATTATTTTACAACATCACGTCTTAGCCTAACATCTCTTTTTACCATTGAAAGTTCTATTCTTTGCAATGGCTATTGTTTTTTGGCAATCACAATGTCTAGACATAGGTGTCGTTTCATTTCCATAGAAAACATACGCTAAGAAATTTCTCAACTACTTAGCCTCAATCTTAATATGAGTTTGAGAAATTTTTCTTCTTCCCAATAACTTGAGTAGTTACTCAATCACCAATATAAATATTTTCTTCTCCTTCCTTACTAGAGGTTAGGAGGATAAAGCATTATGTTTTTAGCATATATGCCTAGTAGCACCTGAGTCTACCTCCAATTTTTTTTTTCTTTTTTTGCATTTGCCAAAATATTGGCTTGGAAAATGACTATTATAATGACATCATCAGAGCATCAGCTTCAATCAAGTCAAATTTTGGTTTAGTAGGATTTTCATTTCTTCCATAATTTTTGTTTGGCTGATTTCAAAGTTACATCATCTCCGCCAAGGTTGAACACATATCTTATAGTGGATTTTGTCTAATATAAATTCGAGATCCAGTTATCCTTTTAATATAGCGAAAAATTCACTATGTATGATGACCTAATTTATGGTTCCTCAAATCATATAAAAATCCAATCCAAGAACACCTTCACCAATTTATTTCTAAGTCAAAATTGACGTGTTCAAGCTTGTAGTGATTTCATAGGTATGATACGATGGTTTTGAGGTCTTGTTTTGAGCCTGACTGGGGTGTCATGCACCTTGTCAACCACGAGATCCCTAATGACCTAATCGAGTATGTCAAGAAGGGTGGGGAGGTGTTCTTCAACCTTCCAATTAAGGAGAACGAGAAGTATGCCAATGACCAGGGCTCCAAGTAGGTGGGACGCGTGGAGAAAAATAGAGGAAGCATCATCTAGTTTTGATGTCCTTCTTCTTTGAGAAAGAAAGAGAAAAGGCTTTGAATAAAAACAGAGGAAGCATCGTTTAGGTTGGGCGTTGTTCTTCTCTGAGAGAGAAAGAGAAAAAGCCCTGAAAATTGAAGTGATGAGAGAGAAACTTTCAAGCAGGAGTTTGGTATTTACCACCTTGTCCTCTTTTTTTTGTCACCAAGCTGAGCCAAGCCAAGCCAGCCAATTGAGAAACAAAACATTTATATTTTCCAGCGGATTCCACTCACAGAACACATGTCAAAATTTAAGTGGCACATGCACGTCATGTCAGCGGATGACATGATGTGCTCATACCATTAAATATTTTCTCTAAGTTTGGACATTCTCACTGATGATACTTGCACTAAATGTCATCCAAAAGTCATTCCATTATCTTTGTTTTTTAATCACTTTGCCTTTATCCTAGGAATCAAGTTTAGCATGCCTTTATCCTAAGAACTGAGTTTAGCAGGTCCTTCAAGACACTTTCCTCTTTTGTCTGGATGTCCTATCTTTTTCAATCTTCCGCACCATATTCCAAGAGTTCATATTCACTAGCTCTCTCTCTCCCTTCCTTGCCTTGGAAGAATTCCAGGATTTCCTTGCGTTGATCCTTTACTTTCTAAATTCACATTCTCGAATCCAATTTAAATTGCCTTCCCATTCCCTTCACCAACTTCACTTCCAACCCTATCTCTTTCCAACTCTCTCTTTCCACAAGAAAAGACAAAAAAAAAAAAAAAAACATTGATATCGACTCACCAGCTCCATTTCAATGGTCCTTGTCCTCATCCTAAGTCTTCACTAAATTTGTCCCTATAAAAATCTCGTTCCTTTTTTGATCCCATTAACAGTAGACCCTTCGAATCGGGATCGAGAAAGAAGCCCACAAGCAATCAGTTTTTGGTGTTTTGATAGCAACCCAATCATACCTTACAAGAGTTTTTTTTTTTTTTTTTTTTTTCAGTCCTCAAGTTTGACTTTCCTAGTTCACTATAATAATCCATTACCTTCTTTTTCTCCTCTTTCTTTGGCAAGTCATCTTCAATTGGAAAAAAGAGAGAGAGAGAGAGAGAGAGAGAGAGAGAAATATTTGCTAAACATGTGTAATGACCCACCAACCAGCAAGCAAACAGAAAATACAATAATGGGGAACATCTTCAATTTTGATTCCCCTCCTTCCACTGATTCCCCTATTTACATGCTGCTGCCGCCATCACCACCGCCACCGCCACCGCCGCCCAAGTTCCCCTTCATCTTCCCATGCATCGAGTCCCCGTTCCTCCGCGATCCTTCACCATTCTTCTCACTGAGCCTCCTCTCTACCCCACTCCCAACCAACTCCTTCTTCCAAAACTTCGCTCTCAACAATGGCGACCAAGCCCAGTACATCCACCCCTACCTCATCAAGCCCTCCCCATCCTCTATCTCCGTCTCGTTCCCTTCTCGCGTCGCCACCTCCACCTCTTTGTACCAAGTCTTCAACGCTAACCTCACCATCTCTGCCGTCTCAAGTGACAATGCTGTGCGCAACTCGTCTTTGGAGGCTCTGTGGCATGTGATCTCCTCATATAGCGACCTCGGCGTCACGCTGGACTTCGCGGCTTCGAACCTGAAGTTCGTCCTCATTCGGGGGAGCCCCTACTTGACCTGCTTGGTCAACCGTCGGACCGAGGTTGCGATCTCCACGATTCATGCAATCCTCTCACTATCTTCGAACAGTAGTTGCACCAAGCATACTTTGAAGCTCGACAACAATCAGACTTGGCTTGTTTACACTTCCTCGCTGATCAGTTTCAGTCACAGACTCAATACAATTACTTCCAGAAGGTTTTCAGGGGTTATTAGGATTGCTTATTTGCCCGACGGTGGATCATTTAGGGAGGAGGTTTTGGATAAGTTCAGTTCTTCATATGCTCTGTCTGGTGATGCAGTGTTGACTAGGCCATTTTGTTTGAAGTAAAAATGGGAGAAGAGAGGATGGGGGGATCTACTCATGCTCGCGCACCCACTGCATGTTTGACTTTTGTCTCGCGAGGATTGCCGTGTCACTGTGTTGGAGGATTTTAGGTATAGGAGTATCAATGGTGATCTTGTTGGCATGGTTGGAGATTCCTGGGTGTTGAGATCTAATCCTATCTCTGTTACTTGGCATTCATCATAGGCATCAAGGAAGAGTCACACAATGAAATCATTCAAGCCCTCCGTAGGGATGTGGCGTCCCTTAATCCAACCGCAATAACGGCAAAATCATCTTATTTTTATGGGAAATTTTTTGCTAGAGCGGCGAGGTTGGCTTTGATTGCTGACGAGGTGTGTTATCCTAAAGTTATCCTGACCATCAGGAAATATTTGAAGAGCACCATAGAGCTATGGTTGGATGGGACTTTTAGTGGTAATGGATTCTTGTATGATGCGAAATGGGGTGGGATTATCACCAAGCTAGGATCGACCAATCCTGGTGAAGATGTTGGCTTCGGGTTGTACAATGCTCATCACTATCATTTAGGGTACTTCCTTTATGCAATTGCTGTTCTTGCAAAGATTGATCTTGCATGGTGAAGGAAGTACAAGCCTCAAGCTTATTCACTGATGGCAGATTTCATGAACTTGGGGAGAAGATCAAATTCCAATTATCCGCATTTGAGGTGCTTCGACCTGTACAAATTGCACTCTTGGGCTAATGGATTGACTAAATTTGCAGATGGGTGGAATCAAGAGAGCACTAGCGAGGCTGTGAATGCTTACTATTCAGCTACTTTAATGGGATTAGCCTACAAAGACACCCATCTTGTCACTGTCGGGTTGACGCTCATTGCAATGGAAATTTAGGCAGCTCAAACATGGTGGCATGTTAGAGAAGGCAATAATTTATATGAGGAAGACTTCACTAGGGAGAACAGGGGGGTGGGTGTTCTATGGGCTAACAAAAGGGACAGTGGTCTTTGGTTTGCCGATGCGGAGTAGAGAGATCGTCGCCCATCACTGAGGTTCTATTCTCAGATATCCAGTTTGTGAAACAGCTGGTGGATTGGATATACCCATCACTGAATAGGGAGGGAATTGAAGGATGGAGAGGATTTGTGTGTGCCTTGGAAGGGATTTTTGACCAAGGTAGTGTGTTGGAAAAAGTGAGGAGCTTGAGCGGTTTTGATGATGGGAACTCTATTTCAAAAAGTACTATTGGTTTGGTCACTATCGTCACTAAAATTGTTATTTCAAGGACTGATTTAATTGCTTTAATGAGATATTCTATTTGGAGTATTCATGTACTTATGTGAGGATTGCTTTGTGCCCTGTGTATCTATCTTCAAAATAAAATGATTCACTAGCTCTGCTTCTCTCTATGACCCTTCATTATTGTCTCACATTGCTACAATTACATTATTCACTTTGTCGAACATTTTCATGCTTTTAAGATGCTCGTTGATATAAGTTAAATTTCTTGCATTTTGTTTCAATAAATCAGTGACGAGTTCGGTGTATTATGTGCTTTGATGCCACTTTAGGACCCCATGGAATTCAATTTAGAATCGGTCCATTGGTAAAAAGAAATAAATCACATCTCGTAATTTCACCGAATGTTATTGTCTCAAACCTTGGGAATAATTTCCGATAGAATCAATTTCTTTTCGATTCAATAATGACTACGGAAGTCTTATATCTTATGTTGACCGGTCACTTTAATTCTTGAACTTTTTATTCGATCACTTATGTCTTAAAATTTATTTCAGTTTGTCGTTTGAGTACTTTTGTTATCGAGTTAGTTTTAAATGGAAGGAAACTTTATGTGGATTTTTTTTTCCCTGAACTTTTCATTTTTTAGACTCATGGTGATGATGCGGCATTGGTGAATGTCATACGACAAAAACTCGACAAAAACAGTAGAAGAAGAATAAAAAATACAAAAAAAGATGGTGGAGGAAGCTGGAAGTGTGCGTAGATCTTTTTTCTTTTTTCGCTTTGCCATCGGAGAGGGTCATAGCCCTCGCTGCAAGGAAGAGCAAGGGGCTGCTTGCCCGGTGGTGGCAAATGGCGTCGCCACCATTACGAGAGTGATTTTTGTTGTATTGTAGCGGGATAAGAATAACGCAAATTTCATAATTTTCGTACGGTGCTAATTTGAATATAATAATTTTTTTCACCCACTCAAGCATAAAAAATTTAAAAGATCAATCATTTGAGTGTCATCAGCGATTTGTCTTGTTAGAAAGTCCAACATAGAGCTGAACATCTATCGTGGCTTTACCGACTTTGACGTGGACAATTTTTGAACAATTTTTTCTTTCTTTCTTTGCCTTTTTTAAGGGTTAGCAAGGGTCATTGGTGACCGTCACTGATTGTGAAACCCTCACCGAGCGCTGGCAAGGGCATTCGAGGCTTCACTTGTGGCCATGATGCCCTCGCCTAGGGCCTTTGCATCTGAGGGCAAGGTAGCCGTCACCTAGATATGGGCGAGGGTTTCGCAACCGGTAAAAGTTGCCAACCTTGAAAATAAGAAAAAAAAAAAAGAAAATTAAAAAAATTAAAAAAATTAAAAAATTAACTACATCAAATGAGAAATTAATAAAAAAAATTCACATATAATAATTTATAAATAATCGATTTTACTTTGATATAACACCTAAGTGACGGAAAAAAAAGTTATAGTACTCGATTAAGTATTGTATAAAAATTATAGCCCTTTCGTCGTTTTTCTCTTTATCGTAACTATTGTTGCTCTACGAAATTTTGCCATAAGTCAATACGTGCGTCGTCCCAAAATTTCCGATGGATGTCGGACGAACATTTTGCTGATGATGGCAGGTGGAATGTCCGATCGATGTCTCGCACGTGCCGGACGAGCACTACCGGCGCCGGAGGTATGCGACCTCCAACTTTCTGCTCCCCAACTTTTGGACATCCCACCTGGTCCAGTCCACGCAAAACGGACCCGAACGGGCCGACCAAGACGGGCCTCTTCAGCCTACACCTCGACTGGGCCGACGACAAGCGGACATCTGAGGTCTAGGAGTTTGATCACCTGATCGTTTCCGCGGGACGCTAGTTCTATCGCCCGCTGGTCTTCTACTTGATTTTTGGACGATGGCTTTTCTTGTCCTCTATTTCTTGTTTCGGTGGTTCCATCAGAGCGAGTTTATTCAAGAAATAAAATTACTTTCATGTACTGGCCATAAATATGTGTCCCTGATACTTGCAAAAATACCAAAATTGTAATTTTTTTTAATTAAGTCAATTTAATCTTAAATATTTTCATATTGATTCTAATTTTGATCAAAAATTGTTAATATGGATGCCGAACGATCAAGTAGCACAGCTGGCATTAGAGTGGACCTTTTTTTAAATTAAAAAAAAAACTTTTTTGATTTTTTTTCTTCCTTTTTCTTTCTCTACTCCTTCTGCCAATGGCTGGTTTCCGACTATTTAACTTCATCCATTTATTTGAACCCTAAATAGAATACAACAAAGGGAATGACTTACCATTCTAAGGCTCTGTTTGTTTCCTTTCAAATAATTAATTTGATAAAAAAATATTTTTAATCTTCTCTTATTCTAATATTTAATTCGTGTAAATCTATGGTGTAGTTCATATTTAGATGCACTAAGCTATTACAGATATTTTATTTTTATGATAAAAAAAAGCTCTTATTCTAATCAATCAATGTAAATTTTGGTGAGTGATTAAAGATTTATTAAGGTATGATTTTAAATAAGTTCATACATATATTTTTTGTAAAATAAATCAAAATCCACAACCTTCGCTTCTTGAGACGTATGGCGTGTGCCTTCAATTGCTGTCAGAGCTTTAACTATAATGGGGCTTAAAAGAAAAACATGGAAAAAAACACGACATAAACGACAAAAGAACATTGGCCTCGAAAGACTAAAAATATATCAAACGCTTTGATTCCAAATATGTTGTCCTCTTCGACCAAAAAAAAAAAATGTTGTCCTCAAGGACGACCTTATATTGTATGTTGTGAAAAGCTAAGTGATCAAATAATAAAATAGAGAGAACAAGAAAATAAATTGAACATCAAATTTATATAATTTCGTCATAGTGACCTATATGCATGGGGAGAACAGCAACGGATTTCATTATAGATCACGCCATACAACGAGGATTACAATCACATTTGAGTCATTCAAACACTTTTAATGCTTCCAAAATCTCAATTACATTCAATAACTCACCAAAATATCCAGCCCCACAGAACACGCACAAAGTTGGGCTTGAACTGTCTCTATTGCAGCGCCCCGTTCTCTTACTTCTTCGGACTAGCAAAACTTACGAATTGTCTTATTCGAACAGAATATATATGGGTGCCCCTATATTTTGTCTTTATCCTGCCATTTTAATAGGAAGAGCCACCGTGCCGCAATTTGATAAAGAAAAGGCAAGCACCGTCGGGATTATCTTCATTCGGTCAAACCTTAATATTTATCCGGCCAAATAAAGACAAATCTCCACGTATACATTTATACTATGGAGCACGGACACATTGCAGGTGCTTTCGTGTCGTGTTCGACACGTGTTGACGTGTCTGACACATTTGGACATGCGGTCAACGCATGTCGGATTTTCCGACACGTGGTCAACTTTTCTCGACACGTTTCGATACATGTGTCCGGAAAACGATGAAGGGTGGAGGTGAGGGCGAGGGAGCAGAGATGAGGCCGCAAGCAACAGCGAACCCACGACAGCAAGAGATGGTGAGAGAAAGAGCAGAGACTGAGGGGAGGGCCACTATTGTGATAGTGCGATGGATCGGTGACGAGGTTGCAGCTACGAGGGATGAAGGGCCGGAGGCCAGGCAGTGAACAATTATGATGAGGACTGAGAGCAAGTAGAGATCGAGAGGAAGAGGAGAGGAAGGGGATCGTGCGGTGAGGAGGAGGAAGAGAAGGAGGGTGCTGGCTAGGATTTTTGAGAAGGAAACTCAAAAAGAATAAAAAAGAGACGAGGGAAAGAAGGGAGTGGGGGTTGGGGGTGGATCCCCCGAGGAGATTTTTTTTTTTAATCGAAAAATAAATAAATGAGATTAAAAAGTAATTTCAAAAAATAAAAGTATTGAATGTTGAATGATGATAAATTTTTATCATTGTAGAAGATTATGGATTTATTTAAATAAGTTGAATCTAATTTCTTGTTAGTCATTAGTTTCATCAATAACTTTTGTTAAAGTTAGAAACATGTCTCCAAACATGGATACGCATTAACTATGAATATATCTTTCGAATTTCCAATGAATAGATTTATTAATATCATTAGTGTAAATTCATTGCATGCTCTTTTTTTAATTAATTAATTATTTATGAATTTGAATCGAATTAAGTAAAAATAAAAATATTCATTTAATATATATAACATATCTTAACATGTCGGAATTTTCTATTTTTGAGAAATGACGTGTTGTGTCATGTCATATGTTTGTGTCGCATGTCGGTGCTACTTAGCATCTATATACCCTCCTAGAGATTCTTTGAATTTCTTTCCTAACAAATTGGGTTAACAAACCAATCTACATCAGGTTGGGTTCTGTATAATGACTCAAACCCAAAGCATAATATCAACAAAAATCCCTCTGCAATAGTTGCACACATCATAACTGGTGTTATGAGAAAATGCAGAACTAGAACAATGTCCCCCAAAGTGCGTTTAACCAATTTTAATTGGACCTAAGGACAATTATCACTTGTTATTAAAATAAACCGTTTGGTTCTTGAAAAAGCTATTGCTCGAAATAGAACAAACCACACCGTGATACTTGACGAGGAGCCTCGATACATGCATTAGACAGAATCAATCTATAGATAAAGTTAAGTGCTAACTGACTATTTGTTCAACAATTGTTGCCTTGCCAAGGGGAAATTAAAGGATGATGGCAATGGAGAATTTGGTTGCACACGTGGTATGTGATCAATGTCTTAACTTAATCATACAATACCCACCAGAGAAACTTGGAAGATACCAACCAAATTTTACCCTATGCGATGCAAAACATAGTCCTAACAACTGATTATAGTAATGCTACTGTCCCTATGCAGGAATAGTCAATTTCTTGTACTAAACGTTTGCCTCGCTCAATTGCGAACGTGAAGTTCCCAATCTCTGAGCTTTATTCAATTAAAGAACCCACTATAGAGCACCATCATCAGCAACAAGAAGGCACTGTCGCTCGACTCAACACTGATTCTTCTCACTGTGTTCCCTCTTTATTTGTTTGTCATCAGCTGGCTTCCAGATATCCAACCATCGATGGTGTTGAAAAGAAGAGAGCAAGTGGAGAAGAGATGCGACGCATTTAGAATAGGTCGATAACCCCAACGGCATGTACTATACCAACGTGAATTGACCTTCGATCATTGATCAGCACAACTATCCGAAATTTGGATTCCCGACACTGAGTTCTTGAAGGGAGGGTGGAATCCTAAAGGGCGTGAGCTCCCTCAGTTCAACGCGGGACAATTCTTGGAGATGGTTTGAGGGAAATCGATCGTGTTTGTTGGCGATCAGATAGGATGGAACCAACTGCAGCCATTGTTATGTCTCCTGGGTGGCGTAAGTGCTCTCAACGTCACTTAGCGCGTGCATGACAAAATTTCTGTTTCTTTAATTTTTTTTTTCCTTGAAAAAGGTTTGAAACAAAAATTTATTTGATAACCCAATTTCATTTTCTTATTTTTGGAATAGATTTCTATTCTAGAAATAAATTTGGAGTAGAAATGAGAAACTAATTTTTTAGCATTTCTATTTCTGGAACAAAATTGAGAAATAAAAATTCTTCTCATAATTCACTCTCGTCACTGGCCGCTGCCCACTGCTGCCATGGGACGCCGACTGCCCACCACCAAACGCTAGCCGTAGCCCCCTAGAAATAAAATTTTATTCTGTTATTAAACAAATTTCTGTCTCAGAAATAGAAATTTTGAGTTATTATCAAACGTGTTTCTTTACTTAAAAACTCGTATAGGAAATAGAAATTGTGAAATAGATTTCTAGTCAAAAATTGATTTTTGGAATAGAAATGTTATCATGCGTGCTCTTAATTTCTTGGCTTCCGTAGCATTTGCATTTAAGGACCTCCTTTGGCTAGTAAACTTATTTGCATAGTGACTAATGCTTCAGCTGTTGTCACGGGTCGATAGTTCCTTGGTTGCGAAATAACTCATGCGGCAGCTATTAAGCCGAAAACACCAAGCCATTCTTCCTCCTTTAGTTATTCATAAGATCAATACGGCAAATTTCGTTTTTGTACTAAATCATAGCCCACCTAGTATACCTCAGGAATCCAGTCCATAGAGCGAGATAGCATATCACTTTGGGCATAATAACTAGTTTCAACCTGTCATGATATTATCATGAGAGTGACATCAACTCTCGACCAGTTTGTGCACGAGGGATGAACCCGCATTTAGAGCTCCGTAGGATATATTCATTCTATCCTAGAATATCTAGTACCGACCGTCCTGGCGCAACTCTCATGGAGTAGTTGTGCAACTCTCATGGACTAGTTGTATTCATCCCCTTTGCATCAATATCTCTTCAAGCAGTAACCCCATCATCCACTCATAAGGGCACACGGGTATGGAAAAAATTATGGATTGTGACATTCTTTCCTACTCATTTCCGCAACACCCTCATCATGGGATGTTCTATTACTTCCTTGTGTTTTCCAACCATCGATACCATTCCCTGGGACTTACATAGATGGCAATGTTTGTCTACCAAAATAGGCCACCTTGCTCCACTAGTAGCTTCCCTCAATTAACACTGATTGCAAATCTTCAGTCACTTGTGCTCCCTGACAAGTATGGCATCCCCAGCCAACTATGCTCCCTTGGTAACACCTTCTTTCTCCTAATTAACTCCTCCTGATCTCTGTAGACCAATGGAGGGTTCTCCCCTTGTTGGAAATGTGATAATAGACCTCTTCTTAAGATTCATCGATTGATCCAGGAATGTTATCCTTATCTAGTGAGCAATCTAGTCCCTTCCTGTTCCCCATTGCCATCCTAGAAGGTAGAGGAGAGCCGCACATTGTTCGATCTCTCTTGGCCCTAACAATCAATCTCCGCCCTCATAGGCTTTCCCTAAATCAACCACCTACTGGAGGGATCCTACTCTGACGTCATTTGTCACGAGTCGACAGTTTCTTAGCCGTGGAATAACCTATATGGCGCTTGGCGAGCCGAGAACACCAGCTCAACCTTCCTTCTTTAATTATTCTTAAGAATAGTATAGTGAATTGCATTTCCAATTTGGATTGTACCATGCCCATATAGCTTGGGCATTCAACATGACAACTAGTTTCGATCTACCATGGTCTCATCAAGAGAGCTGGATTAACTCTCGACCAGTTTGTGCATGAGAGGATGACATTGCCTTCAGAGCTTCATAGAGATATATTCGTTCTATCCTAGAACTACTTGCACCAATTGTCCTAACGCTACTTTCACGGACTAATTGTTTTCATCTCCTCTATATCACTCACCCTTTGTCCAATAATCACATGCTCTATTCACAAAGGCACATGAGTATGGGAGAATCACGGATGGTGACATAAACATGCAAGGTTGTGTTCAATAGTTTTTCAGTGATGATGATTCAAATTGAAGCTAATTATGTAGGTCTTGGTTCGGACGCTAGCACATTTGCTCTTGAAAATGGCATTTCTCTAACTTCTCTAGGAAAGAATGTGGCCGAAATGAAGAAGTCTTTTGTTTCTAATGATGCATAATTCTAGATTTGGAAATGGGGATTAGAATTTTTTATTTTTTTTTTTTTGTTAATGCTCTAAGAAATAATGAGACTATTTACGGGCGACATAATAAAGCTCAAAGGACACGATTTCGAGTTCTACTTAACTCAAGTAGAGGAGTTCAGGGTGGCCGAAAGGGAGGGAATCGCGAGGGACTTGACATTTTGACATCTAGATATCATCGAGGCCCGATCCTTAGACCGATGGATGCCTCAATCGACGCGGTTGTTTGTCGGATTGGAACATGACGGTGGCCGATTGCGAGCCCTGGTGCATGCCTGGTCCTATCGACATGCGGAATCGATTTCTTTTTCCATTTTATGAAGTCAGAATGTCGAGTGCCTCTTCGGGTCAAAAGAAGGGAGCGTGATAATGACGATGGGGGGAAAAATGAACCCTTTCGTCCACACTTGAATACTTATAACATGCATCATATTTCGAGAGCACAGAATTTCATATGATAATCAATCCACATATATCAGTAAAATCTATATCGGTAACTCTAGTAATAGAATTCTAAAATCCATGCGATATTCGAATCTGGTAACAATAGTTACTCAAGTTTTTCTCTTTAATTGATGCTGTTGTAATATAATACGCGAAAACGACAGCATCTTACAATTTACGTCAACGCAAAATCGCTAGATAAATAAATGAGAAATAATAAGAACACTAGAAATTTACGTACTTCGGTCCAAATATTGGTACCTACATTCACGGGAAGAGCCAGCAATAAATAATTCACTATAATCGAAAAATCAAAGTTTACAATCACTCATACGCTTAAGTATTTCCCACATCTAGATTTAACAACTCACTTAAACATAAACTTACGGCACAAAATTATTACACGTTCAAGCTCAAAGCAAAATACTTTACATACGCCAAAATCAAAAACTCCGGCGTTCATTTTTGGTCCATGTACGTAAATCTTCGCGATCCTTGGAAAGCTTCGCGTGGCTTCAAGGAAACTTGCGGCTTCAGATATCTTGGACGTGCGGCTTCGTAGGGTTTCGGCAGTCCACACACGCACGAAAAGAACGGAATCGTATTCTGTTCTTATCTATGTGTGCCCAATGGTCAAACTTTGACCTTGGGCCCACCAACGTTGCCTTTACGTGCAACGAACTACACTTGCTTTAATATTGCGTGTGCTGGGCCACGAGGATAACAACTTTCGGCAAGCTTCTGAAGAAGAAATTCGTATCCTCTTATACGTGTGTCCACTGGGCCCCACGATCAGCTTCGTTCTTCAGAGATGAACGGCAGGTAACGGAGACTTTACCTTCTTCTTTTTTTTATTCTATTATTTCCTCTTTTATAATCCTTTGTGCAGTCCCACGATTAAATAATAAAAGTTTTATCTAAACGAATTGTGTTTTACAAACGCTCAAACTCGAGTCATAATTTCTCAAACTTAAGTCATAATTTAACAGATGCTTTCCTGCCGAGCCAAATTGTGTGACTTGCCCTTTTTCTTTTCCAAAGGGAAATAAAAGAAGGATTGGAGTTTGAACATCCTCGACGATTATACTTGCAGTAAATGTCGTTCAAAAGCCATTCCATTACCTTTTTTTAATCACTTTGCCCTTGTCCTAAAAAACAAATTTAGCAGGTCCTCAAGGCTTTTTCCTCTCTTGCCTGTACATCCTATCTGTTTTTAATCATCCACACCATCTTCACTAACTCTGTCTCCCTTCCTTGCCTTCGAAAAATTCTAGGAGTTCCCCGATGTTGATCCTTTACTTCCGATTCATATTCCCAAATCCATTTTAAATTGCCTTCCTTGTCCCTTCCTGAGCTTTACTTCCAATCCAATCCCATTCCAACTCTCTTTCCACTCGAAAAGACAAGAAAACATCGATATCGACCAGCTCCATTTCCATCGTTCCCGTCCTCATCTCAAGTCTTCATTTAATTCCTCTTGGTAAACACCTCCTTCCCTTTTTGATCCTGTCAAAAATAGACTCTCAAGACGGAGAAAAAGCCAGTGAGCAATCAATTCCCGGTGATTTGGCTGCTACCCCGTTGAAAACATCATACCTTAAAAAGTTCTTTCACCCCTCAGGTTTGATTTTCCTACTTCATTGTAATAATTAATTTCCATTTTTTTTCTCAATTTTCTCTAGTGAGTCATCCCTAGTTGAGGAAAAATAAAACGAAAAAAGAAAAAGAAAACAAGGAAAAATCTGTTAAACGCTGGTAACGAACCCACCAACCACCAAACATATAATTAATTTAATTAATGGGGAAGAGATTTCTGCGAAAAGTCGAAATCTTTTTCTGCGAGCCTTTTCGCAGACACCATCCTTCTTCTCCTCCTCCTCCCCCACCACCTCCTCCTCCTCCTCCTCCTCCTCCATCCCCACCACCTTCGCCACCGCCGTCGCCGCCACCGTTGCCCCCCACGTCTCCGTTGAAGCCCAAGTTCCCCTTCATCTTCCCACGCACCGAGTCCACGGTCCTCCCCGATCCTTCTCCCTTCTTCTCACCGAGCCTCCTCTCCGCCCCGCTCCCGACGAACTCTTTCTTCCAGAACTTCACTCTCAACAATGGCGACCAGGCTGAGTACATCCACCCCTACCTCATCAAGCCCTCCCTATCCTCTGTCTCCATCTCGTTCCCTTCTCACGTCGCCTCCTCCGCCTCTTTGTACCAAGTGTTCAACGCCGACCTCACTGTCTCTGCCGTTTCGGGCGACGATGCTGTAGGCGGTGTGGTGCTGGAGGCGCCGCGGCACATAATCTCATCGTACAGCGACCTCAGCGTCACGTTGGACTTTGTGCTCGTCAGGGGGAGCCCTTACTTGACCTGCTTGGTCAACCACGGGATGAAGGTTGCGATCTCAACTATTCACGCGATCCTCTCACTCTCTTCGAACAATAGCCGCACCAAGCATACTTTAAAGCTCAACAACAATCAGACTTGGCTTGTTTACACTTCCTCGCCGATCAGTTTCAGTCACAATCTCAATGCCATTACTTCCGGAAGGCTTTCGGGGGTTATTAGGATTGCTTGTTTGCCCGACGGTGGATCACTTAGTGAGGAGGTTTTGGATAGGTTCAGTTCTTCGTATGCTCTGTTTGGTGATGCAGTGTTGACTAGACCGTTTTGTGTGGAGTACAAATGGGAGAAGAGAGGATGGGGGGATCTGCTCATGCTCGCGCACCCGCTCCACGTTCAACTTTTGTCTCTTGAGGACTGCCGTGTCACTGTGTTGGAGGATTTTAAGTATAGAAGTATCGATGGTGATCTTGTTGGTGTAGTTGGAGATTCCTGGGTGTTGAGATCGAATCATGTCTCTGTTACTTGGCATTCAATTAGAGGCGTCAAGGAAGAGTCACGCGATGAAATCATTCAAGCCCTTCGTACGGATGTGGAGTCCCTTAATCCGGCTGCAATAACGACAGCTTCATCTTATTCTTATGGGAAATTGATGGCTAGAGCGGCAAGGTTGGCTTTGATTGCTGAGGAGGTGTGTTATCTTGAAGTTATCCCGGCGATCGGGAAATATTTAAAGAGCACCATAAAACCATGGTTGGATGGGAACTTTAGTGGTAATGGATTCTTGTACGATGCGAAATGGGGTGGGATTATCACCAAGCTAGGATCGACCAATCCTAGTGAAGATGTTGGCTTCGGGTTGTACAATGCTCATCACTATCATTTAGGATATTTCCTTTACGGAATTGCTGTTCTCGCCAAGATTGATCCTGTATGGGGAAGGAAGTACAAGCCTCAAGCTTATTCACTGATGGCAGATTTCATGAACTTGGGGAAAGGATTGAATTCCAATTATCCGCGTCTGAGGTGCTTCGACCTGTATAAATTGCACTCCTGGGCTGGTGGATTGACTGAATTTGCGGATGGCCGGAATCAGGAGAGCACGAGCGAGGCTGTGAATGCTTACTATTCAGCTGCTTTAATGGGATTAGCCTATGGAGACACCCATCTTGTTGTTGTCGGGTCCACGCTCGCTGCAATGGAAATACAAGCAGCTCAAACATGGTGGCATGTTAGAGAAGGCGATAATTTATATGAGGAAGACTTCACTAGGGAGAATAGGGTGGTGGGTGTTCTATGGGCTAACAAAAGGGACAGTGGTCTTTGGTTTGCCGGCGCGGAGCAAAGAGATTGTAGGCTTGGAATTCAGGTTTTGCCTCTATCGCCTATCACTGAGGTTCTATTCTCAGATGTCCAGTTTGCGAAACAGCTGGTGGATTGGACATACCAGGCACTGAACAGGGAGGGAATTGAAGGATGGGGAGGATTTGTGTGTGCCTTGGAAGGGATTTTTGACCAAGGTAGTGCGCTGGAAAAAGTGAGGAGCTTGAGCGGTTTTGATGATGGGAACTCTATTTCGAATCTTCTGTGGTGGATTCATAGTAGAGGTGATGAAGAAGAGACAGGATGTAGGGATGGAGGAAAGTACTGTTGGTTTGGTTACTATTGTGACTGAAATTGTTATTTCAGGGACGGATTCAATTGCTTTAATGAGATATTTTATTTGGAGTATTCATGTACTTATGTGAGGATTGCTTTGTTCCCTGTGTATCTATCTTCAGAATAAAATGATTCACTAGCTTTGCTTCTCTTTGTGACCCTTCATTATTGTTGCACATCACTTCAATTACATTATTCACTTTGACGAAAACTTTCTTGCTTTTGACATGTTCATTGATATCAATTAAATCTCTTGCACCCTGTTTTAGTAAATCGGTGATGAGTTATATTGCACGCACGTGTTTCTCGGTGCATTGTGCGCTTTGATGCCACTTTAGGAGCCCATGGAATTCGATTTAGAATCTGTTCATTGATAAAGAAGTAAATCATTTCTCATAATTTCACCAAATCTTATTGTCTCTAGCCTTGTGAATAATTCCTGATAGAATTTATTTCTTTTTGACTGAATAATGACAACGATTAGATCTTATGTCAACTAGTCACTTTAATTCTAAAACCTTTTGTTAGATTATTTATGTCCTAAAATCCATTCTAGTTTGTCGTTTGAGTCCTTTTGTTATCAAGTTAGTTTTAAATGGAAGGAAAGTCTACATGGAATTCTTTCTTATGAACTTTTCATTTTTTTGGACTCATGGTGATGATGCGACACTCGTGAATGTCATATAAAAAAAAAGTCGACAAAAGGAATAGAAGAAAAAAAAAAGTGGAGGAAGCTAGAAGCGTGTGTAGGATTTTTTTTCCCCCGCTCGGCCATTGGAGAGGGTCATAGCCCTCTCTGCAAGAAAGGGCAAGGGGCTGCTTGCCCGGTGGTGGCAAGTGGTGTCACCACCACTATGAGAGTGATTTCTGTTGTATTGTACTTGGTAAGAATAATATAAGTGTTATTACTTTCACAAGGTGTTTACTTAAATGTAATACTTTTTCCCCTCATATGAGTGCCACAAAATTAAAAAATTAATCATTGCAGTGCCATCTGTAATGTCTTTGAGAAAAATCCAACATTGATGTCTATCGTCTAACGTGACGTCGCCAGCGTTGACATGAATAATTTTATAAATAATTTTTAATATTTTTTTCCTTTTTTATTTGCCATTTTTTAGGGCTGACGAGGGTCATCAGTGACCCTTGCTAGCTCGACCTCGGCCACGAAGGCCTTCTATGACATCAAAGTCATTGCTCAACAAAGTTGTGCACTCTTGGGCACCAAGCTCACCACCGTACCATATCACCCTGTCACTGCACCACCTCACCGCACGACGCCTCGCCACCTCGTTGCCGTGTCACTGTTGCACGGCTACCTTGCCCCGTCACTCGGCCTAGCCGAGTGCTCTCCAATTGGCCGCCAACTATGGCAAGATGAGGCAGTAAAATTGCGGCCAAGTCTTCAGCCCCAAACTCACGTAACCTCACCCAGCTGGCTTCTCCTTGTGCTGTCGCGAGATGTGGCAATCAATTGTTGACCACGCCCATGAGGCGGTGAAAGAGGTAAATGAAAATTTACCCAGCCAAGCCACGTTTCCCTCTAGCTGTCTTCTCCTTGGGCTGCCACGATTTGAAAGTATTGACCAAGACCATGCAAAGGCGGTGAGAAGAGAGAAGAACCGAAAATTTAAATCCAGCCAACCCATGTTCCTTCGTTCATCCCTCAGCAACAGCCAGACGCTCACATTCCGCCCCTCCCTTCCGTCATCATTGTGACCTCTCTCTCCGCCCTTCCCGTTCAGTCCCTTGGCCGTGCAACACCAAGAATCACCGCCACCTTTGCTGGCGACGTGCCCTCATCCCGTCAGCCACTCGTGCCGCCCCGCTGTCCTCAAGCTGCCCCATCAACTCGTCGCGGATCAACGAATGACCAGCCACAACCAGGCTTATGAGACCTTGCCAGAACTGCATTGACACTTGCTTTGAACTAGAGGCAAGTGGATTACTTACCATTTATGCTACATAGGTTGATTTCCATATGTTGAGATCGATTTCCTCAAGTTTTAAGCATATCGATTGATTTCATGTCTAATTGTGCTCGTCGACAGTTTCAGTATACATGTATTGTAAGGATTGTTGAACTTATAGTTCATTGAAACTAAGGATATGGTGTTAGAATGCAAGATGTTGAAATGGGTACTGGTCTGAATTTAATTGACACGAATCTTGGACAGATCCGAGGTTATGACTGTTTTCGGGTCAATTTACTGTAGGCCGAATTTTGCCAATTTTCTGCAGGTTTTTGTAGTACAGATTTGATGGGACCTTTTTCATGAAAGCTGCGTGTTATGCCTTGTTCTGCAACATACTTTAATTTCAGAATTTTTGGACTTTGTATGTGCAAAATATGTTTCAAAAACTATGCAAATCCAAAATTATTTTTATAAGCCCGTTTCCAAACCTTTACTCAGTTAAAGGGTTTTTGATAAATAATTTGGACTAGTGTCCTTCCGCATCTTAAACTATAAGGTGGAATTTTTTCATGATTTTTGGATTTCAATTAGGCATCCAAATTTCTTGAACCTGCTGTAACTTAGCTTCGTGCCCTATTTTGATCCGAAATACAGAAAATTACTAGGACCCTTACAAGCTAAACTGGACCTTGAGTTCCTCATGAAAAACGTTCCTCGGAGTCCCATCCATGTCATGTTAAAGTTCTGTGATTTTTGAAACTGATTTGCTTGGTGAATACCCTTGATTTCTACAGATGGGCAAGCTGCCATTTTTCTGTCGATTTTGGATAAACTCTTGTTTTGCAATCCGTCTTTTGAACTGATACGGTAAACTAAATGTTTGTATCATTTCTCTGATTTTCAAAGGATAATTGGTCATGGATATTGAACTGCTCCTGTGTATTTTACTTAGTGAATGGCTAGTTTAAATTATAAGATTTGAATTGTTGCATCATGGAATGAGTGTGTGATTTGGGAATATTGTCGGTTCTTGGGACGATGATGCTTTGGGTGTTAAAAGGGATGCCTAGAGGGGTAACTGAATTCCTTCGAATGCTTGGGGAGGGGGGGTGTAACATGGATCGCCAAATGTCCTCACAATGCTGAATGGGTGCGAGATACCCGAGGGATAATGGGGTTCTTGGGAAGATGGTGATAATCAATTCACAATGAAGATGATCAATTGCATTTCCAAATTTCATTCAAGCTTTACTGGGTTACTATTTTTCAAAGAAAATGTTTTCTATTTGCTATATTGATTTTGAGAAAGGTTCTCAGGTAAGTTGATATCATAATAATTTTCCGTCTTTTATATTTAAACTTTCTCATGTGCTGTTATTGACTTATGTGGTATAAATAGGTTAGTAGTTTACATACTGAGCTTTGTGCTCACTCGTAGATGATCATTATTTCTTAGTTTAGTAGCATTTTGGGAAGACTAGATTAAGATTTTGGATGTGCTGTGGGTGGAGGACAAATGTCATAGTACATACATGTATCCAGGTCAGAATGATGCAGCTATCGGAGCTTTTGGGTGTAGTATAAAGTAGTGGTACTTTTGCTTATCCTCCAATGTACTCCAACCTTGTCACTTAAAATATATATATAAAATGAAAGTGCTTTGTTTGATATTTTTGCGTGCGTTGCTTGAAATTAGTGTGTAGTTGATTGTTGTTACACATTTCTACATGCTTAAAAATGGAAAGAATTGGATAGTCATGTTAGTCATGACGTGCTAGGGATGTCACACCCTTGCCAGATTTGGGCGAGTGTTTTGCAACCAATGAGGGTCGTTGGCCTTACAAAAGGCAAAAAGAAATATATTTTTAAAAAATCATAAACAAAAAAAATTAAAAATCCAGGTTGGATGGGAAATAATAAAAAAAATCCACATAGGATGATTTGTTAGAAATAATACTCAAATGATCAATTTATTTTGATATGACATTTAATTAAGAAAAAAAAGTTACAGTACTCAAGTGAGTACTGTAATAAAGTTTTAACTTTGCTCAAATTTTTTTTGCCATAACTTTTTTTTTTTTTTTTGGTAAAATTTTTTGCCATAACTTGATACGTGCATTGTCCCAAAATCTCTGATCGATGTCTCGCACACGCCGGACGAGCACTACAAGTGCTGGAGGCATGTGACCTCCAACTTCTCGCTCGCCAACTTTTGGACAGCCCACCTGGTCCAGTCCACGGAGACGGACACGAGCGGGCCAACCAAGACGGGCCTCTTCAACCTGCTCCTCGACTAGGCCGACAACAAGCGGACATTTGAGGTCTAGGAGTTCGATCGGCTCCACGGGACACCAGTTCTACCGCCTGCTAGTCTTCTACCTGAATTTTGAACAATGCCTTCTCTTGTTGGGCAAGGGAAATTGGAAAAAATGGCTGTCTTCTATTTTTTATTTCGGTGGTTCCATCAGAGCAAGGTTATTCAATAAATAAATAAATTATTTTCATGTACTGGCCATAATTATGTGTCCTTGACACAGGGAAAATTATCAAAATAGTAACCTTTTAAAGGAGCTAATTTAATTTAAAATATTTTTCATATTGGTACCAATTTAGTTCATCTAGTCAATTTTGGCCGAAAATTGTTAACGTGCTGACATAGAATTTTTTGATTTTTTTTCATTCCTTTCTCTTTTTGCTAGTGGTCGGTCATCAACAATTTAACTTCATCCGTTTATTCGAACCCTAAATAGAACACACAAGAGGGAATAACTTACTGTTCTAAGGCTCCGTTTATATCATAGAACCTACTTAAATATGCAATATGACTTAATTAACTTAAATGGTATGCAATGCAATCTTTTTGTATTTTCAGAATAAGGAAAGCAATCAAAATATTCAAACCACTCAATCCAGGTATCATCCAATCGATTCAAATAGGGAAATAGTGTCTAATCATCGACTTGAAATTTCGCGAATAAAATTGCTAAATTAATCTTAAGCCTTAAAGATCAAAATATCAATTATAAAGATTCCCTATAATCAATAATTCCATCTAAAATCCTATAGATTGAATTAAAGATAATGTGCGGTTGCAATTAGGAAATATATCCTAATTTAAGGATGCAATTAGATTGCAATAAGCATAAATTAAGTAGTCAAATATTCAAAATAAATCGGTACCGGGTAATATTACCTAAACATGTGGATTACCTTCCAAATTGGATCGGACGAGGGATCGAGGACGGCTGGCGATGCTCACGACTGGTGGTCGTCCACAGGGAGGCTCGCGGTGGGAATTTGGTGAGATAAGGCGGGATTTGTTGGTGTGCCCGAAGTCCTTACGATCGTCCGTGAGCCATTTTCTGTGTAATGCTCTTCACAGCTCTCTTGTCCATTAAGACCCTCTAATTTGCGGATACGATTTCCAATTCGAATTTGTCAACGGACGACCCCCGAGCGGTGATCGGCAACGCAGGTGGCCGGCTGTGGTTTGGACAGCAGCACGTCGTCAGACTCCACAGGTGACTCAGACGGCAGCGAGCAGCTACCAGCGTTGCGGGTCAAGGCTCAGCTCACGGGCAGTACATATTGCAGCAGCTCGTGCTCATCGCAAAGGGGCAGCGTGGATAGGACGATCGCTAGAACTTATGGGATGCTGCAAATCGAATTGGAAAAAGACTGGAGTTCGCAAAGGAATTTGAGCACCTGCTAGAAAAAGTCTAAACACAAGGAAGTACTAGTCGATGCGTGGTTAAGCGCTAGCTTTGCACGATGAAGCTGCTGGGCTGAGGGAGATGAGCAGATGGAATCGTCATAGTGAACCAAGTGGGGACGTGATCATCTTCAAAGTGTGGATTCTCCTCTAGCAGTATATGAGCCCCTCTTTGGCGTATTGTCCAATGAGGTGAACGAGTTTTCTCCTTGTACCTTCAGAACCTGCAAGAAGAAGGAAGAATAGAAAACTCTTCTCTTTTTCTGGCCGTATGTATCCATATGCGTGCCCCCCCTGCTATCGTGTCTTGTCTCTAGCGAGTCTTCTTTTATAGGTCAAGAATGGGATTGTTTTAGAATATGTCGTTTCCTTTTTTTCAAATTTTTCCTATCTACCGCACCAGATTCAAACTTCCTTTCTCAATATGCATGAAAATTATTTTGCTTGCCCATAACCTCCCGAATATATTGAGATATATGCTCCTATGTGCAATATTTTTTTATTATCTTTCAATATTTCTTCCGAAATCTTCCATTCTCTTATGAAATATATCTCTCAGTATGTATATTGTATGAATATATTAAAGATTAACCAAATATATCAAATCACTATTCCTCATAAGTCAAATTTCGGTCATCAGAGAATAGCAGGCTTAGGCCAATTTCCTCTCGCTGCGGGCTTAATCCAACTCGTCTAATTAAAGTTTAGAACCATCAAGTCAAACCCATCCATCGTTAGTCCAATGTAAATACAATAAAAAAAAATACTCCTAAAACTATATGTTATGCAATTTAATAATTTTGTTTAGGGGTTAAAATTAATCTATAATTTTTAATGCAATAAGTGAATGATCGGATTGTCAAAATTTAGATGTCAACACATTCGTATATCTTTTGTAATATAAATTGAAATCCACGACCTTCACTTCTCGAGACATATGTCGTGCGCTCGCCATCACTTTCAAAGCTTTAACCCTAATGGGGCTTTAAAAAAGAACATGGAAAGAAACACTGTATAAATGGCAAAAGGAACATTGGCCTCTGGCCTCAAAAAGACTAAAAATATATCAGATGCTTCGATTCCAAATATGAAGTCCTAAACGATGACTCATATTTCATGTTGCAGAAAGTAAGCGATCAAATAATAATAAAGATAGAACAAGAAAATAAATTAGATACTAGATTTATGTTGTTCGTCGTAGTGACCTACGTTCAACAGGAGAGCAACAATAAATTTTTTATAGATCAAGCGATACAACACTATTAGGATTGCAAAGCTTCAATTTCACTTAATAGCCCATGCATTGGTTAGCTCTACAAGTTCTTACGAAATAATTTCTCAATATCACAGATAAATTTAACAAATTTTAAACTCCCAAGATTTAAGCTTTGTGGACGCCAAATTTTTAATCAACATTTTAATAAAAAGGTAAAGTATCAGGATTAAAATTTTTGTGATAGGATCATTTTTTTGATTAAAAAGTGTTGTTTTTCATTTCTTGTTCATTGGCTCCATCATTTATGGGTGATTTCTTAACCATATTTATCGAAAATTCAAAAAGTCAAAAGTGGGTCAACTTTTTGACCAAAAAGTTACCCCCGGGTCAACATTTCATTTTTTTTGTATAAAAAGTTCATAAATAGTCCCAATTTCATTTTGGCCAAAAAAAAAGGTTTTAAAAAATCAAAATTTTGACCATAAATCGGCCTCTTAGTGATTAATCACTAAAATGTTGACTTTTAATTAAAATTTTGACCAAAAAAATTTGAAAAAAATTGAAAACTCACAAATCACTTTATTTCAGCTTCAATTTGACTTTGGCCACAAAAATTTCACAAAAATCGATTACGAATATATTTTTTCGAATTCTTTTGGATTTAGGTTTGGAATCAATAAAAAATAAAATTATTCTCTTTTTGGTCATATTTTGACTTAGCTTCTTTTACGACATTTGATCTAGATGTCATTTTAAATCTACTCGTGCAACCAATTTTGTGGTTTGGCATATTGAGGCAAAAATTTCAATTTTTAGCCCTAATAAGGGGTTCCAGTTGATTCTTCATGATTGACAAGATTGTATCTCTAATCAACTAGTTTTCTCAAGGTGAATTCAAATCTGGAGTCAATTTGATGGATTTAGCTTTCTTGAACTTTGGAAAATCAAGCTAATGAGCTTCAATTGATGCAATTCAAGTTGATCCATTTTAGACTAAGATTTAATCTAATAGATTGAGGTTCAATTTCATCATTGACTCTAAATTTATTTTTGACATAAAGTCCGTATCATCATTCTAATGTCAATTTGAATGCATTAAGCCGTCATGAGTGTAGTTAATTAAATCAATTGATATTTTGTTGTATCAATTGAAGTTAATTTCGATCAATTTGGTTTTTGAGGACGGAAATTGGATGAATTGCGCTAATTGACAAGGAATTCTAAATTTCAATCAAGTTGAATAAGTACCAAAAGTCTACAGATCATATTTGATAAATAAAAAATTTATAAACCACATTACATATTACGTTAAAGTTGAGAGATCACATAACTTTAAACAAATTAAAAATTTAAGAATTGCATTGTACATTATACCATAATTCAAGAATCATTCGTGCCATTATAAGTCAATTCAAACTTTGAAGCTAGCAAATGGGATTGAACACCGGAGAGATGTAGACTTTTTTCTGAATTGGGATGCCTGCACGATAACTTAATTTTAGCTACGGAGTAATATAATATTCTGCCACTTGTTAAGTTGACTATAATTGGAAGTAAGATTTTTCAAGTCACTTCCAAAATAAAAAGAAAACAAAAACTACACATTTTAATAAAACCACTTACCTCAAATGGTAAATTTCAAGTTTTCAAAGCTTACCTTCCTTATATAATTATCATTTTTTTTGTCGTATTAGTGAAAATGCCGGCTGAGGAAGCAATGAAGCTACGACGAATGAGTAGTTGTATCATTATTATTTTTTTTTTCCCACATGCTAGAAAAGTCTACCATCTAATCTTGAATGCCATTAATTCAAGAAAGAGTTGTAGTTAGAGTGAACAACATTTCTTTAATCTATACACATTAATCTAAACTTATATCCACCAATCAATGGACTTCATTAACAGGAGAACTTTGAAAAATAAAGTTCACGTTGAGAACGAGTAAAATGCCAAGTCAACTTTGTTTTTTATCGTACATATGTACTTGATTGATGAGAGAAATCAATTTAAGGGAAAAGGGCTCATTCCCTTTAAAAATCCTTAATCTTAGGTTTAGTCTTAATTTTGCTTAATTTTTTTTTTTGTCTCCTAAAAAATTCTCTAACTTTACTTTAGTCCAAAATCTGCTCCCATTCCCAAAAATTGTCACTAATTTCTTCAATATTATTAACATTAAAAGGTTGCTATTGTTACTTAAAAGGTGAGGGTTTTGATGAAAGTAGGTTTTGATTATAAACTTCTAATTGATGTTGATGTTGATAATTCTGAGCAAACTAGTGGCAATTTTTTGACATGTGGGTAGATTAGATACTAGAGTGAAAGTTAGGGATTGTTTTACAAGAAAAAGTTCTGGGTAAAATTAGGATTAAACCTAAAGTTTTAGGTGTTTTGGGTAATTGGACCATCAGGAAAAAAATTTAAAATAAAATTCCATATATATATAAGGATTGATCAACATGATTACTAATTATGAAAGTAGAATTCGAACCCACAACAGAGAATTCAATAGAGACAATGACGTACCGTTCTAACCTAATTCTTTATTCCCCACGCGAACAACCTCGACGAGCTAATAATCTCTAGCAAGAAACGACAAGCCCCATGGACGTTGCTATTCTTGATATTCAGTTGGTGGACAGCGATGTCTCACCAGAAGAGAAAATGGCATATTGGCATTACTTCACTTTGCTTGATTTATTCATGAATTGTTGGCTTTTGTCTTAGCCTCCTCTCATTCTCCTATTTAATATCTAGGCGCATCGAGCTGTTGCATCATATTCTATAGCTAAAAATCCAAGTTTCACGATATATAAAAAGAAAATCTCTCTTATTCTAATCAGTCCACGGGGAAATTTGGTAAGTGATTAGAGATATGCCAACGTATGGTTTTTTTAATATATTCATGCGTATGTCTTTTGTAATATGAAATATATATTTTTGGGAAAATGACACATATAGTCTATGAATATTTGGCTTAATATGCAATGTGGTCCATGAACTTATAATTTGTTCAATGTAGTTCTTAGCCTTTTTATACATGTTCATTTTAGTCCTTGGAGTATATGGAAATGTTCAATGTTGTCTATAATCTTGAATTAATAAGAGGATTGCATTAAACATTTTTACATAGTTGAAGGTGTTATGGCTAGATCTATCACATAGAGGGAGGTGAATATGTGATATTGCGGAAATTAAAAGAATTTAAAACTAATATTGCAAAGGTACAACGTCTGGTGATAGAAAATGTTATGGGCATATCTTATCAATGTGCAATTAACTCTATCACAAATAAAATGAGAGAGTAAGGGATAGAAAATTGCACACAAACGATTATAGTGGTTTGGCATTGACAAGCTTATGTCCACTTTCCCACACTAACAGCCTATTGGCTTTGGCTGGATTCTACTATAAAAATCAATCATAGGTTAGAAAATTTGAGTAATGATTACTCAAGCTTGTGTGAATAACTCCTCACACACTCTCAAACTCTAAGTGATTACATAATATTGTGCACAAAGACGAATGTATTTGATCAGAAACACTCTTCAAACTTTGAAATTATAAGCTTTGATTCTCTTATGTTGTGTTTTTCCTTTTAGCTTCAATACCTCATTTGATGCTCCTCCTTGTTTAAGCTGACCATTAGATATATCTCTAGGAGGATTATCCAACTAATCTACTTGTTGGCCTAGATCTTGCTTAGAAGATTTGATCGCTTTGAGGTTGTCAAGGATAAAGCTTCTCATCGATTCTGCTGCTCATATAGCAGTTTGGGTTTTCACAAGTCAAGTACTTCAATTTGAAAAAAAATGCTTCATCTTAAGTCCAACGTTCTAGGAAATCCAAATCTTCAAGAGATATTTTGGAAAATTTTCCTTTGGAACTCCTTATATATAAGGTAAGAAATCCAATCAATTGCCACTAACATTTGCACGAGTATATTGACTCATTCCTAACCGTTTGACATAATATATATGGAAGGAAATAATTAAGTCATAACTTCGGTTCTGATTGATAAATCACATCCCATCATATTTTCTATCTGAAAAATATTTATCAAAATTACTTAGAGTTTATGTCTACGCTTTACTTGTTTAAGAAATAAAAAAATCTATATAAATCAATTCTTGGCGGTCCGATTTCCACTTGGAAGCAGGAACTAGACCGAAAATCACTAGTTTTAATTTGATGGGATTGATTCCCAAACAAGTGTCCCTAGAACCGTCTATATATGCTCACCCCTACTCATCACGGGAGGGGTGCTGCTGCGGAAAAAGGAGGCTTGCGTGCTTCGGAACGTACCGGCGCAAAAGATTCTGGATGAAGTTTCGATTGCTTGATGTGGTGGCGTCGAGCACGGATGCACACTGGATCTACATTGTTCGCCTCGTGTGGACGATAAAGGGGGAGATACGTGAATAGCAGGGATCCAACCGACGGGGTCGGTGTTGACGCTTTTGCCAGCTGCGCCTGGTCCCATCGGCACTCGGGACCCGACACCTTTACTTCACATCTCGAGAAGGAACGTACTCTGTTTTATGTCGTCCACGAAATTGTCCACTTGCGGTAACCTGTGTAAATTGCAAAGAGAGGAGCTTCCTCTCTCCTTTTGTTTCGGATGGAGACCAATGGCCCCTCGGTTTGCCTCGGATCTCGACACTTGTCCACTCAATCGAACGAAAGAATACTTGATAACGAGCGAAAGCCGGGCAATTGTGGTGCTATTAACACCCTTTTTACCTCTCGGTCCGGCGGGCATATGGTTTTTTCCCCTTTTTCTCTTCACGGAATCAGTTGAATCATTCCTTTGCTCCGAAGCCACTCCACAGACTTTTCACTCGCTCATCAACCCAATCGTTTGCAAAGCCCCTTTTGGAGGCCTTATGCATCCTCACCCCAGCCAGCCAGCTAAATCAGTGGCCTCAAGTAGTTGAGGAAGAATGTAGAGTCTATCTATCCGGGACTGTATAGAAAAAATCAATAATTTGGAAAATGTTTTTTTTCTAATTTTTAAGCATTTTCTAAGGTTTTCATTGTCAGTAACAACAACCGATTCCCCTCTTACTTGCTATTTTTGAGGGAGCTTTGATGTTTCCATCGGTCCAGTGGATTCTTTCCAAATGAACTGAATCGAAACGACCATTAATGGTGGCTCACGACTGAAATAAGACGGTTGGGCGAGCACATCGTGAAGGACTATCAATAATGAGCTCGAGGGCCACGCATGATGGCCAATTAAATTTGGAGAGCGACTTCTTTCAGATTATCCTATTGCCTATCATAAGCTGTCGGTCCATGAAGATGTGTGGCTGGAAGTTAAAGAAGCCAAGATCAAATCAGGTCATAGTCGACAACCACCGAATCAACCAACCATTTATGCAGGCACTAACTGTTATTCATTCAAGAAATGAGGACAAAGGTACTGACGAAATGTTACAGACCATGTAATGCAAAAGTTGATGTCCTGACTGAACAAATAGTAATAAAGCCAGTGTCCCCATGTATTTATATACTGATCCAGATGCAGGATGATTTTCTTGTGCTTTACTTTTGCCTCACAAAACCATGAAGTTCACAGTTTCTGAACTTCACTCAGGGAAGATCCCACCACAGAGCAACACCAGCAGCACCAAGAAGGTGCTGGTGCTTGCCTCGACGCCTGTTCTTCTCGCTGCAATCCCCCTTTATTTGTTCATCACCGGCACGCATCTTGGTGCCCCGTCATTTCGGGAGCTGGAGATTGGCACCAGCATTTCAAAAGGAATAGAGCGAGTGGACAGGAGGAGGTGTGATGTATTTAGAGGGCAATGGGTTCGTCACCCGAATGCCGCGTACTACACCAACGTGACTTGCCCTCTGATCATCGATCAGCACAACTGCCTGAAGTTTGGGAGACCCGACACCGAGTTCCTGAAGTGGCGGTGGAAGCCCGACGAGTGCGAGCTGCCCCGGTTCGACGCGGGCCAGTTCTTGGAGATGGCTCGAGGGAAATCGCTCGCGTTCGTGGGGGATTCGGTTGGGAGGAATCAAATGCAGTCGCTGCTGTGCCTCCTGGCCAAAGTAAGTGCTGTCCCAGTGTCTTTAATTACTCAGCTTATGCAGCATCTGCATTTGAGGCCTCTTATGGCTGTAGGATTCATCTGCATAGAGAGAATCATGCCTTGAATTATTGGCTGAGGCAAGTTAAGTACGAATCAGTAGCTAAAAAAACCGAAATCAGCATCAAAGAAGTTGGTTCTCAGCTTCAAAAGATGATCTTTCAGGTGGAAGTTCCTGAGGAAATATCTCACAGATACTCAATAGACACAACATACTTCAAGAGGTGGTACTTCTCAGTTCACAAGTTCACGCTAGCCACCCTCTGGGCTCCATTCCTGGTGAAGTCCAGAGATGCAGACCCTGATAGTCACTCCTTCAACAACATCATGAGCCTCTACTTGGACGAGCCAGATCTATCTTGGGCTTCCGAGATTGCAGACTTCGACTTCGTTGTCATCTCGGCAGGCCAGTGGTTCTTCCGGCCTCTGATGTACTATGAAAAGCGTGAGGTCATCGGTTGCGGCTCTTGCGAGGTGAACAACGTCACCGACCTCACCAGATTCTACGGTTACCGAATGGCCTTTCGAACTGCCTTTAGAGAACTCCTGAATCGAAAGGCCTATAAGGGCATGACATTTTTGAGGACGTTCTCTCCTGCGCACTTTGAGAACGGCAGGTGGAACACCGGAGGGAGCTGCGCAAGGACGAGGCCGTTTGCGAGTGGAGAGGCCAAGCTCGAGGGGGAAGATCTGGAGTTCTACTTGACCCAAGTGGAGGAGTTCAGGGCCGCCCAGAGGAAGGGAATCAAGAGGGGCCTGACGTTTAGGTTGCTGGACACCACCGAGGCGATGATCCAGAGACCCGACGGGCACCCCAACCGTTTTGGGCATTTGGCACTGAGGAACGAGACGATGGCCGATTGCGTGCACTGGTGCATGCCGGGTCCTATCGACTTGTGGAACGAGTTCTTGTTTCACGTTATGTGGTCGGAGAGTCGAGGATCTCTTCATGGGCAGACGCAGAAGAGTGCGCGACGAGCGAAAACCGCAGATTGGTCGTTCTAGACGTAGCAGAATTTATCCAAACCTATTGTTCTGCATTCATCTTATTTGAATTAAACAGTTTGGTTCATGGAAAAGCCATTGCTTGAAATAGAACAAACTGCACGGTCTGTTGTGTGATACTTGACGAGGAGCCTCGGTAATTGCATTCGACTGAATCAATCTGAAGATTAAGTTGCGTGCTAACTGACTTTTTTCAACAAACGCTGCCTCGCCATGGCTAAATTGAATGAGCCTGGTAATGGATGCTGTGGTTGTGCATGTGGTATATGATCGACGTCTTAATCATAACTGCAAGAGAGACTTTGAAGGTACCAACCGAATTCTACCCCGACACAAAATCTAGTCCTAACAACTGATTGTAGTAATGGCAGCGTCCCTATGCAGGAGTAGTTAATTTCTAGTACTAAACGTTTGCCTCGCTCAGTGGTGAACGTGAAGTTCCCAATCTCTGAGCTTCATTGGGTGAAAATCCCACCACAGAGCACCAACGTCAACACCGAGAAGGCGCTGTTGCTCATCTCGACACTGGTTCTCCTTGCCGCCATGCCTCTGTTGTCATCAGCTCGCTTCCTCATATCCAACGATCTCTGGAGTTGAAAAGAAGAGAGCAAGCACAAAAGAGATGTGATGTGTTTTGAGGAAAATGGCTCAATAATACCAACGGCAAGTGCTGCGCTGATGTGACTCGCCCTTTGATCATTGATCAGCCCGACACCGACTTCTTAAAGGGAAGTTGGAATCCTGATGGGCGCGAGCTGCCTCAGTTTAATGCGGGCCAGTTCTTGGAGATGGTTTGAGGGAAATTGATCAGTGTTTGTCGGGGATCCGGTAGGGAGGAGTCAAATGCAGTCATTGCCATGCCTTCCTGACTGGTGTAAATGCTCTTTCTGGCTAGCACACTCATTTGCAGAGAGACCGATGCTTACCAGTTTAACAGAACAAAGCTCGAGGGACACGAATCCGAGTTCTACTTGATCCAAGTAGAGGAGTTCAGGGCGGCCGAGAGGGAGGGAATTGAGAGGGGGTTTAGACATTCAGACTGCTGAATACCGCTAACGCCAGGATCCTTAAACCAATGGACGCCCCAACCGACACTGGCGGCAATTGGATCGGAACATGATGGTGGCCAACCTAGTCCTATCAACACTTGGAAGTTCTTGTCTAGAGTTTCCCTTTGGGTCGAAAGAAGAGTGCCTGATAAGGATGATGGGGAAAAGTCAAACCCTTTTCCCTTTCACTCGTACACTAGTAAAGCACACAACATTTCACGTGCAACAGAATTTCACGCGATAAATGCATTTGTATATATTAGTAAGATGTACATAGATAACTCGCCACCATAATTCTATGACCCCATGCGATCCTCAAATTTGGCAACACTAGTTACTCAAGTTCTGCTCTTCAATCGACTGTTTTCTTGCTGAGCAGAATAGCGTGATTCGCCCCTTTTCCTCTTAAAGGGAAGTGAAAGAATTTACTAAGGATAGGAGTCTGGACATCCTCAACGGTTTTACCTGCAATGAATGTCAATTTAAAGCCATTCCATTACATTACCCTTTTTTCTTAGTCACTTTGCCTTTATCCTAGGCATCAAGTTTCAGCAGGTCCTTCAAGGCTCTTTCCTCTCTTGTCTGTATATCCTATCCTACCCTACCCTAATTTTTTAACAATTTTCCTCACCAGCTTCCATGGCATCGCGTTCACCAAGACCTTCCAAAAAACGAACCCCATTCTCTCTCCCTTTCCTTGCCTTTGAAGAATTCTAGGAGTTGTGTCCCCCTCTGCCTGCCTTGATCCTTTGCTTCTCACATCCACATTCCCCAAACCGCACTTTAAATTTTGCCTTCCCCAGCTTCACTTCCAATCCAATCCCTTCCCAACTCCACCCCTCACTCGAGAAGACAAAAAAAAAAAAAAAAAAAAAAAAAATCGATACCGATCCGCCAACTCCATTCGCACCGTCCTCGTCCTCATCCTAAGTCTCTGTCAATTTTCTCCAGGTAAATGCTGCATTCCCTTTTCAATCCCATAAAAGATAGACTCGTCAAAAACTCGAGAGAAATCACTTCCCGAAGGCTTGATCGTGCACTGTAGAGAGCATCGAAACCTTAGAAAGGTGTTTTTTTTTTTTAACTCCTGATGTTTGATTTTCCTAGTTCACTGTAGCAATTCATTTCCTTCCTTTTCTCCTCTTTCACCGGCGGGTCATCACCATAATTGCAGTCAAAAACAGAAGGAAGAAAGAGACAAAATCTGCGAAACGCGCGTAACGAAACCGCCAACGACCAATCAAATAATTAATTCAAAAAATGGTGAAGAAATTGCTGCGTAAAGCCCAACTCTTCGTCACTAAGTCTTTCCGCAAACGCCGTCGTCCTTCTCCTCCTCGACCTTATAATCCGCCCCCTTCTCCTCCTCCTTCTCCTCCATTCCCGCCACCGCCTCCGCCGCCGCCGGCCACCATGTCTCCGCCGCAGCCCCAGTTCCCCTTCGTCTTCCCGCGCGCCGAGTCCACGGTCCTCCCCGACCCTTCCCCCTTCTTCGCGCCGGGCCTCCTCGCCGCCCCGCTCCCGACCAACTCCTTCTTCCAGAACTTCGCCCTCAACAACGGCGACCAGGCCGAGTACATCCACCCCTACCTCGTCAAGCCCTCCCCGTCCTCCGTCGCCGTCTCGTTCCCTTCCCGCTTCGCCACCTCCGCCTTCCTGTACCAAGTCTTCACCGCCGACCTCACCATCTCCGCCGCCTCGGCGGGCGGCGACGGCGGCGACGCGGGGGCGGGGGCGCCGCGGCACGTGATCTCGTCGTACAGCGACCTCAGCGTGACGCTGGACTTCGCGGCCTTGGGCCTGAGGTTCGTCCTCGCCAGGGGGAGCCCTTACCTGACCTGCCTGGTCAACCGTGGGGTGGAGGTCGCGATCGCCACGATTCACGCGATCCTCTCGCTCTCCTCGAACAGCAGCCGCACCAAGCATACCGTGAAGCTCAACAACAACCAGACCTGGCTTGTCTACACTTCCTCGCCGATCAGTTTCAGGCACAGTCTCAATGCGATGACTTCGGAGAGGTTTTCCGGGGTCGTCAGGATCGCCTGCTTGCCCGACGGTGGATCGTTTAGCGAGGAGGTCTTGGACAGGTTCAGTTCCTCGTATGCTCTGTCCGGTGATGCGGTGTTGACTCGGCCGTTTTGCGTGGAGTACAAGTGGGAGAAGAGAGGGTGGGGGGATCTGCTCATGCTCGCGCACCCGCTCCACGTCCGACTTCTGTCTCCTGATGACTGCGGCGTCACTGTGTTGGAGGATTTCAAGTATAGGAGTATCGATGGCGATCTTGTTGGTGTGGTTGGAGATTCATGGGTGTTGAAATCTGATCCTGTCTCTGTCACTTGGCATTCAATCAGAGGCGTCAAGGAAGAGTCACGTGATGAAATCATTCAAGCCCTTAGCAGGGATGTCGAGTCCCTTGATCCAGCTGCGATAACAACGGCTTCATCTTATTTTTATGGGAAATTGATTGCCAGAGCGGCGAGGTTGGCTTTGATTGCCGAGGAGGTGTCTTATCCTGAAGTTATCCCGGCGGTTGGGAAATATTTGAAGAGCACCATAGAGCCATGGTTGGATGGGACTTTCAGTGGTAATGGATTCTTGTATGATGCGAAATGGGGTGGGATCATCACCAAGCTAGGATCGAAAAATGCTGGCGAAGATTTTGGCTTTGGGTTGTACAATGATCATCACTATCATTTAGGGTACTTCCTTTATGCGATTGCTGTTCTCGCCAAGATTGATCCTGCATGGGGAAGGAAGTACAGGCCTCAAGCTTATTCAATGATGGCGGATTTTATGAACTTGGGGAGAAGAACGAATTCCAATTATCCGCGTCTGAGGTGCTTTGACCTGTATACATTGCACTCTTGGGCTGGTGGATTGACTGAATTTGCGGATGGGCGGAATCAGGAGAGCACAAGTGAGGCTGTGAATGGTTACTATTCAGCTGCTTTAATGGGATTGGCCTATGGAGACACCCATCTTGTTGCCGTCGGGTCAACGCTTGCTGCAATGGAAATTCAAGCAGCTCAAACATGGTGGCATGTTAGAGAAGGTGATACTTTATATGAGGAAGTCTTCACTAAGGAGAACAGGGTGGTGGGTGTTCTGTGGGCTAGCAAAAGGGACAGTGGTCTTTGGTTTGCGGGAGCGGAGCGGAAAGATTGTAGGCTTGGAATTCAGGTTTTGCCTTTGTTGCCTATTACTGAGGTTCTATTCTCGGATATCCAGTTTGTGAAACAGCTGGTGGATTGGACATACCCAGCATTGAGCAGGGAGGGAATTGAAGGATGGAAAGGGTTTGTGTATGCATTGGAAGGGATTTATGACCAAGGTAGTGCGCTGGAAAAAGTGAGGAGCTTGAGCGGTTTTGATGATGGGAACTCTATTTCAAATCTTCTGTGGTGGATTCATAGTAGAGGTGATGAAGAAGAGATAGGATGCATTGATGGAGGAAAGTACTGTTGGTTTGGTCACTATTGTCACTGAAATTGTTTTTTCAGGGATGGATTGAATTGCTTTAGATGATATATTTTTGTTGCTCACTTTTTTGGAGCATTTATGTAGTTATATGAGGGATCACTTTGCGCCGCATGTATCTATTTTCGGAATAAAATGGTTCATTAGCCCTGCCCCTCTCTGTGATTCTTCATTATCATCATACGTTGCTATGGTTACATAATTCACTTTGCTGATTGCTTCCGTGCTTATGAGATGCTCGCTGATATCAGTTAAATCACTTGCACTCTGTTTTAGTAAATCAGTGATGAGTTATAGCAGTGTTTTGAAGTTTGTTATCAAACCTTATTATCTTTTAAAAAAGAGGAGAAGGTTCTTCATCTGACATATTGATTCCGGTATTCCATCAGGCTGATGATACCAAATTAAATTCCCGCTTGTTTTGATAGAAGGGGACTACCAAGTCACACTTCTTTGTGCAACAAATCATTGTCTGGTGGATCTCTGAATTTCAAGGTATGAGAAGAAAGTGGTCTATGCAGTCAAACTTCACTACTTTACACTAAAATTATTTTCATTGCTGTAATAAGCGCAATTGGTTGTAAATCTGCTGGTTCTAGGGAGCCAGTAAATAAAGAGCCAGCTAAATCATTAGCTTTAGGTCTACTTGTTCATATTCGATGTGTCTTGCAGCTCTCTCAAGTAGATGGCAAGCTAATTTGGTAAATAATTGTTCTAAACATCTAAGTATTGATTATCATCTGTGACCTGTTGGTATGTCATACCTCAGGAAACGGTCACACATGCGCATGCTCTTGACCACTTGAGAGTCACAAAACATGTTCTCTGCCAGCCCATGTTATTGCTTGACGTGGACATTCGGTAGGATATCTCACCAAATATCTTCAAGTTATTTGCCAAGCACTAAAGCTATCGCTCTTTAGTGTGCTAGAAATGCAGGGGCTGGCATTCTTGGTGGTGAACAGCGTGTCCTTTTCCTTTCCAACTCTTTGCATTTGTGGAGCTACCTCTCACTCTGTAATTGAAACTTCATGAACTGAGGACTTCATGATTGTTGTTTTGCCTAGGCAGTTTATTAGAGGCCCTGCCGAATACAGTCTGTCAGTGGAACAATGTCTCTTCTGCTGATATTTGTATATTGCAGAGTTATCTTGTGCTGTTGCTAGAGTTAAATCTGTATCTATCAGTGTTCGGCAAGAAAAGTAATTGTCTTGGCTTGTGCGGTTTCCAACATCGTTAATCTTGTTGATGCTCTGTCGAAGTACACGGGAGTTATGAAGCCTCGTCTACAGGTTTGTGGGGGCTGATAGATTTGAAGTCATCTTTACCGTATCAGTTGAGGGTCATCTCTTTTGAATTTGTTCTTTACATTTCTCTTTAGTATAACTAGCCGGCACACTAATTTCTCTCACTGAACATACTTGTGTTCCTCTGGGTCAATAATGCCACCTGGTTTTGGGCTTATGGTGATGCCCTGGGGAGAACATATCTGCGAGCCCTTTAAAGACTTCACCTGATACCAGATTGTAAAGATGTACGGAAAAAATGTCTGCCTGCTTCTTTGGTCTTTGAGCGCAATTTTGTGGAATATTTCTTTAATATGACATCACTGTAACACGAGAAAGATTGTCGTTAGCACAATAGAAACGCTGGCGTGCTGTTTGACTGAGAATGAAGCCAATTTCTTGCTTTTTACTTTTATGAACACAAACAGCATATTGAGGATCTCCAATCCTCAAAATGTTTTCATCAAAACGGCGACGTTAGTCCTGCATTGGAGACTTCATTTGTAGTTTATTGCTTTGATGATCATCTGGTAGAAAGATCTTTTAGCATTGTCACAGTGGAGAACCCGTAATGCAAAGATGGGTAGTCTCATCAGCTGACCTGGTCAAAGCGGATTATTTCCAAATTTATAGCTGTAAGAAGGCAACTCTCTCTCTCTCTCTCTCTCTCTCTCTCTCTCTCTCCCTTGTAGGATGTGAATAAAATGTAGTTAAAAGTAACTCGCTGTCCTTGTCGAAGCGCAGAAGTCAGCTGAATTCTGTGCTGCCAGCGAAGTTAGGCCTTGGTCAATCATCATAGTGTTCATCCTGGTAAAAGCTGGTGAAAATCAGTTAAAATTACAATATATCTCGTTGGCATCACTAGCAGTCGTCACATTGACGGCCAGGCCGACCAAACTTTCTTTAGACTTGTAGGGCGATGAACATTACTCAATCGTGTGTAAACCAGACAGCAGAACGCGCCACGAGCAGGCATTTTTCTCTTCTCTCTTCAATTTTTTAATCTGGGTCTGGTTCTGCATTGTGCCAAGTGAGACTTTTAGATAAGCATATAAAAACTAGAGCAGGTCTCAACTCCCAAGTTGAGTCAAGTTAAAGCTGAACGATCGCATTTGTTTATTTCTTCCCTTGCCTGGCATGGGAATTTAGAAGCCTAGTTTAGAGATTAGATCATGATAACACCCACTCTGGTTTTCCCTCAAGAAGGGCAAGAGAAACAAGACAAGCCAAAACCGTTGTTTTTCCTTGTCTTATAAGACAGCAATTACGGACGCATCTTCCATCATTAGCTCAACAAACTTTATGGCGTTTTCTGTACATTGCCCTTGATTAAACATATGGTGCAAGAACCATCTCCCCATAAAAATACCAAAACACAGATCTCATCCACAAACTACTTGGGATCACACGGTTTGTATCCCTGGGAACGGTCTGCAGTATGTCTTCATACGACTGCTCATCGGCGAATCAAGCGGACCCGAGCGGGAAGCCCGGTGCATTGGGCACAGCTTTCGGTTTATCAGTAGTTTATTAAATCATAAAGGAGATTGCTACTGTAATGAGAATGTGCAGATCTGAGCAAGCACGGTGATTGAAGGATCTGATGAATATAAAAGAAACAATTTCGGGGACTCCAAAGTCAATATGGGAAAGCATATGCTATTTATTGCAAGGAGCATGGTCGAACATGTTCTTGCTAAATGGTACCATAAAACTGCGTCAAACCATAGCAAACCTTCACCGTCTTCGCCTATAATTCTATCGAATTGTCAGCGACGGACTGCCATGGAGCAGATCCAGTAACATGAACTTGATTTTGTCAAAACACGCTGTCGGTGTAAACAATTAGTTTCTGTAGATACCTTGATGATTCTATTCTCCTCCGATTGATTATTTTGTTCGTTGATCATTTCAACACTTTCAACACGATCTCATTGTCCATGACAAATAATCAATAAGCTAAGATTGATATTACCTGTAAAATGGGTGAGTGCAGTTTGGGCTTTCGTGTTGCTTTCTTAAGCAGGTTGTTGTTTTTTTATTCAATAATTATATTGGGGATAATGACACAAATGGTCATTGAATTTTAATTTAATATGTAATGTGATCCTTGAATTTTTAATTTATTCACCATGATCCCTAAACTTTTGGTGTTTACTCAATTTAGTCACTGAACTATATAAAATTGTCCATGGTGTCCTTCCATTAATTTAAGTTTAGGGATAATATTAAACATTTTCATATAATCTAGGGACTAAATTGAATATGTAATAAAAGTCAAAGAGATCACATTGAGCAATTTAAAAGTTTAGGGACCATATTGATAATAGGTCAAAATTAAGAGATTATATTGAGCAGATTAAAAATTTAAAGATCACATTGCACATTTGATCAAAGTTTATGGATCATTTGTATTATTTTTCTATTAAATTTTAATAAAAGAAGGTTATTTTGAGTTTTGCAAAAATCATGAATGAATCTTTGTACATTAATGTGTTTCTTTGGGAATGATTTTGGATGTCTCATGTAAAAGAAAAGTCACAATACGCGGGCCATAAAAATTTAAAAAGTTTAAATGTAAAAATATAGGTAAAATGACAACATTGGTCATTTCAAGGAAGCACTAGTGAATCACAGAAGATGAGCAATCTTGGGATGAATCTCCCTAGACGTGAATAACCTGTTTTTACCCCCGATCCAAAGATGGCGAAACACAAAATAGGCAGGTTTACTTAGAGATCGAAGCAAAAATTTTCCTTTTCGATATAAGGATATATGGGATCCTGTTATGGAGTATTCCTAAAACACTTGTCAAGTATATAGTACACGAATAATAATCAACTTCTTAAAATAATAATTACTGATGTTTTAGTATATTTTAAAATTGTATGTTTCCGTTTCAATCATCTGTCTAACTAAATCATATGTGCATTGAATATAATTACATGTACATATATGCAAAGAATCCTTGAGGATTTGCATGAAGATTGTCTTGACCCCATGGTCCAAATCGAAAACGTATGGCACCCTCCATGATTTCCTTCTTTCTTGAGGAATAATGACTGAGAATTTAGGAGCGAAAAGATCCGTAATTGGCGTGGGGAAAGAGTAGAAAAGCGGAGAGAGAGAGAGAGAGAGAGAGGAGGAGGAAGAGAGAGAAAAAGAAGACAACAGCTAGGATAGTTGCACACTGTTCAGCTGCCTTGCCCCGCGAACGAACATGGCGACGATTTTACAATCCTTTTCTCTTTCTTCCACCTACATGTGAAAAGGACTCCGCCCCAAGTCGCCCCCACGTTGGTGTCCCCGCATATTCCGAGGCTCTCTACACGACTCGGCCACCATTTCTTTCTCCTTCCCTCCGACCAAGAAGCTTTCTTCTCCTTCTTGTCCCGCACGGGAATTTCAAGATCCCCGGTTCCCCCGCACGATAAGTTCGACCGGGGCAGCAGAAAAGGTGAAGGCTTTGCTGAGCTTCGTCGATTTGGCTGATCTGGGCTCGCTGCATTTGCCCCGTCTTGACTCTGGTGATCTCAGGGGAGTCGCATCTGGATCTTTTCTTGAGTGGGTAGCTCGAGGTGGCGTTTCTTGATCTGCTTGCTGCTCGGGACTTTCGAGTCTGTTCGTCTGGGTTTTCCTCCCAAGAACGCGTTTTCTGAGAAAAGGTCGGTAACTGGCGTTTTCCGCGGTTGACTTCTGAGGCTGGTTTTCGTGGAGTTTGGAGGAGATCATGATTAGATCTCGCTTGCCCCTTCGGTTCGTTTGATGCATTAGTGTTTGTTTAGTTTAGTTTGACTGGGAATATTGGGAGCTTTTGGTATTGCTGGTGTTGAAAATCTTTGGAGATGATGGAGTAGCACTCGGACATTTCGTTTCTGAGGTGAAAGATGGCATCTAAATCGCCTTCTCCAACTTCTTCTCCTTCCCTAGCCCCGCCTCCATCCGCCACTCCCTCCAGTTCTTCGGCTAGTCCGCCCCCGCCGGCGGTGGCGGCGGCATCTCCACCGCCCGAGTCTCCTTCCGCACCACCTCCTTCGCCACCCCCATCGCCGCCGCCGCCGCCAGCAGCGGCTTCACCGCCTCCGTCGCCGCCGGCATCTCCCCCGCCGTCGCCTCCAGCATCGCCCCCGCCGTCGCCTCCGGCATCACCCCCGCCGTCGCCTCCGGCATCACCCCCGGCCGCCCCTCCCCCGGCTGTGAACTCGCCACCTCCTCCAAATGTGCCATCGCCCCCACCACCAACCGTGAACGCCCCTCCCCCCCAGGCCTCCCCGACGCCTCCGGCAGCGACTCCGCCCGCTTCGCAGCCTCCTCCCAGTCCCCCTCCTCCTCAGGCAGTTTCGCCTGCAACGAGTCCTCCTTCAGCCCCGTCGTCAAAATCTCCACCTCCTCCACAAGCGAAGTCACCATCGAGTTCCCACCCGCCTCCACCACCAGCTAGTCCTAAAACTTCTCCAGCTCCAACAGCAAATTCACCACCAGCGGCCACGTCACCTCCTTCCTCGTCTTCCTCTCCCCCACCGTCACCTCCTCCTCCTCCTCCCAGCAATTCATCGGCAGCTGGAAGTCCGAATTCATCACCATTACCTTCCATTCCCACGGAAAAGCCAACGGCGAGATCTACTAATGGTACAAATGCATTGGCGAATTCCACATCCACGGACACAGGGGGGCTAAAGACTGGTGGAGCCGTGGCGATTGGCCTGGTAGTTGGGTTCCTGGTTCTGAGTCTTCTTGTCATGGCTGTGTGGGTTGCAAAGAAACGGAAGAGACGGGGTCCTCAGTCAAATGTTGGATACAACATGCCTTCTCCCGTTGCCTCCTCCCAAAACTCAGGTAATGCACAAAACAATTCATGGACAAGCGTGACTTAATTTATAATGATATTAGGGTTGGGTCTCTCTTTATGCTAAACTAGACCAAGTTGAATTCCATATCCAGTTGCTAGACAGTTGACATTTCCATAGCTAAAAGTTGACACAAAGGGAAAATATCATTTTAATCGGAATCATAACTGTTCTTTACTCTTTTCAAATGAGAATTTTGGATGTTGCAGTTTGACTAATGAGAAAGCATCTGTAACTTCATCGTAGACTTACTCCTGGTCAGTTCTAATACCATGACATTTTATAAAGGTAATAAGTGATTAAACATATCTGGGTAGTGTCACGCTTGGATTAAACCATGCCATATGTTAAATAGCACTTTATGGTTAAATATTCAATACTTCATTATGAAAACGTATCCGTTATGCTACACTGAAGAGAACAGTAGCTGAACATCCACCTTACTGACATTAGTTACATTGATAATTTGATCCCTTCATTTGAATTGCAGAATCATTATTTTTAAAGTCCCAATCGCCAATTATGCCAGTAGGAAGTGGTTCTGGCAGCAATTTCATGTATTCACCCTCGGAGCAAGGAGGCATGAACAACTCAAAGTCATGGTTCACATATGATGAGCTAGCTCATGCGACTAACAATTTTTCAGCCCACAATCTTTTGGGAGAAGGTGGATTTGGTCGTGTATACAAAGGTGTGTTGGTAGATGGAAGAGAAGTTGCAGTGAAGCAGCTTAAGATTGGCAGTGGACAAGGAGAGCGGGAGTTTAGAGCAGAGGTCGAGATTATTAGCAGAGTGCACCACCGTCATTTAGTTTCATTGGTGGGATACTGTATATTGGAGCACGATAGGTTGCTCATCTATGATTATGTTCCAAATGACACCCTTCACTACCATCTCCATGGTAAGATATACTTCCGATTCAGAGGTCGAAGTGTTAAGTTTGAATCCTCGTGCTTTACAATGTTTGCATACGTATGTAGCTCTTAAGTGAGCATAGCATCATGAAACTCATAGCTGTTCTAGTTAGATTCATTGGTTGTGATGTAGAATATCTAACCGCACCACCCATTTTTTGTCCATTTTAGGAGTTGTCAAATTTGGGCAAATAATGAGCTGATTTACTCACTTATGATCCTTTTACTTTCTTGAAAGTAGATGATCCACTTGCAAGTCCTCTTTACCATGTTGGTTCTCAAATAGTCATTAAGTCAGTTCATACAAAGTGCAGCATCATCGTTAATTTGATGCTTTCCTCACCTTTTCATACCTTATATCCTTTAATCTTAGCTGAAGGCCGGCCTGTTATGGAATGGGCGACTAGAGTGAAGGTTGCTGCTGGTGCTGCTCGTGGAATAGCTTACCTCCATGAAGATTGTAATTCTCTCTCTCTCTCTCTCCCCTTCCCTCTCTCCCCAGTTTTTTTGTTTATTCCACTCAATTCCTGTCCATGCATACACCTGTTTAAAGATATTTTCCTGCTACTTTAACATGTGATAAGAGTTAAACATCCATTTGATGTTGTCTTCCCAATTACTAGTGCTCTGACAGAGGTGCAAGAACTACTTTTTAGGGATCGCAACAAGAAGGAAACAGGCAGTAGAACTATTGAATTATTTGGAAATACTTTCATGCAACATAGAGCTTCATCAATTGATTATTTGGTTTATCGTCATCTCCAAGCAGTGGTCTTCATGGAAATAAGATGAAAAGCTTACATATAATGTCCATTTACATTTCTTTAATCAGATTATTGCAGATCTATACTCAATGCTGATCTCTCTCTCTCTCTCTCTCTCTCTCTCTCTCTCTCTCTCAAATCAGGCCATCCCCGCATAATACACAGGGATATAAAATCCTCGAACATCCTTCTTGACAAGAACTTTGAAGCTCAGGTGGGTAATTACTCTGCAAATGAAAGTTCTTTCTTTCAAAAAACATTACTCTGTTTTGAGCTGGACTAGTTTTGCCTTGGATCATGTTTGGCCTTTAGCTTTACCAATTTTGGCAAGATTCATTCTCTAATTGCAGGTCTCAGATTTTGGTCTTGCAAAATTAGCATTGGATTCAAATACACATGTTACAACACGAGTCATGGGAACCTTTGGGTATGTCAAAGCTTCCTTTCATCAGTCCATCAAGCAAGGTTCCTTGTCATGTTTGCTAGGCTAAAGTTTACTTTTGTTTTCTTTTTCATAATTAGGTTACCCTGTCTGTTAGAGTTTCTTTCTGAAAAGGAATTGGAGTTTGTCTTTTAATTTGATTCACATGTGCTTTGATTTGAGAACAAATTCACCGTTAGGCGGATGTCATATCCAGGGCTATCATGTTGATATGTTTAAATATGCATTAGAGCTTTCTCCATGGTCTCATGGCATGGAGGCTCCAGTACATGTCATTAATCAGCTCCTGCATTCTTTCTGATTAAATTCCTTTTAACCTGCCCTGATTAGTTTAATCGGTAATTCAGATACATGGCTCCAGAGTATGCAACTAGCGGAAAGTTGACCGAAAAATCTGATGTTTATTCCTTTGGGGTTGTTCTTTTGGAGATGATTACCGGACGCAAGCCTGTAGATGCCTCTCAGCCACTTGGTGATGAGAGCCTGGTTGAATGGGTAAGCTATGGTGAATGTTGGCATTCATTCAGAAATTATTAACACATTGGTGGGGTTAGTCACCCTTCTGGCAAGTTTTTGACATGTGCAAAACCCCATGGTGCACGTGGACCTTTAGGAGATACTTGCAAGCTTTGGAACTATAATTTAAATGGCGTCACATTCTGTGGTGATTGTATTCGTGAGCATATATCTTCTGTGAATCCTGAGACAGCAGATTCATCTGGTTGAACCTCATTTTTCAGGCCCGACCATTGCTGACTCAAGCACTTGAAGATGAGGACTTCGAGGCATTGGTAGATCCGAAGCTACAAAAACAGTACATTGAAAGTGAGATGTTCCGAATGATAGAGGCGGCTGCAGCTTGTATTCGGCATTCAGCCACAAAAAGGCCACGTATGAGTCAGGTATTCCTTTTCTTGACCTGCTGTTGCTTCCTTGCTCTCAGTCTATTTTGAAGGTATATGCTAAAATCCAAGCACTGCTTGGGTCCTTCGTCTTTGGGCAGGTCGTTAGGGCTTTAGATTCATTGGACGAATTGTCAGATCTCAGCAATGGAATGAGACCAGGGCAAAGCGAAATCTATAATTCAAGAGAGCAGTCTGCACAAATCAGGATGTTCCGGCGGATGGCATTTGGTAGCCAAGACCATAGCACTGATTTTTTTGACAGAACTCACAGCAGCTGGAGGAGTCGTGGGTCTACTACTGATCAGAGTGTGTAGTCAGACTCATGAGTCCCAAAACAAACTCGTCCCAGGGGTTGATTCTCAGGCAAGTACAAACAGAACAACTCGTTCCAAGCGATGCTCAATTGTTAAAACCCAAGGTGGGATTAGGAGCCGTTTATTGCATCTCCTGGGAATGAGGCAACACCCTTATAGAATCTCGTGAACTACAACATTCTTTATCCCGCCGTTTTGCTCTTCCTGCTCCGCGATGATTTTGTTAGGAAGGGCTGTTTATTGCTTAGAGTGTTTGGTTCAGCATTTGATCTAGCAATTGGTTTTATTGTATTCATCTTTAATTCATGTTTATAAATATATATACATATGTATATACACACACATGAGCTCTTTTGCTGATTCTTGCATTGTTCATGAAGTAGCCTCTTTTCAGTCCTTGGAAGCAAGGAACAGCAAGAGAATGCAGTTGAAATCTAGTGGAGATTCTGCTCCGTTTAGGCCACCTGAAAAAATTAATCCCTCCATTTTTCTCTTATTGGCAAAGCAAAATGATTCCCTCCATTTTTGAAGAGCTAAAAGACAAAAATTTGCAAAAATTGTCAATTTTACTGTAATTTCTGATTTTAGACAATATACTAATAATCCTCATCTAATGCTTCGAATTGCAAATTTTCTTCTGGCAAATTAAAAAAAGAGTTAAATTGGTTTGGCAACAATCATTTATTGAAAAGATGCCTCAATCATCATTTATATTAAATTACTCACCATTGACGAAAAGACAATTATAAGCAAAAAAGAATAAAAGCAAACACTATTAAAATCGTGAAAAATCTCAAATTTATATATTTATAATAAATTTACTCTAAATTAATTTTTATCATAAAAACTCAAAATTAGTACTTTTTAAATAAATTTACATTATTAAATTGAATTAATATCACAAAAAAAAATTAGCACCGGGGTAAAATTCAAAATTAGTACAGCCATCAACTGATACATACTCAATTATTTGATGATAGATTTTAACGGAAACTATTATAAATGTACTAGTTCAAGATTTTTTGTGATATTAATTCAAGCGAAAAAGAGAATGAGGTATCCATCGATCCATTGGCCTTTGCGAAACGACGTCGTCGGCGGTGGGCAACACCGGAAATACGACGAGGCGTTTTGAGGAGCCTGGAGACGCTCTGGCTTTAGGCCTAGGGCGCCTGCGATCCCCCTCATCTTCGTCATCGGCGTCGTCGTCTTCCATCTTCGATTCCATTCTCTCTCTCTCTTCTCTTCTCTTCTCTTCTCTTCTGGAAAAAAGAAACGCCTCTCTCTCCTGCGAGGGAGGAGAGCGGAAACTTCTAGAGAGAGATGGGGGAAGAGAAGGAGGACCCGCAGAAGCTGAGGCGGATAGCGGCGGCGGCGTACGACTACGAGAACGATCCGAATTGGGCGGATTACTGGTCCAACATCCTCATCCCTCCCCAGATGTCCTCCCGCCCCGACGTCGTCGACCACTACAAGCGCAAGTTCTACCAGCGCTTCATCGTATTCCCCTCTCTCCCTCTCTCCTTTTGCACTTGCTCGTGATCTGATGTTCTCGATTTCTGTCGAGAGAGAGTGCGGACGGTTTGATCGGTTCCGGTAGGATCGGAAGTTCCCGGTAGGTTTGTTGAGTTTGTTGAGCACAACGATGCGGTACTGCTTGGGTCGTTTCGCGTCGTTCGAGTTCGGCCTCCCGAGTTGGATAGGTCGGACGGTTTTTGGTTTTGCTCGTGATTTGTTGATTGGAAGTTCGCGCGTCGCTCGGTCGAGGATTCTGATTGAGGGGGGCTTCTTTTTGTTATTTGAGTTCATCCGCAATCGTTTTGTCTTGCGGGGAGGCTTTTATGCTTTCCATTTTGGCGGATTCCTGCGCGAATGCCCTCCTTTTTCGTGACCGAGGGTGTTGACGAGGAAAGTTTTAGATGAGTGGGCTTTTTACCACGTCAGCTTTGTGGATGATTTCGAGAGAAACTAATGTAACGGTGGTATCTGCTCTTTTGGGTGTTGCGGTTTATGTTTTGCGTGATGACGATTTAGCTCCTTGTGTGCAGGATCCTGATTTCGTTGTCGAGCCAATGTCTTCCAGTAGTTCATCTCAGTCGGCAAGGCAGTCTACTCCATCCTCCGGTTCATCAACAACCAATGAGCAGCCTCGACCCCGTAGCACAGGTAAAATATATTAACATTGGCCACTGTGACAGGAATGGTGTTGGATGTATCAATGAAATTCTTTAAGATTCATCGACTTTGATACACTACCAAGTACCTATTTCAATTTCTTTTTGATGATTTTGAGCCCTATTCTTTGCTTTAGGGTCTTCCACCAGAAGCTCTAGTGCATCGGCAACTTCAGCTTCAAATCCAACTTCTTTGCGTTGGGATCGGCAAACTATACAATTCTCTGTCAATGCTTGGGTACGATGAGATTTTATCCATGCTTCATTATATGCCTATATATGTGTGAAGGATACCCTTGTAGAAGCTTTCATGATATGATAAACTTTGGTTTATGGGAGCATCTCAGCCAGTTGTTGTATTTGATCACGCATATGCTGATTGCCATTTTGTGTCTCCTTTCTGGCAGGTATTTGTTGTGGCTGTACTGGCTATATTCCCATTTGTGCCTCGAAATCTTTCAAACAGGGCATATCGTCTTTCATTTATGGGCACCGCGTGTTCCTCTATGTATTCTCTGTACTCATTATATGGGGTATGATCAGCCATCTCTTAATCTGCTGATCCAGACTATTACTTTATTATGCTACCATTAACGGTTCATGCAAATTGCAGAAACCTAGGGCATGGAATCTGCAAGCTCTGCAAGTATACTTTCAAACAATAATAGTGACCAAGGACTTCATCCACTTCATTACTGCCTGACATTTGTCACTTCACATCTTTACCTTAAATGTGAGCAGAACTCGGCCTCTATTTTTTATTTTGGTTTTTCCTGACTATTCATAGATTGGCCTTGTTAGTCTCCTCATCTTATGACATTGATTTACTCCTCAGTCGCTTTAATTCCCATCATGTGCCGAGCTCTTGAGCATGTGGCCAAGTTTTTAAGGCAAAATTTCAACCGTTCTTCCTTGTACAGGTCAGTGACACTCAACTCATGTCGGAATTATTGGTTTATGAGTAATTTTGATCATCTGGGTTGAAGTGATTTTTATTGTTCATTTCCTATTATATTTATGATGTTCTTGTCTGATATTGTAACTACTAAAGTTTTAGTGAGTTTGTAATATTCATGTTCTGCCATGACACTTCTCCTCTTATGTCAAGGTCATGTCAAGATCATTGCTACCTTAGCATATATTTGCTGCTGGATATCAAGGATGCGTTTAGTAATCATTTTGTTCCGGGGAATAATTAATGATCTGAAAATGATTCCTTTTGATTTTGTTCCTGGGAACAATTTTTAATTATTTTAAGACATTTAGTAACTGTCAAAAATTTCTATTCCTGAAATAGAATTGCGTTTGACACCGTTTTGTAAATTTCTAATTTAAATCATTTTCTTTTAATTTTTTAAATAATTTTATTACTTTTTCTGTTTTTCTTTTTCCCTCTCTTCTTCTTCTTCTTCTTCTTCTTCTTCAAGCTTTGTTAGTCATTAGAGTGTTGTTGGCCCTCAGTGAGGCCAAGCCTCACTGACAGTTGGGCGAGGCTTGGCTGAACTTTGGTTGGGCGAGCGGCCTTGCCTAGATTTGGCAAGGCCGAGCTCGCCCAGCTATCGGTGGGGCTTGACCTCATCGAGCCACTCCGAGGTCGGCCTCGCGGGAACAATTTATAATCATTTTAAGACGTTTAGTAACTGTTTAAAATTTTTATTCCCGAAATAGAATTGTGTTTGGCATTATTCTGAAAATTTCTAATTTAAATCATTTTCTTTTAATTTTTTAAATAATTTTTTTATTTTTCTTTTTTCTTCTTTTCTTCTTCTTCTTCAAGCTTTGTTAGTCGTTAGAGCGTTGTTGGCCCTCGGCGAGGCCAAGCCTCGTTGATGGCTGGGTGAGGCGCGGCTGAACTTTGGTTGGGGTTGGGCGAGCGGCCTTGCCTAGATTTGGCAAGGCCAAGCTCGCCCAGCTGTTGGTGGGGCTTGACCTCATTGAGCCACCGCGAGGTGACCTCGCCTGGTGGCTGGGCAAGGTCAAGCCTTGCCTAGCTATGGCTCGGCTGAGTCTTGCTCGGCCAGGTGAGGCTTGCTTGGCCACTGGCGAGGCTCGGCCTTTCTAGATCTGCAGGCAAGCCTCTAGCGAGCTTGTTGGATCTCGCCTTGGCTTGGCGAGCCTCTGACGCAGAGCATGCTCAACTGGTCGCCGGCAAGTGGCGGCAGTGAATGGCAGCGGTGACGGTAGTGGAAGAAGAAGAGAGAAGGAAGAACAAGAAGAAAAAAAGAGGAGAAAAATTGAGTTGGCTTGATCTAGAATTGTTCCTGAGAATAAAGAATCAATTTTTTTTTACTCATTGATTCTACTCTAAATCTATTTCCAGAAACAAAAGATTTACTGAACAGATTTTTGTTCCAAATTTATTCCTAGGGATAAAAGAATAGAATCAAACACTATTGGTTGCTAAATGCATCCTAAAGTACAATGATATAGAGTGGAGATTGGATGGGTTTTTTTATCTTTTGTTGGGGAGTGAGGAGAGGAATTTTCAACCCTCTTCGTCAAAGGAAACTTTTTCTTTAGAAGTGAATATTTTCTGACATGCGGAGAAGTGTTTGGATGCCATACATCCACTGCAAGAGGGTCATGTGCTGTTCTTCTAGTTATCTGAGTTCTTTTTACGAGATTACATAAACAATGACCTGGGCTTCTTGCCATTGGCTTTAATTGCATATTGGGTTCTAGAGCACAAAATTACAATGTCTATAATGGAATGCCATGCTCCCCACCCCCCTGCAGGGCATATCTGCACTGTAGTTTGGAAGCACAGAGTGGGTAGAATATCCTGATTCTTCTGTAATGACCAACATGCATAAAGTTACTTGCATGCATGGTTCCTCTCAGTTTTGTTATGTTTCAGATCCCGCCACAGTGTTGTATAAGCTCCTAATTGCTCAAATCTCGTTCTGTTTGGATCCTTTTTCCCCTTTGCAACTGACTTTGCTGCTTCAATTTTCTTGAATAGAAAATACTTGGAAGAGCCTTGTGTATGGGTGGAGTCAAACACAACTACGCTTAGCATATTGTCCTCCCAAGCTGAGATTGGAGTTGGCTTTTTGCTGCTAGTCTCGTTGTTATCGTACGTTGTCTATGGAATTCAATTCTTTTTTTTTCTTTAAGATCACTGAGCTGCTTGCTTTTCTCGCTGTCAATTTGTACACTCACATGACATTATGTGTTTGTACATCTTCAGGTGGCAGCGCAACATCATACAGACGTTCATGTATTGGCAGGTATGTCTCATAATCCCTTCTTCTTCTACTTAAGCTGATAAGGACTGGTCTAGTGAGTACCATTTTAGAGGAATATACTGAATGTATGAATTTGCTTATAGTATTTAAATAATGTGCTGTTGATGAGAGAATGTGGATGACTTGAGACACTGCTGAAAGAACCATGCTTGGATTATGTGATTAGTAGATTAGAATGTTTTGTTTTTGACACTGAGAGGACTAATAACCTTTTCTTGGTTAGTCCAAGAATCTTAGATGGAGGGTGTGATGGATGGACCACATTTTGTCATTCTAGTGCTTGAGAATGAACTTTTTGTCACACCACACATTAGGTGTTTTCTCTCCCTTTTCTGATTTGAAGTCTCAATAAGAGAAGGGAATTCAGAGAATCAAAAGGCCGCCTACATAGAGATTTATGAGTTCTAACATGAGGATTTTTACTTTTCCCCCGCTGCAGCTTTTAAAGCTCATGTATCATGCCCCTGCATCTGCGGGCTATCATCAAAGTGCATGGACTAAGATTGGAAGCAGTGTTAATCCGCTTATTCAACGCTATGCTCCATTCTTGAACACTCCATTATCTGCTGCTCAGAGATGGTGGTTCAGGTAGTGCCTGAAAGGTAGGAGACTTCTTGGGAAGCCATTTTCTTGCTAGGACTTCTGGTGTCTCATCAGAGGACACACTGATAAATGTCCGAGAAGGCCATCTTAAACTCTAGATGGATGGTGATTAATACTTTAAAACCGTGTCTCTGTTCTTGATTCTCGATTGGTTCTGGTGGGCCATCATGTCCTGTTTTCTCGCTGATTTTGTCATAGCTTAATTGATTAGTAGTTTGATTCATCTACTTGGTAGACCAAAATGGAGGTTGGAATATGCCCTTGGCATCATCTAAAACGGCACCTTGTCTTTTGGACTCGGAAATGACATCTTGGTGATTGGCATGGCACCTGAAACGTACTCATGTCTTTGACCTATAACTGCCTGCGCCCACTCGTGAATCATTTGTATGCTCGTGTACTTCGTTTGATATATTCTGCTTGTTAAAACACTGCTCAACAGTGCTAAAATATATTCGTCAACTACAGTTGTAATGAACTTTTGGTTTTTACTTTTGGGATCGGTTGTGTTTGTCCCCAACATTCTTCTGCTTTCCTCCATACGTGTATATGTATCTAAGGAGAGAAAATAGCATTGAGATCATTAGAAAGCCACCATTAAGATTTAATCTTATCATGTACGTTAGAATAATCAATCAAGAGGCATTGTCTGAACATGTGGAAGTGTCTATTTTACTGCATAAAAGTGTATATGCTGACAATTGACAATTGCTCACAATCATGTATACTCGCCCATATATTTTTGTCAATCGGTTTTGGGTGGATTCATGCTCAACACGAGAAAACAGGAAAAGAAACATTATTAAATAGCCACATAATGGGAAGAAAAATGTATCATTTGTCATCAAATATCTAATATTTTCATAATACTCATTTTCCAATATGCGCTGTAATATGCTAGAACTTCTGAACGTGTAAGTTATACTAATTTTTTTTTAATGTGTCCTGTAAATGTGATGGAACCCTCTAAACATAAATGTTTTTTTTTTTTTAAATCCTTCTATATGTATTTTTATATCCTCCTATATGTATTGACGGGTGACTTTATCTTTTTTTTTTTTTTAATTTCTAAACATGTTATATAATTTATTTTTGGTGATGAGGGATATTCTTTTATTGATCTTAATTTGTCAAATGTGATGTTGATTTTTTTAAAATCATTATTAGTCTTATGCCATGATAGGAATCTAAAAATATGCATAATTCTATTCTTTCTTGTACATCAATCGGAATACATGTACGAGAAGTGGAGACGAAGAATTAAAGAGGGTTAGGATTTGAGATTTGCTAAAATTATAGGGTAAAGCTCGCGTGACAACGTGCCATGTGGCTTAATCTAGCGAGAGCTTTGCCCACTCTAATATGTAATTTTTCTTAAACATTTCAAAATTCGAAACGAAATAATTTTCTTTCGTTATATTAACGGAATAGCGAAAGAGATGACAATAAAGAAGCCAGAAACTAGAGCGAGGTGAGCGGTAGGGGTTATGGAGGTGATTTTGCTTCGATTTGTGTGCGGCAAAGTACTTTACTAGCTCGGCACAATTTTTAATTTACTGTAGAAAAAAAAGTGTGTTTTGAACTATAAAAAAATCAAATAATTATAAATTATGGGTCCGTTCCTTTAAGCATTTATGTCTCATAATAAATTATTATTTTTATAATAATCCAAAAACTATTATGATAGCAAAATTCTAATCTAAATTAATAATGTGTTACCTTCTTAATTGTCCTCGTATAATTGTGATTGCCCTTTTAAGTGACTCCCTTTCACGTGTGGGAATTTTCATATGAACTATTATTAAAAGAAGGAAACATTATGTGTAGACTCAGTCTTCCTCCAGAGACAAAACATTAAGGTTGAACTGATATAATTTCATGCCTAAGGCACAAGCTATGGTGTTTTTTTATCTTCTTTTATTTAGTGATTGGTAAAATGTATCAATGTCTCAGGTTCAAACCCAATCTGGTGTAATATCTATATGGCTCTCAGTTGAAAAGCAATTGTTCCTCCCCATTAAGTATAGATAACTTATGTTTGACTAGATCCGTGTGAACTACTCTAAAATAATAACCTCGCTACAACATCCGACTTTCTAGCAGCTTTGTGCTCCAAATTTGCATTTCAACTGCTAGATCTATCCAACAATTTTTATTTTTATTTTTATTAATACATGAGTTTCTTGCATGGTCATCTCTTCTAATGAGGCCCGCTTGTCTAAGAAGGTTTTCACCGGGGTTACCCCGATTGCCTTCCATTAGCTGCATCTGCTGTCCAATAGACATATCAAAAGGGGTTAATAACCATTTCTTAATTCAATATTAGGGCTAAGTTGTTCTATAAGTTAGGTATACTAATAAATGGATTTAAATACAATATAGGTGGTACTCCCACCTTAGTTTGTGTATGAGTTTTTTTAAATTGGGCTAGATATGAAAGTTTTAGCAATATGAATCGGGTTGAGTTATTATATTTGTATTGCATGTAAATGTGATAAAACGGATTAAATAAATTTATTTGGATTGGACCATTTTCGCTTCAATGAAATCTCGAATCCAATCCACTAATTAGACAACTCTTTTGTTTGATAGTGGCTCTCAATCTATAGGGCATGTCAAGCACACATGTCAATCGCTTATAGGTAAGTGTCAAATCTATCGCTAATTGTCACAACCAAGATAGATCCACAGAGATGACAATTTGCAATAAGCCCCACGACGAAAACTCGAGTCTCTGTTAGAAGACAAGGGTGCATATAGACTTGTGGTAGTCCTTGCGGTCCCAGCATCAGTTGGATTTGAATTAGAGTCAAAACCGAAGGCTTTGTCGAAGGCAATCTAAAAATATCTTTGGGCAATGTGATAAATGTACCACTCTCCTTTCTATCACGTTTTAATGTAGGCTGCATTGTTGCGCACATTTACGAGAATTAATTTAGTGGAAAAATACAAATACGGCGGGAAAGGAAAAATCAACTCCACTTGCTTTTTGAGCTGGTTAGATCGACCGATCACTTTTTTTTAACTTAAATCTAAATTTTGCAATTCACGCGCTTGAAATTTTATTAAATGCAACATTCCTAAAACTTTCACAACATTCAAATATGACCGACATCATATCTTGAATTTCGGAAATGCTTTGCACATTGTACGTCCTTCTTCTAAAGAAGCTGCTGACAACATGACCTTCTCCATTGAGAATATTCCAAGAAAGTCTATTCGGAGTTTGCTTTCCGGACTAGGTCAATTGTAAAAAGATGTGTCAATCCTATCGCGACATGTGTGGTCTGTATTGGATTTAGAATTTTCTTTTTCCCTAGTGACTCTTAACGACTTGGGAGTCAACCTGCGGACGAGGTCGCTACACCCCCCCACTATCATTTGATTTGCGTCATAATTCTCTTGTAAAATCGTTACCGTGTCATACTTTCTACCCGCAGTTATATAGCCATCACATGCACTTGTCCTTTGTAATATTCATTACCTGTCTATTATTGTTTATGTGAGATCGAGATTGCACAAGTTTCCCTAGTCTCTCTTTACTCCCCCTTTCCTCTCCGAGCACTTAATCAAAATAGTTTGTTAGGTTGACAGAAAGCATGGAATATCATTTTCATGAAAATATTTAGATCCCATGACAACATGATCCTATGTGGCCCATGAGATCAACCGGGCTTGTTTACGAAAAAAAATAATTTCCATTAGATGATGCACATAGTCAAATTCGTAATGTGTCACTTCAATGGGACAAAAACACTATAAATAGCCAACCTAATGAAAAGTACAGTGTGCTAAGTCATAACTACCAAATACCTCTCCAAAACTAATAATAAGGAAGGCCCTTCTTCTTGTTTGCGCTCTCTTCATCTCGTTCGTTCTTCTTTTCCTTCAGAAAGTTGAACTCACCACTCTCTCTCTCTCTCTCTCTCTCTCTCTCTCTCTCTCTCGAAATTGATGTGCATTGATCTAAGAAAAACGATGAATCTTTTATCTGATAATGTAGGTCGTCATTAACGAATAAAGAAGCAAGTGAAGCAATCGGCAAAAGATATTAGGGATGAACAGTGAATGCTGCGTAGGATGCATTTTTAGGTACAAAAGAATGAAGCAATGAAAGAACTGTATTATTCGCAACACCGTCGTCATTAACGAATAAAGAAGCAAGTGAAGTCAATTACTTTGACGGAGCCTCGGTTCCACGCCCAAAAGATGTTAGGGATGAACGGTGATGCGTGTTTTCCCGGCTTCGTCTTACTACCGGTTTTAGGATCCCAACATTTTCGAGCCAGGTTCACGTTTTTCCCGATACGATGTTTTTGATTGAAGAATGAAAAAGCCAGTGAAATAAAATTCCAAAACTGTCTAGTTTAAGGTACCGTGTCTTCTGAGTACAAACCGCGCGTGCAGGAATGAAGATGGATGACGTCATCCAACGGTCGCAGCCGTTCGGATGACGCGTCGCGTGACGTCACGTGATCGCGTGACGTTGATGACGTCATCACCGACGACGTTTCGCGGACGGTCAGAACACGACCCGACCGGCGCAGACTCGCGGAAAGAACTCGCGTCGTCATCCCCCGCACGCGCGAGGCACGTTTAAGGTACCCGACCGGTCCATCCGGTCCGACCAGTCCGACGACCGACGAGCGTTGACCCGCGACGACTGTTGACCGTTGACTGACCGTTGACCGTTGACCGCTGACCGAACGTTGACCGTTGACCGTTGACTTGACCGTTGACCTTAAAAAAAAAAAAATTGTTTTCTTTTTAAGTCATGCCTATATGGGTTATAAGTAATCCATTTTTAATTCTGCATTTGTTGCATGAATTTTGGAAAATTATGTATTTTCTCTTATATTAATTATGGATTATAAGTGATCCATTTTTAATTTCGCATTTGTTGCGGGAACTATGATGCGTAATGCAAGGATACCGCAATCCCGAGAACGCATGAGGAAAATGCAAGACTTAAGAGGCTGATGAAAGAGTTAGCTGATTATCGGTGGCATGACGGTGATTTAGTATCACATGTGGTCAGGGTCAATCAGATGATACAGGAAATCATCTGGAATGGTTATCTTATGCCGGATTTTGAGAAGGTGCCGGCTTTGATGAACACTTTTCCACCTGAATGGCAAGCAGTGTTGGATCGGCTATGGGAGATCAACGTGGTCCCGGGTTATAGGAGGCTGGTGGAAGCTTTTGTGAGAGAGCACTATAGGATTGAGTTGACCAAAACTTCAACCCTTAGATTGAGCGCCACATGGCGCGAGTGAATGCGCCTTGGAGGCGACATGAAAGCTCTTCAAAAGTTTTTCCATGGTTGGCAAATGTGCCTTCGGTTTTCTCGGATGTTTTGGTGATAGATTAGAAGGGACATTCCCTATTTATTTCTTTGATTGATTATGTAATGATTACTACCTGATTGTTGTTGATGTAACAACCGATATATTAGTTGTATCATGTGAAAGCATTGTTATTTTATTGAATGTTAAGATTTTTATCTGCTTTCTGCTATTGCTGGTTGCTGTGGGTAATTAGCTGTGGGTAGTAATAGAAGTTTTGGTAACTTCATAGAATTTATTTGCATAAGATAATTATATTGATAATAATTTTAAGTTAGGATTTTTGGAGGATGATTGGAAACATAGTGACCTTTTGATTCTGAAGCCTTACTTGAAATTATTTATTAATATGATGGGTCTATGCAAAGAGGGATGCATAAATGATAGGCATTAATAATTCGTGCATGTATGTCTGATGTGTTCAGAACGATGGTTCAGCAACTAAGAATGTAATTGCTGATATGAACGGCAATAATTGTGAAATATTGAATATGAAGGTTCAATATGTGCTGGAAAAGCAAGAAGCATTAGAAGCTCTTGACCATGTTATGGAAGATCTTAAGAATGCCATGCGCCACCTTGAGCTGGTAGAGGACCGCCTAACGGTATTTGAGCCGAAAATAGACATTTGCTATGCTGTTTCTAGCTCAGAAAGAGCTTTGTGCTCTAAGCGCAAATGTATTGATTCGTTCAATATGTTGGAATGCAAAGGATCAAGTCCTTATTGTTAGAAATCAAGAATTAACCAACAAGAGAGAGGAAAGCGTCCTCAAGTGAAGAAAATGTCAAGAGTGATATATTACAATTGTGACAAGAGAGGTCACTATGCTCGCGACTGTCGTGAGCCAAAGAAGCTAAACACATCTTGTACATTTGAGAACTTTGCTTATGTGTCAAGTTCTGTATAATAGGCTGAATCCAATCCTTTGTGGAATGTAGATTCAGGAGCGACAGTTTCATGTAGCAAAGGATAGAGGATCCTTCGTGGAATTCCGACAATACCAATTGGAACTAAGTTGATCTATATTGGAAACAACTCTAGAGCTGATGTAAAGAAATTGGCACCTGCCAATTGAACATGCATGGTGGACGCATCTTGATGTTCTATATGCTCTGGAGATTTGTCGAAATTTAGTGTCTGTCTTAGTGTTGGTTAAGCTTGGTTTTGGTATGAACTTCCATAATAAATGTGTAGATTTGTGTTTAGATACAAACTACTATGGTTGTGGTCACTTTCTAGATGGTTTTATTGTACTAAATGTTGACTGTGGTGATGTCAATAAGTTATTCCCTTGTTTCACGTCTTCTACCTTATATGATAATGATGTGATTGTGTGGCATGCTAGACTTGGTCATATGGGCCAACAACATATGAAAAGACTAGCCAAAAAGGGCTTGTTGGGCAATATTGAAAAAGTTGATTTGTCCATATGTGAGCATTGCCTAGTAGGGAAAATGACAAGGAGACCATTTGGAAAAGGTAAAAGAGCTGAATTTCCTCAGCATTTAATCCATTTGGACATCTATGGTTCAATGAATGTGAGAGGAAGGCAAGGGGCTGTTTGTTTCATCACTTTTATAGATGATTCTACTTGATTCAGATATGTCTATTTGATTTCTCATAAATCTGAAGCATAAGTTGTTTTAGAAGGTTTATGAACTTGGTAGAAAATCAATTAGACAGGAAAATAAAGGTATTTAGATCCGATCGAGGTTAAGAATATTTATCTGATAAGTTCAGAAAATTATGTGATGAAAAAGGAATAGAGAAATAATTGTCTATTCCATATACTCCTCAACAAAATGGTGTTGCAGAGAGAAGAAACAGAACCCTACTGGAATGGTTAGGTCCATGATGGTGCATGCTAACTTACCCATCACTTTTTTGGAGTGATGTGTTGTTAACTGCTGCCTATATACTTAACTGGGTGACTTCCAAATCGGTTATTTCCACTTCATATGAGTTATGGACAGTTAGAACACCGGACTTAAGTTTTCTTAAGCCATGGGGTTGTACTATCTATATTCATGAGTCCTCTCACAAGTTTTGGGAAATTGGGTCCCAAAGAAAATAAGAGTATTTTCATGAGATACCGCGAACACTCAAAAGGGTATGTGTTCATAGGTGAGCAGGAAAGTGGGAGTATAACTGAATTTGAATCACGGATGTCACATCCTTAGTGGATGAATTTTCTAAGAGGGGCGAAATAAGGGAAAATAACTCCCTATTTGAAACCTTGGATCAAGATAATGATGTAAGTGGAGTTCGTTCAAGTGGGAGTAATATGAGATGTAATGAATTGAATTCAACTCGTTCTCAATTGCAACCACCTAATGTGACGACATCATCATTACCTAATCCAAGTGGGAGCATGATGGGGAATAATGTGTTAAGTGTACAATCTCCCATACGGTGAACAAGTCGCCAAAGTATTCCCCGTCGATGTTTTGACATTGAAAGGGAAACTTTTATGGTTGCTCCACAAGATGAGGATGAGCCAAGAAATATTAATGAGGCTCTGACCTGCCCTAATAAGAAAAAAATGGATTCATGCAATGAAAGAGGAAATGGAGTCAATGAAATCAAACCAAGTCTGGGAACTGGTTGATCTTCCAAAAGGACGCAGAGCTATAGGAACAAGTAGGTTCTCTAAATAAAGCGAAAGGCTGATGGCTCAATAGAAAGGCATAAGGCTCGCCTTGTGGCGAAGGGGTATAATCAACAGGAAGAAATTGATTATGAAAATGCATTTTCTTCTGTTTTTGAGATTTACCTTGATTCGCATTATTCTGGCAATAGTGACTAGTATGGATCTTAAGTTACATCAAAAGGATGTAAAGACTGTTTTCCTCAATGGAGAATTAGAGGAAGGAATATATATGGAACAACCTGCTGGTTTCATAATGAAAGGCCAAGAAGAAAATGTATGTTGACTTTGTGGGTCGATATATACCTTAAGCAGTCGTCGAGACAAAGGTATATACATTTTCATAATGCCATAGTGGCTATGATTTTACAATGATTGACGAGGATCATTATGTATATATCAATAGATCCAATGATCAATTTGTGATCATATCATTATATGTTGATGATATACTAATTGCCGGAAGCAATATGGAGTTGGCTAATACTATCAGGAGATAGTTGTCTTCTAACTTTGAGATGAAGGATATGGGTGAGGCTGTATACATTCTTGGAGTTAAGACTTCAAGAGATCGTTTTGAAGAGATCGTTGTCTCTTTCGCAAGAAACTTATAAAAAATAAGGTTCTTGAACGATTTAGTATGCAAGACTGTAAACCCATAGACACTCCTATTGCAAAAAGGTGAAGCATTGAGCCATAGTCTGTGTCCAAGGACTCCACAAGAGAAGGAACAAATGAAACATGTTCCTTATGCTAGTGCTGTTGGGAGCTTGATGTATGCTATGATGTGTACAACACCCGACATATGCTTTGCAGTCGGAATGGTGAGCAGATACCAATTCAATCCAAGTCAAGCACATTGGAAAGCCGTTAAGAGAATACTGAGGTATCTAAAGGGGACTGCTGATTATACGCTGAGTTATTAAAGAAAAGGATCTGCAACTCAAAGGCTATTGTGATACTGATTGGAGAGGAGATTTAAATGAAAGAAAATCTACCTCTGGATTTGTTTTCTTACCGAATGATGGCACCATATGTTGGAGCAGTAAGAAACAAAAGTGTTTAACCTTGTCCACGATGAAAATTGAGTTCGTGACATTATCAGCAGCGGTATAAGAAGATGTTTGGCTTAAGAGATTTTTTGGATCATTTAGGTGTTATTGGAAGTGCTGCAGATTTGTTATTGGTTAACTGTGATAACCAAGCAGCGAAAGCGTACACCAAAGATCCAAAATATCATGGCAAGACCAAATATATAGATACCAAGTATAATTTTGTCAAAGATATGATTGCACGAAAGGAAGTGAACTTAGAGTACATACTACGCATAGAATGGTAGCAGATCCTATGACAAAGCCAATACCTAGAGATGTGCTTTTGTGGCCATATGAAAATTCTAGGATTGCGTAGAGGCTGATGTACTGAATATTGTAATTTCCCTAAGTGTTCACAATTTGATGAATTTGTGTTTTCATCATTAATGCCTATGAATCTTTGTTTGATCTTTATGCATCTTAATGCTTAGTGCATTACTTTTAAGTTGAGAAGTATGTCGGACAGATATAAGATTAGCCCACTCACACGGGTAATCGCCTCTATTTTCTGTGTGATAAATAGAGATGAGACTGTTTTAAAGCTTATTATCTAGGTGATAATCGAGAGCTCAAGCTTAAAACACATATGTCGCCTTAACTAGGTGTTAAGATGAGGATATAATACTTACTATGTCCGAAAGTAAAAATACCCCACATGTTTTACTTTATCTGTCTAAGATGCCAGATGTGAGTTCTGATGAATTGCGTGAATGAGTAGATACGTGAACTCAAGTTAGACATTGGGTATGTCTGAACTATCATCTGTACGGTATTGAAAGGTGTAGACATACGCTCCATGGGAAAGGAGTTAATACCGTAATACGTATTTCATACTACGTATGCATGAGACGACCAATAAGAGTGGTAAAAGTTTGATCTCAACTTTTATGTCGTGTGAGACTCTTGAGGATGAGAGTTCCTCAATCTCTTAGTCCCCTCATGACTCTTACTTATTCTCAAGATTTCTATTTAGTGTTTGCTATCTTAGGATGTTGCCAATTGTCATGAGTGATTCGATCTAATGGGGCATTTCTAAAAAAGCAAGCTGGACTGAAATTGAGAGTTTGAAGGAAAGAGGAAGATCGATTTTGGAGAATCACATTGTAGTTTTGTATTCACCGGTTAACCAATTATGACTGTCTTTGTGATAATCATAATTGTGAATATAATATATATATCATTATTTAAAAGAGATCAAGAGAGATATAAATGTGATCGATTGATCTAGGGTACTGCATACTAAATCTACTCGGAGTGTGATGCCCATTATGAGCTGCTATATATTCCTAATAGATGTATGGCAACGAGCTCTCAAAGTATGCTGGTCGCACGGATTATTCACCGGTATGAATGTTGAAGAGAGGAAAAGAGGATTATGTTCGGCCCACCATGTTAAGTGAGAGTCTATGCTGGATTTTTCTCTGATGGGGCTGAGTAGGGCCTGTCCGCCCATGTTGGTTTTGCACCACCATGTGCGAGTGGGAGATGATGGATTTATAAGATGGGCTCAAGGCCCATCCGCTCAAAGTTGGGCCCAAAAGGCCCGGCCCACGGGAATAGGGCCCGTGGAGGGGGAAGGTATAAAAGGGAGGAGAGAGAGAAAGAAATGTACACTTTGGCACAATCAACGTACGCTTCTCTCCCGCGCGTTTTCTCTCCCGAAGAACAGTAGGCATACGGCTTCCAATTTCTTCCCTTCAAGGCTTCATCGACCGGATTCTCTTCCTACATTCTTCGAATCTGTGGTGTGCTTTCGATCGGTGAAATTCGCATTGATGTAATGGGATTATTCCCAACACAATGTAATGAATTATCTAGATGTATGTACAATGAAGTGCTTTTGCTGCAATAATTATTGATTTTTAAACTTAATAAAGTATTTGAATATTAAATCATAACATCCGACATTGGATCTCTAAAAAGAAGATTATTTTCTACTTCCCCAGGAAAAAAGAGATAAAGATCGCTGTTCTTTAAAGATGCGTACATAGAGGGGTGCTTTGTAATATATCCTTCTAATTTATCAGAGAAATAATTTCATCGTGCAGATGCATCCCTCTATGTCAATCTGTACAGTTGTAATAGAGAGGCGCTTTGTAATATTTCTAATGAATATGAAACTATATATTTTTGTTACGTGGAAAAGTGAAAAAGGTGGTGATAAAAGCAGACATAGCTTCTTCCTTGCACGGGGGTTTGAGGAGTTGATCAATTTCGCTTCTGGTTAACGAGGAGTGGTGCAAAATCCCAACTCCTCACGATCTCAAGGAACCTGAAATCAATGAAGTCTTCAATCTTTTAAGGATTCTCGAGCAGATTGTGAACGATTCGTCTTTAAGCATATTGGAACAGTAAAATTTGTCAACAACAATCACCTGATTTGCCTGCAAATGGCCCTATATCAAAGCACTAGCCTAACCTCTGAGAATATGCAAATAGTTTATATAACCTATCCAGCTTTAATCCGTGTGAATAAGGCACTTGAAGATTCATCTGTATGTCTGAACGAGAGGGTCGCTTGAACATTCGTTTGTATACCTAAAGAAGAACCTATATCAAACGTCGCTCATAATATAATATATACGGTTTTGCTTTGTAGCAAGGTCTCATGCTTTTCCTTGTAATGGATTAAGGGCAACGATAAACTCTAGGCAAATAGTCATAAGGAGAAAAGGAATTCCATGATTTCCAATTTCTGAGCAATATGATTGTAAAACGAAATTTACAAAACGTTAATCATGATATAATACATACATTTTGATAAAATCGCTTTCATGATCAGCAGGGATCGTATCCTTTTGAAACTAGCGTAAGAGTAAGGGGGACTAAACGCACTTGACAGAGAATATTCTAAAAATAAGGAGAATGAATGAAATTAAAACCTTTATCATGGGCAAATTTAGAATCACTTGTGTTGACACCAAATTTTAGTGATCCGATCATTTATTGCATAGAAAATTAGGGTCAATTTTATCCTGAAAAAATATTAATTGCATATAAATTCAGATGCATTTATTTGCATTTTTTGCATTTTATTGGATCGATGGTGGATGAATTCGAATTAGTAGTTCTAAGCTTTAATTTGGCAAGCTAAACTAAGCCCACAAAGTAAGTAAATTGACTCAAGCCTGTTTTCTTTTAATGACGAAAATTACCTAAATGGAGATTTGAAATGATATTACGGTGGATTTTTGGAATTTAAGAAAATCGGATTGCAATATTATCTTTAGGCAATAAAATCAGAAGATGTGGAAAAAAAGAAGAAGTGATATTCCATGCCAAAAGAAATCTTCACGGATGTTGATTTGAAAAGGAAATTAAAATCCTAATCTTCAGTCTATAAAAAAATTTTCACGTAGGGTTTCGGGGGGCCACACAATCGATACATACAGCCACAATTCTGAAAAGAGGACTTCGAATACACGGCACACAGAGAGAGCTTTAGAGAGAAAAAAAAGCCAAAAGAAGAAATCATGGAGGCCAGCAAATCAGAATTTCAGAGCACGTATACACATGAGATAGGAGAGAGATAGAGTGCTCCGTCAAGCTTGGTCGAGAGTCCCTTGCCATGTGAGGTTTGCCAGCCACATCACTGCGCTCTCATGCTCACAACGCTGCCCCACATTGCGAGACCACCACCGGGACGAGCTGCTGCACTAGCATCCTCAGCTGCGTCGTGATTCCTTCTCACGAAGCATCCGCGAGCCACAAGTCCCAGCTTTCGCCCAAGTTCAATCCCACGATTTGCTCCGCCTTGACGCTCATCCAAGCAATACGTGGCGGTGGGTACATTAAAAAACTACAAAGATGTGTGCTGATAAAAAAGCAAGGAACACATCCACACGTCTGAAGAAAGGAGGTGAGAGCCAATAAAGGTTTCTTGCCATTATAGACACCTCACCCTTCAAAGATGTCTTCTTCCTTTGGCGGTGCTATTGCAATTAGTCCGCCGCACATGAATTGACTCCGCTCTCGATGATCCCGAGTGTGAGCTGCACGTAGCCATCACGCTCCCCCGATTGCTGCTGTGCCCTTGTTGCTGCCACACGCCTGTTCCAAAGCCTTTTCAAGTGGAAGACGTATGTTTTGATTCCGAACTCCCACAACGTCAACAACGCGAAGAGCTGCCACGTCCCTCCTCGGCGAAATCCGATCTGAGCTAAGCCCATTGACAAAGCCTGGTGTTCCTTGAGACGAACCAAGCACATTGGCGCCAGCAATTTTCCCCCGAGACGCTTGCTGCTTCCTGATGAACCCCCGCTCAGCACAGAGACGTGAAGGGAACACGACACATGCAGAACGGGATATGCGATTCACACCTTGGCTTCTTCTTTGATTAAAATCTCGCCATATGTCTTTTATTTATTTATTTAAGCATAGTCTCATGGATGATCCCACATTTTGATCATCACCATATTAACGTCTTCTCCACTTTTGCATTCTACAACACACGGACACATATATGTGGACGTAGCAGAGGGACAGTGGAGTTTATGGTTGACCAGGCTCATCCACAAAAGCCAACTCATGCGCAAGTGTTCTCTCTGGACATCACCACTCGCCCCGAAGTCTACGGTCAAAGAGGAGTCATAAGAATTTCGGTGGATTTTTATTCTTTTAGGTGTTTTTCCAGATTTGCTAGTAACGTTACGGGTGTTATAATTTTATTTCATGCAAGCAAAAGAATAGTTTCTGGCGAGAAGACCGAGAAGAGGTTGGAAGGTGGCGGCTATAGATTTTGAGGGAAGAATAGACGATACGTTGCCAAGCACCCCGCCAACCACACCGCCGTGGAGCATCACTGTCGTGCACATAACCTTGCCGCCGTTCGCTGTCAAAAAATCAGTCGTGATCTCGGTCCGATTGCACTTGGTCCAAATTTGGGAAGAATATCATCAAATTAGGTAAGGTGCACAACTCTAGTATATTTGAATATTTTATTGCCAAATATATGTCTATTTATATCTAGTTTCATATCCGTGAGTGATAGACATAACTTTCAATTAGGATTTATTTCCTAATTTGCAACCACACCATGATTTTTTATTCCATCTATAAAGCTTTAGATGGAATAATTAATCAAGCGGGAATAAAATCGATATCTTAATCTTTAAGCCTTATCGATTTTATTAGCGAAGCAATCAGGTTTGATAGATATCGTTTCCAAGAACAATGGATAATATCTTTGATAACCATGTATGATTTGGTTTTTATCTTTTAGTTGTTCTATTTATCCCGAAAACACAAAAAATTGCATTTGCATTCCATATAGATTTGAATTGATTGCTTGGTAGATTAGTTTTTTTAAATGCATGTTTAGAAGGCATTTAGAATAGATAGCATTTCACTTTAGTTAGATTTTTATTTTAAGTGATTTTCATAAAAAATACAAAAAAAAAAAAAAAATCAAGTGCGTGTCATTTAGAATTAGAATCATGAAATGCATGCCATTTAGTGACTGTTATTAGGTCCATTTAGCTAGAAATTACATGTAATTAGAATTAGGTCATTTAGCTAATATTGTATGATTTTCATTAATTAAGTGAAAACAAAAAAAAAATTACGTGTTAATTAGGAACCATATGTAGGGTTGTTGATGTGGATTTTAATTTAACATTGCAGATGCTTTCGTTGCTTTAACGTAAGTCCTGCAATTTATTTACTGCTTTACTTGGACTTGGGTGTTAAATTGGTGGTTTACGCACCCGCATGATCACCTCCAATGTTAGGGAATTAGATTTAAAATTAATCCAAGCTGCCTGTAAAATATTTTTTTTGAAATAAAAGAGAAAGGTACCGAAAGGGTGTTAGAAAAGAGTAGCGTAATCAAGTTCCTGAACTCATGATCTCTAGTTCGTAGGAGTAATTACTTTACTTGGGTTTCTAATCTACCCACTAAAAATAGATTAGTGGCAACTCCTAATTGAAAAATCATTTGCATGTTATAAACTTTAACTTAAGTGGCGAATTGGTATGAGTTTAGGAGAGCCCGAGTTAAGTCTAGGCAGCCAAACCCTAGGTGGTTCACATCCGAAAATTTGGTCGTGACAACTTGGTGGAGTGACAACATGCAAGATATGTAATCACATAATCAGAAAGGCGGAACAAGCTTTATTTGCAATTCGTTTGTAAGCATACGTAAACCAAGGCTACTGAGACATAGAACAGTGGGGAAAAGTCAGGTAGGATTAGCAAGGACCATAAGATGGCATGGCGGAGCGACAAAGAGGACATGATTCACCTCCTCTCCGACCACACGCCGGTGCACCCTGCGTGGAAGGCATGCTCCCAATGCGTCCGAGCGGCCATGGACTCGGCTCAAAGCTCCTCCCGACAGATAAAGATTGCCCTTTCATTCGCAATCTTGCACTGTAATTCCCCCACCCCGCAAGTTCCGAGGTCATCACGTCGTCCAACGGCGTCACCGGGAGACCTGTGGTGATGAGGGATTATTATTTTTTCTTTATTGTTCTTAATTTCTCAATTCAAATGATATAATTTCTTTTTGGTGATGAGGTATATATATCTTCATTTGTCAAATATTGATTTTTTAAAATCATTCTCCGTCATGTATGTCATAATAGGTATCCATAAATGTGCAGATACTATAGCCAAAACATGTGGCAAAAGAACGCTTTGAGTGTCAAAAGTCGGCATAAAATGACACTTAAGTAATAAAACTTACGAAAAGTGACACTTATTATGAAAAGTGGAACGCTCGAGTGCCATATCCGGCGAGCCTTGTCGGAAATCTTATGTGGCATTTTTTAAAATTAATTTTCTTGCTTACGTGGCTCGCTGGAATGCCGAATCAACAAAACACACACAAAAACGACATCGTTTTGGCATAATTTAAATTTTAATATAATATAAAAAATTAATTAAATTAAATTAAAAATAAAATAATAATAATTTATATTTATTTTTTATTTTAAAATGGAGGAGGAGGAGGAGAAGGAAGGCAGTTGGCGGTTGATGGTTGAGCCCTTGTTGCCGCCACCTCCCTGTCGTCCCCGAAAGGCAAGGGAGGGTCAATCGGGGCCCGCGTGCCCTTGCCCCAGATCTAGGTGAGGGTCGCTGGCCCTCGATCGGCCGACCCAAGGGCTGCCGCCTGTTGGGGGGCCACCCCTCGCCTAGATTTGGGGCGAGGGCACGTAGGCCATCATCGCCGGTTGCCGGCCTCGGCCGACACTCCCCCACCTCCTCAGCAATAGAGGGGAGGCAGCCGTGGCGGCGGCGACGGCGAGAGTTGAGCCCTCAGTCGTTGGCTGCCTCCCTCCTCCTCCTTCCCCCCACTTTTTTTTTTTCAAATATTAATTAATTAATTAATTAATTAAAATTTAATTTAATTAACTAATATATTAATATTTGAATTATACTAAAATGACATCGTTTTAATATTGTTTAGCCACGTCAGCATACGAAACAATGTCTTTTTACATGCAGCTCGCCGGAAAATTGTCACGTCAGCATTTTGGCCGGATTTTCTCATCGATGGCACTTAAGCAATCCATTTTGCTCCGATTTTGGTACTTAAGTATCACTTTCGTAACTTTTAGCACTTAAGTATCTCTTTGTGCCAACTTTTGGCACTCTAGGAGTCTAGGTGTCCAAAATATGTAGAGGAAGTAGAGCTGCAAAATTATAGAGTGCTAGGATTAGAGATTTGCTAAAATGACTATTAGGTAAAGCTCGCATGAGAACGGGTAACATGGGTCGATGTGACAAGAACTTTAGCCACATTAATACGTAATGAAGCGCTTTGTTGCAATCAAATAATGTCCAACAAAGTCACCCATGTTCTCCCAATATTCACTTTTTGTTCCTCAAAGAAAATTATTATCTACTTCTTCGAAAAAAGAATTAAGAACAGTATACTTTAAAGGGGCACTTAAAAAACTTTGATGCGTATATGTGCACTTCATTTTGTTAAAATGCATGAGTGAGTGAATTGTGTTATAAAAATCCCACATTAGAGAATCGGTATGTTGTAAAGCAGTTAATATATCATATTTAGCTCAAAATTCATTAGTTTAAGTTATTGACTGAAGGTGAGTCTAACTAGATATATTAATGAGGGGGTAAGTACACTATCAATGTCAAAAGTTATATACGGCGCTCACTTTGGTACCAAAAGTTTCTATTGAAACACTTAAGTGCCAAATCGGAGGAAAAACGATCACTTTGGTGCCATTGGCGAGAGATTCCGGCCAAAATGATTATGTGACTTTTATATTAAAAAAAAAAAAAGAAATTGACATAGCTTTTAAACGACGTCGTCTTCCATCCTCCTTAAGAAAATGACATCGTTTTGCCATCCTAAGTGGACAGCCTCATAAAAACGACGCCGCACAACTCATTTGGGGATTTTTTTTTCTTTGGGGATTGAAATTAGGGTTTTTTTGTCTGATCCTCACCCAATGCAAACCTAGCTCGCTTGGCCACCATCGCTTGGCCACTGTCGTTGCCGATGCTCAATGACTTGTGGTCGCACTTGAGTGTGAGCTTCATGACCGAGTCGAACCACGTGAATAGTGCCGGGACCGCATCCAGCAGCTTCGAGTGGGTGTGGAGGGTGAGCCTCTAGCGGCTCTAGCATTCAATCATGAGCTAGCGGCGGCACACGAGGGAGTACCGGCCTTGGTCGTTAGAACCTAGGTACTAGAAGACGCAGGCCAGGCACTTGTATAGGGTCTCCCTGAGCACTGGCTAGATCACGGCCTTTAACTTGGCCGCTGAGTGGCCGTCATCGGGGTTGGGGTTGGGGTTAGGGTCAGGGTCGGAGCCATGGCCGCCGAGCGCGGGGGTCGTTGAGGACGGTGACTGGCCCATCACCAGCTTATCTTCTCTCTCTCTATCTCTCTCTCAATTTGGGGATTTTTAGGGTTTTGAATGGGGAGAGAGACACCAAACGACGTCGTTTTGTTGTTTGAATGCTGACTATACTTTCCGGCGAGCCACATCAGCTTAAAAAATTAATAAAAAAGTGTCACATAGGATTTTCAACCAACTAGATTGAAGTTGGCACTAAAATGATCATTTTCCAAACTTTTTGATACTTAAGTGATCCAAAATAAACTTTTGGCACCAAAGTGAGTGCTGTACACAACTTTTGACACTAATAGTGTACTTACCTTATTAATGAGTTTAGACTTGGGCTCCCTCTTGGCGATCTTTTTAAACGAATGCATTGGTTTCTGCTGTGAGCTTCCAACAAATGGTTTTCGAATATCCGAATTAAGGGGAGCATACCTAATATTGAGCTCATACGTAATGAGAAGATTTTTAGGATGTGTGAGTGAGTTATGTTAGAGAAATCCTACATTGGTATGGTATAAAACAATTAATATATCCTAATTGGCCTGTAACTCATCGAATTTCTATTGCATGCTCTCAACAATTTTCCTAGGTAAGACCATTCCACCACAAAAGGACATGCATATTAGGGTGTGCAATTATAATATAGGGGTCCTCTATAATTTTCCTTAATCATCTCATTATTTAAAATGAAATATATTTCTTTTTTGATACAATGGAAAAGTAAAAGGATGGCGATAATGTAGACAACAACTCGAGAAGGGGAAGTTGTAGGGGTCATGGAGGTGATGTTGCTTTAATTACTGAGTGGCCAAAAGAGTTCCTATCTCGGCACCTAAACTAATGATGGATTACTTTGTTAAATGTCCTCGTGCAATCATGATTGACTTCCCTTTCAGCAGATCGATAAGGTAACTAAACCTCACCTAAATCATCATCATGTCATTGCAATACAAGAAAGTGTGAAAAGTATCAAATCGGATGGCAAGAGTGGTGGTTGGTGCCCTTTCCAATGACCTTTTCTTTTAACTTGTGGGAACTTTGTTATGAATCATGTATAGACTAAGTATTCTGTTTGGTGGTCTTGGACCTCTCTTGTCCTAAAAGCTAGCTTAAGGGGTGAGACTTTTCCTCACTCTTATAAACCGACCACCAGCCCCTTTCACAATATATGTGAGACGACCTCAACAATCTCCTCCTCTCACATCGGGCCAAGGTCGGAGACGCAATAACCCGTAACTCTCCCATGTGACTTTTTTTGGGTCCAGGCTTATTAGCAACCTAGGCTTTGATACCAGTGTTGGGTGTTCTTGAGCCTTCCTCACGCCAAAAGCTCAGGGGTTGAAGATTTCCCTCACACTTATAAACTAACCATTAGCCCATTTCACAGTCGATATGGGACAACCTCAACACCCTCCCAAGACCAACGTTTCAGTTGAACATATACAATTTCATGCTTAAGGACGAGCAAAACCCAATTTGGCATAATATTGCATGACTCTCGGATGAGAAGAAATTATTCCTAGCGAGTAAGTATATAAAGCTTTTATTTGACTAGATCCAAGTGAACTACTCTAAATATCATCTCACCACATCATCATTGATGTTCCGACAGCTTTGCAACCTACGCCATCAATTTACAACTCCAAATTTGTATTTCTAACATCTAGCTGGACAATTTTTTAATAGATGTATCTAATTGTGGAAATCCCAACATGATGAAACATCTTATTGGCATGCAAATTGATCACGCAGAGTCATTCGGATTGCATATCAAGGATTCAACCTACGCCATCAATAACAAGTTAACATGTTGGCTCTATAATCCTTAAGTCTGTAATGAGAGAGAGAGAGAGAGAGAGAGAGAGAGAGAGAGAGAGAGAGAGACTTGGCATTCGAAAGGGCAAGGATGGCATATGCAATTATGTAATTATGTTGGACTAGTAGTCTTTTTTGGCCAATTGGGTTGGAATTAGAGAGACTTGGCATTCGAAAGGGCAAGGATGGCATATGCAATTATTTAATTATGTTGGACTAGTAGTCTTTTTTGGCCAATTGGGTTGGAATTAGGAAAGGGATTGGGGTCAAAACTGAAGGCCTTGTGATGACAAAATGAAGGAAAATTTTAAGAGAAAATGATACATGGACCACTTTTCTTTCTACCATGTTTTCAACACGTGTCACCATATCACATTGATTTATGAGGATAAATTGAGTGTAAAAATTCAAAAACTCCGTACTGTTAAAAAGAAGAAAAAGAAGAAGAAATAACTCCACGTGACTTTCATCTTTGAATTCATACTTTAATATAAATTTTACGGCTCACGCATTTTGATTTTCTTTAAAAAATTAACTTTTGAAACTTTCACAACATTCAAATATTGATGTGTAAATGTACATATAATTTTTTTTCGGCAACTATCAGAAATATGAATAATAATTCTAAAGCTGGTCAATGTTTTGTCTTTTTCTATAGCAAGTTGCGCAGCTTGGTGACGATATTGGCTTCTCCGCCTCATTAAAAATCTCTTACTCCTTGGGCGTATCCAACGAAAATATCGCAAGCCTGTCTATTCGGAGCTTGCTTTCAAGACCATGACCGATCATGGTGACTAGTGAGGTATCATTCGGGTCACTTGATGCTTGGACTCTTGCATCCCGCAATATAGACAATTTGCAATGACTTTGGAGTCTATTGAATTTGGCATTTGTAGATGATGTATCGATCCGATCGTGACATGTGTGGCCTATAACGTATTGAATTTAGAACTATTTTTCTTTCTCTACTGACTAGTAACGACTTGGGGGTCAACTTTCTCTGTGCACCCCACAATCATGAGATAATGCTAATGGTGCCGTTAGTTATAGCAATGTCTATTATTTGCATCATAATCCTATCACAAAATCGTTGTTGTGCTATATTTGGTCCTCATGGTTATAGCTATCGTATATAGATGGTCTTCATAATACCTATCATATGCCTATTATAATTATGCGTGATAAAGATTTGTATAAATCTCCCTATTTTATCTTTTCTCCTCCTTCCTCTGCCTCCACTTTAATAGAAATCATTTGATAGGTCAATGATAAAAGCATAAGATTCAGTGAGGACGACCCTTGCCTTTGGCCGGTAGGTCATGGGGCCAACGGAGAAAGAAGAAAGAAAAAAGAAAAAAAAATAAATAAAATTATTAAGAAATTCAATTTTTTCAAAGAAATTGCTAACATTGTCTACATTAATGCTAATCATATCATGTAGGATGGTACATATTTGCAATTATGGAATTATGTTGGACTATTGGACTAGTAATCTTTTTTGGTCAGTTGGGTTGGAATTAGGAAAGGGATTAGGGTCAAAACTGAAGGCTTTGTGATGACAAAGTGTGGAAATTTCAAGGGAAAATGACAAATGGACCACTTCTCTTTCTTGTAAGAATTATTGTGGCCCATATTATGTGATTTATTATATGGTTTAATAATTATTGAAATGCTATAAATAATTATTGGTTACGAGAAGGTACGACTCTAATAAGGCGAAAGAAAGTATATCTTTGATGGAAGGCACCCTTTCAATGAACGTATATATAGAGTCCGGTCCTCTCTCCACCCACATATGAACAACAAAACAGAAAGAACGTATTCTCTCCTCCATCAATTGAATACATTAAGATTTAGTGGGTTAAGAGAGAGAAATCGGATTTCTTCTTTTGGATCAAGTTCAAGCGCAGCGTTATGGATAAAGGTATGTCTTCATCTATTTGTGAGAATCATGAAGATCAAAGATCCTTGATTTGTTATGAATTTCCGCATCAGATTTTATATGAATTATCTTACAGTTGGTATCAGAGCATTTGGTTTATGATCTCATGATTTTTCCGTTTAAATAAATATTATGATTTATGCATGATGATTTGTTGAATGATCCTGTTCGTAGCATTTGTTGTTGTTGAAATATTTTGGAAGATTCTGTTAAATGGAAATCCGAATGATTGAACGTTTTTCATGAACTAAAATGGTGAAGAAAAGTTACTGTGCGTGTGCGAGTGGAAAAGGACAGAAATGGACGAAAATGAAAAATTCGGAATTTTAAGGGCAAGATAAAAACTCTTCGATTCCGGGCAAAATCCGCGACCCACCGCTTGATTTCGGACCCACACCGTCGCAAGACCATGAGGAACATTAGCCATGATTTTTCCGGTATATTGGTGTTCGCCGGAGGCTAATCGAGCGGCGGAAGCGGCGGTGGTGGAATTTTTGTGTTCTGAGAATTTTTCGTTTGATTTGGGGCCAATTTTTTGGTCATTTTCTCCGAAACTTGGATGCATGTGATCGTGCCGGCATGTTCTTCAAAACCCATTATTTATTTGTGTCTGGGATGGGCTGCCGGAGAAGAAACGGCCGGCGAAACCGCGGCGGAACGACGAAAAACGGAGAAGAATCGCGTCTGTGCGCGAGGAAGAAGGCGCGTGGTCTCCACGCGCGCGCTGCGGTTGCAGGCGCGTGGAACCCACGCGCCACGCGCCTTCGCGCGCGCGCAAGCGCTGCGTGCGTGGGATCCACGCTCGCGGGGCTTCCCGTGCGGTTGCAGGCGCGTGCAACGCACGCGCCCGCGCGTTGGAGGCGCGCGTGCGTGCGCGCACGCGCCCGCGGCGGATGAAGGCGCGTGCTCGGCACGCGCCTGACGTACCGCGCGCTCTTTTTACATTTTTGCCCCTTTATCATTTTTAAAATTCCCATTTTGTCCTTCTCGCAATTTATTTACTATTCTGCCCTTGTTTAATTGATAATTACAGTTCTGCCATTGCTGGTAATTTACCATTTTGCCCCTGGATTATAATTTTATGATTCTGCCCTTATGTAATTAGGATTTTACAATTTTACCCTTATGCTTTGATTAAGTTTTTGTCCTTGTGTGCAAATTTGGTAAATATTTGTATTTTACAATATTAAAATAAAATAAAAAAATTCATATTATGAAAGGTTTGTTAGTCACCAAAGTGGCCGAACCTTAAAGTCTTATGAATTTTGATATTATAAATTATTTTATTCAATTACCCATGATTAATTGATGCTATACATGAAATTGATATGTTTTATATCATTATTGGAGTTTATGGGTATATTGAAGTTCATTTATTATAAGAACTTAGGGATTAACCCAAAGGTTAATTATTTTCTTATAATTCATGAACATGATGGTTGATAATTAATATAATTTGTTAAATTTGTTTGTATATCCAAAGATAACAAATAAATTTTAATAAGATATATTTACAATTATCAAATAAAAGTTATTAGCATCATTATGGTTTATATATTTTTGTATATCATAGGATCGCCCAAAGGAGAACTATGATGTGCATGTGTAGTTTAGTTTGAATCTGATTAGTTGATATTCTCAAAGCATTAATGTATGAGTATTTTCTTGCACATTTGCAGTATCTGTACCTGTTTCACTCCATTCGCACGCCTCATCTGTTCCCCTATTCAATGGGATAAATTTTCCTGATTGGAGTGAGCAAGTCTAGTTTCACTTAGGTGTCCTGGATCTTGATTTATCGCTTCAAGCTGAGAAACCAGCTGCTATTACTGATGAAAGTAGCAATGATGAAAAATCTTTCCATAAAGCTTGGGAAAGATCGAACAGACTGAGCTTAATGTTCATGCGGATGACAGTTGCAAACAACTTAAAGACTTCTCTTCCCAAGACTAACAATGCTAAGGAATTTATGAAATTTGTGGAAGAACGTTCTCAAACTGCTGATAAATCACTTGCTGGTACACTGATGAGCACACTGACCACCATGAAATATGATGGTTCGCGTACTATGCATGAGCATATACTTGAGATGACCAATTTAGCAGCAAAGTTAAGGACTTTGGGAATGAATGTGGATGAGTACTTTTTAGTACAATTTATACTTAATTCCTTACCTCATGAGCAATATGGGCCATTTCAAATGAATTACAACACTATAAAGGATAAGTGGAATGTAAACGAATTGGCCAGTATGCTAGTTCAAGAGGAAACAAGGATAAAGAATCAAAAGGCTCATTCTGTTCATCTCTCAAGTTATCAAGGAGTTCGAAAGAATTTTAAGAGGAAAGGTGGAAGGAGCAAGAAGAAAGGACTACACATCCTGAATGACTCTTCGAAGGCTTCTCAAATCCACAAGAAGGAACACAATCTTATTAAGTGTCATTTTTGCAACAAAATTGGACACTTGAAGAAAGATTGTCTGAAATGTAAGGCTTGGTTCGAAAAGAAAGGTAAGCCTTGTGCTTTAGTATGTTTTGAATCAAACTTTACTGAAGTTCCTTATAATACTTGGTGGATTGATTCTGGCGCCACCACTCATGTGTCAAATACGATGCAGGGATTTCTTACGATCCAAACTATAAAGCCAAATGAAAGTTATGTGATTACGGGAACAGAGACAAAGCTCCAGTTGAAGGCATTGGCACTTATCGTTTGATCTTAGATACTGGGCATTATTTGGATTTGTTTCGAACCCTTTATGTACCTACATTTTCTCGCAATTTAGTTTCTTTGCCAAGACTTGATGTGGCGGGATTTTATTGTAAGTTTGGATATAAATCTTTCAGTTTGTTTAAGAGTGATACTCTTATTGGAACTGGAACTTTATGTGATGGTCTTTACAAATTTAGACTTGATAATACTTTTGTTGAGACATTAATAACCTTGCATCATAATGTTGGCACTAAACGAAGTTTAGTGAATGAAAATTCTGCTTACTTGTGGCATAAACGGTTGGGTCATATATCCAAAGAAAGAATGCAAAGATTAGTGAAGAATGAAATTCTTACAAATTTGGATTTTACTGACCTTGGAGTGTGTATTGATTGTATTAAAGGTAAACAAACAAAACACACTAAGAAAGGTGCCACAAGAAGCACAGAGCTTCTTGAAATTATACATACTGACATATGTGGTCCTTTTGATGTTCCATCTTTTGGTAAGGAAAGCTATTTCATAACCTTTATTGATGATTTTTCACGTTATGGTTATATTTATCTATTGCATGATAAGTCTCAATCAGTGAATGTACTTGAAGTGTATATTAAAGAGGTTGAGAGGCAATTAGATAGAAAAGTGAAACTAGTAAGATCTGATAGAGGTGGTGAATATTATGGAAAGTATGATGAATCGGGACAATGTCCAGGTCCATTTGCTAAATTCCTTGAAAGACATGGTATTTGTGCTCAATACACAATGCCAGGTACACCACAACAAAATGGTGTAGCAGAAAGGCGTAACCGTACTTTAATGGAAATGGTTAGGAGTATGATGAGTCATTCATCTTTACCCTTGTCTTTGTGGATGTATGCTTTAAAGACTTCTATGTACTTATTAAATAGGGTTCCTAGTAAGGCAGTTCCAAAAACTCCATTTGAACTGTGGACGGGAAGGAAACCTAGTTTACGACACCTGCATGTTTGGGGTTGTCAAGCAGAAGTAAGAATTTACAATCCACATGAAAGGAAATTGGATTCAAGAACAACCAGTGGTTATTTCATTGGTTATGTAGAGAAATCCAAAGGGTATAAATTTTATTGTCCTAATCATAGTACAAGAATTGTTGAATCTGGAAATGCTAGGTTCATTGAGAATGGCAACATTAGTGGGAGTGAAAGAATGCGTGATGCTTGCATTCAAGAAGGAAGGGTAGAAGTTCCTATACCCAAAGCTTCTAAAGTTGTCAATAATGAACCTCCAATGGTCGAGTCACAAGAAATAGCATTAAGGAGATCTCAAAGAGAAAAGAGGTCGGCTATTTCTGATGACTATATGGTTTATCTACAAGAGTCGAGAAATTGACTTAGGAATTGGAAATGATCAGATTCATTTTCCTAAGCCATGGAATGTGAAGATTCTAATGAATGGTTTAATGCCATGGAAGAAGAATTAAAATCCATGCATCAAAATCAAGTTTGGGATATTGTTGAATTGCCTAAAGGATGTAAGAAGGTCGGGTGTAAATGGGTCTTTAAGACCAAGCGTGACTCAAAAGGCAATATTGAACGACATAAAGCCAGACTTGTTGCAAAGGGTTTTACTCAGAAAGAAGGCATTGACTATAAAGAGACATTTTCACCGGTCTCTAAGAAGGATTCACTTAGAATCATTATGGCTTTGGTGGCTCATTATGACTTGGAGTTACACCAAATGGATGTTAAAACCGCTTTTCTTAATGGGAATTTAGAGGAAGAAGTTTATATGGACCAACCCGAAGGCTTTTCAGTTAAAGGAAAGGAACACATGGTATGTAAATTAAAGAAGTCAATATATGGACTTAAACAAGCTTCCCGACAATGGTATCTTAAGTTTAACGATACCATAACTTCATTTGGATTTAAGGAAAACACCGTTGATCGGTGTATATATATGAAGATCGGTGGGAGCAAGTTTATTTTTCTAGTTTCGTATGTTGATGATATTTTGCTTGCTGCTAATGATCTTGGTTTGTTACATGAAACCAATAAGTTTCTCTCTAAGAATTTTGAAATGAAGGATATGGGAGAGGCAACATATGTGATAGGAATAGAAATATTCCGTGATAGATCACAAGGATTATTAGGATTATCTCAGAAAGCCTACATTGGGAAAATTTTAGAGAGATTTAATATGAGTAAATGTTTAGCGGGAATAGTTCCAATTCAGAAAGGTGATAAATTTAGCTTTATGCAATATTCGAAAAGTGAATTGGAGCGAGAACAAATGAAAAATATTCCTTATGCATCTGTTGTGGGGAGCTTAATGTATGCACAAACTTGCACCAGACCAGACATCGGTTTTGCTGTCGGAATGCTGGGCATGTATCAAAGTAATCCTGGAATGGATCATTGGAAAGCTGCAAAGAAGGTTCTTAGATACCTGCAAGGAACAAAGAATCATATGCTCACTTATAAAAGATCTGATCGTCTTGAGGTGATTGAATATTCAGATTCAGACTTAGCCGGATGTGCCGATACAAGAAAATCAACGTTTGGTTACTTGTTTCTTCTGGCTGGAGGGGCAATTTCATGGAAGAGTGCGAAGCAGTCAGTTATTGCTGCATCTACTATGGAAGCTGAATTTGTGGCATGCTTTGAGGCCACAATTCATGGATTATGGCTGCGGAATTTTATTTCAGGACTTGTGATCGTCGACAGTATTGCCAAGCCGCTGAAAATTTATTGTGATAACTCTGCAGCAGTTTTCTTCTCTAAGAACGACAAGTATTCTAAGGGTGCTAAGCATATGGAGATCAAATACTTGTCTGTCAAAGAAGAAGTTCAGAAACAAAGAGTGTCAATTGAGCACATTAGCACCAATCTTATGATAGCATATCCCTTAACAAAAGGATTGCCGCCCAAAACATTTAATGAGCATGTTGAAAGGATGGGCGTTATTGGACGTCATTAATGTTTGTTTTATGATTGTATTAAGTTTATGTATTTGACACTTTGAGCTCACTTACATGTTTCTGATATTTCCTGTTTTCTATTTAGTATACATTATAGAAATAGATGAATGTTAAACAGGATAGTTTCTAAAGAAACATTATAGTTGGACTATTACTGTACTTCTCATTTATGGATCATGTTAAGTAAAGTGCTATAGTTGTAGTACATAGAAGGGATTATGTCGATTAATGACATACAACCGCTATGACTCGCATTAGTTTTCTTTACTTAATTGTGATTATTATGTGATTGCCAATTTAATGAAATTTTGAAATTTATAGCATAACCTTATTGTGCACATTATAGTCTTTATTAAACCATGAAAGGAGAATCATATAGGCCAAGTGGGAGAATGTAAGAATTATTGTGGCCCATATTATGTGATTTATTATATGGTTTAATAATTATTGAAATGCTATAAATAATTATTGGTTACGAGAAGGTACGACTCTAATAAGACGAAAGAGTATATTGCTTTGATGGAAGGCACCCTTTCAATGAACGTATATATAGAGTCCGGTCCTCTCTCCACCCACATATGAACAACAAAACAGAAAGAACGTATTCTCTCCTCCATCAATTGAATACATTAAGATTTAGTGGGTTAAGAGAGAGAAATCGGATTTCTTCTTTTGGATCAAGTTCAAGCGCAGCGTTATGGATAAAGGTATGTCTTCATCTATTTGTGAGAATCATGAAGATCAAAGATCCTTGATTTGTTATGAATTTCCGCATCAGATTTTATATGAATTATCTTACATTTCTATCATGTTTTCAACATGTGTCGCAATACCATTTAGATTTATGAGGATTAATTGAGTGAAAAAAATCAAATAATCCGTACAGTTAAAAAAGAAGTAAGAAGAATCAACTCCATGTGACTTTCATCTTTTAATTCATATTTTAAATTAAATTTTTTCCATTCAGATTTTCTTAAAAAAATTAATTTTTAAAACTTTCACAATACTCAAATGTTGATGTGTAAAAGCATAAATATATATATTTTTTTTTTTTTGTAATTATGTGAAATATGAATAATAATTCTAAAGTCGGCGATATATGTCCTTTTCTATAGAAAGTGGCGGGGTTAGGGACGATGTCACCTTCTCCGCCTCATTAAAAATCTCTTACTCCTTGGCGTTATCCAATGACAATATTTGGAGTTGCTTTTGAGACCACGACCGATCTTGGCAAGGTACCATTATTGTCACTTGATGCTTGGATTTTTGCGTCACACGATACTCGACAACTCGCAACGACTTTGGAGTCAATGGAATTTGGCATTTGTAGACAACGTATCAATCCGACCGGGACACATGTGGCCTAGAACATTTTGGATTTAGAACATTTTTCTTTCTTTATTGACTCGTAACGACTTGGGGGTCAACTTGCTAACGAGGTCTATGCACCCCACAATCCTGTGATAATGCTAATGGTGCCGTTAGTTATAGCAATGTCTATTATTTGCATCACAATCCTATCACAAAATAGTTATTGTGCTATATTTGGTCCTCATAGTTATAGCTATCATATATAGCTGGTCTTATACCTATTACATTGCCTATTATAATTTATGTGTGATAAAGATCCCTATAAATCTCCCATAGTTTCTCTTTCGCCCCCTTCCTCTGCCTACGCTTTAATAGAAATCATTTGTTAGGTTAACGGTAAAAGCATAAGATATCATATGGGAAAATTACCAAAAAATTTTTAGGCCTATTGCGTTTGTTCTAATTTGATGCTAAACATTTCAATTGTACCAATTGAGTTCTAAATCTTTAGATAAATTACCAGTTTACTCATTTTGGCTAATTTTGATAGGAAATTAATGACGTGAACATTGGCCATCATATGTGGCATGATTACTGCTAACGCAGACAATTTTTATAATTTTTTCTCAATTGAATTATTTAATTATTTAATTTAATTTAATTTTCTTTATCTTTATCTTTCTCTTTCCTTCTTCCTCCACTAGTCGCCATGGCAGGTGATCAGCCAAAGGTGAGGGTTGTGCTCATTGAGGCGAGGCTCAAACTTGTCAGCGAGGTCTATCAGTCCTTGCTAGATCTAGTGAGGGTATCCTCATCGGCCCTTGAAGAAGGAAAAAGGAAAAGAATAAAAAAAAATAAAAAATTTCCTATTTAAAAAAAATTGCAAAAATTGTTCATATGAACATTGGCTGTGCCACGTAGGAGGAACAATATGAACATCGGCAATTTTCCGTCGAAATGACTGGATGGACTCAAATGACAAAACGTGAAAATGTTTAGAATTGAATTGTCACAAATGCAAGAGATTTAAAATTTTTTAAGTAATTTTCCAAATATCATTTATACGAAAGTTATTGGTCTCATGATGATGCATCGTATGTGGCCAGGCTTGTCTATTAAAAAGACAATTTACACCGGATGATAAAGCATAATCAAATTTACAATTTGTTACTTCAACGGGAGAAAAACAATATAAATAGCCATCTCATGGAAAGCCCAAAGTACCAAGCCTAAACTACCAAATACCTCTCACCAAAACTAATAATGAGGAAGCCCCTTGTTCTTGTTTGTGCTCTCTTCATCTCCTTCGCTCTTCTCTTCCTTCCTTCCACCGAAGCTCGAGCACTCCTTCAGAAAGGTGAACTCTCTCTCTCTCTCTCTCTCTCTCTCTCTCCATGTTGGTTGAAGAAATACGATGAATCTTCTATCTGATAATCTAAGCAGGACCTGCACCGTGTTCACGACGGAAAGGGAGATATACACCGTGCATACCGTCACCATCTCCACCATGTAGTGTTTATGTACGTGGACCTTGCCCTCCGCTAGTTGGCCCTACGAAGCCATGAGACCAGGGAGCTAAATTAAGCCGCTCATGATGGCCAAATTGCATCATAGTATGAAGTATATTTCACGGCACCGTCGTCGCAAAGGAATAAAAAGCGGAGTGAAATCGGTTACTTGATGGAGCCTCGTCTTCACGCCCGAAACATATTAGGGATAAATATTATGAAGGATGCATTTCAAGGTAGAAGACAATGAAGCAATGTGAGAATCGTTTAGTTTAAGGTATGGTGTCTTTTAAGGAAATAAAAGGAATGGAGACGAAGTCTGTCTTTCAGGTTTCTATCTACTTTTCAAATACCAATGTAATAGGTAATCGAAGTGTATGTGCAATGAAGTGCTTGGCTGCAATCAATTATTGTTTAATTAACTTATTAGAGTATTTAAATACTATATCCTACCTTCATTAGAAATGCCTGCATAGTTTCCCTACAAGAAGAAGATTATTCTCTACTTTTCCGGGAAGAAAGAGATGAGAACACTATTCTTTAAAGATGCATGTGCACATATATATTATAAGTAAAATAATTTCATTGCAAAGTCCATACCTGGAGAAAAATTATCCAAAAAATCATAAATTTATTACATTTTTACCAATTTAATCCTAAATTTTCTCATATTTTGCTAATTAAGTCCTTAATCTTCTCATGTTTTGCCAATTTAGTCTATCCGGCGTCGACGTGGTGACTGATGTTGACGTGGATAATTGTTGGGAAAATATTTTCATTCATTCATACTTGTAGCAATTCAAGCAATCATTTTTGGAATTTTTTTTTTCTTCAAATCATCTATTTTCGATAAAATAAACGGAGCCTAACGCAAAGGAAATGAGGAATAAATCCATGTGACACAGCATATCCAAAAAACAAGGGGATATAAATGAAATTAAAATCTTTAAGCTTGTCACGCTCGAATTTAGAATCAGGTGGAGTAACAACGCGGGGTAATCTTTGCGAGACATGTAATCGTGTAATCAGAAAAGGCGAAACAACCTTTATTCCTAATCCGTTCATAACATGAGTAAACGGAAGCTACTGATACGCGGCGGAGCGACAAAAAGGACATGACTCCCTCCTCTCCGGTCACTTGCCGATGCCCTCTGCATGGAAGACGTGCTCCCAATGCGTCCGAGCGGCCATAGACTCGGCTCAGAGCTCCTCACGACAGATCAAAGGAGCCCTTTCAATCCCAAACTTGCGCTGTAGTTCCCCACCCAGCAAGTTCGAAGGCCATCATGTCGTCCAACGGCATCACTGCCGCAACGAGGACTCGGAGACCCGTGGTGACGACGGATATATATATTGATCTTAATTTGTCAAATGTGATATTGATTTTGTAAAATCATTATCTGTCATGTATCTCATAATAGACATCCAAAAATATGCAGATACTTACAAACAAAACATCTGGAAGAAGAAGAGATGCTAAATAAGAGAGTACTAGGATTAGAGATTTGCTAAAATGACTGAAAAATAATTTGCAGAGTAAAGCTCGCGTGGGAACAGGCAACATGGCTCGGTGTGACAAGAAATTTACCCACATTAATATGCTTTGAAGCGCTTTGCTGCAATCAAATAATGTCCAACGAAGTCACCCATGTTTATCCCAATGTTCAATTTCTGTTCACCGAAGAAGATTATTCTCTACTTCTTCAGGAAAAATTATTAAGGACAGTATAGTTTAAAGAGAACACTTAGAAAACTTCGTAATGATGCATACATACGCATCTCGTTTTCCTAGGTAAGATCATTCTACTGCAAAGAGATGCATTTCAGCGTGTGCAATTGTAAGAGGGTAATATTTCTTAATCATCTCGAAATTTGAAATAAAATATATTTCTTTTGTTATATGGATGGAAAAGCAAAAAGAGGACAATAAAGCAGACAATAACTTGAGCGAGGAAGAGTCGCAAGGGGTCATGGAGGTGATGTTCCTTTAATTAGCGAGCCTCAAAATTACGTTCCTAGCTCAGCACGTAAACTAATAATGGATTACCTTGTTAAATGTCTTAGTCCAATTGTGATTGACTTGCCTTTGAGCAGATCGATAAGGTAACTAAACCTGACCTAAATCACCATCACTGCATTGCAATACAAGAAAGTGTGAAAAGCATCAAGTCAGATGGCGAGAGTGGTGGTTGGTGCCCTTTTCAAATGACCTTGTCTTTTAACTTGTGGGAAATTTTTTATGAATCATGTATAGATTCGGTATTTCTCGCAAGACCAACATTATAGTTGAACAGATAAAATTTCATGCTTAAGGCACGAGCTAGATGAGTCGATATCTCCAGTTCAAAACCCAATTCGGCATAATATTGTATGGCTGTCGGTTGAGAATTACTAGTAAGTCTAGATGGCTTTCATTTGACTAGATCCAAGTGAACAGCTCTAAAATATCATCTCACTGCATCATGACCCACGTTCCGATAGCTTTGTGGCTCCAAATTTGTATTTCTAACATTTAGCTGGTAAAGTTTTTTTAATAAATGCATCTAATAGTGGAAATCCCAATACAATAAAATATCTTATTAGCATGAAAACTGATTCTACAAAATCATTCAAATCACATGTCAAGGATTCGACCTATACCCTCACTACCAAGGGTGCAAATGGTAAAGTTTCTGTTCTTTTTTTGTTCCTAGGAACATAAAAAAAAAAAGTGTTTTTGTTCCGGGGAATAATTTTTGAACAAAAGAACGCGTTTGGTAACAATTGGTCTGGGAATAAAAAATGAATAGAAACAAGTTTGGTAAATTTTATTCTTTTTTTGTTTCTTTTAATTTTTTAAACATTTTTATTTTATTTTTCATTTTTTTCCTTTCTTTTTTATTTTTTCTTTTTTCGGCCGGTCACCGGCCTCCGGCGACCGGTCGACGGGGCCGGCAGCCTCGCCCAGCCACGGCGAGGCTCGCCGGTCCTCGGCGAGGCTCGGCGTCGCCGGCGCGGGCGAGGCCGAGCCTCGCCTTGGCTGGGCGAGCTCGGGCTTGCCCAAATCCGGCGAGGCCGAGCCTCGACAGCCAGTTGCCGGCCATGGCCGAGGCCGGCGACCGGCGAAAGAAAAAAGAAGAAAAAGAAGATGAAAAGAAGAAGAGAAGAAGAAGAAGAGAGAGAGAAACAAGAAACGTTTCTTTCATTTTTGTTTCTGGAACAAGAAACAACAATTTGTTGTTTCTTGTTTTTGTTCTTATTTTGTTCCGGGAACAAAAAAAAAACAAAAACGCAACCAAACGTGTTTCTGTTTTTTTTTTGTTCCCGGGAACAAAATCCGTACAGAAGTGTTCTGGAAACGTTTCTAAGAAACGTTTCCATGCACGCCCCAAGTGTCCAATTTTGTGATCTGGGTTGGCTCTATAATGCTTAAGTCAGTAAAATATGAGAGAGAGAGAGAGAGAGAGAGAGAGAGAGAGAGAGAGAGGTTGGCATTTGAAAGGGCAAGGATGGTACATATATGCAATTATGGAATTAGAGGTTGGCATTTGAAAGGGCAAGGATGGTACATATATGCAATTATGGAATTATGTTGGACTATTGGACTAGTAATCTTTTTGGTCAGTTGGGTTGGAATTAGGAAAGGGATTACGGTCAAAACTGATTGGCCAGTTGGGTTGGAATTAGGAAAGGGATTAGGGTCAAAACTGAAGGCTTTGTGATGACAAAGTGTGGAAAATTTCAAGGAAAATTACGAATGGACCACTTCTCTTTCTATCATGTTTTCAACATGTGTCGCAATACCATTTAGATTTATGAGGATTAATTGAGTGAAAAAAAATCAAATACTCCGTACAGTTAAAAAAGAAGTAAGAAGAATCAACTCCATGTGACTTTCATCTTTTAATTCATACTTTAATCTAAATTTTTGCCATTCAGATCTTCTTAAAAAATTATTTCGTAAAACTTTCACAATACTCAAATCTTGATGTGTAAAAAGCATAACTAGTTTTTTTTTTTTTTTTTTTTTTTGTAACTATGTGAAATTTGAATAATAATTCTAAAGTTGGCAATATATGTCCTTTTCTATAGGAAGTTGCGGGGTTAGCAATGATATCACCTTCTCCGCCTCATTAAAAATCTCTTACTCCTTGGCGTTATCCAATGAGAATATTTCGAGTTGCTTTTAAGACCATGACCGATCTTGGCAAGGTACCATTATGGTCACTTGATGCTTGGATTTTTGCGTCACACGATACTTGACAGCTCGCAACGACTTTGGAGTCAATTGAATTTGGCATTTGTAGACGATGTATCGATCCAATTGAGACACGTGTGGCTTAGAACATTTTTGGATTTAGAACATTTTTCTTTCTTTATTGACTCGTAAGGACTTGGGGGTCAATTTGCTAATGAGGTCTATGCACCCCACAATCACGTGATAATGCTAATGGTGCCGTTAGTTATAGCAATGTCTATTATTTGCATCACAATCCTATCACAAAATAGTTATTGTGCTATATTTGGTCCTCATAGTTATAGCCATCATATATAGCTGATCTTGTACCTATTACATTGCCTATTATAATTTATGTGTGATAAAGATTTGTATAAATCTCCCATAGTTTCTCTTTTCTCCCCCTTGCTCTGCCTACACTTTAATAGAAATCATTTGTTAGGTTGACGGTAAAAGCATAAGATATCATTCGGAAAATTTAAAAAAAAAAATTCTAGGCCTATTGCGTTTGTTCTAATTTAATGTTAAACATTTTAGTTGTGCCAATTGAGTTTTAAATCTTTAGATAATTTACCAATTTACTCATTTTGGCAAATTTCGGTAAGAAATTAATGACGTGGACATTAGCCATCATATGTGGCATGATTACTGCTGACACGGACAATTTTTGTAATTTTTTCTCAATCGAATTATTTAATAATTTTATTTTTTTATTTTCTTTATCTTTCTCTTTCCTTCTTACTCCACCGGTCGCAATAGCTAGTGATTAGCCAAAGGTGAGGGTCGCGCTCATTCAGGCGAGGCTCAAACTCATCGGCGAGGTCGATTGGTCCTTGCTAGATCTAGCGAGGGTACCCTCGCCGGCACTTGAAGAAGGAAAAAGGAAAAGAACAAAAAAAATTAAAAAATTCCGATTTAAAAAAAATTATAAAAATTGTTCATATTTACATTGGTTGTGCCATGTAGGAGGAACAATATGAACATCAGCAATTTTCTGTCGAAATGGTTAGATGGACTCACTGTTGACTTATAAATTCTGAACTTCGCATTGAAGTTGGCATTTGAAAGGGCAAGGATGGTACGTATATGCAATTATGGAATTATGTTGGACTAGTAATCTTTTTTGGTCAGTTGGGTTGGAATTAGGAAAGGGATTAGGGTCAAAACTGAAGGCTGTGTGACGACAAAGTGTGGAAAATTTCAAGGGAAAATGACAAATGGACCACTTCTCTATCATGTTTTCAACATGTGTCGCAATACCATTTAGATTTATGAGGATTAATTGAGTGAAAAAAATTCAAATACTCCGTACAATTTAAAAAGAAGTAAGAAGAATTAACTCCATGTGACTTTCATCTTTTTTTTTTTTTTGATACTCAGGGAACCCCGTACAGTCGGCAGCCAGCGGGTAACGTCGCGCTTAAGATCCCGTGCGTCCTGCGGGATTTGAACCCCTCCATCTTGGGTAGATGTCATGGGAGCTTTTATCCAGCTATGCCACCGCAGGCGATGGTGACTTTTATCTTTTAATTCATACTTTAATCTAAATTTTTGCCATTCAGATCTTCTTAAAAAATTAATTCTTAAATTCACAATACTCAAATGTTGATGTGTAAAAAGCATAAATAGTTTTTTTTAAACTATGTTTAATATGAATAATAATTCTAAAGTTGGCAATATATGTCCTTTTCTATAGGAAGTTGCGGGGTTAGCGACGATATCACCTTCTCGACCTCATTAAAAATCTCTTACTCCTTGGCGTTATCCAATGAGAATATTTCGAGTTGCTTTTAAGACCATGACCGATCTTGGCAAGGTACCATTATGGTCACTTGATGCTTGGATTTTTGCGTCACACAATACTTGACAACTCGCAACGACTTTGGAGTCAATTGAATTTGGCATTTGTAGACGATGTATCGATCCGATCGAGACACATGTGGCCTAGAACATTTTTGGATTTAGAACATTTTTCTTTCTTTATTGACTTGTAAGGACTTGGGAGTCAACTTGCTAACGCGGTCTATGCACCCCACAATCATGTGATAATGCTAATGGTGCCGTTAGTTATAGCAATGTCTATTATTTGCATCACAATCCTATCACAAAATAGTTATTGTGCTGTATTTGGTCTTCATAGTTATAGGTATCATATATAGCTGGTCTTATACCTATTACATTGCCTATTATAATTTATGTTTGATAAAGATTTGTATAAATCTCCCATAGTTTCTCTTTTCTCCCCCTTGCTCTGCCTACACTTTAATAGAAATCATTTGTTAGGTTGACGGTAAAAGCATAAGACATCATTTGGAAATTTTTTTTTAAAAAAAATTCTAGGCCTATTGTGTTTGTTCTAATTTAATGTTAAACATTCTAATTGTGCCAATTAAGATTTAAATCTTTAGATAATTTACCAATTTACTCATTTTGGCTAATTTCGGTAGGAAATTAATGACGTGGACATTGGCCATCATATGTGGTGTGATTACTACTGTCACAGACAATTTTTATAATTTTTTCTCAATCGAATTATTTAATAATTTTCTTTTCTTTTCTTTTCTTTATCTTTCTCTTTCCTTCTTCCTCCACCAGTCGTGATGGTAGGTGATCATCCAAAGGTGAGGGTCACGCTCATTGAGGCAAGGTTCAAACTCGTCAGCAAGGTCGATCGGTCCTTGCTAGATCTAGCGAGGGTACCCTCGTCGGCCCTTGAAGAAGGAAAAAGGAAAAGAATAAAAAAATTTAAAATTTTCCAATTTAAAAAAAAAATCCAAAAATTGTTCACATTAACATTGGTTGTGCCACGTAGGAGGAACAATATGAACATTAGCAAATTTCTGTCGAAATGGTTGGATGGACTCAAATGACAAAACGTGAAATTGTTTAGGATTGAATTATCACAAGTGTAAGAGATTTAAAACTTTTCAAGTAATTTTTCAAATATCATTTATATGAAAGTTATTGGTCTCACGACGATGCATCCTATGTGGCCAAGCTTGTCTATTAAAAAGGCAATTTACACCGGATGATAAAGCATAATCAAATTTACAATTTGTTACTTCAACGGGAGAAAAACAATATAAATAGCCACCTCATGGAAAGCCCAAAGTACCAAGCCTAAACTACCAAATACCTCTCACCAAAACTAATAATGAGGAAGACCCTTGTTCTTGTTTGTGCTCTCTTCATCTCCTTCGCTCTTCTCTTCCTTCCTTCCATTGAAGCTCGGGCACTCCACCCTGTTGAAGTCCATCCAGGTGAACTCACCATCTCTCTCTCTCTCTCTCTCTCTCTCTCTCTCGCTCCATCATTTCAAATTGATGTGAATGGTCGAAGAAATATGATGAATCTTCTATCTGATTATGTAAGCAGTACCGGGACGGGGGGCAGGTTGCGGACGAAGTGGGGGCAGATTTACACCGTGCGTACCACGACCTAAGCCAAAGTGTGGTATTTATGAACGTAAACGTTGCCCTCCGGGAGCTAGTCCTCCAATGCCATGAGACCATGCAGCCAAAGCAAGCCGCTTATGATGGCCAAATTGCATCATAATAATATGGGTACTTTTCGCGGCACCGTCGCGAACGAATAAAGAAGCGAGCGAAGTCAATTACTCTAATGGAGACTCGTCGCCACAAACCAAATATATTAAGGATGAATATTATGTCGGATGCATTTTAAGGTAGGAAAAAGTGAAGCAATGGAAGAATCTTTTAGTTCAAGGTATCGTGTCTTTTGAGGGAAAAAAGGAATGGAGATGCAGTCTGTCTCTCAGGTTTCATCTTCTTCTCAGACTCCTATCTAAATGTGTGTGCCATGAAGTGCTTTCGCTGCGATCGATTATTGTTAAATGAACTTGTTAAGAGTATTTAAAATATTAAATCGTACCTTTATTAGAGCAGCTGGCCATAATTTCCCCCCAAGAAGAAGATATATATTTCATTGTAAAGATGCATATCTGTATATCAATGTGTACAGTTGTAATAGAGGGGGTACTTTGTAATATTTCTAGATATTTGGAGAATATGAAATGATATATCTTCGTTACACGATGAAGCGGACATCACTTCTTATCAATTGTTCTTTTAAGCATCATCGATGCAATGTTTCTTGGTGACTTTGTGTGAAGAATATGTATTCTCTTACGATTGTTGCAGCTCTTGTCAATAGAGCTAATAGTTCGTCGTGTTATATCATATCCAGGTTAATTTAAATATGATATTTTCGTCAAATGTGTCAAAACCAGTGAAGATCCTACACAATAATCCGTCATTTAACAAGTTTAAGGAAATGATCTCACATAAAACGTGTAAAAAAAATGTATTTTAGCATATATGTATATGCCTAAACGAGAGGGTCACTTCGCTATGGGTATTAACATGCGGACCTGTTTGTAACAAAAACGCAATTGATGTTTAACTCAACACGTGTAATTAACTACATCTTGTGTATTTGCGTAAAATGGTCATATCGAAAATTGCTAACCTTACTTCTCAATATACCTAAACAAGAACCCATATAAAACGTGGATGATATTATAATATATGTTCCAATTCGTAGCCAGGTTTTAATGCTTTTCCTTGTAATAAATTAAGGGCAACTGTAAACTCTAAGCAAATAGTCATGAGGAGAAGACGAATTCCATGACTTATAAATTCTGAACTTCGCATTTTTTTTGTTTTTTGTTTTTTTGCGGTAGAAAATGAAAATAATCTATGATTTTAATTCAAGTACTGTACAATAAATTGTTGATGGACCATATACTTTTATGCGTTTTCGTGCATAGCCTAAACATGATCCTACTATCTTCTCCAATAGGAGAATTTATTAGAGTATTATCCATCAAGAATAGGTATGCCAATGGTAAGCAAATTCACAATCGCTTTTTTCATAGGCGAGAGTAGTATCCTTTCGAAACAAATCCAAAGGAAATGAGGAATAAATCCACGTGATAGAGAATATCCCAAAAATAAGGAGAATAAATGAAATTAAAATCTATAACATTGTCACAAGCGAATTTACAATCACTTGGTAGAGTGACAACGGGGGCTAATCTTCTGCGAGATAGGTAATCGTGTGATCGGAAAAGGCGACACAAGCTTTATTCCTGATCCGTTCCTAAGCATGTGTAAACGGGAGCTACTGATATACTGAATGGTAGGGAAAAGTCAGGAGGATTAGCTTGGACCATAAGACGGCATGGCGGAGCGACGAAGAGGACACGACTCGCTCCTCTCTGACCACTCGCCAATGCACTTTGTGTGGGCGGCTGCAGACACGGCTCGAAGCTCCTCCCGACAGATCCAGAATCGCCCTTTTAATCCCAATCTTGCGCTGTAACTTCCCCGCCCGCCTGGCAAGTTCCAAGGCCATCATGTCGTCCAACGGCATCACTGCCGCAACAAGGACTCGAGACCAGGGGCCGAACCGCTTCCGTTCGGGGACGCCGCAATTTCTTTATCAAAAGAAAAGGAGAAAAAAACAAGGTCCTCTCTACTTGGAGACCCGGGGCCGGACCGCTTCCATTCAGGGAGTTGTTTTCAGGATGTAAGATGGGCATTGACGGGCTGATCTAACAACTTGGATCTTTTACTGGTGAATTTCTTCCGTTATTATTCAATCTTCCCACATAATACACGAGGGTGAAGTCTTTGTTCGCTGCTCTTAAAGGCATATTAGTCAAGTTTATAGTAGCATCTTTGATCTACAAGACAATGGATGGCAGAATGTGCCCACAATAAAGATATGCAGGGCTATGGCTATGACCATATGGTGGACAAATTACTTTGAGTTTGGATAGTTAATAATTCAGAACGGAACTCTCTTTTCTCATCTTTTAGTAGAATTATTTGAAATTTAAAGATACTTTGAATATTTCACTGAATATTTTTTCTTTTCCGCTCTGACTTATGCTCTCTACCAAAGACAATGCATAATAGCTTGGCTTCCAGTCCACAATCAACTACTCACCTGCCACTTAAATAATTTTAGTGTTAACTCTTCAGGACATGTTTCCTCGGCCAGCTAATTTATTGTCAACTTTGATTGAATGGCAAAGTTGATACTTAGTGTGACTTCTACAGGGCCGTTATAGAAAATATAACTCATTTATTCTTCTAATGTGAATGGACAGACCGCAGTGATTAGGCGATCTTTAGGAGAATAGAATGAGGAACTTCAATGGACGATTAGGGCAACAAAGGGCAAAGATTTGGCTGCGAAACTCCTCAAAGTATTTTTCTTAGCAATTATATATTTTATTTGGATGGAGCACAACCATAGACGATGTCAAAACAAATCAATTGACATCCATATTATTTTGGCCAAGGTGCATATAATGTAAGAGGTAGACATTCACTTTACTAAAAGATTAAACCTTTTCAGTCAAATGTTGTATTGGCTACTATGTGGACACTTCCAACCTCCATATTTTTGAATTATTTGATCTATTTGTAATGTCGGGGATGCCCCTAAGCTGTTGTACTTCATTTGCTCTATAATACTTATATATTGAACCCAAAAAAAAAACTCTGACCGAATGGCTTAAGGTCAATCTTCACTTCTAATTTTCCATGGGCAAATAAAAGCTATGCACACAAAAAGATGGAAAATATATCTTTAGAGGTTAATGGCACTTGCTTCATTTTTCTTTTCTTTTTGCTACTTCTTCTTATTATTATTATTTTTGAATTTGTGTGGTTGACAAACCTCTTTATTCATATTCTTAATTCAACTGATATCCAATTTCACCAAGAAATTAAGAAGAAAAGCGATTTCACATTTCAAGCTGGTTTGTCAACCGTGCCCTAAATTAATCGTTTGTGGTTAATTGCAATTAATTATTCTAGGATGGCAAGATGGGTTAAATGACTCTTTTTCACTACGAGGAAGGAAAACTTTGCGTGTGAACTCGAGTCTTCCCGACCGGGACGAAAGATCCGAGTTGACGCGGACATATCACAGCTTGCAAGGGCCTGGAGACCTCATACGACGGTTCGGGCCGGGTTTCATTTTTTTTCCCCTTCTTTTTCCTTCCTTCGCGCTCTTTGGTGCAGCAACAGCTCCAGAAAATAGAATGCCATGGACGGATCTTGGGATCCGCCGCCACAATGATGGATCCTGAAATGCTTATCTGCCACGTACGGGTTCAGCCCTTGAAATGCTTCCGGAATTTTGAGGCCATGTTGAAGAAAGTCTGTCTGATCTAACCAGCCGTCCCGGTTCATCTCGTTCTGCAAACAGCATTTAGCATCTCATGTACAAGTCTGCAGAATATTTTGTCACCCCAAATGTTTAATTTAAGAAGCCTTGCTCCTACACCGAGAGCATTGTTGATACATGGTTCCACCGTATTCAACCCCGCTAAATCTTCAGTACTCTGACGCCACGCATGCAACCCTTTTTAGTTGATTTTCAAATCGTGTTTATATATGTACATAAGGTAGATACTGTTTTCATGAAGAAGGGGAAAGTAAGGTGTTTGATTTTTGTTTTTTCTGGATGTTTCCCGTTGCATTTGCCAGAATCTGTGGCGCTGAGAATTATAGATGAGCAATGGGGAAGAAGAAGAAGCACAAAAGAGAGAAACCCGAAAGCCAGCTCGGCTGGAATGATCATGATTTGAGTCATATTTGGTTCAAGTCAAAACATGCACCATCTCATATTGTTTGGTTCAATCTGGGTATCATAAAAATTCGATCCGAACATTCACGCCCCTAATACAAGCAGCTTGCAATGACTTTGAAGTAGATTGAATTTGGCATTTGTAGATGACAAATCTATTTGATAATGACATAAGAGACCTACATCTCATCATAGCATAGCTTAACTTGTAGTAGATGGTCCAGACAGCTTGGAATTACACTTCTTTTTTTTTGGCATTGTTTGCAGTGACCTTGAAGTCAATTGAATTTGGCATTTGTAGGTGATGGATCTTTTTTGATGATGACATCAGTGGACTACATTTCATTGGCCTATTTTCATTATCTCTACTTCGGGAAAAGATAGATGAGAACAATATTTTCAAAGATGCATATTTGTATATATTTTTTATTTATTTATCAGCAAGCCTATATATTCACGTGCACAATTGAGGACAAGGAAATTAGAATTACTAATATGATTTTTTTTTTTCTGATTTACTTAAATGTCCAATAAATAAAGAAAAACCAGTTAAGTCCGACGAAAATTTTGAGTAAAATAAATTACATGATTTTTATAATTAAAATTTTTATCTGAGATGACTTCTTTTAAAATACAAACCAGTCAACGCGTGCAGATTATTGTGTAAAATGAGGTCGTTCCTGTTCACCATCGTCTCCATCGCCGCCCATGGAGCCACCCCCAACCATGCCTAGCACCGCCACCTCCTCCACTACCTTGACAAGTTGGCGACTGCGGCGAGAGCATTGACATCGACCCATCCATCTCTTCCGAGAACCCTTGCCTACGCGATGCCTTCGTCGCTCCATTCCCTAAAGCAGGCCATCATCTCCAACCCCAACGACTTCACCGCCAACTGGGTTGGCCCCTTTGTCTGAGATTTCACATCAGCACCCACCATTGCTTGCTAACCGTTACCGGTCAGCAGAGTCACGAGGTTTGAGATCGAGAGAACCACAATAGAGAGCCCCCATATATGCACCGGTGACCTCACCGAATAAATAATCCTCTCTAGAGGAGTTTGAGAAGTTTCATCATTGGCAATCCTTCTTTGTCACTTTCTGAATGTCATAGCCATCGCTGATTGAGCTGTTCACTGCCTCCGAGTCTTGCCGACTACGCCTCTGTTCTACCCAATTTTTCTGCTTAGAGCGACTGAGGTGCTTTGCGTTTGCCTTATCCTTCTTCATCGGTGCCGATCACCATCGCCAATGCCTCTAGGACATCAGCTCTCTAGTTTGATCGCTGTTTGTGATCAACAATCGCACCTTCAACGCCATATCCGCCACCGCTCATAAGTCCTCTGTTCTGCCCTGCTTCTTCGCCAAGGACTGTGAAGTGCCTCAGGCTGGTTCATTAGCCAAGGACTGTGAAGTGCCCCGCTGGATTTAATGTCTGTCGTCCACACTTCCAGGAGTTTCTTTTTCTAACTTGATTACCAACTGCAACTAGGATTTGGTTCATTGACAAGATAATAATTTGCCCTCAAATCTGATAAGCAAGAGAACGAGACAGTGATTTAAGGTTTCGATTTTGGGGTGAAACACATAGACGGCATTGTTTCGGGCTATATGCTCTAATTAGGTTTCCCGGCGAGCCACGTCATTCGGAGAAATTATTAAAAGATGGCCACATCAAATTTCTTGGTTATGATAATACTAAAGTGATCTGAAAAAAAAAAAATTAGACTAAAGTAAGTGTTATACATAACTTTAGACACTTTTAGTGCCATTCCCTCACACAATTGTAATAGAAGGAGCCTCTACAATTTTTTATATAATTAAAAATATTAAACAATATATGTTTTTTACAAGAAGAAAGATGTGGATAAAGCAAACATAACTTCTCACGTGGTAATCGGCGTTGACTTTGGCTTTGTGAGCGGCGGTGAAAACTCCTAGCTCAGCACGATCTCCAGGAACTTGTGTATCACGAAAAAAGAAAAAAAAAATTGAAGAGGTGATCGTAGTAATTGCAATAATTATTCTCGGACGTCAAGATTGGTGCACCGACTCCTTTTCACTCGCCAGGTATTCCGCGTGGACTCTGGTCTTCCCAGCCGGGACAAAAGATCGAAGTTGACTGGGACATGACAACTCGCCAGCGCTCGGACACATTAATCTCAGTGGACCAGAAAATTCCTTTTCGTCGATAATTCAGCCGATGGATATGAGCTCTCCGCGCATCCTCAATTACGTTGATACAGGTAAGTGAATTGACAAAATCACACGGTGTGTGATGTCCATCTCGATCATCCTGCGACTCGTGAAAAGCGACATGCTACTCACATGGTGAAAATAACGCCATTTTTAACCTAGCCAAGTTCATCCTGTTGCAAGCATCATAAATAAGGCCACAATCAAGAGCAGAGAGTCAGTAAAGCGAGAGTCATCAGCCACACTGAACATGAGGAACGCTTTCGTGCTAGCGTGCATTCTCTTCATCTCTGTGACTCGACTCTTCCTTCCTTCCACTGAAGCTCGAAGACTACTACTTCAGGAAGGTGAATTCGCTAACTTCCTTTCATTCTCCATCAGCTCCTGTACCATAACATGACCTCGGTTTTTTTTAATGTCCGTGCGTATTGCAATGGGATACGATAGTGAACAGGTTGCAATGACTTTGGAGTCAACTGAATTTGGCATTTGCAGATGATGTATCCATCCGATAGTGACGGAAGTGGCCTTGTATTTTGTTGGCCTATAAGCAATTATCTCCTGTGCTTTGGGGAAAAAGGGAGATGAGAGCAATAATTTCTATGATGCATACCTATATATCCTTTTTACTTATTGGTGACATAGGGATCAAGGTGTAAGGTTGTAATGGATGGGTCCTTTGTAGTTATTCAAATAATGGGAACCATAAAACGAAATATCTTTGTTAACATGGAAAAGCCCAAAAAGATGGCCATAAATATATAACTTCTTACTTGAAATTACGGGGGTTGAGCAGGTAACCAATGTTGCTTTTGTAAATAACTTGTCTTCGATTATACTGGAAAAAGTAAAGTTTGTCAAGCCACAAGCGCGACCTAAATTAATCATTTGAAGGTTATTGCAATTCTTTATTCTCGAACGGCAAGATTGGTTATATGACTTGCTCACCGTAAGGAAGGAAAATTTTGTGCTTGTGGTGGACTCAAGTCTTCCCAACCGGGACGAAAGATCAATGTCGATGCGGACATATCACAGCTTGCAAGGGCCCGAAGTCATGGTGGACCCAAAGACGTCCTTTTTGTCAAGTTTTTTACTTGACAGAACATGCTCTCCGCGCACCCTCAATTACTTGGACATCGCGCTAAGTGAATAGACAAAATTACACAGCATAAGACATCCATACCAAGGATCCGCTGGCTCGTGAAAAGCAACGCACTACTCTTATGGTGAAAAGAATGCCATTTTTAACCTAGCTGAGTTCATCATGTCGCAGGGCATTATAAATAGCCACTCTTGAAAGCCGAGAGTCTGTGCAGCGAGTCATCAACCTCACCAAAGATGAGGAACAGTTTTGTGCTGGCGTGCATTCTCTTCATTTCCATGACTCCTCTTTTCCTTCCTTCCACCGAAGCTCGAAGACTACTACTTCAGACAGGTGAATTCACAATCTTTCGTTCGCCATCAACTCCTGTAATATAACATGACCTCGGCTTTTTCATTGTACCACCGTCGCTTATGCATCTTAAATGGGCAATACAACGAGAGACGAATAACCGACTAAGCAAAACATTTTGCGCCGGAAACGGAAGGTACGCTGAGCCGGGTGGACCAGGGGCCTGGTCCAGGTGTAAGAGGAGCCAGCACACCCTATGTACCACGCCGCCCACCTCATATATACCAGCCCTTATGTGTCAACTGGCGTCGTTGCCCTCCAAAAGTTTATAGCAATACATTGCGTGAGGCCGAGAAAGCCATATTTGGATGTTGTTATGCGCTACATGCGTAATTCATTTAGCCAGTACAGTGTGCGAAAAACAGTTAGAGACCAGATATATAAGTCGACCACAGCCATGGGTCGAAACATGTGCTATGTTTTCAAACACTGTGTCGGTCTAATTGACCAAGGTTTGCGTGACAACATTATATCTCTGCAAAATGTACTACTAAGGATGTTTAGCGACTGCCAGCTAGTTATTGAATAAATGGATGAGCCGATGCCTTGTATTATCAATGCTTTGATTTAATGCATTGTCCGTTAGCATGAGACGAGTCTGTTTTACAGATGTAATTTGATATCTTATGAATGTGACTTCTCCTCTAAAAAGAACATCACTGTCTATAAGGAAATGCTGAGGAAGGAAATTGTACTTCAAAAGGCGGGGAAATCAAGTTCACCAGATATTATTATTAAGAAAGTGGGATCACAAACTATTCATGCTTTAACAAGGTACCGATGAGAAAATAATGTTGCTTTCCTTGGAGAGGGGCTGGCGAAAAATCCTAGCTCGGCACGATCGCAAAGAACCCTAATCAATAAAGCAAATCGTGAACGGCTTGTCTTTGAACATGAGCGAAACAGTCAAATTTGTCCGCCCACAAGTCCGACCTGAACTATCGTTTGAATGTTCCACGAGGAAAGTTCTTGCTATAATTATTATCGGATAGGAAAAAGAAACGAGTTGACTCATTCCCAAACCGGGACGGAAGATCAAAGTCGATTTGGATGTCACAACTTACAAGGGCTCGGAGACAAGCCATCCTTCGGACAACTTTTCAATTTTGAAGGCTTTATGGAGACATCAACGGGAGACGTTTCTAACTCTACAACGGTCACCTTTATATGCCATCAAATGAGCCTGTATCATTAGTCGAGACGATATGTTTGAAGACCTCTAGTCTAACCTTTAGAGTGTACCTGTTGTTGAGGCCCTTCTAACATCTAGAGTATCGATCGATTCGCAATTATCATTGTGGCAAAGCTTCTATGCAACTTGTGTGGTGATATGTATTCTCATATCATCATTGCAGCTCTCATCAATAGAGCTAATTGCAATATTTATTGAGTTTGGAACATCTGAAGTGCCAAAACTTGGCATAAAATGATACTTAAGTGCTAAAAGTTAGGAATGTGTTACTTAAGTACCAAAATCTGAGCAAAATAGATCAATTAAATGTTAACGATGAAAAAATCAGGTTACAACTTTAACGTGATGATTTTCCGGTGAGTCAATTACAAAAAACTTCGATTTGCATGCTAACATGGGTAAATAATTAATATAAAAATTAATTAAATTAAAATTAAAAACAATTAAAAAAAAAAAAGGAAAATGGAGGCAATCGGCGAGGGCTCAGCCCTAGCCGCCACCGCCTCCCGCCCATCACCGAAAAGGTGGGAGGAGGGTCTCCGAGGTCACCGAGCCCTAGCGGGAAGGCCTGCCTACCCTCCCCCCACCTTTCCCACGACAATGGGGAGGCAGCGGCGGTTGGTTGCCTTCATCTTCCCTTTTTTTAAAAAAAATAATAATAATAATCTTCAGTAGAAGCTTTAATTAGTACGTCTCTTCTATGGTTGTATGATATTATTTATGCAAGATTACAATTCTTCGCATTAAAGCGTCATGCATGACACTTAAAATAGATGAGACACCATGTGGATGTTTTCTTTTTAAGGGCAATAAATAAACTAGGACCAATCTTGATGAGGTATAATTTTGGCCACTTGATAGTTGGACTCTTATGTCACACGGTACAAACCACTTGCAATGACTTTGGACTCTTATGTATCCGATAGTGATACATAGTAGTGACCTTTATGGTCTTCAAGGGAGCTTGTTTATTACAGATAGAAAATCTCCATGGGATGATCAACTTAACATAATCAAATTCATAATTTGTCACTTTAACCCGAGAGAAAAACTTTATAAATAGCCACCTAATGGAAAGCAAAATGTGCCAAGCCAGAGCTACCAAATACCTCTCCAATATTCATAATGAGGAAGGCCTTTCTTCTTGCTTGCGCTCTTTTGATCTCGTTCGCTCTTCTCTTCCTTCCTTCCACCGAAGCTCGAGCACTCATTCAAAAAGGTGAACTCAACATCTCTCTTTGTCTTCATTATTTCAAATCGATGTGTATTAGCTGAAGAAATATAATGAATCATCAACATGATAATGTAAACAGGACCGTCAGCCCCGACAGAGCCAGCAAGCTGCCGAAGACCAGGTCGGGGCAAGTATTATACACAATGCTCGAAACCGAAAGCACGTCCGCCGAGTTGTTCTCCCTATAAACGTCGTGGATGCCGTTAGCCAGTTATCCCCAGAGGGCCATGAATCCAGGGAGCTAAGTTAAGCTGCTCATGACAGCGAAATTGCACCATAATATGAAGTACTTTCACGACACCGTCATCGTGAATAAATAAAGAAGCTGAGTGAAGTCAGTCACTTGATGGAGCCTTGTTTCAATACCTAAAAACGAATTAAGGATGAATACTATGTAGAGGATGCAATTTAATGTATGAAACAATAAAGCAATGAATGAATTGTCTAGTTTATGGTATGTATCTTTTGAAAGGAAAAGGGAACAGCGACAGAGCTTGTCACAGGCTTCATCTTCTCTTTCAAATTGCAATATGATGAATTATCTAGATGTAAGTGCAATGAAGTGCTTGTCTAATATGCGAAAGTAGCTTCCAGGAGTTCCTGAATTTCTTGCCCGCCTGGGATTTTCTTCGTCGAGGATGGAGAAGTATCTGTCTCATCTCTGTTTTCACCACGAATTTTTCATATCTTAGCTTATTTTGAAAACAAATAGGTGTGGCTGTTTGGAAGGGAATGATTAATAAGGCAATCTGTAGCATTCATCGCTAAAGAGTAAAGAGTATAAACTATGATGCAAAAATTTTCCAGTCCGAGAAATCCTCCAGTAAAATCGAAGCAACATAAATATGATCCTTCCATTCACAGTCATATAGTACAAGGTGCAAGTTCAACATCTTTGTGTTCTAACCAAAATTGAGCTTGGTCAATTGAGGACTTTCCAGCTTGAAGAAGTTAATAACAGAAAAGAACTCGCAGAAATGGCAGCAGACTTTCTTCGAAACTGATAACAACTTGGCATATAATTGGCTTCACATCAACCAATACTAGTTAAACGAAGCAGATGAATTTGCATTGCATTTGAGAGAAATCAACCACAACAAAAAGAGGTTCTCAATGTTTCAGGGCAAGCTTTCCCATTCAGTTCTGATTTCATAGAACAAAACCAATGTCAAAAGAGCCAGACCATTCCTTGCCAGAAAATGACCAATGTGAAGTCCGTCTGGATCTTAAACAGCATATACCCCAGCATAAACGTGCAAGAGAATGAAAGCATCATCCAACTGACCATCCTTCATTTACTTCATTTCCTTCATTTCCTTCGCATGACTGAACAGTAGACTCGTCTTGATGTTCCTCTGTACGAGCAAGTCTTGGATTAACGCGGTGAACCTGAGCCCAGCTGACATGCATTTATCGTTGGATGAAGCGCGCCGAGTGGAACCCACATAATCCTACGATGCATGTAAGTCGGGCTATATTATTTACATACTTAATGGTTGGACGCTTACGTTACACCCAATTTTGCCACCGCACTTACGGAGAAAATTGAGTGGGCATTGCAAGATGATGTACCTATCAGATTCTAATAGCGCCTATAGTGGATGACTTAAAACCTCTCTTTCGTCAACTGACTAGGATTAACTCAATGGAGATAAGCTCTCTACGCACCCTCAATTACGTTGATATAGTGCCAAGTGAATTGACGACACTACACAAGATATTATGTCCATATCAAGCATCATTACACCCAATTTTGCCACCGCACTTATGGAGAAAATTGAGTGGGCATTGCAAGATGATGTACCTATCAGATTCTAATAGGGCCTATAGTGGATGACTTAAAACCTCTCTTTCATCAACTAACTAGGATTAACTCAATTGAGATAAGCTCTCTACACACCCTCAATTACGTTGATATAGTGCCAAGTGAATTGACGACACTGCACAAGATATTATGTCCATATCGAGCATCCAATGGCTAGTGAAAGCAACATGCTAATCTCATGGTGAAACTAATACCATTTGCAGCCTAGTTAAGTTCATCTTGTTGCAAGCATTGTAACTGCCTGAGAAAAAGTTGAGTAGCTGTTGGAAGTCCTATGGCAGATTAGATGTGTTCTTTTTTGCGGAAAATGAGTGATTTGGAAATTGTTTTTCAAATAAATAATTGCTTAGATCATCTAGAAAAAAGATGAATGGATATTTTTTTTTTTCATTTCCTACAAAATAGTTAAGCATTGATTGATATTGATGATGAAAATATTTTTCATTTACTAATTTTTCTAAAACAATTACTTTTCTAAAAATATTTTTTGAATCATCCATTTTTTATGAAATAAACACATCCCAAGTGTCTTTTCGTTAATTGGACTGGAATTAGGTAGCTATTAGGGTCAAACTTGAAGGCTTTGTGAAGACAAAATGCCGGAAACTTGTAGGTAACATGATAAATGGATCATTCATCTTTCTGTTGTCTCTTTAATATTTGTTACAATATCACGGACATTTATGGGGATTAATTGACCGGAAAAGTTCAAATACTCTGTACTTTGATAAAGAAAAATCAACTCCATATGCCTTAGAGCTTCTTCGATAGATTGTCAACTCATAATCGATAGATTGTCAACTCATAATTTGTTCTTTATCGAAATTTTGCAACTCATGCACATTGAAAAATTTTCATATCCAAAGCTACTACGATGCCCAGCAGGTTTGTCCGGGTCGAGTATTCGCCTACTTTAGAGTCTTCGCCTTTTTGTGAACAGTAAGCAGCAGATCTCCCCTTGTGCACCGTGAGCAGATTTGTACGAACGAAGCTTGACACTTGTATATTGATACGTATATCGTACATATAATTTTTTTTTCCGTAATAATCTGAAATTTGATTTGTATGTGTTAATTTCTGGCTTTGTGTGAAATTTGATACGTATATCGTACAAAACGTTTGCCGCTTTAGTGACGGTATCTCTTTCTCCACCTCAGTAGAATCTCTTCTGCGTTTGGTTTATGCAATAACAGTATTCCCACAAAGTTTATTCGAAGTTGCTTTCCGACTAAGACCAGATCTTGAATCTGGAGGCAATTGAATTTGGCATTTGTAGATGATGTATCCATCTGATATTAACATAAAGTGGCTTATACTGTATTCGATCTAAAAATTACTCCTCTGTTGACTCGTAACGACTTAGGATCAACCGGACTTGTTTATTAAGAAAAGACCAATTCCATGGAATGATACAACTCAACATAATCAAATTCGCAATTTGTCACTTCAACCAGAGAAAAACATCATAAATGGCCACCAAATGGAAAGCAATATGTGTCAAGCCAAAACTACAAAATTCCTCTCCAATACTGAGAATGAGGAAGGCCCTTGTTCTTGATACTTGGACTCTTGCGTCCCACAATACCGACAACTCACAATGACTTTGGAGTCAATTGAATTTGGCATTTGTAGATGATGTATCAATCCGATCGTGACACGTGTCGCCTATAACGTATTGGATTTAGAACTATTTTTCTTTCTCTATTGACTAGCAACGACTTAGAGGTCAATTTGCTAACGAGGTCTGTGCACCCCACAATCATGTGATAATGCTAATAGTGCCATTAGTTATAGCAATGTCTATTATTTGCATCATAATCCTGTCACAAAATTGTTATTGTGCTATATTTGGTCCTCGTGGTTATAACTATCATATGTAGCTGGTCTTCGTAATACCTATTACATGCCCGTTATAATTTACGCGTGATAAAGATTTGTATATGTCTCCCTAATTTCTCTTTTCTCCTCCTTCCTCTCGCTGCACTTTAATAGAAATCATTTTATAGGTCGACGGTAAAATCATAAGATTCAGCGAGGGCAACCCTAGCCTTTAGCTGGTCGGCCATGGGACTAGTGGAGAAAGGAGAAAAAAGAAAGATAAAAAAGGAAAAAGAAATGAAAAATAAAAAAAGATTAATAAATTTAGATTTTTCAAAGAAATTGCTAAAATTATTTACATTAACGCTGGTTATGTTACGTAAGATGGCCAACATCCACATTAATAATTCCTTGCCAAAATTGACCAGAATAATTAAATTGGCAAAAAGTGAAAATGGTTTAGGACACAATTGGCACAACTAAAGAATTTGGGACCAAATTAGCATAAGTGCAAAAGGTTTTGGAAATTTTTGATTATGTTTTTGATATGAAACTTATTGGTCTCATGATGACGCATCTTATGTGGTCCGTGAGATCAACCAGACTTGTTTATTCAAAAGGCAATTTCCACGGGATGATAAAACATAATCAAATTCATAATTCGTCATTCCAACTGGAGAAAAAAACCTAATGGAAAGCTCAAAGTGACAAGTTAGAGCTACCAAATACCTCTCCAATATTAATAATGAGGAATGCCTTTCTTCTTGTTTGTGCTTTCTTCATCTCGTTCGCTCTTCTCTTCCTTCCTTCCACCAAAGCTCGAGAACTCCTTCAGGAAGGTGAACTCTACCCCCCACACACCCCCCCCCCCCCCCCCCCCCGCGGCGGGCGGCCAAAATGTTGGTTGAAGAAATACGATGAATCTTCTATTTGATAATCTAAGCAGGACCGGCAAAGTTGCCACCGTGCGAAGGAGGGAGCATGTATACACGGTGCAGACCGTCACCACGTCCGCCATGTAGTGTTTTGAACGTGGACCTTACCCTAGCCCTAGGGAGCCATGAGAGCAGGAAGCTAAATTAAGTCACTCATGACGGCCAAATTGCGTCATAGTATGAAGTATATTTCGGGGCACCGTTGTCGTGAACGAATAAAGAAGCGCAGTGAAGTCAGTTACTTGATGGAGAGTCTCCACGCCCAAAACATATCAAGGATGAATGTTATGTAGGATGCATTTCAAGGTAGAAGACAATAAGGCAATGGAAGAATCGTTTAGTTTAAGGTATTGTCTCTTTTGAGGAAATAAAAGGAATGGAGAATAAGCCTGTCTCTAAGGTTTCTATCTTATTTTCAAATTCCAATGTAATAATTCATATAAATGTATGTGCAATGAGTTGCTTGTGCTGCAATCAATTACTGTTTAATGGACTTATTAGAGTATTTAAATACTAAATCCAAAAGTTGCATGTGCACATATATATTATAAGTAAAATAATTTCATTGCAAAGATCCATACCTAGAGTAAAATTGTCCAAAAAATCATAAACTTATTGCAGTTTTACTAATTTAATCCTAAATTTTCTCACATTTTGCCAATTGAATCCTAAATCTTCTCATGTTTGGCTAATTGAGTCTATCCGGAAAGCGTTGATGTGGACCGGCCAACATGACATGCCCGGTGTTGATGTAGATGATTGTTGGGAAAATATTTATTTGTTCATTCATCTTTGAGAATTTTCTGTAAAATATTTTTGTCTTCAAATCATCCATTTTCCATAAAATAAACGGAGCCTAACGCAAAGAAAATGAGGAATAAATTCACGTGACAGAGAATATCCTAAAAACCGGGGGAATAAATGAAATTAAAATCTTTATACTTGTCACGCGCAAATTTAGAATCAGGTAGGGTGACAACATGGGTAATCTTTGCGAGATATGTAATTGCGTAATCAGAAAAAGAAAAAAAAGCTTTATTCCTAATCCGTTCATAAGCATGGGTAAACGGAAGCTACTTATACTTGGCGGAGCCACAAAGAGGACATGACTCCCTCCTCTCCGGCCACTTGCCGATGCACTCTGCATGGAAGACATGCTCCCAATGCGTCCGAGAGGCCATAGACTCGGCTCAGAGCTCCTCACGACAGATCAAAGGAGCCCTTTCAATGCCAATCTTGCGTTGTAATTCCCCACCCAGCAAGTTTGAAGGCCATCATGTTGTCCAACGGCATCACTGCCGCAACGAGGACTCGGAGACCCGTGGTGACGACGGATATATATTGATCTTAATTTGTCAAATGTGATATTGATTTTGTAAAATCATTATCTGTCATGTATGTCATAACAGACATCCAAAATATGCAGATACTTACAAACAAAACATGTGGAAGTAGAAGAGATGCTAAATTAGAGAGTACTAGGATTAGAGATTTGCTAAAATGACTATGAAAAATAATTTGCATACTAAAGCTCGCGTTCTCTCAAGATCTTCTCGGGAAGGTGCGATGTCCATATTGAACTTATACTGCTTGAGGAACGCGTCAGCCACTTCATTCCAGGTGTCGAAGAGGTTCACATTCTTCATCACATACCAATTCAGAGCGGGCCCAGTCAAACTTGCATGAAATGATTGGATCATGAGAGACTCATTCTTGACATACTGGGCCATGCGTACGTGGTACATTTGCAAATGAGCCTTTGGGCAGAAAGTACCGTCGTATTTCTCGAACTCCGGCATCTTAAACTTTTTCAGCATCTTGACTTTCTCGTAAATTGACAAGTCAAATGGGAGTGAACTCCGCAACTCTTGCAATTGTTTCAGTTTCTCTTCAAGTTTGGCAAAGCGTTCATCTTGTTCCGCCTTAGGGACATTGTCAGGCTTAACCTTTTCGGTAGTGACAAACAGTGGGTCATCCTCCAGTTCAAGCATGTCATCGTCATCAATTTGAGCCTTGTTGATCTGCTTTGGGACTACAATCTCAGGGAAAGCGAGCACAAGGGTCTAATTCACTTGGAGAGATTGCATTTGAGTTGTCATAAGTTGCATAGAGGTGAGCAACTGTTTGAGTTGGTTTCCACGGCAGACATACAATCTCGCATTTCGGCTTGGTCGGCCATTTTTGCTCTTGATCGTGTAATGATGGGCGAACGTGGAAGATCCATTATCACCTAATCCAAATGAATGAAAATATATAAGTACGAGGTGCAAATAAAGAATCAACCCATGACAATGATCTATCAACTTTTTTTTCATCATTTTTTATTTTTTATTTTTTATGAAAAGCTCTTACAAGAAGGGAATTTCCTAAAGAGAGCTAGAAAAATAGACATCCTAGTAAGATCAAATTTTCTAGACATGAATTGAAAACAAATTCTCCAAAGTTTTTTTTTTATTTTCCAAATGATTCATTGCATGGCAATTTCCTCATTTCATTTCTAAAAGGAATTATATCAAATGACTATACTAGATTGTCATGGACAGACCAAAAGCATGACAAAATAAATTACATGATATAGGGATATAAAACTTACTTTACCAAGAAAAATTGACGGCAATCACATAGACATGCGCATGGTAAGTGGCTTGATGTCTAATCTATAAGGCTTATCAAAGTGAAGCCACAAGGATGATCAGACTAGCCACAGGCTTGTGAACTATGTCGGGTCCTCATGACTTCGGCTTGGTCAAAGAGCCGACCCGGGTCGCGAGCATGCGGACCGAGGTAGGTACTCTGGACACCATGAAGAAACTTCTGGATTAAGATGGGCGACTCGTACCGCGAGCATGCGGTCGGAGTGGTATCCATCTCAATACCATCCTAAATGATCCTATGCAGCCTAGATCCAACAGCAGGTTATGTGTGCAAAAGTGTAGTGTAAATGCAAAACATGCACAACAATTTATATCAAACAACACTTCGTTCATGAAAATAAACCATACATTCCTACACCTCTCTGTAAAGCAAAGGTTAGTAAACACTTCCCCTTATACCTCCCATCCTGCAAAAACATTTAACACCTTAAATGTTAGGGACATACTTGGAATCCTCGCTGCCAAATAAAAACTTTTTCAAAAGAAAAGAAAAATTGGCCTAAGTCCACTAAGAGTTTTAACTCAAGTCCCCAGCAGAGTCGCCAAGTTGTTGCGACCAAATTTTCGGGTGTGAACCACCTAAAGTTTGGTTAATGAATTGTTAAGCCAAGACTTAACTCGGGCTCTCACAAGCCCATACCAATTTGCGACTTTCGATTCAAGTTCTTAATATACAAATGATTTTCAATTGAGAGTCGCCACTAATCTATTTTTGGTGGGTCGATTAAAAACCCAAGTCTATGAACAAGAGATTTGGGTATGGGGACTTGATTACACTAGATTTCTCTAATGCCATTTCAGTACCATTCTTTTAATTTCAAAAATATTTTTACAGGCAGTTTGGATTGATTTTAAGTCTACTTTCTTAACATGTAAGGTGATCATGCGGGTACACAAATCACCAATTTAACACCCAGACAAATAATAAATAAATTACAAAAACTTACCTAAAAACAACGAAAGCATGTGCAATGTTAAATTAAAACCCACATCAATAATGCTAGATATGGTTTCTAATTAACACACAATTTTTGTTTTGTTTTCACTTAATTAATGAAAATCATGCAATATGGAATGCAATATTAATTAAATTTCCTAACTCTAATGACATGTAATTTCTAATTAAATGGACCCAGCGAAAATACTAAATGACATGCATCTCAATGAATCTAACTCTAATGACGTGCATATGACATTTTTTTTTTCTTTTTCCTAAAAGAATGCATTTTATCCTAAATAATAAAACTAATTTAACCTATGACATTTTTTTGTATTTTTCATGAAATTCGAAATTTGGTAAGATATGAAAATTAACAAATTAGATTAAGATCCTATTTAGTTTATATTAGGAATTAGGTTAAGCCAAATCCTAATTTAAACTAAAATATTATCTTAACCTAAATAATCCTAAAATGCAATCTATATAACAAAATACCTAAACCTATAATAAATTAAAAAAATATTATTTAAAAATAAACTAAATGTAATTTTACCCTAATATGCAATGACGTGCAAAAGATGCCCTAATTTTACATAACATATGCATGATGATTTTTTCTCTTGTTTTTCTTTTTTTTTAAAAAAAAATTCCTGTTATGAGCATGCAAACCCTAAAACTACATTTTTTTTTTTAGAAAACTAACCTAAGTAACACCACAGCAAATCAAGCAATATTGATACCTAAATTGACAAACCATATCTCACGCATGAGATCGGGTTGGCCAATTTCACATAAATCCTGAATCGGATCTCGGGCAGGAGATCGGATTGGCAATTTTTTAAGTAATTGCGAGTAGGATTTCGGGCACGAAAAACGAACTGACAATCACTAATTTCAAGGCAATTTCATATCATGGAATTTCAATTTCACATTAAAGGAATAATTACACTAAAAAGATAAAATAAAATAGCAAAAATAATAAAACAAAAATAAGATAAAGAAAATACCTAAATTTTCTTTTGCTTTTCTTTTTTTTCCTTTCTTTTTTTTAAAAGAAAAAGAAAAATAAAGCTTGTGGCCGGTCCGGCGAGGGCTTCGGTGAGGGGGTTGTCGTGGGTCGGCACGGGCCTGCGTCGTGGGTCTAGTCAGGGCGCTTAGATCACGGGCTTCAGCCGGTGGGGCGCTGCAGGGATGGCAGGAGGCCTCTGGTGGCTGTGATGAGGAGCTCCGGCGTTTGGATCGGGCTGTTGGGCGCGGCTCCGGTGAGAGAACCGGATCGGGGGGGCGAGCGTCGCGGCGCGAGGTGAGGGCGGCGTCAGATCTGGGTCTTCTATGAGGCTCGGCACCAGCGAAAGGGAAGCATCGAGCTGGGTCCAGGCCTTCTATCGTCGGGGACCTCGGATTTGCAAGCGGAGGGACTCCGGCAGCTAGATCTCAACTTGGCTGCAACTCCGGGTCACCGGTGGCTTGGGATCTGATGGTGGAGACAGATCTGCAGAGGTGGGTTGCAACGGCAGGGATTGGCGCTGCGTCCGTGGGTTCCTGTTGCAGGCACGAGCAGAGACGAGGCGGAGGTGGCGGGTCGCGGGCCAGAGCAGGCGACGGCATGTCGTTGAGGCTCCGGGGGCTCGGCGTCAGGGCGGCGCAGGTTGACGGGGCTCGCGGGTAGAGACCGGCGGCTCGAGCGCTCGCGGACGGAGATCGGTAACGGCGACGGCGGGGTTCGACGGCCATGGCGGGGTTCGACGGCAACAGGGCCAGTGAAGGCCCCCCTGCGGGGAAGATGAACAGTTGCGCAAGGGGGGTTTTCTTTTCTTTTTTCTCTTTTTTCTCTTTTTACTTTTCCTCTCTCCACTCACTTTTCACCTTTTGCTATTTTTTTTACCGATGGAAAGTAGGGGTGTGCAACCGGACCGAGTCAACCCGGTTCCCGGATCGGCCCACCCGGAAAACAGGGTCGGGAACCGGTTCCGGTTGAAACCTGTCCGGGAACCGGGTCCCAAAATTTAGACCCTGTTTGAACCGGTCCGGGAACCGGTTCCGAGGGATTACCCACCCGGGAACCGGATCGACCGGACCGGTTTGGGAACCGGTTGTAAGCCGCCCCAAAAAAACCAAACGCAAAACCCTAATTTGTTTATACTTTCTATCTTCCCCGAGCTTGCGACCTCCGCCCGTCCGCCTATCCTGGTTCCATCCGAGGACTGACGCTGCTTCCGCTCGCCCACCATCGCCTTCCTACCGTAACACCCGCAGCCCGTGAGATCCCAACATCACCACTCCGCCTCTCCCTGCTCCGCGCCCCCGAAATCGCGACACCGCCTCTGTCAACTTGATTCCTGGTTGCTCGCCAGCCTTGCTCCGAGCTCCGCCGCTAGATCCAGCTCCCCCTCGCGCTGCTTCCTCATCTGCGTTCATCTGCTTCCTCGTCATGCCATCGCCAGCTCCCCGTCGCGCCATCGCAGTGACGGAGCAGAGAACGGACGCTCATCACCACCGATCGAAACTTCTCTCGTGCTCTTTCTCCCTCGCTTGGTGCGTGCGGGAGAGCGAGGAACCAAGCGAAGCCGGTTGCGGCTGAATATCTTCGTCAAGCAATTTCATCGCTGAATTGATTCGTCGCCTTAGCTTCGTCTTCGTGAGATTCTCCAAGTCTTTCGGTGTCTTCATTTATTAGCAGGTAACCGTTCGGATCGGATCTCCCTCAAGATTCATTGAGACTCGGTCATACGATTGTTCTGTGTTTGCCTTCTGCCGAGAGCTTCACATTGCTATCTCAAATTGCTCATGTTATAGTGCTCGTCGATTGATAGGAATTCCTATTTCTAGAACACCTCACCATTCATGATCACCACCTGTTCGATGTTTTGCCTCAGAGATGATAATGACGAATTTGTCTTCTTCTTTTTTTGGTGAAATGACGAATTTGTCTTCATCATTTCAATCTGAGATTGCATAGTAGTGATCTGGATGTTCTTGTTCGACAAGCTGATCATATATTGTGAATTTTCATGCTTCATCCTTTGATGACAGAGAGTTCTCTTTCCCTTGGTGCTTCGGTTTACTTTGTCTCCTTCGGTTGTGTGACTGAATTGTCGTCTGGTATAACAGTAAGTCACTATACATCGGTGGTGAATAAATCACAGCCAAGCTATATCAAATTCAATCTCGTTTTGATGCTCATAAAAGACCATTCCGCCAAAGTTTGAGGGAGAGATTCTTCAACCTAATTTAATTCAAAATAAGTGGAAACGGTACGAGAAATGCTCAAGTATCGGAAGTTTAGTTAAGTGGAGAAATTATGGATATATGAAAGTAGTTAAGTTAAGAAATCATGGATATATAAAAGAACTTAAGTTAAGAAATGGACATTGACCTAGTAATAATCAAAGGGAATTTAAGACTTACGAATAAAAGATATGGTGAGGAAAAAGATATGTTGAAATTATGCTGGACCTCTGACAAAATTACTGCTGATTTCCCTTAAAGTATTGTTGTAACGTCAATGTCAATGTCTCCATTCGAGCGTCATTTGTACAAACTGTGATTAATTTCAATTCCAGCAATGTCAATGTCCTAGTAATCTCGTTTTCAGTTAATTTTGTTCGGCTCCTTCCTTTGAGTTTAGTGTTCTTTGCTTTAATTTCCTTTATTCCCTGCATTGCACCTTTAAATAATTCACAGTACTTCCACTTTAATTTCTGAGCAAATTGCTATTCCTGTTATTTAGATCAATTTCCATCAAACCATTTCATCCATTGCTTCTCTAAGGTTAATATAAGGATACAACAATTTTTATGCAAAACAGGTTCCAATATAAACAGGGTTAACCCTGTTTCCGGACCGGAAAAATAGGGTGGGTCGGGAACATGGTCCAACACAAACAGGGTCGGGAACAGGGTCCAAAAAAAGAGAACCGGTTATAACAGGGTTGGGTACAGGGTCCAGGTCTAGACCCTACCCACCCTAGACCCGATCACCCCTAATGGAAAGGACCCCCCAATTTACCGTACATGACCCCTTTTATAAGCCAAAAATTGTTTCTTGGGGTATATTTCATTTCTAATTTTGCTTAAGCACGATACCCCTAAATATATCGCTGAAATATTTTTCGCATATTCCATAAAAAAAAAATTCCCCTTTCGTGCAAAAGTGCATCTCCCAATGTATATTACCTAAATATGTGAAAAATCTTAACGAATTATAACAAAAAATAAAATTTTCCTAAACTATATGCCATGTGGTTATGATTTTTTATTTTTTTTTTAACAAAAAATATTAGCCCCAAAAATTTAGGTGTCAACAATCCAATAAGAATGTTTAGAGTTGCTTTTGAGACCATGACCGATCTTGGCAAGGTATTATTGTTAGGGGTGAGCAGCGGTCTAGGGTCAATCTTGGACCGGCCCAATCTGCTGATCTTGGTCCGGTTCCCAGGGAGACTGGGTCGGTTTTTTATCCTGAAATTCCATAACCAACACTGTACGGGTTGGTCCTCTGTCCTCAGAGTTTTGGGTCGGTCCAACCCTGGACCAACCCTGTACATTATATTATATTATATTATATTATATTATATTATTTATAATTCTCTTATATATTCAAACCTAAGTAAAATGTATGTTATATTATATTATATTGAGATGTTTTACCAATAGCACTAATAGTAATTTCAATTTAAGACTTTTGTTGAGTATTAATTATGTGTCGTTTGTTTTGTTTTCAAGTGTTTAGAAGTTCAAATGAATTAACAAGATGTGAAGTTATATATTCATGGCTTATATTAAGTATTTTGAACTTTTTATGGTTTAATTGTATTTTACTAAGGAATTTCAGCTGCACTTTAATTTTCAATTTGTGTCAAATGGTAAAAGTTTTTGAAGAGTAGAATAGTACTGCAGTTTCTACGGTGATTTATTAGTCAAGTGGTGTGAAGTTCATTTTTTTGGTTATATGTACTCTACTTGATCGAATGCAGGAAAACGCTTTTGCATATGGTGTTATGAATATTACAAAAACTTTCCATCTTGTCCCATATCTCGATGAGCGGTTAGTAGGTATAAAATTTTTATTATTATGTCATCTTAAAATTGCTAAATATGTATTGGTATTTATAGTTTAGTTACACAATACTGCATTATCGATAGATGTGTAATTTGAATTTGTAGGTTTGCTTTTTTAGGGAGTATAAAAAATAATATGAAAAAAATTATCGATCGGTCCCGGGTTGACCCTGGAACCGGACCGAACGCATTGGGTCGGTCTGGTCCTTGGTCCCAGGCTCAATAGGGTTGGTCCTTGATCCTAAAAATTGAGAACCAACACTGTACGGGTTGGTCTTAAGGTTAGGGGTGGTCCGGACCAACCCGGATCATGCTCACCCCTAATCATTGTGGTCACTTGATGCTTGGACTCTTGCGTCACACGATATTAGACAACTTGCAACAACTTTGGAGTCAATTGAATTTGGCATTTGTAGACGATGTATCGATCTAATCGGGACATGTGTGGCTTAGAATGTGACATCCGATTTTCCAATTCTATTTTCAATAAATTGAGACAGGCATTTCGTTAGCACGCATATAGTTCTTTTCCTTGAGTTGGCCACTCATGTGAAAACTAGTCTATTATGTGAAGTCGTTAAGAAATTCTAATGCATCGGACCCGAGAATTTGACCAAGAAGCAATCTTTCGACCGAGCTAATCTGCAAAGGTCATTACGGCACAATTAAAAATCGATTAGAGATCGGAGATATGTCGACTTGACAGAGGCATGTGATTAGGTGTGAGTGATTCCATCAGATCGCACAATTCTTGTCGATCGGCATTGGACCGACTTTTTCTATCGATTGAGTATCCTGTGTTCGTATTTGAAATCTTGAGATTACCCCGACAACTGAAAGTCGCCAATGTTTCAAAGATGTACATTGTGGCTTGAGATGATCAACCACTGGTCAAATGCAAGAAAATTTCTAAAGGCTATCCGGTAGGTTGGGCAATGCTAGTATCGTGCCAAAATGAAATTAACCGTGGAATTGAGACCGAATTCAGAAATTGGAAGTCTGGGTGTGTCACAAATCATTTTAGGAGTATTGACTCATCTTTGAAAGATTTTTCATGCAAGCCGAGTTTTTCAGCAAAATAATCAATGTATGGTTAATTTGGTTCAAAAAAATTGGTAGGCTCGCTTTTGGTCGTGCTTTTGGGACTTAAGTTGGTTCTACGGACAAGTGAAGATGTGAATTGAAGTATGGTGACATTGGATTAATTTTATGGACTTCAATTTGATTTATTTGGGAGAGAATTGATTGGAATCAAAGGAATTGATGTACAAAGTTTTATGCCCTGGCGGAAAATGGAATTGCAACCATTGGAATAAGGTTGTGGGAGATAGTAGAGTGTGATGTCATCCTAGGTCATGGTGGGCAATTTTTGTTGGATAAAAGAAAGAGAAAAAGAAAATAAAAAGGGCCCCCCCTCCTTCTCTCTCCTCCCTCTCTTCTTCCTCTCTCTCGTGTGACCACTCTCCATCTCCATCTCCTTCTCCAGCTTTGAAACCTAGCAACCAGAAGCCAGCAGCCGTCACAGCTGTAGCCGGAGCTGTCGCCGCCTTCGCCCGTCCGCCTGCCATTGCGGCCGCGCCTCGCCGCTCGGACCTCCGTCTCCCTCTCTCCTCTCTTCTTCGCCTTTAGTTTATGCTCGAAGACCCAGCAAATGGCTGGAGAAGCCCTCCGTGACACACGTCGCTCGGCCACCAAGCTCGCCCGTCACCGGAGCTCGTTGCCGTCGCCATTCGTCCGCACGCACGTCGTCTCGTGCACGAGCTGCTCCGCCCTCCCGTCTCTGCTTTGCTCGCACGCCAGCAGCCATCGTCCATCGTCCCGAGCCGCCAACCGTCGCGGGGATCCTGCCGGGCCGCCGTTAGCCATCGCCCCAAGCTGCCGCCGATCCTCCTTCGCCCTTTCCGACCCAAACCAGCGCCAGATCTGCCCTCAGCCGGCAACGAGCAGTGAGTAGAAAAAATGGGTATGGCAGCTCATGTTTGGCCCGTTTTGGCCACCTTCCTGAGCCCGGATGCTCGGCCAGCCTTGAGAAAAGTCGATCCTCTTGTCATCCTCATCGTTTTGGTTCGCTCGGCTCGCTAATCGGGTGAATTTAACTCACTAAATCTCGATTAGAGGGTTAATTATGCTTTATGTGTGCTTAGTTTAATTTATTTAATTGTGAATTAGATTAAGAGGATGGTTTAACTTAAAGTATGTTTAGTTAAGGTTAAATTGATGTTTATATTAGTATAATGGTGATTTGACATAAATGAATTACTTTTGGGATTAAATAAATATTTCGAAATTGTTTAATAATTTAATAATATTTTATTATTCGAAATTATTAAATATTATTATTTAATTATTTTCGGAATAAATTTAATTATTTATTAAATTCCGAAAATTTTGTTAAGACTCTAAATTCTCAAAATTTCGTGCCGGTCGCTGCTGTGTAGTAAGATTTTGAAATTGACGATTGGATATTATGAATTGAGTGTGGATCGTGAAAGATATGGATATTATTATTTAATTAATTTTCGGAATAAATTTAATTATTTAATAAATTCTGAAAATTATTTTGGAACCTTATTTTCTCATAATTTCATGCTAATCGCTGCTATGCATTTAGAATTTGAATTTGATGAATGGATGTGGCAAATTGAGTGTTGATTGTGGTAAATAGAGATTTTATTCATAAAAACCCAAGTGTCGAGTTTTTATGCAAAAATTGGATTTTAATGATTATATTAAATAGTGGGGTTTGAAAAAGTGAGATATTGGCTTTTTGATTTGAAATTAGCGTGTCCCCACACACGTAAATAATTTCTGGAATATTTTTAATATGAAGAAAAATGGCCGGGATCACTATTTTGAGTGGAAGCATTGAGTGAAATATAAAGTGTCCTGGAGCCGAGTATGATTTGGCTGTGTAATAATTAAGAGGAACCGTCCTGGGCTGTTGAGCCGAACTTGCCCCTATATGGGATGCCCACGCGGTGGTTGCGAGTCACAATAGATTCTAGGCCCATGCTCCTTCGGGAATGCCGTCGATGTACTGACGAAGCCACGCTCCAAGGTGGGAAGGTGATGCCTGGCTATATGCTAGTAGATAGCCGAACTGCGAGTAGGCTATGCCCTTGTGTGGTAGTTAATAACAATTGAAATGCATGTTGAGTGTTGTTGATGTGTCGGATTATGGGACGGAATTGTGTGGCATGGAATGAGACGTGTCATAACGATTTAGTCTTATAATCAGAACCCCCGCGGTTGTTGGTTATATGAAAGTAAATGCGTTCCGGTTGTTTAAGTTCATATTGCTATCTGTGATTGAGTGATTTGAATTGTGCTAACCTGCAGGAAGGAACTAAGGCGAGGTAAGTCTTCTGTGTGATGTGGCTAGGCCACCATTGGGCGTATTTTCTTTCTAATAGGGGTTTAGGGGGTTAAACTTGCCAAGACATTATCTCATCTCGGTTTGGGGATTACAATTTCAGGTCCCCGGTGGACGGAGCGGTTAGATAGCTTTGGGTGGCCTTAAAGAGTTGCAGAGGTGAAGTCATAAGATTGGAGAACGTGTCCGACTTGTAGATCGTAAGACAGTTCCTTTTTAAGAGCCGGTCTTTTGTAGACTTTTGGCCGTAGACCTCTATTTGTAATTCTGTTGAATTATGAAAGTGTTATGTTGTGGTTTTGCTTCCTGCTTTTCTATCCCGTATTTCATTGTCAGGCGTTTTATAATATGTTTCGCTTGCGCAATAATAAATGAATGGGGTCAGCGACACTACATAGGAATGTCGCATTTGCATGACTATATGGGATGTTGGCGCGCTCGAGGTTCGAGGGCGTGACATAGAACATGTTGGATTTTGGAACATTTTTCTTTTTTTGACTTGTAACGACTTGGGGGTCAACTTGTTAACGAGGTCTAAGCACCCCCACAATCATGTGATAATGCTAATGGTGCCATTAGTTATAGCAATGTCTATTATTTGCATCATAATCCTGTCACAAAATCGTTATTGTGCTATGTTTGGTCCTCATAGTTACAGCTGTCATATATGGCTGGTCTTATACCTACTACACTGCCTATTATAATTTATGTGTGATAAAGATTTATATAAATCTCCCATAGTTTCTCTTTTGCCCCTTCCTCTGCCTACACTTTAATAGAAATCATTTGTGACGTTGATGGTAAAAGCATAAGATATCAATTGAGAAAATTACCAAAAATTTTTTAGGCCTATTGCATTTGTGCTAATTTTATGCTAAATATTTCAATTGTGCCAATTGAGTTCTAAATCTTTAGATAATTTGCCAATTTAGTTATTTTGGCTAATTTCAATAGGAAATTGATGACGTGGACACTGTCCATCATCTATGACATGATTACTGCTAACGCAAATTGTAGCACCCCTCGACGGCCCCCGATTCGTTAGGGTCGCCACAATTCGATTTCCATTTCACTTTCTTTAATAATATGTCATTCTAATACTATTTCAATTTCAGCGGGTCCATATAACCTGGGGGTTTACATCTTTTAAATCGGTCCCTTACGCAATTCATATAACGGAAACATATCCAACAACTCCCTTCTATATTCAGAAAACGATACACACCTACTAAACGTTTATAGGTAAAAGGCAAACACTTCTATTAACTTAAACCAGATAGACATCATTCATCGGTATATCAAAATGCCAATGTTTTCTATACTTGGCTATACTTCAAAAGATGACTGACATCTCTTCCAACAGTCGTATACTTAAAGTCCATCGATCAATGTTGGCGTCCAAAAGTACATTCCTTTGCTATCCTTCTCCTCGCGGTCATATCCAATCACTTGATCCATCTACTGGTGGCAGTGGCAGCAGTTTGAGAAGTTTCTATCATTGGCAATCCTTCTCCATCACTTTTTGAACGTCGTAGCCATTTCTGATTGAGCTGTTCACTGCCTTCAAGTTTTACCAACTAAACCTCTATTCTACTCTGTTTTTCTTATTAGAGCAACGAGGTGCTTTGCGTTTGCCTGATCCTTCTTCGTCGGCGCCAATCACCATCGTTGACGCCTCTAGGACATCATCTCTCTAGTTGATCGCCGTTTGTGATCAACAATCGCACCTTCAAGGCCATATCCACCACTGCACATAAATCCTTTGTTCTGCCCCGCTTCTTGGCTAAGGATTGTGAAGTGCCTTAGGCTCGTTCATTACTCCCTCAATGGCTTCAATCTCCGTCATCGCACTTCCAGGAGTTTTTTTTTTCCCTAACATGATTACCATGAGATTTTAGTAGGACTACAATCAATAATTATAAAAGCTTAAGTCTTTAGATGAATACATGGTTTAATATTTAATTACTCTATCACTCCCCTCACATTTAATTTAGTCTTTTTGCCTAGTATTAAGTGTGAATATATTAAGCTTTTAGAACAATCGACTATGATTCCACCAAATCTCACATGGTATCAGAGTAAGAGGTCCTCAATTCAAACTTTCCCAACTTCCATTTGCCTCTCCAATTTAATATTTCCATGCCTAGTATTAAGCCAAAAAAAAAAAAAAAAACCTAAACTAAGCATGAGGGGAAGTATTAGAATATTTAAATAATAAATTACGTATTCATTTAACAGTTTAATCTTTTAAAATAGTTGATAGTGGTCATAAAAAATCTTATAATTATCAACTATGACTAGGATTTGCTTCATTAAGAAGGTAATATCTCATCCTCAGTTCTAGTAAGTGAGAGACCGAGAAAGTGATTTAGGCTTTCCAATTTTAAGCAAAACACATAGATAATGTTGTTTTGGGCTACATATGATAACCGAGCACTTCAAACAGTCACATTAGAGGGAGAAATTAATAATAAAAAAAATTGTTACATCAAATTTCTAGTTATGATGGTAATTAAGTGATCATTTTTTAAAGTGACACTAAAGTGTTTTGGAATTTATTTATTTTAACTAAAGTGATCGTCATATATAACTTTTGACATTTTTAAAGTAATTCTCTAGCATAGTTGTAATCGTGGGGGCCTCTACAATTTTTCACATAATTAAAAATATGAACAATATATTTTTGTTACGAGGAAAAGCAAAGAAAGATGGGGATAAAGCAAACACTTCTTATATGGTAGTCAGTGCTGACCTTGGGTTTGTGAGCGGCGGTGAAAAATCCTTGCTCAGCACGATTTCCAGGAACCTGTCTTAGGTAACACCCAAAAATAAAATAAAATGAAGAGGTATTCGTAGTAAATTGCAATAATTATTCTCGGACGTCAAAATTGGCGCACCGACTCCTTTTCACTCGCGAGGTATTACAGCATGGACTCAGGTCTTCCCCAGCCGGGACGAAAGATCAAAGTTGACTTGGACATGAGAAATCGTGGGCGCTAGGACACATCAATCTCAGTGTCCTTACTCATCTCAGGTGCAGAATGTTATTATACCTGTCTACTCGACAATAGCCAAAATTAAAGGTCCTGATGTGATGTCTACTTTGTGGGGTCTCTTATCCCAAGGCGGTTCTCTCGCTTATTTCTTCCCCTTGAGCCTTTTAAGGGAAACCCAACAACTCCAACCGAACCGACCTGACCCGAAACACGGTAGACCATCTCATGTGCTTCGGGTTGGGTCACCGCATGTGACCATTATGTTTCGGGTCGGGTCAAGTCAGGTCAGGTAACAACAAAACCCGACCCGACCCAATCCATTGACACCCCTACTTTATAGGGCCGTCAATAGGAGACATCTCTAACTCTACAACAATCGCCTGATTTGCCGTAAAATGAGGCTTTTTTTTTAGTGGAGACGATATGTTTGAAAAGCGCTGGTCTAACCTCTAGAGTGTCAATAAATTCTCAAGTATCATTGTGGCAAGGCTTCTAGGCAACTTGCGTGATGGTAAGTATTCTCGTATTATCGCTGTGGCTCTTGTCAATAGAGCTAATGGTTTGCCGTATTGTAACCCATCCTGGCTAGATTTGCGTAGATACTTTCATTCAGTGTATCATATCTTTGAAACTAGGCATGGCCCGTTTATTAAATAGGCTATACCATAGTTACTCGTTTGATACATTTACAGAAAGAATCTTGGATATAAACGTGGAAAAAGTGCATTTGAACTTATCCTTATTTGTCGAAATGAAAGGGGGAATTTGCGATTTGTATAAACAGGCAGATATGTTTATGACAAAAACATGATTTAGTGTAATCGGAACACACCTAATTAACTGCATATTGTGTATTCGTGTAAAACGGTCATGTGGAATATTTCTAACCTTACATCTCGACATACCCGAAAGAACCTATATAAAACGTCCATGATAATATAATGTGCATGTTCCATCCATTGCAAGGTTTGATGCTTTTCCTGGTAATAAATTAAGGGCAACGATGATCTCTAAGAAAATACTCATAAGGAGAAAACAAATTCCATGATTTTCAAATTCTGATCATTGGTCGGATTCACAATGTATCTAAGTCAATAAAATATGACTTCTTTAAATTGCTACGTGCAATTATAAAGGACCTGCCTTTGACCGCCAGATGAAGTCCTGGCCCTTCATCTTCTGAATGTAACGCAATTAGAAACTATTGGGATAGCGCACATAGCACGCCTCATCAGCTAACGAGGTATTAAAGAATACTGACATGCTCTATACTTGATTTGGTATAAAGCATTGTAAGTCATAAGTTAGGAGAGTCTATTAAAGGGTTCATCACCCCCCTCGATTTAATGGATATTTGATTGATGCATGAGTCGTCCCGTTTTCCATACAGAATGCTTTTTGTTTGTCTACACTGTAATTTTCATAGTAAGGCTCCAAATTTCATCTCACCTCATATTATCTCTCACTAAGTACGCACAAAAATTAGAATAGCATTTGTGAAAGCAAGGAAAAGGTTTTTATACTCCTTGATGTGTATTGTGAAGAATCTCCTATGCCTCTTTAGCAGTAGTAACATTTGAAATTTTTTCGAACATGGAATCATCTAAAGCTTGATAGATGATTGATAGGGCATATTGATCTTTTGAACGAACCTTCTCCAAGGCATTCCTCTAGTTTTGGTTCAAGATAGCTTCATCCTCTGGCTCATCATAGCTAGTGTTGACGAGTTCCCCCACAACGTAGGCACCAAGTAGAGCTTTCATTCTAACAGCCAAGTTACCATAGTTGTCATTGGTAAGGCGAGGCTTTTGAAGAGGAAGTCAATTGTTTGCATGACATTTACTCTTCCTAATAGATAAAGCTAGATTTCTAAATAAGATCTAAAAACCAAAATTCTTGATAAGATTTAGAAACTAACATAACAATCACCACACCTCACCTAAAAGCAATCACCACACCTAAAAATACGAGCAGACCCATTAAAGATAATGATGAACAAATTTATTATAGATAAGATCTTTGTTCATTAAAGATAACGTATCAATTATGACTCTTTTTTAATATGGGTATCAAATAGTTATCGGCATTAATAAAGTTGGTTTGATTTCCAACCTGACTGGAACAGTAAAACTCGTCAGCCCCCAAGTCTGAACTGAATTATCATATGGATCTTACACGAGAAAAGTTTTTGCTATAATTCTTCTCGGAAGGAAACGTCACGCGTTGACTCAGTCTTCCCAAACCGGGACGAAAGATCGAAGTCTATTTCTTTATCACAACTTGCAAGGGCTCGGAGGCATCGACCCCCGGTGGACCAGAAACATGCTTTTCGTCAACTTTTCATTTTTGAAGGCTTCAAGGAGACGTCAACACGAGACATTTCTAACTCTGCAACGATCACCTTATTTGCCGTCGAATGAGGCTATATCCTTTGTGGAGACGATATGTTTGAAAAACATTAGTCTCTAGATCGTAACTTCTGTTGAGGCCCTTCTAACCTCTGGAGTTATCAATTGATTCGCAAGTATCATTGTGGCAAAGCTTCTGTGCAACTTGTTTGATGATATGTATTCTCGTATCATCGTCGCAGCTCCTGTCAATAAAGCTAATTACAATAATTATTCTCGAACAAACATCATGTGCAGGCTCAATCTTCCTAACCAGGACGAAATGTTAAAGTCGACATGGGTATTACAGCTTGCGATGGGTCCGAAGAACATCCTTTGGGTAAATCGATTTTGGAAAGGGCTTTGTGCCCGACACGGGAAACTATTGGGTGAGCGTGCATTACATGCCTCATCAGCTAATGAGCTATTATCAACCTTGATTCAATGATCTCGTCCATTGGACGTCTACAAAATGGAGAAATTCTCCAAGTTCGTTCATATTAAATAATGTCGACATGCTTTTTAGTTGGTTTGGTATAAAGCATTGCAGTCAAAGATGGGAGTCGGTTAAATGAGGGTTCGTCTTACCCCTTGATTTTACGGATATTTCGTTGATGCATGAGTCGTCTGGTTTTCCATACAGAATTCTTTCTGTTTGTTTACATCCTAACTTTTACTTTAAGAGACCAAATATCATCTCTCACCTCATATTATCAAATTCTCTCACATATGAAAACGAAAATTGTAATGGCTTTTCTAATTTGAAGGAATATGTTTTATAAGGACGACAGAGCAATGTGCCTTGTGAACAGACACCATCATTAGATTGGACATACCAAGGAATTTTGAACTAGCATGTTGTTTGAAAGGTTAACATTCATTAAAAAGAAATTCCACAAATGTTTAATCGCAACTTTTCATGAAATTCGAATTTCGACATTAAAGAAGACTTCTTAGATCTAAGTTAACAAATTTGAAGCATCATCTCACTGCATCATCACTGACGTTCGAGCAGAGTGGTGCCCCGAATGTGGATTTTAACTGCCAGATCTGGCAAACAGGTTTTTTATACATAAGAGTTTCAAACATTTAATGGACAAAGTGTTTAAATTTGGGATTAATAGTGGCTTTACAATGCCTAACTTAGTAATGAGAGAGAGAGAGAGAGAGAGAGAGAGAGAGAGAGAGAGAGAGAGCATTGATGGCTTATGCATATCTGGACACGGAGAGTTGGTGTTTATAGGTGGACTTCCCTTTCAAGTTGGGCTACCTCTCGTTGGTGGAGGGCTACCGCAGTTATGACCTGTCCCGGGGATAGTAGCGGGTTGGGTGGCAATTATGCTAACCTCGGTGGATGAACGGGCTCTCGGTCCTTGGGCAACCATTCTACCGTCATCTCCTGCAATGAGCTTAGCCTGTTTATTTTCAACCAAGGTCAAGCCGGCCGCCTTCAACTGGCCTGCATGTCATGTCCGATGGCGGCTGTCTTCCTCTCCGGCATGTCCAGGACACGTGTGTGTCGATCGCTCGTAGGTATTGTCAAATCTGTCGTTAATCATCACACCTTATGTAGATCCACAGATATGACAGCTTGTAAGAACTATGCGCGACGAAAACTTGAGTTGCTGTTGGAAAATCAATGGTGCACATTGTCGCGACCCAATCTCGCTGCCCCTCGAAAAGTATCCAAGGAGGGGAAAGATCGAGTTTAGGAGTACTTGATTACAAGATCGCGAGCTCTCCCAAGCTCGTACCCCGCGTGACAGTAGGTTTATTTATGCGATCTAGTTGTTTATAACAATCTAAAAATATACAGGAGTCGCCACTAGCCTCATTTTCGGAGGTCGGCTAGAAACCCAATCGAGGGTCAGGAGTGTTCCCTCGATTTCTACGCAACCAGATATCTAGGTTCGGGGACTTGGGTTACGCTAATATTGCTATTAGCGCCCTTTCGGTACCTAAACAGTATGTTGTGTTTTTCCTAATACGTCCATGCGTTTCTTTTTACATTTTCGGGATCATTAATTCCTAGACTAAGTGATCATGCGTGGTTGATCATTTTCATGCTATTCTATTTCTAAAAAATAGAAAGGAAAACAACCAATGAAATTGAAATTGCAAAACATGAAGTAAACAATCAAGAAAAGTAGTTAAACCTATCAGGCAGTCCTTAAAAAATAAAAGAGAAAACAATTAAAAAGGAAAGAAAGAAAACCCGCAACTCATCGGGTTTTATACAATGCATGGAACCCGAGACATATGTCGGGAAAATGGATATTACAAGAAAATGGTCGGAATGGACATCGACCTCCACCATCTTCACGCCTTCTCCATCTTCAAGGTCCTAATCTAAACCTAATCTAAGAAATTTTATGACTAGGTGCATACAAGTGAAAGAAACAATCATCACAACTAAGATCAAAGCAATTGGGGTAGAACCCAAAAATGATTGGCTCTAAGAAAAAGGCACACAAATCAAGCACTTTATAAAGAGCAATTTTCATGAATGGAATTTCTTGAGGCGTATCGAGTTCAAGTAAAGTTAAATTCATGGCCAAAAAGCAACAATCGCTAAAGCATGCAAATCAATCATAAGCAAATCAAAAATGATGCATGACAACTGATTTGTTAAGTCACCTAATCAATGCATGAAAATCATGAAATTTGAACATGACATAGGGTTAAAATGTGAAGAAAAGGTTTGATTTAGACATTTAACCCTAAATCCATATGCAAAAGGCCACACAAATCCATTAACATTGATATGTGACTTGTCATTAGGAGCAAAATGCATAACAATTTAAATTGCTACATGTCAACTTGAATTCTAAGGTTACTTGACCTTAAAAATTCTCAAATTTTAGCATGGGATGGATATGGATATTATGGACAGCTTTCGTTATATATTGTAACTAAAAGCACGTGAATTTACAAAATCCTGGAAGAGATCAAGGTCCATCAAAAGTAGAACAGAGCAGCAAGGCAAACGTACAACCATTTTTTGCAGTTTTTACGTGAAGGACCACTTTCATAAAGGACCTAATCCCAAACTCCTCACACAAAAAATTCGTACCAAATTCACAAGTTTTCAAGGTTATAGAAACAAAGCATGCATTCTAGACTAAGACAAATTCCAACTTTCAATATCAGCAAATTCACACATGAACAGCAAACACCAAATGCATGTGATCTGCATTTAACTCACTAAAAGCACACATAATCGCATTCTAGTAAAACTTTACACAGGAAGTGCGGTAAGACACAAGCATTGCAACTTTAATGGGACATTGGAATGTAGGTAAACATAACGCAATAGGGATTAACTATATATGACTGAGCCAAAAGTCACAAAACACAGCATGTAGATTGAAGATAAAGAGAGAAAATAAGCATAGGAAATCAGCCAATATGGATCACTAAACCCACATATTTTCATCATACTCCTAAGCATCTACTCTTTCTCATAAGCCAGATCTATCAAGACAACCGGAAGTAATTGAATAATAACCCATGTAAAGAAAAATACGCCTAAAAGAGAGGTGAAGTCCAGCCTCCATTTAGTTTCAGGTTTAAGTATTTCTTTGACAAATTCAAACATCATTGTTGTTACTGGCCCTAACAAAAGCTGAACTAGATTCCCAGATCATCCAACATGCACCAAGGATATAAAATCCTTTCCTGATATAAAATCATTTGCTGCTGAGGAAATGTTTCTCCACTAAGGTGAACTTCAGGCACAATTCATACCGGTCTACCGACAACTATAAACTCATCAAAGGGAAAAATACCAAACATCAATCCAGATTGAAGTGTACCAATGAACTCACAACTTTCAGGCAAAGATCACATTCAATATTATGAACAAGGAATTCTAAAAAAAAGATGAACACAGCAACAACAGAGGACCAATTTCTACTAAAACGAATCAACTTTCTTCCGGTGCATGTCTAGCTTGCGCAGCTTGATTTACACTGACGGAAACATAGAAACTAAAGGGGGAACGAGACCACAGCACCTTTTTAATATTTGTTACTAGGAAAACTCTTCATTAGAAAGGACCCATTGGAATTTGTTCTTGATTTGCCAGTTAAACCAGATGAAAAAACGCAGTAGACAAATAACGCTATCTGCAGCTTGCAAAGACTGAGTAGGGTCAAACATTTGGTATGAGTATCTCATGAGTATTGCAAAATGCCTATTGGAAATATCAATCAAAATGAGTGACTTTAAAATTAATTGCTCTGCAGAATTTCACCTTGGTAGGACACACTATTCAGATTAAAGACGGTGCAAATTCAGAAGTGGAATATTCATCCAGTAAGAAGAGCATTCCAGACTAGTAGACGTTTCTCTATTTTTTTCCTACGTGACATTTTCAGTTGATATGGCAAACCAAGCTGGAAAGCATCGTGGCCACGCAAAAAGTTCTTCAATTCTTTCATAGGGTGCCTTTCCTTCTTCCATCTATTGAAATTGTAAGACATAAACAAGATAGTAGTTCACGCATATTTCCAGCTTCTGGAAAGAGAGAAACGCACCAAGAAAAGGTAATGACCGCAGTCTTCAAACTTCCGGATATGGCTTCTCCGGAGTGTATCGTTTAGTCTAGCACCTTCTGCTTGACTTGGCAATAACCAATCCTTCGCACTTGTTTGTGAAACTTTGATGCTTGATCGAGTGAGCTAGTCTTCGTGAACACCAGCAGATCTACTCTTTGGTTTTGCCCTTCGGAGCCGAGTTGAGGCTTCCAAACTCGGCGCAATTCTGAATCCCTGCACCTCGAGCTCCGGAAGGACGCAATCCGTGACGAGATCGTCAGATTCAGCCGAGAGCAAAATCACCAGAGAGAGTGATCGAGAGGAAGAAGCACCGATTCGGCCGGTCAAATCCGGCGAGAGAATCCCCGATCGAGAGAATCACCGATCGAGCTCCAGAGAGAGAGAATCGGAAGAAAACCCCCTTTGATCGAGCGAACCAACCTCTGATTGAGTTTTCAGAGTGCAAGCGTCTGATCTCCAAGAAAGAGAGGGATTCGCTGAGTGAGAATCGCTAGAGCGAGAGCGAAACAGAACTCCCCTCACAATCCCCAACCGCCAGTCTTCAATTTCCGATCCTCGCTAATGAGAGAAAACCTTCGCCTTCGACTTGAGCTCGATGGAGAGGTACTGGAGACGGATGCAGAAACTCCCTCCGTTGGACGGCGAGCGAAGTCGAGATTTTCCCTTGAGGAATGACGGATGTCTACCGGGATCGTTCGAGGCTAGGGATCCGAGATCTGCCATGGAAGCTCCATCGAGCAGTTACTGAGAGAGAGAATTCAGCTTGCGGGCATCCGAGAGGAGAGAGAGTGCGAGCGTCGCGAGCTCGAGAGAGAGCCTCTGAGAGGAGAGAGAGAGCGAGCGGGAACAGAGAGAAAAAAGAGCGACCCCCCTGTGAGAACCCCCCCGATCCCCTTTTCTATTTTTTTCTTTCTTTTATTTTTCTTTTTTTATTTTTCTTTTTCGTTTTCCTTATTTCTTTTTTTTTTCTCTTTTCATTTCATTTCATTTTTTCTTTTTTTTTCTTTTGTTTTCTTTTCTCTTTTTTCTTTTTTGTTTTCTTTTCTTTGTTTTCTTTTTAGCTCTTTATTATTATTTTTTTTATATTTTTGCAGAAAAAAAGAATGATTTAAATGTCAACGAAAATTTCGGGTGTCAACACACATTGACTAGTAGTAGAAGTCTATGGCGAGCTCACCATCTTCTCGTGTTGGAAGATCTTAGAATCGATTATGTACATAATGGATTCTAGTAAATATTAGTAAATAGGAAACTCCGATACATGTATATTACTTTTCCTATTTTACTTTTTCCTTCTTGCACTATTTATGTACAATGTAATAGCGCGATTGAATACAAGTCAGACAATACAATTTCCCCAAAGTTCCTGTTACCTTTCTGTCATGGTATCAGAGCATCGTTCTTGCCCTAGCTTTCGCAACCTTTCTTGAATTGCCATTGCTTCCTTCTGATCTGTAACTGAGGATCCCTTCCTGCAGAACAGATTAGCAAAGCAATTAGGAATTCATCCTTGGTGCCATGACAAAAGATAAAGAGGTTATGAATCCCTCAAAAGAAACTTCATCAACATAGAATCAGGGGATCACAGATGGATCGACTCGAGAAGAGCAGGTAACCAATGTTGCCTCTGCACCTGCTCCTGCTTTAGTACATATTCCAGGGCCAACCTACTGGCCTCCACCCCCATGGTACACCACACCATGGCCCCAATATTCGTATGGGACAAATCCGACTGGTGAATCAGGTCAAACATATCCGAGTCACAGACCCGGATTCACACCGGGTCACGGAATTGAACACTATCTGGTTCCACCTCCTTACCTATTTCCATTCAACGGAGGACGGCCGAAACTTGGAGATCCACTTTACACTTCGCCGACGGACGGACCAGAGCTGCGGCTGGTTACCCAACAACTTACTGGAACATTGAATTATCACGCCTGGGCCCGTGATCTTTGACGTGCCCTCATTACCAAAACCAAAGATGGTTTTATTGATGGAACAATACCTTACCCGATGGACGAATGACTGCAGAGGCACTGGAATCGCTGTAATCAACGTGTGCGCTCCTGGATTGGGAATTGCTTGGCACCTGATGTCGCCGCCGTTCTCCTCCGACCAAAGATTCGAAGAAATACTGGGATAATATATAGGAAATGTACGGGAAGTCAGATAGGGCTAGGGTTTTCTCGTTGACACAAACCCTAACCGAGCTAAAACAGGGGAATCTTTCGATTACCGCCTGTTTTAACCGATTATGAGCCCTGTGGAACGAGATTGAAGCGGCCTAAGAAAAATTGGAAGGGCCAGAAGCCACCCTCCGTCAATACCATGCGATCAAGGAAAAGGAGAAAGCTACTCGATTCCTACTCACCTTGAACGACACTTACGCCGGCTTTCGATCGCAGATTCTTGCGATGGATCCTCAACCACTGCTCGGCCGAATCTTCCAGTTGGCCGTGCAAGAGGAAAACCAGAGGGCCGCCGTGAACGAACATGCTCGGATCGATGATGGAGCGGGCTTCGCAACGTTCCCCTCGGGCTTCGTTGCGACGGAGACTGTCACCGGAACAGGAGGGAGCCTCGGAGTCACAACACAGCCGAGAGAGAAGGCCTTCGTGGCTGTGGCGTCGAGGAACAACGAAGACTACCCTTAGGTCTTCACGGATGGACGGCCTGGATAGAAGAGCTGGATCAGACAATCCAAATCAATTTTTTGCGGCGAACGGCTGGGATCAACGCGCGCAATCTGACGGCTACAAATTGATGAGCTATCCGATTGGATCGGACAGCCAGTATTTCACCACGTCAGCGCCGGTCTACAAAGCAACCAACGGTACTCGTTTTGCCACATCAACAGGCAAGGTCAGTGGGCAAAATTCAAAAATTAAAAATAAATATTGTGAATATTGCAAACGACCACACCATATTGTTGATACATGTTGGAAACTACATGGGAAACCTAATAATAAAAAGGAAAAGGAGTCTTCAGTCTATCAGGTTACTGCACAGAAGGGTGGTGGAGCATCTCAGCAGACTATCACTCAACAACAGTATGAAAATATCATCCAAGCATTGGGCCAACTTAAGACTGGGGACACTAATGCAGGATTCTCAGGTACTTTTTTACATGAAAGGAATTCATTATCTATTGATGCATGGATTATCAATTCAGGTGCTAGTGACCACATAGTTTGTAATGAGTGCTTGTTTTCCCATGTCCATCAAAACACACAATCTCCTGTTACGGTACGTCTTCCAAATGGGAACATTACATACGTTACCAAAATCGGTACCGTACATCTTGGTCAGAACTTTATTCTTAAAAATGTCCTATACATTCCAGATTTTGAGTTCAATCTTCTTTCAGTTGCCAAAGTATGTATGGACAATTCTTGTAAAGCCATATTCAATTCCAAAAATTGTCTTTTAGGACCTTTCGATTGGCAGAGTGATGGGCTTGGGTAATGAGGCACATGGACTTTATTTTTGGGTCAATTCTCCAGGAGATTTAGCATTATTAAATAAAAGCATTTATTGTAATGCAATCAGCTATAATAAAAATCTCCTTTTGCGTCAACGATTGGGTCATAGTGCTAAATTTCCTCATCCAAAATGTCCCATATGTCATTTAGCTAAACAAACTCGAGCATTATTTCCAGTTAGTACATCTCGAACTCAAAATCCTTTTTCATTGCTTCATATGGACATATGGGGTCCCTATCACACTTCTCATCGTGATGGATCTCGCTACTTTCTTACCATAGTTGATGACTATAGTCGTGCCACATGGTTATATCTTATGCAGTCCAAGAGTCAAATATTCACTCATTTATCCAATTTCCTTTCTTTAATTAGAAATTAATTCGATAAATCTGTACAGCGAATTCGTACAGATAATGGGCGAGAATTTTTTACTTCTGATTGCATAAGATTACTGTCTACTCATAGAATACTCCATGAAAGTTCTTGTACTTACACTCCACAGCAAAATGGAGTCGTAGAAAGGAAACATAGACATCTCTTAGAAGTAGCCAGTGCACTCAAATATCAAGCTTCAATCCCTGAAGAATTTTGGGGAGACTGTGTGGTCACAGCCGCCTATCTGATTAATCGCATGCCCAGTCGAATCCTTCTTGGTAAAACTCCATATGAGATGCTTTACAAGAAACAACCTGATAATGATCATCTTAGAGTGTTTGGTTGTTTATGTTATGCAACTAGTGTGGGTCCTCGGGATAAAATGAGTCCCCGTGCGACACGATGTGTTTTTATGGGGTGCCCTCCTCTTCAAAAGGGAAATCGTGTTATGAAATTTTCCACAGGACATTTCTTTACCAGTAGAGATGTTATTTTTCATGAAGACATATTTCCTTTCAAAGAGAAGCTCCATCCATCTCAAGATACTTCATCAAAAAACGATCAGTTCCTTATGTCTGATGAAGATATATCATTTGCACCTACTTTTCTCGTGGCACCTCAATCATCTATCACACAAGCACCGATGGAATCTCTAAATCAAGAAATTGAATCACCTATCTCACGTGAAGAAGCTCCATTATCTTCTTCAATAGTGGAAGCAACGGAGATAACTGTTGAATCATCTTAGGCTTCTGAACAATTAGATGAGCTACCCTGTCGTTCTGGAAGACAAACACGTCCACCCACATGGACTAAGGATTATATATGTTCTGCTGCAAACTCTTCAAGTACACAATATCCGATTTCATCCTATGTTTCTTTCAATCGATTATCGGGAGAACATATGTGTTGTATAAGTAGAATTTCATAAGAATGTGAGCCATCCTCTTTTGTTGAGGCGGCACAAGATCCCCAAATGGCGATATGCGATGGAATATGAACTTGTTGCCCTCATGGATAATAATACTTGGGATGTTGTTCCCTTACCACCACATAGAAAGCCGATCGGATGTAAATGGGTTTACAAGATCAAGTTCAAATCAGATGGCTCCATAGAACGTTACAAAGCTAGGTTGGTGACCAAAGGCTTTACACAAAGAGAAGGTTTCGATTACCACGAGACTTTCTCTCCAGTCGCGAAGGAAGTTACTGTACGATCATTTCTATCTGTTGCAGCAGTACGAAATTGGTCCTTACACCGGATGGACATCCACAACGCCTTTCTTCATGGAGACTTGGATGAAGAAATTTACATGGATCTTCCTCAAGGATTACGCAGACAGGGGGACTATCGGGCATGTCGTCTTCGCAAATCCTTATATGGTTTAAAGCAGGCATCTAGACAATGGTATGCCAAATTTACTGCTGCGTTAACCAATGCTGGTTTTCAACATTCCAAGCATGATTATGCTTTATTTACACGAAATGTGGGAAGATCATCGATTTACTTGCTAATATATGTTGATGACATATTGATTATGGGAAATAATGATTCCCATGTTGCAAGATTCAAGGAATATTTGCACTCTGCTTTCCACATCAAGGATTTGGGACCTCATAAATTTTTCCTTGGCATCGAAATCGCAAGGTCTGAAAAAGGAATTTCCCTCAGTCAGAGAAAATTTATTTTGCAAATTGTTTCTGAAGCCGAATTATCAGGTTGCAAGCCAGCAGTAATTCCCATTGAATAGAATGTCAAATTAACAACACATGAGTATGATCTCAATTCTTCTTCATCAGACAAGGATCTATTACTTGAGGATACGTCAAGGTATCAACGGCTTGTTGGTAAATTGATATATCTTACCATAACAAGACCTGATATATGCTATGCGATTCAAATACTCAGTCAATTCATGCATATGCCAAAGGAGTCACACATGAATGCAGCCTTGAAGGTTGTAAGATATTTGAAGGGGTGTCCAGGACTTGGTATATTTCTATCACGTGAATGCAACATGGAGATGACAGCATTTTCTGACACTGATTACGCTACTTGTCCAATGACTAGGAGATTCATCACCGGTTTTTGTATCAAACTAGGAAAAACATTGATTTCTTGGAAAACAAAGAAGCAATCCACCGTGTTACTTTCATCAGCCGAATCAGAATATCGAGCCATGGTGAAAACTACCTGTGAAATAGTCCGGATACGAGGACTTCTTTATGATTTGGAAATACAGGTCAGTGGACCAAGTGAATTGTTCTGCGATAATGATGCTGCACTTAAATTAGCAGCAAACCCAATTTTTCATGAAAGAACAAAATACATAGAAGTTGACTGTCACTTCACTCATGACAAGATCAAAGAGGGAACTCTCATTACAAAAGGCATCGGAACAATGGATCAACCAGCAGATATTTTCACTAAGCCACTCTGCCAAAGACAGCACAAGTTTCTATTAAGCAAGCTAGGTGTCCTTGACATATATAGGCCACCAGCTTGAGGGGGAGTATTGGAAGATCTTAGAATCGATTCTGTACATAATTGATTCTAGTAAATATTAGTAAATAGGAAACTCCGATACATGTATATTAATTTTCCTATTTTATTTTTTCCTTCTTGCACTATTTATGGACAATGTAATAGCACGATTGAATACAAGTCACACAATACAATTTCCCCAAAGTTCCTGTTACCTTTCTGTCATCTCGTCAACTGGATCGGAACTAGGAAAGGGATCATGGTCAAAACTGAAGGCTTTTTGTGAAGACATAACGTGGAAAATTTCCAGGAAATATGATGAATGGACGTTTTTTGTGACATCCTGAAATTCGACCCCGTTTCGATAAAGTGAAATGAGCATTTCGTCAACGTGCCTATGGTCCTTTTTCTCTAAGCTGATCACTCACGAGTTAACTAACTTATTGGGTGAAGCCGTTAAGAGATGTATCTGCAGTAAAATCCCTAAAAACTACTTAATTTGTTGGATTGGACCAAAATCACGTCCGATCGATTTTTAACCACAAAATTGAACTCGATTTCGGGAATCGAATTTTAAGCTTGTCATAATTCTTATTTTTAGGATCCTGTCTCATCGTCCGTCAAATTGTTGACGAGTCCCAAATTTCAATAAAGAAATTATCGGAGGAAAAATTGAAGATCGAAAGGAATTAAAAAGGGAAAGAGAAAATAAAATAAAATAAGAATAATTGTAGTATTTTCATTTTATTTTTCTCTCTCTCCCTCTCTCTTCTTTCCTCTCTTTTTTCTCTCTTTTCTCTCTCTCTTCTCTCCCCTTTTTTTCCGTGCGGACAGCCCCCCACCGACTTCTCCCTTTCTTCTCATTTTGACTAGTCAACCATTATCTCTTCTTCTCTCTCTTCTCTCTTCTCCCCCACGTGACCTTCTTCTTCTTCTTCTTCTTCTTCCTTCTTCGTGCAAACCAGCGAACCAGGAAGAGGAAGACAGCCGCTCGTCGAGACAGCAACCAGCCACCGTCACCGCTCGTTGCCGCCGCACCGAAGCCGAATCGCCCGTGCGCCCGCCGCTCGCCACCGTCCCTCCGTCTGCGTGCGCCCCGCATCCGTCGCTCGCTGCAGCGCCTCCCCCACGCGACCCAGCCCTGCCGAACCTCCCCAGCATCCCCCTCACCCTCCACCGACCTCCCCTTGCCGCCCTAGCTGTCGAACGAGCTTCATCCAGCCAAGAACAGTGGATGGAAAAATGGGTTTCCAGCACTGTTCAAGGCCGCTCTGGGCCGTTTCCGGGCCCCGAACTTGAGTCGTGCTTTGGGAAGAATCGTTCCTCACGTCGCCCCCGTCAAATTGATCCGATTTGCGCGCGATTTGGTGAGTAATCTCACTAATCCCATATTAGTTTGCTAATTATGCTTAAGGTTGGTTTATTTTTAATTAATTATGTTTAGGTTGTTATATTAGAATAAATTAACAATTATTAGTCAATTGTGATGCGATTTAGATAAATTGATTGCGCAATTAGCAAGTAGACGTGGTCTACTAATTATTGGAAGCATCTCGGATATTCCGACTCCTAATCGGGCTTCAATTTGGCGATTCGGGCCTAAGTGGAATTTTTGGCATTTAAATATTATTTTTCGAAATTAAATTAATTATTTATTTATTTTCCGAAAATTCAACTGGAATGGCCAGTGACCGGAATATTATGCTGATGACTATGGTGAAGTCCGTTTATTTAATCGGGCTTTATTTTGAGCTAAATTTAATTTTTAATATTAATTATTTAATTTTTGAAATAAAATAATTATTTATTTATTTTCCAAAAATTCAACTGGGATGGCCTGTGATCGGAAATTTATGCTGGTGATCGTGGTGCAGTCCGTTTATTTAATTGGGCCTTATTTTGAGCTAAACAGAATTTTTAATGTTTAATAATTAATTTTCGAAATTAATTAATAATTAATTATTTTTCGGAAATTAAGATTGAGATGGCCGACGACCGAAATCTCGTGCTGATTGTCGTGGCGCAGTCTGTTTATTTATTTGAGCTTTGCATTGTGCCAAATTGAATTGAATGTGGAATTTAGGGTATATTCCTAAATGGTTGTGGTTAATTATTTCATTGAGAAATTGTTGAGTATTGAGTATCGAAAGTGGTCGAGTGGGACTGTAAAGCCATTGAATATCGAAAGTGGTCGAGTGGGACCGTAAAGCCATTGATTATCGAAAGTGGTTGAGTGGGACCGTAAAGCCATTGAATTTTGAAAGTGGTCGAGTGGGACCGTAAAGCCATTGAATATCGAAAGTGGTCGAGTGGGACCGTAAAGCCATTGAATATCGAAAGTGGTCGAGTGGGACCGTAAAGCCATTGAATTTCGAAAGTGATCGAGTGGGACCGTATGTTGAGTGGGACCGTAAAGCCATTGAATTTCGAAAGTGGTCGAGTGGGACCGTAAAGCCATTGAATTTCGAAAGTGGTCGAGTGGGACCGTAAAGCCATTGAATATCGAAAGTGGTCGAGTGGGACCGTAAAGCCATTGATTATCGAAAGTGGTCTAGTGGGACCGTAAAGCCATTGATTATCGAAAGTGGTCGAGTGGGACCGTAAAGCCATTGAATATCGAAAGTGGTCGAGTGGGACTGTAAAGCCATTGAATATCGAAAGTGGTCGAGTGAGACCGTAAAACCATTGAGTATCGAAAGTGGTCGAGTGGGACCATAAAGCCATTGAGTATCGAAAGTGGTCGAGTGGGACCGTAAAGCCATTAAATATTGAATGTTGTCGAGTGGGACTGTGTTTTCCACCTATGCTCAAGATGTGATCTGAGGATCGTGATTCGTAATTGGGAATTTAGATGGAATAATCAAATTGACCTAGAAATGGTTTGACTGACATGTAATCGACTAGGTCGATTGATCATTGCTTTAATTTGATGTCGTGAATTGATTGACTGATTGGAAATGATCGTGAGTGGTCTTGTTGGCTTGTAATCGACTAGGTCGATTTAATCGATGCTTCAATCGGAGATATGATTGTTTGAGTGCCTATTGTGAATTGTACTGACTTGCAAGTGGGATTTGAGGCCAAGATACATCTTCTGCCCTGTGTGTGTATAGGCAGCCTATAGTATAATGGTTTACTAATCGAGCTTAGTGGGGTAGAACTCGCTGAGACGTAGTCTCATCCCAGTTTAGGGAAAACATTTCAGGACCCCGATGAGGAGCTGATGAGAAGGAGTCTGAGAAGGAGAACTCGGAGGTGAAACTTGAGGAGAAGGATTTTTGGAAGAAGAAGATAATCCTGAGAGGAGCCTTAAGTATGGCCTGGATGGACTGAGAGACTATTTTCTTTTGAGAATTCCTTTTGAAATGAATAGTTATGAATCGATTTGTGTTTTGTATAAAAGTTTGTATATAAATTTCAATATGAAAAATATGGCCATACTTTTCTATCCCATTATTTTATTGTCTGGAGATTTTAACTGCTTCCGCATGTGCTTAATAAATGAAAAGGTCGGCGATACATTGTCCTGGAATATCACATTATAAAATCGACCAAGTGAGAAGGATGTGTGCGTGCCCGAGGATCGGGGCGTGACACTTTTCTTTATACCATGTTTTTTTATGTGTTCCAACGTTACGTGTATTTATGAGAATTTATTAAATGGAAAAGTTCAAATTTTGCCTTCAAATTTTGCCAACTCACATACTTTGAAATTTCTGAAATCCAAAACTTCTGAAATTTTTGTCACGATCCAATATTTATATGTAAATTTACATATTACATTTTCATAATTTCTGGAAATCTTAATAATATATTTCAAATTTTGGCAATGTTTGCACGTTCTGTCTTTTTTTTTTTTTCTGGAAGAATTTGCCGCCCTTTAGGAGCTTTATCCAGATATTCCCCTTGGGTTTATGCAATAATAGTATTGCGGAAAAAAGTCTATTCGGAGTTATTTGACTATGCTGCAAGGTGAATAATCTTAAGTAGAAGCTTTAATTAGTACATCTCTTCTATTGTTGTATGGTATTATTTATGCAAGATTACAATTCTTCGCATTAAAGCGTCATGCATGACACTTAAAATTGATGAGACAGCGTGTGGATGCTTTCTTTTTAAGGGCTATAAATAAACTAGGACCGATCTTGATGAGGTATAATTTTGGCCACTTGATAGTTGGACTCTTATCTTATGTCACACGGTACAAACCACTTGCAATGACTTTGGACTCTTATGTATTCGATAGTGATACATAGTTGTGACATTTGGGGTCTTGGATTTAGAACATATCCTGTCGTCCATGAGAACAAGGGAGCTTGTTTATTAAAGATAGAAAATTTCCGTGGGATGATCAACTTAACATAATCAAATTCATAATTTGTCACTTTAACCCGAGAGAAAAACTTTATAAATAGCCACCTAATGGAAAGCAAAATGTGCTAAGCCAGAGCTACCAAATACCTCTCCAATATTCATAATGAGGAAGGCCTTTCTTCTTGCTTGCGCTCTTTTGATCTTGTTCGCTCTTCTCTTCCTTCCTTCCACCGGAGCTCGAGCAATCCATTCAGGTGAACTCAACATCTCTCTTTGTCTTCATTATTTCAAATCGATGTGTATTAGCTGAAGAAATATAATGAATCATCAACATGATAATGTAAACAGGACCGTCAGCCCCGAAAGAGCCAGCAGGCTGCGGACGAGGGCCCAGGTATCGACCGTGCCCAGTGAAACAACCTCCGCCGAGTTGTTCTCCCTATGAACGTCATTGCCATTCGCCAGTTATCCCCAGAGGGCCATAGGGAGCTAAGTTAAGCTGCTTATGACAGCGAAATTGCACCATAATATGAAGTACTTTCACGACACCGTCATCGTGAATAAATAAAGAAGCTGAGTGAAGTCAGTCACTTGATGGAGCCTTGTTTCAATACCTAAAAACGAATTAAGGATGAATACTATGTAGAGGATGCAATTTAATGTATGAGACAATAAAGCAATGAATGAATCGTCTAGTTTACGGTATGTATCTTTTGAAAGGACAAGGGAACAGCGACAGAGCTTGTCACAGGCTTCATCTTCTCTTTCAAATTGCAATATGATGAATTATCTAGATGTAAGTGCAATGAAGTGCTTGTCTAATCTGTGAAAGTAGCTTCCAGGAGTAACTGAATTTCTAGCCTGCCTGTGATTTTCTTCAGCGAGGATGGAGAAGTATCTGTCTCATTTCTGTTTTCACCACGAATTTTCCATATCTTAGCTTATTTTGAAAACAAATAGGTGTGGCTGTTTGGAAGGGAATGATTAATAAGGCAATCTGTATCATTCATCGCTAAAGAGTAAAGAGTATAAACTATGATACAGAAATTTTCCAGTCCGAGAAATCGTCCAGTAAAATCAAAGCAACATAGATATGATCCTTCCATTCACAGTCATATAGTACAAGGTGCAAGTGCAACATCTTTGTGTTCTAACCAAAATTGAGCTTGGTCAATTGAGGACTTTCCAGCTTGAAGAAGTTAATAACAGAAAAGAACTCTCGCAGAAATGGTAGCAGACTTTCTTCGAAACCAATAACAACTTGGCATATAATTGGCTTCACATCAACCAATACTAGTTAAACGAAGCAGATAAATTTTGCATTGCATTTGAGAGAAATCAACCACAACAAAAAGAGGTTCTCAATGTTTCAGGGCAAGCTTTCTCATTCAGTTCTGATTTCATAGAACAAAACCAATGTCAAAAGAGCCAGACCATTCCTTGCCAGAAAATGGCCAATGTGAAGTCCGTCTGGATCTTAAACAGCATATACCCCAGCATAAACGTGCAAGAGAATGAAAGCATCATCCAACTGACCATCCTTCATTTACTTCATTTCCTTCGCATGACTGAACAGTAGACCCATCTTGACGTTCCTCTGTACGAGCAAGTCTTGGATTAACGCGGTGAACCTGAGCCCAGCTGACATGCATCTATCGTTGGATGAAGCGCGCCGAGTGGAACCCACATAATCCTACGATGCATGTAAGTCGAGCTATGTTATTTACATTCTTGATGGTTGGACGCTTACGTTACACCCAATTTTGCCACCGCACTTACGGAGAAAATTGAGTGGGCATTGCAAGATGATGTACCTATCACACATTCTAATAGGGCCTATGGTGGATGACTTAAAACCTCTCTTCCGTCAACTCACTAGGACTAACTCAATTGAGATAAGCTCTCTACGCACCCTCAATTACGTTGATATAGTGCCAAGTGAATTGATGACACTACACAAGATATTATGTCCATATCAAGCATCATTACACCCAATTTTGCCACCGCACTTACAGAGAAAATTGAGTGGGCATTGCAAGATGATGTACCTATCAGATTCTAATAGAGCCTATAGTGGATGACTTAAAACCTCTCTTTCGTCAACTGACTAGGATTAACTCAATTGAGATAAGCTCTCTACACACCCTCAATTACGTTGATATAGTGCCAAGTGAATTGACGACACTGCACAAGATATTATGTCCATATCGAGCATCCAATGGCTAGTGAAAGCAACATGTTAATCTCATGGTGAAACTAATGCCATTTGCAGCCTAGTTAAGTTCATCCTGTTGCAAGCATTGTAACTGCCTGAGAAAAAGTTGAGTAGCTGTTGGAAGTCCTATGGCAGATTAGATGTGTTCGTTTTTGCAGAAAATGAGTGATTTTGAAAATGTTTTTCAAATAAATAATTGCTTAGATCATCTAGAAAAAAGATGAATGGATATTTTTTTTTTTCATTTCCTACAAAAATAGTTAAGCATTGATTGATATTGATGATGAAAATATTTTTCATTTACTAATTTTTCTAAAACAATTACTTTTCTAAAAATATTTTTCGAATCATCCATTTTTTACAAAATAAACACGTCCCAAGTGTCTTTTCGTTAATTGGACTGGAATTAGGTAGCTATCAGGGTCAAACTTGAAGGCTTTGTGAAGACAAAATGCCGGAAACTTGTAGGTAACATGATAAATGGATCATTCATCTTTCTGTTGTCTCTTTAATATTTGTTACAATATCACGGACATTTATGGGGATTAATTGACCGGAAAAGTTCAAATACTCTGTACTTTGATAAAGAAAAATCAACTCCATATGCCTTAGAGCTTCTTCGATAGATTGTCAACTTATAATTTGTTCTTTATCGAAATTTTGCAACTCAATGCACATTGAAAAATTTTCATATCCAAAGCTACTACGATGCCCAGCAGGTTTGTCCGGGTCGAGTATTCGCCTACTTTAGAGTCTTCGCCTTTTTGTGAACAGTAAGCAGCAGATCTCCCCTTGTGCACCCTGAGCAGATTTGTACGAACGAAGCTTGACATTTGTATATTGATACGTATATCGTACATATAATTTTTTTTTTCCGTAATAATCTGAAATTTGATTTGTATGTGTTAAATTCTGGCTTTGTGTGAAATTTGATAGGTATATCGTACAAAACGTTTGCCGCGTTAGTGACGGTATCTCTTTCTCCACCTCAGTAGAATCTCTTCTGCGTTTGGTTTATGCAATAACAGTATTCCCACAAAGTTTATTCGAAGTTTCTTTCCGACTAAGACCAGATCTTGAATTTGGAGTCAATTGAATTTGGCATTTGTAGATGATGTATCCATCTGATATTAACATAAAGTGGCTTATACTGTATTCGATCTAAAAATTACTCCTCTGTTGACTCGTAACAACTTAGGATCAACCGGACTTGTTTATTAAGAAAAGACCAACTCTATGGAATGATACAACTCAACATAATCAAATTCGTAATTTGTCTTTTCAACCAGAGAAACACATCATAAATGGCCACCTAATGGAAAGCAATATGTGTCAAGCCAAAACTACAAAATTCCTCTCCAATACTGAGAATGAGGAAGGCCCTTGTTCTTGTTTGCGCTCTCTTGATCTCATCTGCTCTTGTCTTCCTTCCCTCCACCAAACCTCGAGCAGTCTCGGAAAAAGGTCAACTCGCCATCTCTCTCTCTCTCTCTCTCTCTCTCTCTCTCTCTCTCTCTCTCATTTTGATCGATGTTTATTGCCAGAAGAAATATAACAAATTTTCTCATGAAACTGTAAGCAGGACTGCCAGGGATTCCAGTGGGATGTGAGCGCCCGTAACATGGGCGCCCCTATACACCGTGCATATCGCAACCGCGGCCAAAGTGTAGTCCCTTTATAAGAGAATGCCCTTCGCCAATTAACCCTACAGGGCCATGAGGCCAGGGAGCTAAATTAAGCAGCTCATGACAGCCAAATTGAATCATAAGATGAAGTACTTTACATAACACCGTCATCATGAACGAATAGAGAAGTAAGTGAAGTCAATTACTTGATGGAGCCTCGTTTCTACGCCCAAAGAGATTAGGTTTGCTTACTATGTATGAAGTAATTCAAGGAACAAGATAATAGAGCAATGAAAGATCCGTTTAGTTTAAGATATTGGGTCTTTTGAAGTAAAAAAAGGATGGAAACAGAGCCTGTCTCAGGTTTGTCATCTCTTTCAAACTCCAATGTAATAAATTATCTAGATGTATGTGCAGTGAATTTATCAACTATTATTCGATAAACTCCTTATAAGGTTTAAATATTCAATGGCAAATTTATCTAATAGCTTGAATTTTCATAGTAGCCAGCATTGATTCCTCAATAGAGAAGATTGCTCTCTACTTCTTCGGAAAAAGAGAGTTAAGAACAATAAATATCCTTATTATCCACAGTAAGACCATTTCATTGCAATTGTCACGCACCTATATACCAAAGTATACAATTGTAATAATGGGTCCTTGGCATATTCTCTAATAATTGGAAAACATAAAACTATATATTTTTGTTACGTGGAAAAAAAAATGGCAATAAGGTAAACATAACTTCTTACTTGAAAATGGGGGAGGAGGAGGTAATTGCTGATATTTTAAGGGCTTTGTGGAGATATCGGCATAAGACACTTTTGACTCTGCAACAATCACTCAGTTTTACAGAATTGAGCGAAGAGCAACATCTAGTAGATATGATCCTCCAGTGAAAAGAGATCGACATAAATATGATCCTTCATCTTACAGAATCATCTGGTAAAAGTTGTAAAAACATCTTCGTTTTCAAACCATAATTGAGTTCGGTTAATTTAGGACTTCACAGCTTGAAGAAGAACCTAATGGCAGCAAAGAATCTTGCAAAAACAATGAACACGTGAAAAGTAAAAAAGTAGTGCAGAGAGCAAATATTTGGAGCAAGATCGATGACCAAAGTTTTCTAAACCTCGCAATAATCAATGGAGAACTAGCCGAATCACATTCCAGAATAGCATAGCATGATTTCGCTACAGCGAAAAAGGTGCATACATCAGCACACTACAGAGCTGAATATATGTCTGCTGAGCCCAGCTGACCTAAACTTCTTCTAGAATCAATGGAAAATATAACCCGTGTCTGCTGAATCAGTTACGAAGATACCGGATGCAGCACTTTGAGTTTCATCACTGTCAGATAATTTAGGGAAAATTGTCCAAAAAGTCTAAAATCTATTGCACTTTTACCAATTCAGTCATAAACCTTTTAACTTTGTCGATTGAATCCTAAACATTTTCATTTCTTACCAATTCAATCCATCCGGCCAATTTTGGCTGAAAAATGCTAATGTGGATGCCGGCGGTACCACGTAGAACTGCCGGCGCTAACATGGATAATTTTTAATAATATTTTAATTTTTTTTAATTTTTTTCTGTTTTTTCCCTTTTCCCTTTTTTTTTTTTTTGGCTTTTTCCTTGGCCTTTTCCGGTGGCTGGCCACCGGCCACAGTCGAGCTGGGCAGGGGCGGAAGTCGCGCAGGGGACGCCTGGGCACGAGAGGACAGGGGCTAGCGGAGCGGGCAGCGAGCGGCGGACGCGCGGGCACGGGCGCGGGCAGCGGGACGAGCGGCAACGGTGGCTGGCCGCTGTCTTGGCGAGCTGCTTCTTCCATTCTTCTTCACCTTCTGGTTCGCTGGTTTGCACGAAGAAGGAGGAAGGAGGGGATTCGGTCACGTGGGGGAGAATGGAGGAGAAGAGAGAGGAGATAGAAGAAGAGAGAAAGAGAGATAAGGTGTTTTGACTAGTCAAAGGTAAAAACAAAAGAGAGAGAAGCCAATTTGAAATTGGCAAGGGCATTCGGTCGGTGGGGAGGGGGAGTGCGCACGAAGGGGGCGGGGGGAAAGGGAAGAGAGAGAAGAGAGAGAGAAAAAGGGAAAGAAAGAAAAAGAAAATAATAAAATAATAAGATAACTACATTAATTTTAATATTTTCTCTTTTCTTTTTTTATTTTCTTCCGGTCTTCGATTTTTCTTTCGATAATTTATTTCTCGAAATTTCGGACTCGTCAATAAATTGATAGACGATGAGACGGTCCTAAAAATGAATTATGACACACTTGAATATTCGATTCCCAAAACCAATTTAAATTTCATGGTTAGAATCGATTAGACGTGATTTTAGTTCAATCCAATCAGTTAAGTAGCTTTTAGGGATTTTACTGCAGATACATCCCTTAACGGCTTCACCAAATAGGTTAGTTAACTCGTGAGTGATCAGCTCAGAGAAAAATGACCATAGGCACATCGACGAAATGCTCATTTCACTTTATCGAAACAGGGTCGAATTTCAAGATGTCACAAGATTTTCCTTACTAGCCTGTATGCCATATCCGAGGGCGGCTGCCTTCCTCTCCAGCATGTCCAAGACACATGTCGATCGCTCGTAGGTATTGTCAAATCTATCGTTAATCATCACACCTAATGTATTCACGGATATGAGAGCTTGTAAGAACTATGCGTGACTAAAACTTGAGTCACTGTTGGAAAATAAATGGTGCACATTGACTAGTAGTAGAAGTCTGTGGCGAGCTCACCGTCTCCTCGTCAACTGGATCGGAACTAGGAAAGGGATTATGGTCAAAACTGAAGGCTTTTTGTGAAGGCATAACGTGGAAAATTTCCAGGAAATATGATCAATGGACCACTTTTCTTTATACCATGTTTTTTTATGTGTGTTCCAACGTTACGCGTATTTATGAGAATTTATTAACTGGAAAAGTTCACATTTTGCCCACTCACATACTTCGAAATTTCTGAAATCCAAAACTGCTGAAATTTTGGTCACGACCAATATTTAAATGTAAATTTACATATTACAATTTCATAATTTTTGGAAGTCTTAATAATATATTTCAAATTTTGGCAATGTTTGCACGTTCTTTGTCTTTTTTTTTTTCTGGAAGAATTTGCCGCCCTTTAGGAGCTTTATCCAGATATTCCCCTTGGGTTTATGCAATAATAGTATTGCGAAAACGGTTTATTCGGAGTTATTTGACCATGCTGCAAGGTAAATAATCTTAAGTAGAAGCTTTAATTAGTACGTCTCTTCTATTGTTGTATGGTATTGTTTATGCAAGATTACAATTCTTCGCATTAAAGGGTCATGCACGACACTTAAAATCGATGAGACAGCGTGTGGATGTTTTCTTTTAAAAGGCAATAAATAAACTAGGACTGATCTTGATGAGGTATAATTTTGGCCACTTGATAGTTGGACTCTTATGTCACACGGTACAAACCACTTGCAATGACTTTGGACTCTTATGTGTATCCAATAGTAATACATAGTAGTGACCTTAATGGTCTTGGACTTAGAACATATCCTGTCGTCCATGAGAACAAGGGAGCTTGTTTATTAAAGATAGAAAATCTCCATGGGATGATCAACTTAACATAATCAAATTCATAATTTGTCACTTTAACACGAGAGAAAAACTTTATAAATAGCCACCTAATGGAAAGCAAAATGTGCCAAGCCAGAGCTACCAAATACCTCTCCAGTATTCATAATGAGGAAGGCCTTTCTTCTTGCTTGCGCTCTTTTGATCTTGTTTGCTCTTCTCTTCCTTCCTTCCACCGAAGCTCGAGCACTCCTTCAAAAAGGTGAACTCTCTCTCTCTCTCTCTCTCTCTCTCTCTCTCTCTCTCTCTTCATTATTTCAAATCAATGGTATTAGCTGAAGAAATATAATGAATCATCAACACGATAATGTAAACAGGAACGATAAAGCCAGTAGAGCCACCATGCGAACGACAACGTGGGGGCAGGTATCGACCGTGCCCATTGAAACCACCTCCGCCGAGGTGTAATCCCTATGAACGTCAATGCCCTCCGCCAGTTATCCCCAGAGGGCCATGAATCCAGGGAGCTAAGTTAAGCTGCTCATGACAGCGAAATTGCACCATAAGAATGAATAGAGAAGCTGAGTGAAGTCAGTCACTTGATGGAGCCTTGTTTGAATACCTAAAAACGAATTAAGGATGAATACTATGTAGAGGATGCAATTTAATGTATGAAACAATAAAGCAATGAATGAATCGTCTAGTTTATGGTATGTATCTTTTGAAAGGAAAAGGGGACAGCGACAGAGCTTGTCACAGGCTTCATCTTCTCTTTCAAATTGCAGTATGATGAATTATCTATATGTAAGTGCAAAGAAGTGCTTGTCTAATCTGTGAAAGTAGCTTCCAGGAGTTCCTGAATTTCTTGCCTGCCTGTGATTTTCTTCATCGAGGATAGAGAAGTATCTGTCTCATCTCTGTTTTCACCACGAATTTTTCATATCTTAGGTGTGGCTGTTTGGAAGGGAATGATTAATAAGGCAATCTGTAGCATTCGTCGCTAAAGAGTAAAGAGTATAAACTATGATACAAAAATTTTCTAGTCCGAGAAATCCTCCAGTAAAATCGAAGCAACATAAAGATGATCCTTCCATTCGCAGTCATATAGTATAAGGTGCAAGTTCAACATCTTTGTGTTCTAACCAAAATTGAGCTTAGTCAATTGAGGACTTTCCAGCTTGAAGAAGTTAATAACAGAAAAGAACTCTCGCAGAAATGGCAGCAGACTTTCTTCGAAACCGATAACAACTTGGCATATAATTGGCTTCACATCAACCAATACTAGTTAAACGAAGCAGATAAATTTTGCATTGCATTTGAGAGAAATCAACCACAACAAAAAGAGGTTCTCAATGTTTCAGGGCAAGCTTTCTCATTCAGTTCTGATTTCATAGAACAAAACCAATGTCAAAAGAGCCAGACCATTCCTTGCCAGAAAATGGCCAATTTGAATTCCGTCTGGATCTTAAACAGCATATACCCCAGCATAAACGTGCAAGAGAATGAAAGCATCATCCAACAGACCATCCTTCATTTACTTCATTTTTTTCTTATGATTGAACAGTAGACTCATCTTGATGTTCTTCTGTACGAGAAAGTCTTGGATTAACGCGGTGAACCTGAGCCCAGCTGACATGCATCTATCGTTGGATGAAGCGCGCCGAGTGGAACCCACATAATCCTACGATGCATGTAAGTCGGGCTATATTATTTACATACTTAATGGTTGGACGCTTACGTTACACCCAATTTTGCCACCGCACTTACGGAGAAAATTGAGTGGGCATTGCAAGATGATGTACCTATCAGATTCTAATAGGACCTATAGTGGATGACTTAAAACCTCTCTTTCGTCAACTGACAAGGATTAACTCAATTGAGATAAGGTCTCCATGCACCCTCAATTACGTTGTTAGTGCCAAGTGAATTGACGACACTACACAAGATATTATGTTCATACCGAGCATCATTACACTCAATTTTCTCCGTAAGTGCGGTCGCAAAGATATTATGTTCATATCAAGCATCATTACACCCAATTTTGCCACCGCACTTACGGAGAAAATTGAGTGGGCATTGCAAGATGATGTACCTATCACATTTTTGCCAATTGAATCATAAATCTTCTCATATTTTGCTAATTGAGTCTATCCAAAAAGCATTGAAGTGGACCAGCCAACACGGCACGGCCGGTGTTGATGTGGATGATTGTTAGGAAAATATTTTTCGTTCATTCATTTTTATAGCAATACAAGCGATCATTTTTTAGAATTTTTTTTTTCAAATTATCCATTTTTCATAAAATAAACAGAGCCTAACACAAAGAAAATGAGGAATAAATCCATGTGACAGAGAATATCCTAAAAAAGGGGAATAAATGAAATTAAAATCTTTATGCTTGTCACGCGCGAATTTAGAATAAGGTGGAGTGACAACGTGGGTAACCTTTGCGAGATATATAATTGCGTAATCAGAAAAAGCAAAACAAGCTTTATTCCTAATCCGTTCATAAGCATGGGTAAACGGAAGCTACTGATACCTGGTGGAGCGACAAAGAGGACATGACTACCTCCTCTCCGGCCACTTGCCGATGCACTCTGCATGGAAGACATGCTCCCAATGCGTCCGAGCGGCCATAGACTCGGCTCAGAGCTCCTCACGACAGATCAAAGGAGCCCTTTCAATGCCAATCTTGCGCTGTAATTCCCCCACCCAGCAAGTTCGAAGGCCATCATGTCGTCCAATGGCATCACTGCCGCAACGAGGACTCGGAGACCCGTGGTGACGACGGATATATATATATATATATATTGATCTTAATTTGTCAAATGTGATATTGATTTTGTAAAATCATTATCTGTCATGTATGTCATAATAGACATCCAAAAATATGCGGGTACTTACAAACAAAACATGTGGAAGAAGAAGAGATGCTGAATTAGAGAGTACTAGGAGTAGAGATTTGCTAAAATGACTGAAGAATAATTTGCAGAGTAAAGCTCGCGTGGGAACAGCGAACATGGCTAGGTGTGACAAGAAATTTACCCACATTAATATGTTTTGAAGTGCTTTGCTGCAATCGAATAATGTCCAACGAAGTCCCCCATGTTTATCCCAATGTTCAATTTCTGTTCCCCGAAGAAGATTATGCTCTACCTCTTCAGGAAAAAATTATTTAAAACAGTATAGTTTAAAGAGAACACTTAGAAAACTTCGTAGTACGCATCTTGTTTTCTTAGGTAAGATCATTCTACTGCAAAGAGAGATGCATTTCAGCGTGTGCAATTGTAATAAAGGGTAATATTTCTTAATCATCTCGAAATTTGAAATAAAATATATTTCTTCTGTTATGGATGGAAAAGCAAAAAGAGGACAATAAAGAAGACAATAACTTGAGCGAGGGAGAGTCGCAAGGGGTCATGGAGGTGATGTTCCTTTAATTAGCGAGCCGCAAAATAACGTTCCTAGCTCGGCACCTAAACTAATAATGAATTACCTTGTTAATTGTCTTAGTCCAATTATGATTGACTTGCCTTTGAGCAGATTGATAAGGTAACTAAACCCGACCTGAATCACCATCACTGCATTGCAACACAAGAAAGCGTGAAAAGTATCAAGTTGGATGGCGAGAGTGGTAGCTAGTGCCCTTTTCAAATGACCTTGTCTTTTAACTTGTGGGAACTTTCTTATGAATCATGTATAGATTCGGTATCCCTCGCAAGACCAACATTATAGTTGAACAGATAAAATTTCATGCTTAAGGCACGAGCTAGATGAGTCAATATCTCAAGTTCAAAACCCAATCCAGCATAATATTGTGTGGCTCTCGGTTGAGAATAATTTATTCCTTACTAGTAAGTCTAGATGGCTTTTTTTTTACTATATCCAAGTGAACAGCTCTAAAATATCATCTCACTACATCATGAACCACGTTCCGATAGCTTTGTGGCTCCAAATTTGAATTTCTAACATTTAGCTGGTAAATTTTTTTAATAAATGCATCTAATAGTGGAAATCCCAACACAATAAAATATCTTATTAGCATGAAAACTGATCCTGCAATATCATTCAAATCACATGTCAAAATTCGACCTATACCCTCACTAACAAGTGTCCAATTTTGTGATCCGGGTTAGCTCTATAATGCTTAAGTCAGTAAAATATGAGAGAGAGAGAGAGAGAGAGAGAGAGAGGAGTTGGCATTTGAAAGGGCAAGAGAGAGAAGTTGGAAAGGGATTCGGGTCAAAACTGAAGGCTTTGTGATGACAAAGTGCGGAAAATTTCAAGGGAAAATGGCAAATGGACCACCTCTCTTTCTATCGTGTTTTCAATATGTGTCGCAATACCATTTAGATTTATGAGGATTAATTAAGTGAAAAAAAAAATCAAATACTCCGTACAGTAAAAAAAAAAAGAAGTAAGAAGAATCAACTCCATGTGACTTTCATCTTTTAATTCATACTTTAATCTAAATTCTTGCGATTCAGATCTTCTTAGAAAATTAATTCTTAAAACTTTCACAATACTCAAATGTTGATGTGTAAAAAGCATAAATAATTTTTTTTTTTTGTAACTATGTGAAATATGAATAATAATTCTAAAGTTGCAAATATATGTCCTTTTCTATAGGAAGTTGCGGGGTTAGCGGTGATATCACCTTCTTGGCCTCATTAAAAATCTCTTACTCCTTGGCGTTATCCAATGAGAATATTTGGAGTTGCTTTTAAGACCATGACCGATCTTGGCAAGGTACCATTATGGTCACTTGATGCTTGGATTTTTGCGTCACACGATACTCGACAACTCGCAATGACTTTGGAGTCAATTGAATTTGGCATTTGTAGACGATGTATTGATCCGATTGAGACACATGTGGCTTAGAACATTTTGGATTTAGAACATTTTTCTTTCTTTATTGACTAGTAAGGACTTGGGGGTCAACTTGCTAACGAGGTCTATGCACCCCACAATCATGTGATAATGCTAATGGTGCCATTAGTTATAGCAATGTCTATTATTTGCATCACAATCCTATCACAAAATAGTTATCGTGCTATATTTGGTCCTCATAGTTATAGATATCATATATAGCTGGTCTTTATACCTATTACACTGCCTATTATAATTTATGTGTGATAAAGGCTTGTATAAATCTCCCATAGTTTCTCTTTTCTCCCCCTTGCTCTGCCTACACTTTAATAGAAATCATTTGTCAGGTTGATGGTAAAATTATAAGATATCATTTGGACAAAAAAAAATTAAAAAAAAATCTAGGCTTATTGTGTTTGTTCTAATTTAATATTAAACATTTCAATTGTGCCAATTGAGTTTTAAATCTTTAGATAATTTACCAATTTACTCATTTTGGCAGATTTCAATAGGAAATTAATGACGTGGACATTGGCCATCACATGTGGCATGATTACTGTTGACACAAACAATTTTTGTAATTTTTTCTCAATCGATTTATTTAATAATTTTCTTTTCTTTTCTTTTCTTTTCTTTTCTTTTCTTTATCTTTCTCTTTCCTTCTTCCTCCACCAGTCGTGATGGTAGGTGATCAGCCAAAGGCGAGGGTCACGCTCATTGAGGCGAGGCTCAAACTCGTCGGTGAGGTTGATCGGTCCTTGCTAGATCTATCGAGGGTACCCTCGTCGGCCCTTGAAGAAGGAAAAAGGAAAAGAATAAAAAAATTAAAAAAAAATTCCCATTTAAAAAAATACAAAATTATTCATATTAACATCAGTTGTGCCACGTAAGATGAACAATATGAACATCAGCAATTTTCTGTCGAAATGGTTGGATGGACTCAAATGACAAAATTTGAAAATGTTTAGGATTGAATTGTCACAAGTGCAAGAGATTTAAAACTTTTTAAGTAATTTTTCAAATATCATTTATATGAAAGTTATTGGTCTCACGACGATGCATCCTATGTGGCCAAGCTTGTCTATTAAAAAGACAATTTACACCGGATGATAAAGCATAATCAAATTTACAATTTGTTACTTCAACGGGAGAAAAACAATATAAATAGCCACCTCATGGAAAGCCCAAAGTACCAAGCCTAAACTACCAAATACCTCTCACCAAAACTAATAATGAGGAAGACCCTTCTTCTTGTTTGTGCTCTCTTCATCTCCTTCGCTCTTCTCTTCCTTCCTTCCATTGAAGCTCGGGCACTCCACCCTGTTGAAGTCCATCCAGGTGAACTCACCATATCTCTCTCTCTCCATCATTTCAAATTGATGTGAATGGTCGAAGAATTATCATGAATCTTCTATCTGATGACGTAAGCAGGACCGGGACGGATGCCGGCAGGTTGCGGACGAGGTAGGGGCAGGTTTACACCGTGCATACCACGACCTAAGCCAAAGAAGTGTGGTATTTATGAACGTGAACGTTGCCCTCCGGGAGCTAGTCCTCCAATGCCATGAGACCATGCAGCCAAAGTAAGCCGCTCATGATGGCCAAATTGCATCATCATAATATGAGTACTTTTCGCGGCACCATCGTCGTGAACGAATAAAGAAGCTGAGTGAAGTCAGTCACTTGATGGAGCCTCGTTTCAATACCTAAAAATGAATTAAGGATGAATACTATGTAGAGGATGCAATTTAATGTATGAAACAATAAAGCAATGAATGAATTGTCTAGTTTATGGTATGTATCTTTTGAAAGGAAAAGGGAACAGCGACAGAGCTTGTCACAGGCTTCATCTTCTCTTTCAAATTGCGATATGATGAATTATCTAGATGTAAGTGCAATGAAGTGCTTGTCTAATCTGTGAAAGTAGCTTCCAAGAGTTCCTGAATTTCTTGCCTGCCTGTGATTTTCTTCATCGAGGATGGAAAAGTATCTGTCTCATCTCTGTTTTAACCACGAATTTTTCATATCTTAGCTTATTTTGAAAACAAATGGGTGTGGCTGTTTGGAAGGGAATGATTAAAAAGGCAATCTTTGGCATTCGTCGCTAAAGAGTAAAGAGTATAAACTACGATACAAAAATTTTCTAGTCCGAGAAATCCTCCAGTAAAATCGAAGCAACATAAATATGATCCTTCCATTCACAGTCATATAGTGTAAGGTGCAAGTTCAACATCTTTGTGTTCTAACCAAAATTGAGCTTGGTCAATTGAGGACTTTCCAGCTTGAAGAAGTTAATAACAGAAAATAACTCGCAGAAATGGCAGCAGACTTTCTTCGAAACCGATAACAACTTGGCATATAATTGGCTTCACATCAACCAATACTAGTCAAACGAAGCAGATAAATTTGCATTGCATTTGAGAGAAATCAATCACAACAAAAAGAGGTTCTCAATGTTTCAGGGCAAGCTTTCTCATTCAGTTCTGATTTCATAGAACAAAACCAATGTCAAAAGAGCCAGACCATTCCTTGCCAGAAAATGGCCAATGTGAAGTCCGTCTGGATCTTAAACAGCATATACCCCAGCATAAACGTGCAAGAGAATGAAAGCATCATCCAGCTGACCATCCTTCATTTACTTCATTTCCTTCGCATGACCGAACAGTAGACTCATCTTGATGTTCCTCTTTACGAGCAAGTCTTGGATTAACGCGGTGAACCTGAGCCCAGCTCACATGCATCTATCGTTGGATGAGGCGCACCGAGTGGAACCCACATAATCCTACGATGCAGGTAAGTCGGGCTATATTTTTTACATATTTGATGGTTGGACGCTTACGTGACACCCAATTTTGCCACCGCACTTACGGAGAAAATTGAGTGGACATTGCAAGATGATGTACCTATCAGATTCTAATAGAGCCTATAGTGGATGACTTAAAACCTCTCTTTCATCAACTGACAAGGATTAACTCAATGGAGATAAGCTCTCTACGCACCCTCAATTACGTTGATATAGTGCCAAGTGAATTGACGACACTGCACAAGATATTATGTCCATATCGAGCATTCAATGGCTCGTGAAAGCAACATGCTAATCTCATGGTGAAACTAATGCCATTTGCAGCCTAGTTAAGTTCATCCTGTTGCAAGCATTGTAATTGCCTGAGAAAAAGTTGAGTCGATTTGGAAGTCCTATGGTAGATTAGATGTGTTCGTTTTGCGGAAAATGAGTGATTTGGAAAATGTTTTTTACACAAATAATTGCTTAGATATCTAGTTAAAAAATAAATGGTTTTTTTTTTCATTTCCTACAAAAATAGTTAAGCATTGATTGATATTGATGATGAAAATATTTTTCATTTACAAATTTTTCTAAATTATATAAACAATTACTTTTCGAGAAATATTTTTCAAATCATTCATTTTTTGCGAAATAAATGCACCCTAAGTATATTTTCGTTAATTGGACTGGAATTAGGTAGCTATTAGGGTCAAACTTGAAGGCTTTGTGAAGACAAAGTGCCGGAAACTTGTAGGTAACATGATAAATGGATCATTCATCTTTCTGTTGTCTCTTTAATATTTGGTGCAATATCACGGACATTTATGGGGATTAATTGACCGGGAAAGTTCAAATACTCTGTACTTTGATAAAGAAAAATCAACTCCATATGCCTTAGAGCTTCTTCGATAGATTGTCAACTTATAATTCGTTCTTTATCGAAATTTTACAACTCATGCACATTGAAAATTTTTCAAATCCAAAGCTACTACGATGCCCAGCAGGTTTGTCGAGGTCGAGTATTCGCCCACTTCAGAGTCTTCGCCTTTTTGTGAACAGTAAACAGCAGATCTCCCCTTGTGCACCGTGAGCAGATTTGTACGAACGAAGCTTGACACTCGTATATTGATACGTATATCGTACATATAATTTTTTTTTTCAATAATAATCTGAAATTTGATTTGTATGTGTTAAGTTCTGGCTTTGTTTGCACGATGTATGTCCATTTCTACAAAACGTTTGCCGCGCTAGTGACGGTATCTCTTTCCCCACCTCAGTAGAATCTCTTCTACCTTGGGTTTATGCAATAACAGTATTCCCACAAAATTTATTCGAAGTTGCTTTCCGACTAAGACCAGATCTTAAATTTGGAATCAATTGAATTTGGCATTTGTAGATGATGTATCCATATGATATTGACATAAATATACTTTGTTCAATCTAAAAATTACTCCTCCGTTGACTCGTAACGACTTAGGATCAACCGGACTTGTTTATTAAGAAAAGACCAACTCCATGGAATGATACAACTCAACATAATCAAATTCGTAATTTGTCACTTCAACCAGAGAAAAACATCATAATAGCCACCTAATGGAAAGCAATATGTGTCAAGCCAAAACTACAAAATTCCTCTCCAATACTGAGAATGAGGAAGGCCCTTGTTCTTGTTTGCGCTCTCTTGATCTCATCTGCTCTTGTCTTCCTTCCCTCCACCAAACCTCGAGCACTCTCGGAAAAAGGTCAACTCGCCATCTCTCTCTCTCTCTCTCTCTCTCTCTCTCTCTCTCTCTCGCTCGAGCAGGACTGCCAGGGATTCCAGTGGGATGTGAGCGCCCGTAACATGGGCGCCCCTATACACCGTGCATATCACAACCGCGGCCAAAGTGTAGTCCCTTTATAAGAGAATGCCCTCCGCCAGTTAACCCTACAGGGCCATGAGGCCAGGGAGCTAAATTAAGCAACTCATGACAGCCAAATTGAATCATAAGATGAAGTACTTTACATAACACCGTCATCATGAACGAATAGAGAAGTAAGAGAAGTCAATTACTTGATGAAGCCTCGTTTCTACGCCCAAAGAGATTAGGTTTGAATACTATGTATGAAGTAATTCAAGGAACAAGATAATAGAGCAATGAAAGATCCGTTTAGTTTAAGATATTGGGTCTTTTGAAGTAAAAAAAGGGATGGAGACAGAGCCTGTCTCAGGTTTATCATCTCTTTCAAATTCCAATGTAATGAATTATCTAGATGTATGTGCAGTGAATTTATCAACTATTATTCGATAAACTCCTTATAGTGTTTAAATATTCAAAGGCAAATTTATCTAATAGCTTGAATTTTCATAGTAGCCAGCATTGATTCCTCAATAGAGAAGATTGCTCTCTACTTCTTCGGAAAAAGAGAGTTAAGAACAATAAATATCCTTATTATCCACAGTAAGACTTTTTCATTGCAATTGTCACGCACCTATGTGCCAAAGTATTCAATTGTAATAATGGGTCCTTGGTATATTCTCTAATAATTGGAAAACATAAAACTATATATTTTTGTTACGTGGAAAAAAAAAATGGCAATAAGGTAAACATAACTTCTTACTTGAAGCGTCGGGGATGAGGAGGTAATTACTGAATTTTTTAAGGGCTTTGTGGAGATATCGGTATAAGACACTTTTGACTCTGCAACAATCACTCAGTTTTACAGAATTGAGCGAAGAGCAACATCTAGTAGATATGATCCTCCAGTGAAAAGAGATCGACATAAATATGATCCTTCATCTTACAGAATCATCTGGTAAAAGTTGTAAAAACAACATCTTCGTGTTCAAACCATAATTGAGCTCGGTTAATTTAGGACTTCACAGCTTGAAGAAGAACCTAATGGCAGCAAAGAATCTTGCAAAAACAATGAACACGTGAAAAGTTAAAAGGTAGTGCAGAGAGCAAATATTTGGAGCAAGATCGATGACCAAAGTTTTCTAAACCTCGCAATAATCAATGGAGAACTAGCCGAATCACATTTCAGAATAGCACAGCATGATTTCACTACAGCGAGAAGGGTGCATACAGCAGCACACTACAGAGCTGAATCTATGTCTGCTGAGCCCAGCTGACCTAAACTTCTTCTACAATCAATGGAAAATCTAACCCATGTCTGCAGTTACGAAGATACCGGACGCAGCACTTTGAGTTTCATCACTGTCAGTTGATTTATCATGCTCCTTCGGTAGAGGTATGAGCATTATAATGAAAGCGCCTTTGGGCAAGTAGCTTACGTAAGCCTCCTGTTCTTGCCATTGCAGTCTACCAACAGATATTTATTTGCAAGTTGAATCTATGAATAAAAGTTGTAATTCAATCGGAGAAAAGTTTGTAATTACTTAATTAAGGTTGGCTCAATTTTTTTGTTTTTTTTGGGGGTAGACAAAAGAGTGTGTGAATTAAATGGATTGGTAAGTAAGGCAAATAAAAATTGGCAACTCAATAGAAAAGTTGACAAATTTAAAGGAATCAAATAAATATTGGTAAACACCTCAAATGAGAGTTCGGGTAAACCACAACCTGATATAACTTAATAGGAGAAAACAGATAAGTTGAAAAATTTAGCTCTTTTGTAAGGAAAACAAATAAAAGTTGGTTATAACAAACACTGCAGTTAATTAAAAAAAAAAAAAAAACTTTGGTAGGTAACTCAAATGAGACTTGGTAATTCAAATTTAGTTGGTAAATTAATCTGGAAAAAAAAAATGAGAAGTCATGCAAATAAAGACCAGTAAATTAACACTAGAGCTTGGTAAATTTCAGCAATGGGGAAACTCGTAAAAGACAAAAGATGTGTTTTTTTTTTAAAAAAAAAAAAAGATTTCAGAAGTTGTGATTTGTAAAATGATAAAAAAAAAATGGTAATTTCATTAAAAAAAAAAAGATGGTAAGTTACCAACAAGTTATTAAAAAATCGAGTGATTAATCACTTTTTTCACCAATAATTTTTATGACACTTGCCGTGATTCCCAAAAGGCTACCAGCATGGAAAAAAAATCTCTTTTTAGTAACGAGAACAATACAATCATCCGGACGTTTCTTTGTTACAAATAAGTCTCAGGCGAACTCATAACCTATGAGTCCAAAATAGATATACCGTAGGATCCTTTGGATTCCACATAGTCTACTTCATCCGACGATGCATGCATGTGATCGGGCTTACATGCAACGGGTTCATCCAAGAATTTTTCCAGAGTGTACATGCTTCACCCTGATCCATGACTTGATGGCTGTACACTTATGTCACACCCCATTTCGCAGCCCATTTCGCACTGCACGTCGGAGGCAATTGAGTGGGCATTTGAAGATGATGTATCTACTATAATGGACGACTTAGAATATCTCTTTCGTCAATTGACTTGGTGGCCTATGCTTGAAAGGTTCACTTTCTGTGTATTGACTTGTAATGACTTGGTGTCAACCAGCCTATGATGATGATAATGGGGCGCTTAGTTATGGTAATGTCTATTATTTGCATCATAGTTCTATAACGTAATCTTTAAGTGCTATATATTGTGCTTGTGGCGATAGCTATTACATAGCTCATCTGTGCACTAACTATTACATGTCTACAATACTTTGTGTATGATAAAGATCATATAAATTTCCTTAATTTCTCTTTTCTCCCCCTTCCTCTCCCAGCATTTTCATTAAAATCATCTGTTATTTTCGCAGTGAGCATAGAATATCATTTGCATGAAATTATTGATCTCACGACAATATATCCTATAGGGTTCATGAGATCAACCGGGATTTTTTACTATAAAAGACAGTCTCTCCAGATGATACAACCTAGACATAATAAAATTCATAATTTGTTGCTTTTACCGGAGATAGACATTATAAATAACCATCTACTGGAAAGCCAAATAAGCCAAACCAAAACTACCAAATACCTCTTCTATATTAAGAATGAGGAAGGCCTTTCTTCTTGTATCATGCCCTCAATCACTCGATGGAGCCTTGCTTCCACGCCTTAAAACAAATTAAGGATGAACAGTATGTAGAGGATGCATTTTGAGGTACGAAACAATAAAGAAATGAAAGACTCGTCTAGTTTAGGGTATCGTGTCTTTTAAAGAAAGAAGTAACAACACAGTTTGTCTCAGGGTTCATCTTCTCTCTAATTACAATGTGATGAATTATCTAGGCGTATGTGCAATGAAATGCTGGTCTAATGATTATGAAAGTAGCTTCCAGGAGTTCTGGATCTCTTGCTCGCCAGTGATTTTGCAGAAGGCAAGAGCTTCCCCAAGGATTGAGAAGTATCTGTCTCAACTCTGTTTTCACCGTGACTTTTTCTTTTCTTAGCTTAGTTTAAGAACAAATAGGTGTGGCTGTGTGGAAGGGTATGAAAAATATGGCAATCTGCAGCATTCATTACTAAAAAGTAAAGAGTATAAACTATGCTACAAAAAATTTCCAGCCCAAGAAATCCTCTAGTAAAATGGGAGCGAGATAAATATGATTATTCCAATTACAGAGTCATCTAGTAAAACTTGCAAGTTCAACATATTTGTGCTCTTACCAAAATTGAGCTTGGTCGATTTAGGACTTTCCAGCTTGAACAAGAAGTTAATAACAGGAAAGAAATCTCCCAGAAATGGCAGCAGACATTCATTGAAACCGATACCGGCTTAGCATTTGATTGGCTTTACATCACCCAATACCAATCAAACGAAGCAGAGAAATTTGCATTTCATTCGAGAGAAATCAACCACAACAAAAAGAGGTTCTCAATGTTTCAGGGCAAGCTTTCTCATTCAGTTCTGATTCTGTACAACAAAACCAATGTCAAAAGAGCCAGATCATTCTGCTAATATTGCTAGAAAATGGTCAATGTGAAGTCCGTCTGGATCTTAAATAGTTTTTTTCCCCAGCATAAAATGTGGAAGAGAATGAAAGCATCATTCAACCGACCATCCTTCATTGACTTCATTTCTGCATGACCGAAGAGTAGGCTCATCTTGATGTTCCTCTGTAACAGCAAGTCTTGGATGAACCCAGTGCACGTGAGCCTGACTCGCGTATGCATCTACCGTTGGATGATGTGGGCCTATTAGAACGCACTTCCTACAATGCATGTAGAACCACTTAATCCTATGTTTATATAAGAAATATGAAGCAATGTGTTTTGTGAGCAGACATAAATATTGAATTAGATATAACAGTTAACTTCCAAGGTCTAGAAAGCTAACAGCTATTAAAAAAGAAATTTCAAAATTGTTTAATCACGACTTTTGATGAATTTCGGATTTCGGCAAGAATGAAAACTTCGTGGATCAAAGTAAACTCCACCCAAACACCATCTCATTGCATCATCACTAACATTCTAGCAGTATTGCGCTCCAAGTGTGCATTTCAACCGCTAGATCCGGCAGACAATTTTTTTTTTTTTTTTAATATTATTAGAGTTTCATACATCTGACGGTGGAAATGCGTTGGGAGCAACACTATGGAGCATCTTATTGATGTGCAGTCTGGATCCTACAGAGTCAACCAAACTCACAAATAACGAGTTGAGGCGTTTGAATTTGTGACTTGAATTGGCCCTATGATGCTTAAATCAATAATATATGAAGAGAGAGAGAGAGAGAGAGAGAGAGAGAGAGAGAGAGAGAGAGAGATGTGTTTTTAAAGCAGCTATGGCTCATGCATGCATGGGCATTTATGACCTGTCTTGAAAGTATTGATCCACAAAATCTCACAGTTATCATACCGTCATCTTCTCCAGTGAAGTTAGCTTGTTCAAGAAGGAGGCTTCGACTGGGGCCACCCCGACCGCCTTCAATGGAGCTACGTTTCCGCTGTCGGTTGGTAGCTCTCTTCCTGTCAGGTATTTCAAGGACACTCGTCGATCACTTATTGGTGGTGTCAAATTGGTCGCTCATTATCACAGCCAAGATAGATCCATAGAAATGACTTGTGGAAGATAATGGTGCTTATTGACTTGGGGAAGTCCTATCAAGGACTAAGAGTCTTCCCGTCGAATGGATTGGAATTAGGAAGCGATTAAGGTCAAAACTGAAGGCTTTGTGAAGACAAAATGTGGAAGTTTCTAGGGAAATATGATAATTGGACCAGCATTGTTCTTTCTATCATTTCTTTAATGGAAGATTAAGGAAGTTGGTAACCTAATGACAAGATTTGTTGCAATATTACGGACATCTGACAGGATTAATTGAGCGGAAAAGTTCAAATACTCTGTATTGCCAAAAAAAAAAAAAAATCAACTCCACGTGCCTTAGAGCTTCTTTGGTTGATTGTCACTTTTTTGTACCTAATTTGAATTCTACAGTTCATGCACTTTGAAAAAATTTCAAATCCAAAGCTCTACTGAAACGCCTGGCATGTTCGCCTGCTAGGCCAAGTGTTCGCCCACTTCGAAATCTTCACCTTCTTGTGAGGAGTCAGCAAATCTCCTCTTATTGCGCCCTGAACGGATTTGTATGAAGAAAGCCTCACACATAAATATTGATATGTACATCGCACATATAAATTTTCTGAAATTCAAATTGTATACCGTAAATTCTGGCTATGTTGGCACGAAGTATGTCCTTCTCTACCAAAAAAAAACAAAAAACTTACAGTGTTAGCGACAATATTTCTTTCTCCACCTCAGTAAAATCTCTTCCGCCTTGGGTTTATGCAAATGATAGTAAACCCAGAAAATTTATTTGGAGTTGCTTTAAGACTAAGACCGATCTTGATGCCGTATGGTTCCGGTCACCTAATAGTTAGGACTTTTATGTCAAACGTACGAGCAGTTTGCAATGACTTTTGAGCCTATTGCATTTGGCATTTATAGATGATGTATCTATCTGATATTGACACATGTGGCCTATATTTTATTCGACTTAGAACTTTATCTATTCATCATAATGTCAATTATATGCATTATAATCCTATGACAAAGTCACTAGGCGTTATATTTTGTGCTTGTGGCTATGGCTATTATATTGCTTGTTTATTTAATACTTAATTCCTGTCTATTCAAATCGATGCGTAAAGATTGTATAAATTTTCTTAATTTCTCTTTTTTCCTCCTTCCTCTACCATCATTTTAATTAAAATCATTTGCTTGGTTCATAGAAAATACAGAATATCATTTATGTGTGTAGGGAATAACGGATCCCCGAAAACTGGATTCGACACTGAATCGAACCCCTAAATCAAGCGGAAGACGAAGCCCGGGAAAACGACACGTATCACCGATCCTAAAGCACACCACAGAGACGAGCGTACCTTTTAATCCACAGATTAGACACCGACGCCAATGGAGGAAGAAAATCCGGTCGAATTTGATCCGATGAAGCCTTGAAGGGAAGAATTGAAAGCCGTATGTCTACTGTTCCTTTTGAGAGAGAAAACACGCGGGAGAGAAAAGACGTACGTGAATTATGATTCCAACCAACGTCTTCTCTCTCTCTCTCTCCCCCTTTTATACCCCATTCTTTCCACGAGCCCCTATTCCCATGGGCCAGGCTTTCTGGGCCCAGCTTGGGCGGACAGGGCCTTAAGCCCTTTAATTAAATAAAGCTTTCATCTCCCACTCGCACAAGGTGGGCCGAACAGGATTCTCTTTACCTCTCTTCAACATTCATACCGGTGAATAATCCGTGCGACCAGCATACTTTGAGAGCTCGTTTCTATACATCTGTTAGGAATATATAGCAGCTCATAATGGGCGTCACACTCCAAGTAGATTTAGTATGCAGTACCCTAGATCGATCGATCACATTTATATCTCCCTTGATCTCTTTTAAACATTATATATATATATATATATATATATATATATATATATATATATATATATATATATATATATATATTGTATTCACAATTATAATTATCACAAAGACAGTTATAATTGGTCGACCTGTGAATACAAAACTATAATGTGATTCTTCAAAATCGATCTTCCTCTTTCCTTCAAACTCTCAATTTCAGTCCAGCTTGCTTTTCTAGAAATGCCCCATTAGATCGAATCATCTCATGACCATTGGCAACACCCTAAGATAGCAAACACTAAATAGAAACCTTGAGAATAAGTAAGAGTCCTGAGGGGACTAAAAAATTGAGGAACTCTTTTCCTCAAGAGTCTCACACGTCATAAAAGTTAAGATCAAACTTTTTGCCACTCTTATTGGTCGTCTCATGCATACGTAGTATGAAATACGTATTACGGTATTAACTCCTTTCCCATGGAGCGTATGTCTACACCTTTCAATATCGTACAGATGATAGTTAAGACATACCCAATGTCTAACTTGAGTTCACCTATCTACTTATTCACAAAATTTATCAGAACTCACATCTGGCATCTTAGACAGATAAAGTAAAATGCGTGGAGTATTTTACTTTCAGACATCTTTAGTATTATGTCCTCATCTTAACACTCAGTTAAGGCGACATACGTATTTTAAGCTTGCGCTCTCGATTATCACTTAGATAATAAGCTTAAAAACAGTCTCATCTCTATTTATCACACAGTAAACAGAGGCGATTACCCGTGTGAGTGGGCTAATCTTATATCTGTCCGACATACTTCTCAACTTAAAATAATGCACTGAGCATTAAGATGCATAAAGATAATATTAAGGTTCATAGGCATTAATCAATGAAAAACAAAATTTCATAAATGTGAACATCTCAGGGAAACTACAATTCAGTACATCAGACTCTACGCAATCCTAGAGATTTTACATGACCACAAAACACATCTCTAGGTATTGGCTTTGTCATAGGATCTGCTACCATTCTATGCGTAGATATGTACTGCAAGTTCACATCCTTTCGTGCAACCATATCTTTTACAAAGTTATACTTGGTATCTATATGTTTGGTCTTGCCATGATACTTTGGATCTTTGGTGTACGCTATAGCTGCTTGGCTATCACAGCTAACCAACAATGGATTTGCAGCTTTCTCAATAACACCTAAATGATCCAAAAATCTCTTAAGCCAAACTCCTTCTTGTACTGCTGCTGATAATGCCACGAACTCAGCTTCCATCGTGGATAAGGCTATACACGTCTGCTTCTTACTGCTCCATGATATGGTGCCATTGTTCAGTAAGAAAGCAAAACCTGAGGTAGATTTTCTTTCATCTAAATCTCCTCCCCAATCAGCATCTGAATAGCCTTCAAGTCACAGATCCTTTCCTTGATAATTCAACTTGAAATCAGCAGTTCCCTTCAGATACCTATGTATTCTCTTCACGGCTTTCCAATGTGCTGGACCCGGGTTGGATTGGTATCTACTCACCATTCCAGCCGCAAAACATATGTCGAGTCTTGTACACATCATAGCGTACATCAAGCTTCCAACAGCACTTGCATAAGGAACATGTTTCATCTGTTCCTTCTCTTGTGGAGTCCCTGGACACAGTCTATGGCTCAATCCTTCACCTTTTGCAATAGGAGTGTCTATGGGTTTACAGTCTTGCATACGAAATCGTTCAAGAACCTTATTTATATAGGTTTCTTGCGAAAGAGACAACAATCTCTTCGAACGATCTCTCGAAATCTTAACTCTAAGAATGTATGCAGCCTCACCCATATCCTTCATCTCAAAGTTAGAAGACAACCATCTCTTGACGGTATTAACCAACTCCATATTGCTTCCGGCAATCTATATATCATCAACATATAATGATATGATCACAAATTGATCCTTGGATCTTTTGATATATACACAATGATCCTCATCAATCATTGTAAAATCATATGCCACTATGGCATTATGAAAACGTATATACCATTGTCTTGATGACTGCTTAAGACCATATATCGACCTCAAAAGTCGACATACTTTTTCTTCTTGGCCTTTTACTATGAAACCAGTAGGTTGTTCCATATATATTTCTTCCTCTAATTCTCCATTGAGGAAAGCAGTCTTTACATCCATTTGATGTAACTCAAGATCCAGACTAGCTACTATTGCCAGAATAATGCGAATCGAGGTAAATCTTACTACAGGAGAAAACGTATCTTCATAATCAATTCCTTCCTGTTGATTATACCCTTTCGCCACAAGGCGAGCCTTATACCTTTCTATCGAGCCATCAGCCTTTCGCTTTATTTTGAGAACCCATTTGTTCCCAATAGCTCTGCGTCCTTTTGGAAGATCAACCAGTTCCCAGACTTGGTTTGATTCCATCGACTCCATTTCCTCTTCCATTGCACGAATCCATTTTTCTTTACTAGGGCACTTCAGAGCCTCATTGATATTTCTTGGCTCATCCTCATCTTGTGGAGCAACCATAAAAGTTTCCCCTTCAATGCCAAAATGTCGACGGGGAATACTTTGGCGACTTGTTCGCCTTAAGGGAGATTGTACACTTTGCACATCATTCCCTATTACGCTCCCACTTGGATGAACTCCACCAATATCATTATCTTGATCCAAAGTCTCAAATAGGGAGTGATCTTCCCCTATTTCGCCCTTCTTAGGAAACTCATCCTCTAAGAATGTGACATCTCGTGATTCATATTCAGTTACACTCCCACTTTCCTGCTCACCAATGAACACATACCCTTTTGAGTGTTCTGAGTATCTTATGAAAATACTCTTCTTTCCTCTGGGACCTGATTTCCCAAATTTGTGAGAGGACTCATGTGTGCAGGCAGCACAACCCCATGGTTTAAGAAAACTTAAGTCCGGTTTTCTACCTGTCCATAACTCATATGAAGTGGAAGTAACTGATTTGGAAGGCACCCGGTTAAGTATATAGGCAGCAGTTAACAATGCGTCACTCCAAAAGGTGATAGGTAAGTTAGCATGCGCCATCATAGACCTAACCATTTCCAGTAGGGTTCTGTTTCTTTCTCTGCAACACCATTTTGTTGAGGAGTATACGGAATAGACAACTGTCTTTCTATTCCTTTTTCATCACATAATTTTCTGAACTCATCGATAAATATTCTCGACCTCGATCGGATCTCAATGTTTTTATTTTCTTGTCTAATTGATTTTCTATCAGGTTCATAAACCTTTTGAAACAACTTATTGCTTCAGACTTATGAGAAATCAAATAGACATATCCGAATCGAGTATAATCATCAATAAAGGTGATGAAATAAACAGCCACATGCCTTCCTCTCACATTCATTGGACCACGAGACATCGAATGGATTAAATGCAAAGGAAATTCAGCTCTTTTCCCTTTCCCAAATGGTTTCCGTGTTGTTTTTCCTTCTAGGCAATGCTTACATATGGGCAAATCGACTTTTTCAATGTTACCCAACAAGCCCTCTTTGGCTAGTCTATTCATACGTTGTTGGCCAATGTGACCAAGCCTAGCATGCCACACATTCACATCATTATCATAAGTATTAGAAGATGTGATAAGGGAATAACAAACATTTGCATTAATATACTCAATATCCAATACAATAAAACCATCCAGAAAATAACCATGACCATAGTAATTTGTATCTAAAAACAAATCCACACCTCTACTATAGAAGTTCAAATTAAAACCTAATTTAACCAACATTAATACAAACACTAAATTCCGACGAATCTCCGGAGCAAACAACACATCATGAAGTAACAACTTGCGTCCACCACGCATATTCAATTGACATGTGCCAATTCGTTTCACTTCAGCTCTGGAGTTGTTTTCCACATAGATCCACTTAGTTCCAGTTGGTACTCGTCGGAATTCCACGAAGGATCCTCTATCCTTCGCTACATGGTCCGTCGCTCCTGAATCCACAGTCCACAAAGGATTAGACTCAGTTAAAAACACAGAACTCGACACATAAGCAAAATTCTAAAAAGTACAAGGGGTGCATACCTTCTTTGGCTCACGACAGTCGCGAGCATAGTGACCCTTCTTGTCACAGTTGTAGCATTTCACCCTTGCTAACTTCTTCTTATGAGGACGCTTTCCTCTATCATATTGGTTAAACTTGGGTTTCTTCCCTGAAGGACCAGCTTCTTCCTTGCCTTTCCCCTTATCAAACCAGCTAGGGCGCTTGCGCTTGGAGCTCGAAGCTCCATTTGAGCTAGGACTAGCATGATAAAGTTCAGCATCCAGCTTAGCCGCCAACAGGCGGTCCTCTTCCAGCTCAAGATGACGCATTGCATCCTCAAAGGTTTTGATGTTTTCATTATGAGTCAGGTGCACCTTCATATGCTCCCAACTCTGAGGCAAGGAACGAATCACTGCTTGCACTTGCTGCTCATCTGTGAGGACATGGCCAGCGTCTCTCAGCTCAGTTATCATGTTTGACATCTTTCTAAGATGTTGCTTCATGGTCTGACCATGAGGCTTCTTATAGGAGTTAAACCTGATAGTGAGCTGCCTCAGTCTAGTCACCGAAGTGTGACCAAATCTAGCTTCCAATGCCTCCCACATTTCCTTGGCATTGTCAAAACGCCAAAACTCTCGCATGACGTCATTTTCCATGCTGCTCAGCAACGTGATGCGAGCTAGAGAGTTCATTCTTTTCCACACAGAAAAAGCTTCTTTGTCCTTTTTGTGCTGTTCAGTGGTTCCATCTTCAGGTTCAACCATGGTCATGACAAGAGCCTCAAGTGCTTCTTGCTCTTCCAGCACATACTGGATTTTCATTTGCCAAATTTCATAGTTATCTCCATTGAGCTTTTCACCTTTGTTCAGCTCAACAACTATGCTCTTTGTGGCTGAAGCCATTGATCTGAACAAATCAAACAAAATATGCACGAATTATTAATGCCTATCATTTATGCATCCCTATTTGCATAGACCCATCATATTAATAAATAATTTCAAGTAAGGCTTCAAAATCAAAAGGTCACTACGTTTCCAATCATCCTCCAAAAAATCCTAACTTAAAACTATCATTAATATGATTATCATATGCAAAATCAATTCTATGAAGCTACAAAAACTTCTATAACTACCCATAGCTAATTACCCACAAAGAACTAAAGCAATAATAAAGCAAAGATAATTGAATTCCAATAAAAACAATAATGCTTTCAATCAATACAACTAACATATCAGTTGTTACATCAATAACAATCGGGTAGTAAACAATACATTATATGTCCACAAAGCACACTTAACATATATCAGCCAATACAACTAACACATAGTCAGCACACGAACTGGGAAAGATCATCTTTTGTTCAATTTCTTGATCTTTTCCCTTGTAACAATACAGTAATATTCATTTACAAAATCTATCACAATTTTCTTATAGGAAGCAGCTCCGTTGACATCTCATATGCGATTCAACACATCTTGCCATTCAGGTGGAAGAGTGCTTATGAAAAATCGCACCATCTCTGACTGTGACATAGGACGACCATTCCATATGACCTGTTGAATTTTCCCGTTGACTTCAAGGACGTGATCAATTAAGTCATCACTCTCCCATCGATGATCAGTCAGCTCAGCTATCAACTTAGACAGCCTTTCCTTTTGTTCATCGGTCACTGCGCGAATAGGTGTGCGCAACCTCAGGGGAGGCATTGTTCCTGCAACAAATACAGAACAAATAAGGGATTACATATAATCCACATAGACTTAATTGAAAAAGAAACACATTCTTTTCCCCTTTTTTTTCTTTTTTTTTTCTTTTTTGGGTCAACGGTCAAAGTCAACGATCAACGGTCAAGTCAACGGTCAACGGTCGTCGCCGATCAACGCTCGTCGGTCGTCGGACCGGTCGGACCGGACAGACCGGTCGGACCGTTCGGGCGGACCACTCGCACGTACCGCGCGCGTGCGGACTGACGTCACGCAGACGTTAGCGGCACGTGCCACGCGCGTGCCATCGTCAGCGCGTCGGGTCGGGTCGGTTCGCGGGTCGGGTCGCCGCCCGGTCAACCGACGTCATCGCTGACGTCATCGATGACGTCACCCCAGCGGTTACTGACCGTTGGGTGACGTCATGCTGACGTCAGCACGCGTCGATCCGCGAACCGGCGCGTGCCGGTTCGCCGGCCAGCGGCGAGCACGCGCCGATTCGCCGACCGGCGCGTGTGCCGCACGCGCCTGGCGATCGAGCGCTTCCGGGCGCGTCACGCCCACGCGCAGCGCCTTCCGGCCGCGCGTGTGGGCGCGTGCGGCGTCTCCCGGCGGCCCTCGAGGCATCTCCAGACTAGTCTCGACGTCCTCTTTCTCCTAGTGCTTTCAGAATTTGGTTTTGACATTCGAAAACTCATAAAAATGGCCGAAGAAGTCTCGGGTGTCGGGATTGCTTGCCCCGATCCGTACGGCCGAAGTTCCTTTTGCGAAAAATCAATCAAAACACATCAAATTGATCGGGAAAACGTGAACTAGGGCTCTGATACCAATGTAGGGAATAACGGATCCCCGAAAACTGGATTCGACACTGAATCGAACTCCTAAATCAAGCGGAAGACGAAGCCCGGGAAAACGACACGTATCACCGATCCTAAAGCACACCACAGAGACGAGTGTACCTTTTAATCCACAGATTAGACACCGACGCCAATGGAGGAATAAAATTCGGTCGAATTTGATCCGATGAAGCCTTGAAGGGAAGAATTGAAAGCCGTATGCCTACTGTTCCTTTTGAGAGAGAAAACACGCGGGAGAGAAAAGACGTACGTGAATTATGATTCCAACCAATGTCTTCTCTCTCTCTCTCTCTCTCCCTTTTATACCCCATTCTTTCCACGGGCCCCTATTCCCATGGGCCAGGCTTTCTGGGCCCAGCTTGGGCGGACAGGGCCTTAAGCCCTTTAATTAAATAAAGCTTTTAATGTGGAAATTTATTTATCTCATGGACCACATAGGATCAACCGGGCATGTTTATTAGAAAAAGACGATCTCTATTGGGGAGACGCAAATTTACTTAAACAGACTCATATTTTACCATCTTTTTCCAGAGAAAAAACATTATAAATAGCCACCAAATGGAAAACACAATGTGCCAAGCCGAAACTACCAAATACCTCTCCAAAACAAATAATGAGGAAGGCTTTTCTTCTTGTTTGTGCTCTCTTCATCTTGCTCGCTCTTCTCTTCCTTCCTTCCATTGAAGCTCGAGCACTCCTTCAGCAAGGTGAACTCACCAGTCTCTCTCTCTCTCTCTCTCTCTCTCATTCTCATTTCACATAGATGTGTTATGGATGAAGATATAAGATGAATCTTCTACATTCAGGTACGCCATGCCCAAAGATCAGAGTGGCACCGTGCTCACAATATCCGCCAGGATGTATCCCAGGTAAAACATGCTTTCTCCCACCGGAAGCGCCATGAGACCAGGGAGCTGAATGAAGCTGCTCATGAAGTATTTTCATGGCACCGTTATCGTGAATGAATAAAGAAACGAGTGAAGTCATTTACCTGATGGAGATAGGGATGAATACTGTCTAAGATGCATGTTAAGGTATAAAACAATAAAGCAAAGAAAGGATCGTTTGATCTAAGGTACCGTGTGTTTCGAGGGGGAAAAAACGGAATGGAGAGGGAGTTTCTCAGGATTCATCTTCTCTTTCAAAATCCATTGTAATGAATTATCAAGATGAATGTGCAATGAAGTGTTTCTGCTGCAATTGCTTCTTGTTGAATTGAAGTTATTAGAGTATTTAAATATTAAATTGCATATATTTTTAATACTTTATATATTTAGAATGGTTGTCACAGTTTCCCTTTATAAGAAGATTATTTTCTAGTTGTTCAGGAAAAGAAAGATATGAACTATATTCTTAAAGATTCATAGATGGACCTGTATATCATGGCGTACAATCGTAATAGTGGATTCTTTTATAATTTTTCTTAATATAAAATACAAAAAGATATATATATATTTGTTTCATGAAAAAATGAAAAACGCGAGGACAATGTAAAGATAACTTCTTACTCGAAGCACCGGGTTTGAGAATGTGATTAACGTTGCTTTTGATAGTTCGGGGCAATGAAAAATTCTAGATGAGCACGATCTCAAAGAACCCAAATCGATAATTTACTTTCGATTGGGAATTATGGTAGGGATTCAAGGAAATTCCAGGATCAAATTTGGGAAATTTGGTGTAGGTTTTGAAGAGTGCCCCGGTCAATGCCCCGGAAAATGGCATGTGAGAAGGATGTGGCCATCGTCCGGAAAAGATTCGTGCGGTCGGTGACCTAGGGGATCAATTGAGGTGGAGTCACCTACTTCAGCGGCTTCTTTATGACGTACACCGCTCTGAATTATTTGGCGAAAGCTGCCCCACTTCAGGAGCTCTTTTGAAATTTTCCCCACTACAAATTATCACCAATTAATGGTCAATCACTATAGACTATAGCCCACAAAAAAATAAAAATTGAGTTATTAATTGGTTATAAATGGGTCTGGATATAAGCTCATTTGTAACTCATTTTTCAAATAGGCTCTATTATAACAAATCAATTTCAAACCCATAGTCAAGCTTCAGTTAACCCATTTTCTACCCATTCTATTACATGTAAGTTAAAATGTGAGTCATTGACCCATTTTGCCACTCTGAGCTATAGTGCACAAAAAATTCACGCAACGCTATTTGATAAAAGCGTTGCTACTAGAGTATGAACAAGCTCAGCTCAGGTGGGTATACTACTAAGTTGGTCCCCCGGCCTTTTCTTCCTTCTATAACTTGGTAGAGAATTCATCAAAGTCAATCGTGGAGAAGAGCTTTATATCATCCTTCAATCTGCATTTAAAACGTAAAAACATTTAGAAGACGACAGTCCACCACCATTTACCATTATGACCACCCACCACCAACACCCACCCTTCTCCAATTGATTTTTGCTTCACTGGATGATGACGATGAAGTGCAAATCTCTTTCATCAGTTGACGAGTCAAATTTACGTAAACTCCTTTTCTAAATTTATAGCACTTTTACTAATTCAGTCATAAACATTTTAATTTTACAAATTCAAACTTAAACATTTTCACTTATTGTCAATTGAGTCCATCCAATAAATTTTGACCTGAAAAATACTAATATGGAACCTGGCAATGCCACGTAAGACCACCGGCACTAATGTGATAAATTTTTAATAATATTTTAATATTTTTTAATTTTTTTTTCCTTTTGACTTTCTTCTTTTCCTTTTACTGGTGGTCAGCCACTAGCCATGGCTAGCTAGCTAGCCTCACCTGCCATAGGTGAGGCCCAACCGGGCAAGGGCTGGCTCCACTAGATCTGGCCTGGGCAAGGTTAACCCTTAGTGAAGGCTCCCCTCACCAAATCTAGCAAGGCCGGTCCTCACCCAGGCCAGGATGGCCTCGCTTAGCATCACCATCACTTGACTAATGCCTAGTGAGGCGGCCTTGGCCTGGGCAAGGCCGACCCTCACCGAGCTGTGCCTAGGTGAGGGCTCTCCTCGTCGAGGCTTGCCCTCGCTTGGCCACGCCTCTCCTATGGTGGGTGAGGCTAATCGGCTAGCCATGGCTAATGACCAACTGTCACCTATGACTAGTGGCCGGCCATCGATAAATGGAAAAGAAGAAAGCCAAAAGGAAAAAAGAAAAAGTAATAAAAAAATTGTCCACTTTAGCATTAGTGGTCTTAAGTGGCACCGCCGGTGTCCATGTCAACATTTTCTAATCAAAATTGACTTAATGAACTCAATTGGCAAGTCATCAAAAGGTTTATAACTGAAGGCAAAAATGCAATAGATTTAAAACATTTTGGATAATTTTTCCAATTTAGTCCGAGCTCCAATAAACCCTTTGCTGGTGAAAGCTAATATATACATACATTGGCACATGAAAGTTTATTGTCTTAGGGACTTACGCTACGTCAAAAGTGGCCAGAAGCAGGGAAATAAACATCCCCCCAAGAAGAGGAAGGGTTCGTGTTTCTCCTCTCTTCCCGCCTTACACAGCAAAGGTGAAATTCACTCCTACTTTCCACACGTCTTCCTCCTCTTCCTTCGTCACTCGCAATGACGCGCACATCGGGCCTTTTTTACGCCCTTTTTCAGCACGCACCACATTAGGTGTCGATCCTGGAAACGGCGTTTAGCAAGATGAATCAATAGGTACTGCAAGATGCTGTTCGTCGCCATACAAACGACCCATCGATTGGCCCAGTCACCCGCCACCGCGCTGTGTCGGTGGGAATCTGCATTCTACCTCCCCGAAAGTGTTACCTTGGAAGGCCATCGGATCGAGAAGGCCATTTAGATAAAAGATGTACTCGGTAATGTGTTGCCTGCATTTATTGATACACTCCATCTACTTCAATATGTGCTGTAGGCCTTGATCAATTGATATATTCGGTGTTCGGTTATCAATTAAAACACTACATGAAATGTTATGGTCACAGGTCATGTTTTTTATTTGCTTTTCTGCTAACTATGTATGACAATAAATGATTTGGCACAACAAAACATGTTCAATCTTTTCAAAGGCACAGGCGAGAATATATATCTGGACTTGCTAAATTGGATGAGTTGGAGCCATTGGCCGTTTATATATGGTATGGTGGATGGGAATAACATATTATTTAATCTTCTCCTCGAACTTAAAGGTCTTGGGCCTTTTGGTTTAGGGGTTTGAAGTATGGTCGTCTAAGCAAGCTACATTAATTTGATTCTACATATCATTAAGTACAAAAATTCATTTTCTTTGTCGCTTAAGTAGTCATTAATGTGGTATAATTAATTGAGTCTTACTAACAAATGTTTTTGAGGAACTACCAACATCAATGACAACAACACTTTTCCAGAGATATTGAAAATCGAAGTACAAATTGTAAGAAAGTAATTAGAATTAAATGAAATATTTTACATTTTCAAAGCAAATTTAGTAGTTCTTGACAAGTGCTTTTGAAAAACTCTTAGATTTTTCTTTTTTAATAATGTGAAGATTCCTTTAATGACCAAACCATGAGCACTTTTTTTTAAATAGCTAATGTCGCGACCTCTTTTTTTTTGGCGCCCGCAATCGGGTACGGGCGTCTAAGGAGGCTAATGGCTCCGCTGAATTTATTAAGCCCGGACTCTCCCAAGTTCACCAATTCACGACTTAATGGTTCAAGTTTTTAACCTGTAAATCAAATTTTAAATTGGAATCGCCACTAATCGATTTGGGGTGGGTTGATTAGAAACCCAAGTGAAGTATCGGGAGAAATACTCACTCCTGCGCAACCAGAGAAATTAGGATCGAGGACTTGATTATACTAATTAATCACTAATGCCCTTTCGGTACCTAATCTTGTTTAAACCCCAAGGTTTTTTGGATGTTCGAGGGATTTTCCATGCATTTTTGGGAGGAAAAACATTTTCTAGGTCTTTTTCTAATTTTTTTGGACACAAAAGGGATTTTTTTTTTGGGATTTTTGGTATTTTTGGGAAAATACAAGTCTTTTTGGCTTTTTCTAAAAAAAATTTGGCTTTTTCATGAATTTTTGGCCTTTTTTTGGAAAATATGGAATTTTTTTGATTTTTTTCATTTTTTTGGAAAATAAAAATATTTTTATCTTTTTTTATTATTTTTCGATTTTCTGGAAATTAAAAAAAATTAATATTTTTGGAAATAAAATAATTTTTGGATATTTTTGTTTTTTTAGAAATTAAAATGTTTTTTTAAATATATTTCGAAAAGAAAATATATTTTTTGGTATTTTGGAAAATAATTTATTTATTTATTATTAAAATATTATTTTAAAATAAAAATCGACCGGTCGGATCCACGGGTTGGTTCGACCCGAACGAGGACGGGCCCACAACGCAGGCCCGACTCGGATTTTTTCATCTTTTTTCCTTTTTTTTTTATTAATTTTATTAAAACGACGCCGTGGCCGGGCGTTTAGGGACGCCGGCCGGCCCGACAACCCGGGCTCCTAGCGGAACCCTACTCGGGCTCGACCCAACTCCCAACCCGACTCGCAGCCGCCCCTCGAAACCCTACCCGGTTCGCAACCCGAGTCTGATCCAATGACCCGAGGCCGCGACCCGAAAAAATGCGAACCCTAGGGTTCGCGATTCGCGGCGCCGAAGAGGGGAAGGCTGAGGCGCTGCGACGGCGACGGCGGCGATGGCGACGGCGACGAGGGCAGTAACGAAGACGACAACGACGATTGGACTACGGGAGGGGTGATGGCGACGACGACGACGCGATACCTGCTCGGCGATGGCATGATGAGGGTGAAGACCGCGACGGCGAGACCCACGCGAATCCCTTCCCCTCCTACATCTCTCTCTCCCTCTTTATCTCTCTCTCTCTACTCTCCCCTCCGGTGAGGCTTAGATCTGAGGCCGCAAACCCTCAGCCCCCCTGAAGTCTCTCAGTGGGGTGTCCAAGGGCTGCGACTCGATCTGGCTCCCTCTCTCTCTCTCTCCGGGATCTCTATGTGTCTGTTGTCGTCATCGGGGGGAAGGTATTTATAGGCGAGGGGCGGCCGGTCGACGGAGTTCGACCACCGATCTCCACGGCCTTCGCCGGCCGAACCGGCGTCCCATCCAACGCCAGCTACCCCTGCTCCACGTCCCATCGTTGTCCGTCCATCCCCTTCCCCTCCGTCGCCCCCCCCCCCTCACGTGCTCTGCAGAGGCATGAGGAAGGAGACGACCTGGCGGGGTCGGGCCGAGGGCCCATGTGGAGGCTGCTTCTCTTCTTTTCTTTTCTTTTTTCGTTTATCATCCAAAAAAGGATAATATAAAATAAAAATAAAATAAATAAAAACAAAAGTAAAACCTAATTAATGAAATTTTTAGGCATCAACAGCTGCCCATCTTTGAAAGCGAGTTTGCAGAGGTTGCATTCAAAGACAAACTGATGCCTAAATTTTACCCGTACATGCATAGTAGATTATATTTCGTTTGAGACCTATTATCCTATGCAAAAAGAGCAATATGACTTTACAGATAAGAAGTTACTTACCGGGAGTGAGTGAGATAGGGTGTGATCCCATGAGTTTGGCAAGTATCGAGGTGTCATCTTACCTAGTGATGTGAGGAGGTTGCTTTTCCAGGGCTCGAACCTTTCTTCAGTCGTCTGTTAAAACAATCAATGATTTGTCTAAGACCCAAACCTTTCTTCGGTCGCCTTGACAGGAAATTGCTCCTCCAAGACTCGAACCATTCTTCGGTCGCTTATTGGAGTAATTGGTGGTTTGTCTCAGACCCGAACCATTCTTCGGTCGCCGTGATGGGAAATTGCTTCTCCAGGACCCGAACCATTCTTCGGTCGCCTGTTAAAACAATCAATGGTTTGTCTAGGACTCAAACCATTCTTCGGTCGCCTTAACGGGAGACTGCTCCTCCAAGACCCGAACCATTCTTCGGTCACCTATTGGAGTAATCAGTGGTTTGTCTCGGACCCGAACTATTCTTCAGTCGCTGTGACGGGAAATTGCTTCTCCAGGACCCAAACCATTCTTCGGTCGCTTGTTAAAACAATCAATGATTTGTCTAGGACTCGAACCTTTCTTCGGTCGCCTTGACGGGAGACTGCTCCTCCAGGACCCAAACCATTCTTCGGTCGCCTATTGGAGTAATCAGGGGTTTGTCTCGGACCCGAACCATTCTTCGGTCGCCGTGACAGGAAATTGCTTCTCCAGGACCCGAACCATTCTTCGGTCGCCTGTTAAAACAATCAATGATTTGTTTAGGACCCGATCCTTTCTTCGGTCGCCTTAATGGAAGATTGCTCCTCCAGGACCCGAACCATTCTTCGGTCGCCTATTGGAGTAATCAGGGGTTTGTCTCGGACCCAAACCATTTTTCGGTCGCCGTGACGGGAAATTGCTTCTCCAGGAGCCGAACCATTCTTCGGTCGCCTATTAAAACAATCAATGATTTGTCTAGGACCCGAATCTTTCTTCGGTCGCCTTGACGGGAGATTGCTCCTCCAGGACCCGAACCATTCTTCGATCGCCTGTTGGAGTAATCAGTGTTTTGTCTAGGACCCGAACCTTTCTTCGGTCGCCTTGACGGGAGATGCACCGACCTTTCTCAGGGCATCTCATTTGTGGGTGCCTGATTTGTATCGAGGACACCAGTTGGTACCCGACCTTTCTCGAGAGATACGCCGACCTTTCTCAGGGCATCTGTTTTGTGAGGGGTGTCTGACCTCTGTCAAAGACAACAGCTGGTACCCGACTTTTCTCGGGAGAATGCGCCGACCTTTTTCAGGGTACCAATTCTGGAAGATACCTGGACATTCCAAGCATATCAAAGAGTACCTGGATATTCACAAGTACTAACCTGAAGGATATTTGGGCCTTTGCAGGCGTCAAAATGGGTATTTGGCTGATCATAGGTATTGAAGGGGTACTTGGATGATCACAAGTATGAATTCTTGGGGAATACTTGGACATTCACAAGCATCGAAGGGGTACTTGATAATTGGAAATATCAAGGACATACCTTGGATATTTGTGAAAGTGTCCACCTCTTGGCAATTGGGAAATATCGATGGTGTACCTGAGATATTCGTGAAAGTCTCTCACCTCCTGGTAAATGGGAATATCAAGGACGTACCGAGATATTCGTGAAGGTTTCTCACCTCCTGGTAATTGGAAATATCAAGGACGTACCTTGGATATTCATGAAGGTCTCTCACCTCCTGATAATGGGAATATCGAGGGCGTGCCCCGCATATTCGTGAAGGTCTCTCACCTCCTGGTAAATGGGAATATCAAGGACGTACCTGGGATATTTGTGAAGGTCTTTCACCTCCTGGTGATTGGGAATATCGAGGGTGTACCTGGGATATTCGTGAAGGTCTCTCACCTCCTGGTAATTAGGAATATCGAGGGTGTACCTAAGATATTCGTGAAGGTCTCTCACCTTCTGATAATGGGAATATCGAAGGTGTACATGAGATATTTGTGAAGGTCTCTCACCGCCTGGTAATGGGAATATCGAGGGCGTGCCCCGCATATTCGTAAAGGTCTCTCACCTCCTAGTACTTGGTCAGTCACAAGTATCAATACTCTTGGGACAACTCGAATAGGTCAAGTGTCAAGAAAATGGAGTATCCGAACAGTGGCCGGTACTCAAAGACAAGAGGGATACCTAGACAGCAGCAGGTATTCGACGATAAACGGATACTTGGTCAATCACAAGTATCAATACTCTGGGGACAACTCGAACGAGGCGAGTGTCGATAAGTGGGAGCACTCGGCAAGTGGTGGGTACTTAAAGACAAGGGGATACTTAGACAGTTGCAAGCACCCAAACTCAAGGGACGACTTTGAATAGGTCAAGTGTCAAGAAGAGAGTACCTGGATAGTGGTAGGTACTTTAAGACAAATGGGGATTAGGATGTGCTTACTTGGCAATATCTCTGATCTCTGAGAGTATGTCTGCTATTTGCACAATATGCACCCATGATTGTATATGCTGCAAATTCATGAATTTAAATGTGATTTATGCACGACAATTTTGTCAGTTTTGCATCATCTGATTTCTATTGGGGAAGATTTTGAAAGACAACCTTCATTTAGAATGTAGATGTTTTGAGCATGCCAGATGAGGGACTTTCAGTCTGAAAGGACTTTTCGCTCACTCTCATGGAAAAGGCTATCCTGACCATTGATGCAGGATTTATAAGGACCACACTATCTCACTGTCATTATGTCAACAGGGGTCCGAGTATTCTCGCAAGTGGTACGACTTTACCAATGTGAGAGGTCTTTGTTGAAATTGTGATGAAGACTTGGTCAATGGCTCATCAAATGGGACCGTCAAGGTTAAGGCTCCTGAACGAAGTGCCGCACGATCATCTCCGGGTTTGCAAGTCAAGAACCCTGTGAAAGAGATAGAGTAATCTTGCTCGTACTTCTTCGAGTGATGCTTATGCACATATGAAATCCTACGTTAATTGAAGTGCCCTTAGTCTGAAGAGACTTTTACAATGGGAATGTAACGTAGACTTTGGCTCACATGCAAGAGGGTGAGAGTTGGTGATTGCCTTGGCATTTGTCACCGGTCTTTCTTCTCACGGTCCGATGAAGGTTCTATGGACCACAACAACAATTTCTCTTGTGAATACAAATGACTGTGTTTTTTGTTTGGGGCATTGGCCTTGCTTTTACCAGGCACACTGCTTTTTCATGCCCCTACTCCTCTCTTCAATTTTTTGTTCATGGGCATTGACCTTGCTTTTACCAGGTACACTGCTTTTTACGCCCTAGTTTTTGCTCTTGTTGCTTGAGGAATTTATCTTGTCAAGTTCAAGCAAACGCCTTTGTTAGACTATGGAGTTTTCATCTTTTGTTGGCACTTCTGATTATGCTGCTCAAACGACAGTGGCTTCTGCTTTGCCTCCATGTGAGGGTGAATTTACAGACTCAATTGAGTTGTACAATGGATACAAGTGCATTAAATAAAGAATTGCTCTTCACGACTCTAGGGCACTTAAATTAACGCGAGTGTTCATATGCAATAAAGACACTCGAAGATTGATGCAAGTGCAAGCAAGAAAATTTCTATCCCCTTTCTCACCTTGTGATGCTGATTTGCTTTCGACTTGCCCCAGTGTGGGGTGGTTCTTTGTCGGGAGTATAGCAGAAATTTGTCAGTGTATGGGGCTCAAAGTGAGCGATGGAATGCCTCTCACTGCTTTGATCATCATACCATTCGCGGGAGAATATTTTACCTTGTAATCATGGAATTTTCTGCACTCATCTCGCAAGCGTATAGATGAGGGAAATTGTGTGTAGGATATGGCTTGCCTTTCATCATTCTGACGTGCCTCATCCAACATGCTCAATTAATCTTGTATTCTTCACTTAACTGTATATTCTAATAATCCTCTTTAGCCAGTTGAGGGTGGGTTTGCATCATGAAAGACCTCCACTTCCCTGCGTATGCTCGGAAATCCTCCATTGGTCTTCTTGTGAAATGAGCTAAACTCTCACAAGGCAATTCAGTTCCTATCTAGTTTTGGTACTGATACAAGAATGTGGAAGTCAACTCATTCCAATCCTTTAGGAGATAAATATTTGCTGTGATGAACCATTGCAATGCAGACCCCGTAAGAGCTTCTTGGAATGCCTGAGTTGTGAACGACATCGGGCCATAGTAGTGACTCATTTCCGCATGGAGGTACTGCAAGTGTGCCACGGGGCAAGTCGTGCCGTTATATTTGCGGGGATTGGATATCCACATTTCTACGGGGGTTAGGATCTTATGAGCACAAGACGGGCTTGATATATCCTGGTCAGGCCATTGGTTTTCCCATTGCATATCTGTTGTAGTGGTGAATTTTTCTGTTTCAGGAAAGTTGGACTCTGCCGAAATTACCCCATTGCTTTCTTCTGGGTCAAAATTCCCGAATGAGGATGAAGTATTGAAGCTATCCTCATGGTCAGAGGATGAGTTTAGGAGTTCGTTAGGATCGTAGCGGATAAAGACGTACGTTTCCTCTTCTGACGGGCCTTTATCCCCGGATGAGAGTATGAAACAGTTATACGATGAATCGTCAGTTTCATTGTCAAAATAACGCTGGAAGTCCTTGGGATTGTATTCTAGGGCTGGGAAGTCTTCAGGTTTGTACTCTAGAGGATGGTGGCCTTCAAAGCTGTATTCTTGGGAATGCTCGAAGCTTTGGTGCGATGGCTCGTCGGTGGATGCTGAATCGATCTACTTAGGCTTTCTTTTCTTGGCTTCTGGTCCAGACCTTTTGAGTAAGGCCCTTCGTTTTGCTAACTTGATTCTATCAAGGGAAGTTAGAGACATTAGAGTTTCACTGTCAGATTCACTTTCCAGGTTGATAGGGGTTAGTATTCTTTGGACCCTAGCTCTTGGAGTAAGCTTGGGGAGTTGTCCAGTTGTGCCCCGCTCTTGAATAGGCTCTGAGTCTATGATCTCGTACAAAGGCTCCTTGCCTTTCCTAGTGGGAAATTTTCCAGTAACAGAATGTTGCTTAGCTACCCATTTATTATGCAATGCTTCATTGACACGTTTCTCTCCTATCTTAGCAACTAATGGCTCCTCGTGCTCCGTGATCATCGGCTCTTCATAGGGCAAGGTGACGTCAAGGGTGATGTCAATATTATACTCTTGGTGAAAAACATGAATTAGTTCCCTCCAGGTTTTAAGGGGGCTAATCTTCCTAACAATGAACCATCGCAAGGCAGGGCCAGTCAAGCTCGATTAATATGATTGAATCATCCTTCGGACCAGGTAGGCTTGCAAGTAGGTCTCTAGGCAAGAGGAACCAGCATACCCTTCGCATTCAGGTGCTTTGAGTTTTTCAGGGATCTCAATATTGGCGTAATTAGACAGGTCCATGGGATTCTGCCCCTGCAACTGGTTTAACTTTTTCATGATCCTTTCAAGCTGTCTATGGTACTGGCTATTTTCTGGCAAATTTACGGGTGTCATGACGGTGTTTGAGGCAACTATAGAGTTGGACTCAGCTTGAGTGGATTTCATTTTTCTTGAGAGGTGTTGAAGGACAATGGACATATGTCCTATGCCGTCTTCAATGTTAATGAGGCGATTTTGAACATCATTCTGATCAGGCCCTATTGCATGAGGCCATTCACGGGCAATTGGTGGCCGACGATTCATAATTACCTGTCGTTGCGAAAACAATGAATGAGCACGGAAGTAAATAGAGATTGACACATGGCAATGGTCAAACTGCTTTTTTATTCATCAAAAGAGGATTTTATAGACCGCAAACTTCTAACATCTAAAACTTGAAATTGAAATGACAGAATGAAATACTAGACATTAAACAAAAACCCTAAACAATGGGACAAAACTTTCACAAGATTAACACTAAGGGGCACATGATTCCCAATTAATATGCGACGAGGAGCCTTGCTCTTGCGAGGATGCTTGCTTCCTTGGGCTGGCTCTGAGGTGTGCATCCAGTCCATTCCCAAATCCCTCTCCAAGAGCTCTGCTTGCTCGTGTGGGCTGCTCTCTCTGATTGAGCGAGGGACTGATGGCTTCCACCTTGTCGAGATGTGATGATTGTGGATGTAGGCCGCAGAGGCGTGGTGGGCTTTTTCTTCTCCCTCAAGCCCTTCAGGTACCACGATCCTTTTGCGATGGCACTTGTCCCAAGTTTCTAACGATAGAAATTTCGACCGTATAGTCACAGCTTGTGTTGAAAAAAACTGGAGGAATTCTCTTCCTGGAAGGCGGTGGAATCTCTTGAAGGGCTCCAAATTGTCGTGCCACCCGATATGGGTAATAGAGAACATTGCCGGTGCAGCCGAGCAACGGAATTGGGTGGGTGCGTTTGTAAGCAAAGTGGGCCCTCTTTTCATGGAACCAACCAGCACACCATTGGAATGCCTCAGGAGTTGGGTTTCTTAGGAAGTCAACCCAATTTAAACAGCTTTGATTGGGAATATATGGTCCTAAAACCATAAATTTTTGTAATGGGTTTTCAAAAGTATTTGTTTCAGAAGATCGCATGAAGTCTCGGAATTCGCTTAGGTGAGAAAAGAACCAGACTTGTAAAATTTCAAGAGAGACCCGCATGATTTTCTCCGTGTTGTCTTTAAAACGATTAAAGGACAAGAATATTTCAGTTAAAATCATGTTGACATAATTTCCCCCCTTCAAGATTTGGTCAACTATCCATGCCATCTTAGGACTTATGGTATTTCTTTGATGAGGGAAAATGATGAGCCCGAAAAAGGCCAGAAGGAAAATCTCACTTTTTTAGGTCATAGGCTGATTTTGAAAACAAGCATTCATAAATTCAAACGGGCAGGTATTATGGTTGTTTTCAAGAATTTGTGTCATAATATGGACTTCAGTTCTTAAAAGTCACGCCAACCCACGCAATGGGATGATGCATGTTGATGGCCTGACAAGCTTTTTCTCAAGAGGCATTCCAATGATGATGTTGTATTCCTCCAGGGTTGGGGTTAGCTCAAACCTACCAAACATGAAAGTAAGTGTCCTCGAGCACCAGAAATGTGCCATGGCTTGTATGACTTCAAGACGAACAGTGATTTGGATCAGCGATAGGAGATGACCAAGTTTGGCCTTCACGCACTCTTGGGCAAACTGATCCAATTGACCCCACCATCTAAAGAGCTCCACCTTGGGAGCAGGAATGAACTGGATATCATCTTTCCCCATCGCATATAAACTGGGACTTTGAAAAGCTTATCCTAAATTGCCATGGGCCAAATAAAAAGACTGAGTAAAAGTGAAGAAATCACTTTGCTTTTAAATAAAATGACAAGCACAAAGACATGCACATGAGATGTGTGGCTCGATTTCTAACTCAGAAGGTTTGATGAAATTAAAAAGGTATATGCCCGTCGCAGTCTCGCGTCAGCAGCATACCCCATTAACCTCGGCTAAGAAATTCGGGGAAAAGAAAGGCGACCTCTACATCGCAGTCTCGCGTTCGAGGTCGTATCTTTCTTAACACCATCCTAAAAATCCTATGGCAGCCCAAGTCCGGCGGCCGGGTTGTGTGTGCCATGTGTAGTGTTAAAACTAGTAAAGCATGCACAACAGTTTATAATCACAAGATAATCTATTTTAAACAAAATTAAAATAAATTTCTAAACTACTGATCTGCATAAAGAAAAAAAAAACAAGTCAGTAAAGAATTTAAACAAGACAAAAATGGCCTAAGTCCTCAAATTGTCCCCAGCGGAGTCGCCAAGCCATCGCGACCTCTTTTTTTTTTTTGCGCCTGCAATCGGGTACGGGCGCCTAAGGAGGCTAATGGCTCAGCTGAATTTATTAAGCCCGGACTCTCCCAAGTTCACCAATTCACAACTTAATGGTTCAAGTTTTAAACCTGTAAATCAAATTTTAAATTGGAGTCGCCACTAATCAATTTTGGGTGGGTTGATTAGAAACCCAAGTGAAGTATCGGGAGAAATACTCACTCCTGTGCAACCAGAGAAATTAGGATCGGGGACTTGATTACACTAGTTAATCACTAATGCCCTTTCGGTACCTAATCTTGTTTAAACCCCGAGATTTTTTGGATGTTTGAGGGATTTTCCATGCACTTTTGGGAGGAAAAACATTTTCTAGGTCTTTTTCTAATTTTTTTGGACACAAAAGGGATTTTTTTTTTCGGATTTTTGGTATTTTTAGGAAAATACAAGTCTTTTTGGCTTTTTCTAAAAAAAAATTTGGCTTTTTCATGAATTTTTGGCCTTTTTTGGATTTTTGGCATTTTTTTGGAAAATATGGAATTTTTTTTTGATTTTTTGGAAAATAAAAATATTTTTATCATTTTTTATTATTTTTCGATTTTCTGGAAATTAAAAAAAATTTAATATTTTTGGAAATAAAATATTTTTTGGATATTTTTGTTTTTTTAGAAATTAAAATGTTTTTTAAATATATTTCGAAAAGAAAATATATTTTTTGGTATTTTGGAAAATAACTTATTTATTTATTATTAAAATATTATTTTAAAATAAAAACCGACCCGGTTGGATCCACGGGTTGGTTTGACCCGGGCCGGCGACCCGAACGAGGACGGGCCCGCGTTGCGGGCCCGACTCGGATTTTTTCATCTTTTTTCCTTTTTTTTAATTTTATTAAAACGACGCCGTGGCCGGGCATTTAGGGACGCCCGGCCCGGCCCGACAACCCGGGCTCCTAGCGGAACCCTACCCAGGCCCGACCCGACTCCCAACCCGACTCGCAGCCGCCCCTCGAAACCCTACCCGGTTCGCAGCCTGGGTCTGATCCAATGACCCGAGGCCGCGACCCGAAAAAATGCGAACCCTAGGGTTCGCGATTGGCGGTGCCAAAGAGGGGAAGGCTAAGGCGCTGCGACAGCGACGGCGGCGATGGCGATGACGACGAGGGCAGTAACGAAGACGACAACGACGATTGGACTACGGGAGGGGTGATGGCGACGGCGACGACGCGATACCTGCTCGACGATGGCGCGACGAGGGCGAAGACCGCGACGGCGAGACCCACGCGAATCCCTTCCCCTCCTGCGTCTCTCTCTCCCTCTCTATCTCTCTCTCTACTCTCTCCTCCGGCGAGGCTCAGATCTGAGGCCGCGAACCCTTGGACCCCCTAAAGTCTCTCAGTGGGGTGTCCAAGGGCTACGACTCGATCTGGCTCCCTCTCTCTCTCTCCGGGATCTCTGTGTGTCCGTTGTCGTCGTCGAGGGGGAGGTATTTATAGGCGAGGGGCGGCCGGTCGACGGAGTTTGACCGCCGATCGCCACGGCCTTCACCAGCCGAACCGGCATCCAATTTGACGCCAGCTGCCCCTGCTCCACGTCCCATCGCCGTCCGTCCATCCCCTTCCCCTCCGTCGCGCCCCCCCTCGCGTGCTCTGCAGAGGCGCGAGGAAGGAGACGACCTGGCGGGGTCGGGCCGAGGCGAAAATGGGCCGAGGGCCCATGTGGAGGCTGCTTCTCTTCTTTTTCTTTTTTTTTGTTTATCATCCGAAAAAAGATAAAATAAAATATAAATAAAATAAATAAAAACAAAAGTAAAGCCTAATTAATGAAATTTTTAGGCGTCAACAGCTAAATAAAAAAGGTTATATATTTTCATGCATTGACTGTCCTCGTATTATGCGTAATTAAGACTTTTGAAAATCGATCAATCCTTTCTTCTTTTTTTTGTAAGGTCTTGTAAGTAATCCAGGTAAAGGCCTACAAGAAACAAAATTCGGGGTGTGACAAAGGTCTGCGGAGTACAAAAGCTTGCTGGACACATAGACACGCCAATATAGTATATATTGTTGACATGCGGATGTGAATTAAGTATTTTGACTCAAGTTGTCTAATCAAGCAACTCTATGTGGGATTTGGACTTTGCCTACTTTGACTTAATTGCACCAATGACACTTCGGTTTATAAATGAAATTTAAGGTGTGTATGACAAAATTTCTGTTTCTCTATTTCTTTATTTTTCTGTTTTCAAAACAGATTTGGAACAGAAATCCGTATAGTAATACAATTTCATTTTTCTATTTTTGAAAATTATTTCTATTCTAGAAATATATTTAGAATAAAAATCAGAAGCTAAAGTTCTGAGCTTTTCTATTTCTGGAATAAAGGCAAGAAATGAAAACTCTTCTCATCACTCACTTTCGTCTTCACCCACCACCTACCCACTGCCCGTGGGACATCAGATGTTTGCCGCCAGCAACCCACTACCGGTTGTCAACCACCCACCATTGGTCACCGGACGCCAACCGCCAGCCCTTAGAAATAGAAATTTTATTTTGTTATCAAATAAATTTATATTTCAAAAACAAAAATTTTGAGTTATTATCAAACGCATTTCTTTGCTCAGAAACTCATTTAGGGAATAAAAATTGATGAATCAATTTTTGACAAAAAAATTGATTTATGTTCCAAAAATTTTGTCATGTACGTGTTTATTCCACTTCACAAGAAGAAGTTCCCTAAAATGAGTCCACACATTTTTAGGAAATCCCCCGTTACTTCGCATTACAAATTTACCTAAGTGAGGATAGACAAGAAAATTAACATATTCAATTTATTTCTTCTTTTTTTGGTAAGGGATATTCAATTTATTTCCTTTTACATTATTTCTAAATTCTTTGAGTGATTCTCTATACTTTTTATATGGTTTCCAAATTATTTGCTTCATGTTACAAATGGACGAAGAGTGGGAAGTTAGAGGCAGTTCCCAAGGACTAATGGAGTTCGTGAAGAAATATAACAAACGATCCTGGAGCACAGTGAGGGACACGAACCCTTCGACCGCACTTCCTTTTCTTTCTAACTTTTAATTTCACTCATGGTGTTCGTTTGAATGCAATCCCTTTTTCGGTGCACCTTAATTTCTTTGCAATTTTACTTCCAATTGCACTTGGATTTATAATTTCATCTCGCCAATATCGAATCCCCAATCGCGCACTTCGTGCTCGAGTGTGGAACTGCAAAGCGATCTAGATTGTTCTCCAATCGTATGGAGTCGGATTGCCTTAGGCGCATGCCAAACTTTGTCAACATCTCCCTCTGCACGTACCGTGGGTCAATTTTTATCATCAAGAATACGTTCCAATGGAGGTCCGGCCTTGATGTTGCGTTGTGTGCCTATGTACTTGCGTCTGTCACTTGTCTAGGCAGCTGGACAACCGTGTCACTTGTGACGACTTTTCAGGGATGATGAAATGGATAGTTGAAGACCAAGCATCGATACTTATCGAGACGATAATAACCCTGGAAAAATTTAAGGAAGGAGGATGTACATTGAGTGGCTTAGAACAACGGACGACCTAAACGAGTCTCCTTCATCGGTTGACTAGAGTCGATTTGCTTCGAGCCTCTAATAACTCCTCGGACTATGGGGTGTTCTCCAATTGTACCTGACTGACTCACATCGACTCGGTCTCATCTCTAAAGTTTATCGCCTCGGCTCAGGCAATCTCAAAGTGGTCAGAATTTGATGAAAAAGACCTCCCAAAACATGAGGAAGGTTTTGTGTTTCCTTGCGGCGTGCGCTCTCTTCATTTACGTCGATCCTTTCTTCCCACCTTCCGCACAGGCTCGGGGACAGCTTCAAGCAGTGTGGCTTCCTTCTCTTCTTTCGAAGCTCGTAATGACACTGAACATGGGGCGTTTTCTATGCCCCTTTTAGGCACCCACCACATTGCGTATGAATTATGAACACGATAGTAAACAAGATGAATCTATAGCTGCTCTAGGATGCTGTGGGACGTTGAACCAAACAACCGGCCCGTGCCCCAATCCCCCGTCGCCGATCTGCACCTCCAGTGGCTGCAGTATACCTTGGCCAGCGTGTCTCCCTCCAAGGCCATGAGATTGAGAAGGCCATTTACATGAAAGATGTGCTCGGTTATGTGTTACATGCAATTATTGATAACTCGGTTCCATATCGGTGTGTGCTAGAGAACTTGATCAGTTGATATTCTTAGTGTACGGTTATGAATTGGAGCACACAACATGATTTATGATGGCCACAAGTCATGTTTCTGATTTTTTTTTTCTTTTTAAAAAATCGTATATGATTATCGACGATTTGGCACGACAGCATGTACTCAATGTAAAAATTGGATGAGTTGTGGTCACTGGCCATGTACATGTGGCACGGTGGATGCGGAAAAGCATATAAGGCTTTCCCTGGGAGATACCATCTTCTCCTCGAACTTTAATGGTCTCGGGCCACTTGGTTTAGAGGCCTGAAGTACGGATATCTAAGCAAACTACACGGATTTGATTGTACGTATTATCAAGCGCAAAAATTCCTTTCCATTTGTCCCATTTAATAGTCATTAACGCAACATAATAAATTGAGTGTTAGTAACCAGAGACTCTAAGGGACCAACTAGATTAATTAAAAGTAAAAATAATACATTTTTTTAAAGATACTGAACACTTAACTACACACAGTAAGAAAGTCGCTAAAATCAAACGAATTTTTTGCATTTTCAAAGCAAAAATTTAGAAATACTTAAAAAGTGCTTTTGAAGTACTCTTTTAAAAAAAAAATGATTATATGAAGATTTTATCAACAAGTAAACTATGGGCACTTGTTGTCGATCATGAAAATATTTTTAATCAACCAATTATTACAAATACTATAAGAAATCATTTTTAGACAAATATTTTCTAAAAACCGTTCATTTTTCATGTAAGAATCAGAGTCTAAATGCAATTCAATGTGGATACTGCGGTCTCTAAATACTTTCTTGACCCGCTTCTTACTGTTCATCGCTAAATCAAGCAATATTTAGCAAAAAAAACATAATTCTTTTGAGGAGAAATGATTGCGTGATAATTTGTAATGTACTGTGAGAATAACCATCATTTCCGAATTACAAAAAGTTAAATCACAAATAATTATCAATTGTCATGGGATTCATTTTTTAAGAATTTCTGACTCACGATAGACTACTATTCTCACAGTATTCCCAAGAACTGTTCATAGCAAAGCCCTTCTTCTTGGTATGACCACAGAACAAGTACCGACTCTTTTCCTTCTCGTACAAAAAGAGAACCTTGTTATCATGGGAATGGGAATAAAATTAAAGATTCAACTGACCTCCGTATATATGCAAAGTTTCGTAGCTTTAAAACTCATGGATTTGAATCAAGTCTCGAAAGGAAAGGTTTCACAGCTTCGACTTCAAGAAAAGTGGGTGAGGCTGGGGCTGCGCGGCGCTGGTCGATGTCGCCATTAGGATTCACTTGGTTCCTGATGACTTGCTGTGCTCGTTACCGTTCCTAAGAATAGTCACAGCAACGGCAACGACGAGCAGCTCTTAACGACGAGAGCCGAGCTGAGAGACGCCCAGCAAGATCCCCGGAAGTTACGTGACGAGGAAGATAAATTTTTTGAAGAAGCGATTTATCCGACAAATCGTTACCTTAGAAGAACTAATGTAACTTCTTGTGATTTTGTGAAAATAAGCAACAAATTAAAAAAAGCAAAAGCAAAAATTTCATCTTCTCAGTAACCACTCGGAATTCGTTTACTCCTACATGCAAACAAATGCTAAGGCTCTATTAAGTTTCACGAAAAATAACTTTTAAAAAAACGTTTTTCGGATTTTTCAGTGTTGATTTAACAAAAAATGAACTGGTCAAGAAAAATATTTTCCACCAATGGGAAAAAAATCTTCTAAAATAGGGGAAAATATTTTTCATATTTCAGAATGAGGAAAACATTTTCCTCACTTACTTTCTCTTATCTCACACCCATATTAACCTTCCATCTTTTTTCTATTTTCTAAAAAAATCAAAATTTTAATTATTTTTTTCTTTTTTCTCTCTTTTTTTTTTTCCCTTCTGTCTTGGCTGGTCACCGGCCATGCGCTCACCAAATTAGCGAGCTTCAAGCACACTTGCTAGATCAGCAAGCTTCAGGCATGCTCGATCAACAGCAGGCTCAAGCCCTAGCTCACTACTAACTTGATCAGCGGCAGCTAGGGCCCAAGGCTCGTTGATCTAGCTTATCACTCATTGATATGGCTTGCCACTCGCTGATCTTGTCGATCTCGCAAGTAGCAAGCTCAAGGCCTCGACGAGATCGGCAAGCGGCGAGCCAGATTGACAAACCAAGCAAGCAACGAGCTTAGGCCTTGCTAGATCGGCAAGCATGAGCCTCTAGCTCGCCAATCTAGTGAGCAATGAGCTAGAGCTCATTGACGTTGGGCAAGCTGGAGCTTGCCTTTGGCCAGCAACAAACCAAAGAAGAAGAAGACATAGAGAAAGAAAAGAAATAAATAAAATAAAATAGGAGATGATTTAAAAATCGATTTTTTAAAATAATTTAAAATGTTATTTTTTTGAAAATAAAATAATAATAATAATAATATCAAAAAAGAGTGCATGGAGGAAAAGATTTTCCTTATTGAATAATGAAAAATATTTTCCACTTCATTTTCATGTTTCAGCTTAATACTAAAGAATAATTACATTTTTTTGGAAAATGGTTTCTTGAAAAACATTTTCCAAAAATGCTACATTTCCTGAGAAATGAACTGAGCCTAAATTTATCTCAACATGCAATTTGAAATAGACCAATCTATTTTAAGCTATGAAATAGACTAATCTGAAATAGACCGATCTTGATGCCGTATGGTTCTGGTCACCTAATAGTTAGGACTTTTATGTCAAACATACAAGCAGTTCGCAATGACTTTTGAGCCAATTGAATTTGGCATTCATAGATGATGTATCTATCCGATATTGACACATGTGGCCTATATTTTATTCAACTTAGAACTTTATCTATTCACCATAATGTCAATTATATGCACCATAATCCTATGACAAAGTCACTAAGCGTTATATTTTGTGCTTGTGGCTATGGCTATTATGTTGCTTGTTTATTTAATACTTAATTCCTGTCTATTCAAATCAATGCGTAAAGATTGTATAAATTTTCTTAATTTCTCTTTTTTCCTCCTTCCTCTACCATCATTTTAATTAAAATCATTTGCTTGGTTCATGGAAAATACAGAATATCATTTATGTGGAAATTTATTTATCTCATGGACCACATAGGATCAACCGGGCATGTTTATTAGAAAAAGGCAATCTCTATTGGGGAGACGCAAATTTACATAAACAGACTCATATTTTATCATTTTTTTTCCAGAGAAAAAACATTATAAATAGCCAGAGAAAAAACATTATAAATAGCCACCAAATGGAAAACACAATGTGCCAAGCCGAAACTACCAAATACCTCTCCAAAACAAATAATGAGGAAGGCTTTTCTTCTTGTTTGTGCTCTCTTCATCTTGCTCTGTCTTCTCTTCCTTCCTTCCATTGAAGCTCGAGCACTCCTTCAGGAAGGTGAACTCACCAGTCTCTCTCTCTCTCTCTCTCTCTCTCTCTCTCTCTCTCTCTCTCTCTCTCTCTCTCATTTCACATAGATGTGTTATGGATGAAGACATAAGATGAATCTTCTACATTCAGGTCCGCCATGCCTAAAGATCAGAGTGGCACCGTGCTCAAAAAATCCGCCAGGGTGTATCCCAGGTCAACAATGCTTTCTCCCACCGGATGCGCCATGAGACCAGGGAGCTGAATGAAGCTGCTCATGAAGTATTTTCATGGCACCGTTATCGTGAATGAATAAAGAAACGAGTGAAGTCATTTACCTGATGGAGCCTGTTTCCACCTTCAAAATTAGGGATAAATACTGTCTAAGATGCATGTTAAGGTATAAAACAATAAAGCAAGGAAAGGATCGTTTGATCTAAGGCATCGTGTGTTTCGAGGGGGAAAAAACGGAATGGAGAGGGAGTCTCTCGGGATTCATCTTCTCTTTCAAAATCCATTGTAATGAATTATCAAGATGAATGTGCAATGAAGTGTTTCTGCTGCAATCCTTCTTGTTGAATTGAAGTTATTAGAGTATCTAAATATTGAATGCATATATTTTTAATAGTTTATATATTTAGAATGGTTGTCACAGTTTCCCTTTATAAGAAAAATTATTTTCTAGGTGTTCAGGAAAAGAAAGTTATGAACTATATTCTTAAAGATTCATACATGGATCTGTATATCATGGCGTACAATCGTAATAGTGGGTTCTTTTATAATTTTTCTTAATTTGAAATACAAAATGATATATATATTTTTGTGTCATGAAAAAATGAAAAACACGAGGACAATGTAAAGCTAACTTCTTACTCGAAGCACCGGGTTTGAGAATGTGATTAATGTTGTTTTTGGTAGTGTGAGGCGATGAAAAATTCTAGCTGAGCACGATCTCAAAGAACCCGAATCAATAATTTACTTTCGATTGGGAATTACGGTAGGGATTCAAGGAGATTTCAGGATCAAATTTGAATTTGGTGTAGGTTTTGAAGATTTCAAACGAAAATGCCCCGGTCAATGCCCCGGAAAATAGCATGTGAGAAGGATGTGGCCATCGTCCGGAAAAGATTCGTGCGATCGGTGACCTAGGGGATCAATTGAGGTGGAGTCACCTACTTCAGCGGCATCTTTAAGACGTACACCGCTCTCTGAGTTATTTGGCGAAAACTGCCCCACTTCAGGAGCTCTTTTGAAATTTTCCCCACTACAAATTATCACTAATTAATGGTCAATCACTATGGACTATAGCCCACAAAAAAATTGAGTTATTAATTGGTTAAAAATGGGTCTGGATATAAGCTCATTTATAACTCATTTTTCAAATAGGTTCCATTATAACAAATCCATTTCAAACCCATATTCAAGCTTCAGTTAACCCATTTTCTACCCATTCTATTAAATGTAAGTTAAAATGTGAGTCATTGACCCATTTTGCCACTCTGAACTATAGTGCACAAAAAATTCACGCAACGATATTTGATAATGCGTCGCTCCGAAAGTATGAACAAGCTCAGCTCAGGTGGGTATACTTCTAAGTTGGTCCCCCGGCCTTTTCTTCCTTCTATAACTTACCTGGTAGAGAATTCATCAAGTCAATCGTGGAGGAGAACTTTATATCATCCTTCAATCTGCATTTAAAACATAAAAACACTAAGAAGACGACAGTCCGCCACCATGTACCAATATGACCACCCAACACCATCTACCCTTCTCCAATTGATTTTTGCTTTTGTAGATGATGATGATGATGGAGAAAAAGATGACCAGAACAAATCTCTTTCGTCATTTGACTAGAATCAAATTTCCTTCAAGCTCCAATAAACCCTTTTGCCTGTGAAAGCTAATATAAACATACATTGGCACCTGAAAGTTTATCGTTCTCGTCTTAGGGACTTAGGCTACGTCAAAAGTGGTCAGAAGTAAGGAAATAAACTTTCCCACAAGATGAGGGAGGGTTTCTGTTTCTCCTCTCTTCCCAGCTTACTCAGCAAAGGTGAAATTCATTCTTATTTTCCTCCCTTCTTCCTTCTCTTCTTTCGTCCCTCGCAATGACGAGCAAGTCGGGCTTTTTCTACGCCCCTTTTCGGCACTCACCGCTTTGTGTATCGATTCTGGACACAGCATCAAGCAAGATGAATCAATAGGTACTGTAAGATGCTGTTCTTCGCCATACAAACGACCCATCGATTGCTCCAATCACCTGCCACCGCGCTGTGTCGGCGGGAACAGCATTTTACCTCCGTGAAAGTGTTACCTTGGAAGGCCATCGGATCGAGAAGGCCATTTTGATAAAAGATGTCCTCGGTAATGTGTTGCCTGCATTTATTGATACACTCCCTCCACTTCAATATGCGTAGGCCTTGATCAATTGATATATTCGGTGTTCGGTTATCAATTAAAACACAACATGAAATGTTATGGTCACAGGTCACGTTTTTTATTTTCTTTTCGGCTTACTATATATGACAATAAATGATTTGGCACAACAAAACATACTCGATCTCTTCAAAGGCGCTGGTGAGAATATATATCTAGACCTGCTATACAGGATGAGTTGTAGCCATTGGCCGTTTATATGGTATGGTGGACGCGAACAACATATTATTTAATCTTCTCCTCGAACTTAATGGTTTTGGGCCTTTTGGTTTAGGGGTTTGAAGTACGGTCGTCTAAGCAAGCTACATAAACTTGATTCTACACATCATTAGTACAAAAATTCTTTTTCTTTGTCGCTTAAGTAGTCATTAATGTGGTAGAATTAATTGAGTCTTACTAACGATTGTTTCTAAGGAACTAACTACATCAATAACAACAACACTTTTCCAACGATACTGATAATCGAAGTACACATTGTAAGAAAGTAACTAGAATTAAATGAAATATTTTACATTTTCAAAGCAAATTTACTAGTACTTAACAAGTGCTTTTGAAAAACTCTTAAATTTTTCTTTTTTAATAATATGAAGACTCCTTTAATGACCGAACCATGAGCGCTTTTTTAAATATCTAAACAAAAAGGATTTTATATTTTCAATGCATTGATTATCCCCTTGTTATGCGTAATTAAGACTTTGAAAATAGATCAATCATTTTTTCCTTTTTTTTTTTTGGGTAGGGTATTGTAAGTAATCCAGGTACAAAGCCCTACAAGAATGAAATGCGAGCATGAAAACCAGGGTCTGCGTAGTACAAAGGCTTGTGGGACACATATACACACCGATATAATAAATATTGTTGAGATGTGTATGTGAGTTATGTTAGAAAAATCTCATCTTGGACAATTGCGTGGTATGAAATAGTTAATAAATCATAACAGGCTTATAACTCATTGTCCTAAGTTTTAAATGAAGATGAATTCAACTAAATATATTGACGGGTTTACACTGGGCTCCTTCTTAGTGATCTCTCCAAATGTAGGTATTGATTTTCTACTTCATGCTCCCAATATATATATAGTTGAACTTTGAATTGTCCGCATAAAGTAAATGAAGCACATGGAGTTTAGACTAGGCAAATTACTTCAATCGCGTCAATTTTTTCATACAAAATGAATAAATGTTGGGTCGACCAATGCCTATATTGAAGGTCATCTTAAACAATTTAAAGGTGTGTCTATTTGAACAAAAAAAAAATTCCACAAATTAGTTTTCAGGACTTTCACGCCTTGGGTTTGCTGAAAATGATCAATCAATAGAAAGCCATTTATAGTTAAAGAAAATATGTGTGCTTGAACATAGGAAAATGAATTCCCTAATATGAAAAGGGAAAAAACATTTTTTTGAAAAATAATCTACATAAAAGTATTTTTATTTATCATGAAGTTTTCCATGAAACAAATATGCCACAACTCCTCATCAGAATGCTCTTATAAATACATAAACATATGATTGGTGTGGAAATGGTTGTGCTGAATATGACCGCAAAGCATTAGAAATTTACTGGAAGCAGGGTGCTGTTGTCTTTTAGGTGCAATTAAGTGTTTTGACTCAAGTTGCCTAATCAAGCAACTATACGGGATTTGGACTTCGCATATTTTGACTTAATTGCACCTATGCCACTTCGGTTTATAAATGAAAATTATTCCACTTCATAAGAAAAAGTTCCCGAAAATGAGTCCACACATTTTTAGGAAATCCCTCATTGCTTCACATTACATATTTACCGGCAAAAATATAGCCCAAGTGTCAAAACTTGAAACGAGAGGATACTTAAATACCAAAATTTTGAAAATGTACACTTAAGTGTCATTTTCTTTGAAAAGTGGGACACTTAAGTGTCACTTCCAGTGAAACTTACCAGAAATCCTACGTGACAATATTTTATTATTTTTCCTTGCCTACATGGCTCGTCAAAGAGTTGACTAGGCTCAAACTCACCCAAAAACGACGTCATCTACAAAATAAAAATTAAATTACCAGCTAAAATATTCTTAAAAAATAAAAATGTGTAAATAATTAATATAAAATTAATTAAATTAAATTAAAACTTACATTTATTTAAAATATTCTAAAAAAAATTATAAAAGGGGGGGGGGGGGCTGAAAAGGCGGCGGCTGAGGGCTGAGCCCTCGACACCACTATTGGAAAGGGCCGGCGACGGAGGGGGGAGGGTCGGCCGGGGTGGCTGGCCCATGACCAGCCCTCACCGCCTCCTCGCCGTTGCTGGGAAGGGCCGGCGACAGTGAGGGGAGCATTGGCCGGGGTCGTTGGGCCCTAGCCAAGGGCCGGTGACGCAAGCCAACTGACGGTGAGGGCATGCGAGCCCTCATCGCTGGTCCGCCAAAGGCTAGCGAGGGCTCACTAGCCCTCGCCACCAATTGGCCAGCGTCGCCGGCCCCTAGTCAGGGCCCAATAACCCCTATTGATGCTCCCCTCACCGTCGTCGGCCCTTCCCGATGACGGCGGGGAGGCGGCGAGGGCCGCAACCCTCGCCCCAAATCTGGGCGAGGGCTAGCAGGCCCTCGCCACCGATTGGCCGGCATCGCCAATCGACCGGCGTCGCCGACCCCTAGCCAAGACCTGGCAACCCCAACCGATGCTCCTTCCACCATCACCAGCCCTTCCCAACGACAGCAGGGAGGCGACGAGGGCCGCAGCCAAGGGCCGACCACCCCGACCAACCCTCCCCCCTCCGTCACCGGCCCTTCCCGGCAGCGGCGGGTAGGCGGCAATAGCGAAGGCTCAATCGCCTCCTTCGCCCCCCCCCCCCCCCCCCTTTTTATAATTTTAATTTTTTTATTTTAAAATAAATTTAAGTTTAAATTTAATTTAATTTAATTAATTTTTATATTAATTATTTATACATCAAACACAAAATGACATCATTTTTGCATTTTCTCACCACGTTAGCATGCAAAACGACGCTGTTTTGCACTCACCTTGCTGGAAAATTACCACGTCAACAATTTGGTCGGAGTGGCACTTAAGTGATCCATTTTACTCTAATTTTGAAACTTAAGTGTACATTTTCAAAGTTTTGGCATTTAAGTGTCCCTCCGTGTCAAGTTTTGGCACTCTAGGTATCTGTACCTTCATATTTACCTTAGAGATGATAGATAAGAAAACTAACATATTCACTTTATTTCCATTTGTATTATTTCTGAAGTCTTTGACTGATTCTCTATACTTTCTATATAGTTTCCAAATTCTTTGCTTCATGTTACAAAGGGACGAAGAGTGGGAAGTTGGTGGCAGTTGCCAAGGACTAATGGAGTTCGTGAAGGTATATAACAAGCGTTCCTGGAACTGAGCAAGGGGCACGCACCCGTCGACCGCACTTCTTTTTCTTTGTGACTTTTAATTTGTGGAGTTCGTTTAAATGCATTCCCTTTTCTGGTGCACCTTAATTTCTTTGCAATTTTACTTCCAATTGCACTTGGATTTATAATTTTATCACGCCATTATTGAATCCCTAATCGTGCACTTAGTGCTAGAGAGTGGAACCACGAAGAGACCTCAATTGTTCTTCCTCTGCACGTACCGTGGGTCGATTTTTATCATCAAGAATACGTTCCAATGGAGGTCCGGCCTTGATGTTGCGTTGTATCTCTATGTACTTGCGTCTGTCATTTGTCTAGGCAGCTGGACAACCATGTCTCTTGTGACGACTTTTCAGGGACAATGAAATGGATAGTTGAAGACCAAGTATCGATACTTATCGAGACGATAATAGTCCTGGCAAAAACGAAGGAAGGAGGATGTACGTTGAGTGGCCTAGAACAACGGACGACCTAAAAGAGTCTCCTTCGTCGGTTGACTAGAGTCGATTTGCTTCGAGCCTCTCTAATAACTCCTTGGACTATGAGGTGTTCTCCAATTGTACGTGACTGACTCATATCGACTCGGTCTCTTCCTGAAAGTTTATCGCCTCGCCTCGGGCAATCTCAAAGTGGTCAGAATTTGATGAAAGAAACCTCTCAAAACATGAGGAAGGTTTTGTCTTTCCTTGCGGCGTGCGCTCTCCTCATTTACGTCGATCCTCTCTTCCCACCTTCCACACAGGCTCAGGGACAGCTTCAAGCAGGTGAATTCTCTCTACTTTTCTCGTGGCTTCCTTCTCTTCTTTCGAAGCTCGTAAGGACACTGAACATTGGCCATTTTCTATGCCCCTTTTAGGCACCCACCACATTGCGTATGAAACCTTGGCCAGCGTGTCTCCCTCCAAGGCCATGAGATTGAGAAGGCCATCTACATGAAAGATGTGCTCGGTTATGTGTTACATGCAATAATTGATAACTCGGAGCCATATTGGTGTGTGCTAGAGAACTTGATCAGTTGATATTCTTAGTGTACGGTTAGGAATTGGAACACACAGCATGATATATTTTGGCCACAAGTCATGTTTCTGATTTTTTTTTTTTTCTCTTTTTGAAAAATCGTATATGATTATCGATGATTTGGCACGACAACATGTACTCAATGTAAAAATTGGATGAGTTGTGGTCACTGGCCATGTACATGTGGCACGGTGGATGCGGAAAAGCATATAAGGCTTTCCCTGGGAGATACCATCTTCTCCTCGAACTTTAATGGTCTCGGGCCACTTGGTTTAGAGGCTTGAAGTACGGATATCTAAGCAAACTATACGGATTTGATTGTACATATTATCAAGCGCAAAAATTCCCTTACATCTGTCCCATTTAATTCTGTCCCATTTAATAGTCATTAACGCAACATAATTAATTGAGTGTTAGTAACAAGAGACTCTAAGGGACCAACTAGATTAATCAAATATAAAAATAATACATTTTTTTTAAAGATACTGAACACTTAACTACACACGGTAAGAAAGTCGCTAAAATCAAACGAATTTTTTGCATTTTCAAAGCAAAAATTTAGAAATACTTTAAAAGTGCTTTTGAAGCACTCTTTAAAAAAATAATTATATGAAGATTTTATCAACAACTAAACTATGGGCACTTGTTGTTGATCATGAAAATATTTTTAATCAACTAATTATTACAAATACTATAAGAAATCATTTTTAGACAGATATTTTCTAAAAACCGTTCATTTTTCATGAAAGAATCAGAGTCTAAATACAATTCATTATGGATACTGCGGTCTCTAAATACTTTCTTGACCCGCTTCTTACTGTTCATCGCTAAATCAAGCAATATTTAGCAAAAAAAAAACATAATTCTTTTGGGGAGAAATGATTGCGTGATAATTTGTAATGTACTGTGAGAATAACCATCATTTCCGAATTACAAAAAGTTAAATCACAAATAATTATCAATTGTCATGGGGTTCATTTTTTAAGAATTTCTGACTCACGATAGACTACTATTCTCACAGTATTCCCAAGAACTGTGATGCTAGCAAAGCCCTTCTTCTTGGTATGACCACAGAACAAGTACCGACTCTTTTCCTCCTCGTACAAAAAGAGAACCTTGTTATCATGGGAATGGGAATAAAATTAAAGATTCAACTGACCTCCGTATATATGCAAAGTTTCGTAGCTTTAAAACTCATGGATTTGAATCAAGTCTCGAAAGGAAAGGTTTCACAGCTTCGACTTCAAGAAAAGTGGGTGAGGCTGGGGCTGCGCGGCGCTGGTCGATGTCGCCATCAGGATTCACTTGGTTCCTGATGACTTGCTGTGCTCGTTACCGTTCCTAAGAATAGTCACAGCAACGGCAACGACGAGCAGCTCTTGACGACGAGAGCCGAGCTGAGAGACGCCCTGCAAGATTCCCGGAAGTTACGTGACGAGGAAGATAAATTTTTTGAAGAAGCGATTTATCCGACAAATCGTTACCTTAGAAGAACTAATGTAACTTCTTGTGATTTTGTGAAAATAAGCAACAAATTAAAAAAAGCAAAAGCAAAAATTTCATCTTCTCATTAAACACTCGCAATTCGTTCACTCCTACATGCAAACAAATGCTAAGGCTCTATTAATTTTCACGAAAAATAAATTTCAAAAAAAAGTTTTTCGGATTTTCCAGTGTTGGTTTAACATAAAACGAACTGGTCAAGAAAAATATTTTCCACCAAAAAAAAAAATCTTCTAAAATAGGGGAAAATATTTTTCATATTTCAGAATGAGGAAAACATTTTCCTCACTTACTTTCTCTTATCTCACACCCATATTAACCTTCCATCTTTTTTCTATTTAAAAAAAATCAAAATTCTAATTATTATTTTTTTTCTTTTTTCTCTCTCTCTCTCTTTTTTTCTTCTATCTTGGCTGATCACCGGCCATGTGCTCACCAAATTAGCGAGCTTCAAGCACACTCACTAGATCGGCAAGCTTTAGGCACACTCAATCAATAGTGAGCTCGAGCACTAGCTCACTGCTTACCTAATCGGTGATAGCTAGGGCCCGAGGCTCGTTGATCTAGCTTATCACTCACTAATATGGCTTGTCACTTGCTGATCTTGTCAATCTCGCAAGCAGCGAGCTTGAGGCCTCAACGAGATCGGCAAGCGACGAGCCAGATTGACGAACCAAGCAAGCAATGAACTTAGGCCTTGCCATATCGGCAAGCACGAGCCTCTAGCTCGCCAATCTAGTGAGCAACAAGCTAGAGCTCACCGACATTGAGCAAGCTAGAGCTTGCCTTTGGCTAGCAACCAACCAAAGAAGAAGAAGACATAGAGAAAGAAAAGAAAAAAATAAAATAAACTAGGAGATGATTTAAAAATCTATTATTTTAAAATATTTTTATTTTTATTTTTTGAAAATAAAATAATAAAAAATATATCAAAAAAGAGTGCATGGAGGAAAAGATTTTCCTTACCAAACAATGAAAAATATTTTCCACTTCATTTTCATGTTTCAGCCTAACACTAAAAAATAATTACATTTTCTTGGAAAATGATTTCTTGAAAAATATTTTCCAGAAATGCTACATTTCCTCAAGAAATAAATGGAGCCTAAGAGAGCATATATAATTGGGCAAGTAACCAAATAACATGAAATTTTCTCACAATGACACATTGTAGTTAGTAAGTGTCGGGAGATCAAAAAACAGATGATTAGTTTGTCAATACATGGTTTAGATTCTCCTGAGACGAGGTCGGACGGACCTTGACATTGAAGGTGTACATAATTGACAATACACTCATCTTCAACTTGATAGTGGAGTGTTTATGTTACACCCCATTTGGCAAACACGAACTTGGGAGGCAATTGAGTGGTCTTTGGAAGATAATAGAGATTTACAAATGTCATTAACTTTCTTACAGGGTTCACTTTAGTGACATAATTTCTTCTCTCAATCACTCAAGTGATATATTGGTTGAGAATTGTTCATTTGAGTGCCTCCGGTAAATTATTCTGACAATTCGTTTTGCGTGACATTTATTTTAGAAAAATTTAAGTCTGACTATTCGTCCTTATCCTGAGGATAATATATCTCTATATCTAATTATATTAGAGCCCATAATGGACGACTGATGACTAAAAACGTTTCTTTCATCAATTGACTGGGATCATCCCTCTCGATGCACCCACAATTACGGTGATAGTGCTAAGTGAATTTACAAATTTAACAATATCATTTGTCCATATAGAGTATTCCTATGACTTGTGAAAGCAAATAATACTTTTCTTATGGAGAAAATAGCTTTGGCCAAGCCAATTTCAGAAAATAGGAAACACCACCCATCATCTTGATTGGAGAAACACATCCGATATATATTGAAATAATCACCAAATGCCAATCTTAATTGAGAGCTTTCAACTGATCAACCATCGGCTTCGAAATCGTGTTGAGAGGCACTATAGAAGTTGATACCTTCAACCTAGGACACACTAAGAGGGCATGCAAGTCCAAGCTTATCCATATACATTAGACTCGCCTTCAATCAAAATTTAAGCCAATGAATTATAGTCCAATTAAAATATATAAACTGCTCCATTTTAAATTACATCTTCGATTTGGGATTATCTTCACAAAACATCCTCACACATGCATCTCCACAAGATTACATCATCACTTAATGCAATGGGCTACAACAAATACAAGGTTGACGCTCCTTAAGATGGGTTACTTCGCCCAAGAAATTTCAAATGAACTATTATTTACTTGAGAAGAGAGGGAATATTTCTTGAGCCCCGAAGACCCAAGTCTTCTTGACCAACATCAAATATGAATGTAGAAATGGAATAATTAATATGTTATGCAAGTATGGCACTTCGAATTTATTTCAACCATTGAATTTAGAGGCCAAATTACCATAACTCAACAGATAAGGCTAATGTAGCTGTTCGAGGATGATGCAGCATAGTTTATCGTGAAGTCCTAGGGTGGACCCAAGACGGTCTCTTCTTTCCACTGGAAATTGTAATATGTTCGTTAAAGTCAAAACTGAAGGCTTGGCTTAGAATTTTGAAAAGGTTTGGAAAATGTAAAAAGGTTCGTTAGGGTCAAAAATGAAGGCTTGGCTTTAAATTGTAGATAGGTTTGGACCAAAAGTGAAGGCTTTGTGGAAATAAATGTGGAAATTTTGTAGGGGCTATGATGAATGGACATCTTTTTTGGCTACCACGAAATTAATCCCTTAGGATCCATAAATGGATGAGGCAATTTAGGTCCATCCATAAAAATTATTTAAGCTGAAAAAGGTTCGACATGTTAAGGTAATGAGCATTTTCATATAATGGAGTCTCATTTCTTCCATGCTCGGGATATAGACTTATGATCTCCGTCATGTGTCATTCCTTTCAATATAGGTAAGCATTGTTGATAAATTTAAGGCATTGACAAAAAAGATAAGTAATACTCGGTAAAAGATAAGAGTAAGTTTTTTTTTTTAAAAATCAAAGACACGATTTGTTGGTGATTTATATAAAACCAAATAAACGTCATGAACTAATTCTAATAAGAGTTGATAGCACAATAATAATTGGGAACTTAAACAAAGAAACATTTGTACTCACTCTAATTAAGGTTTGTCACTTTTAAAAAGAAAAAGTTCATAAACTTAATAGATTAGCAAATAAAGTCGGTAACTTAGTAGAAAAGTTGGTAAACTAAAAAAGAATAAAGTAAATGTTGGTAAGCAACTCAATTGAAAATTAAGGTAAATCAAAATTAAATAGTAACCTAATAGGAGAAAATTGGGTAATATCTAAAATAAAGTTGGGTAATTTTGTATAAGAGTTGAAAAATCTAAGGCGTTTGTAGTGAAGACAAATAAAAGTTCATTATAACAAAACCTAGAAGTTGATAGATTAAACAAACATATAAACTTTAGTAGGTAACTCAAACGAGAATTGGTAGCCAAAACTAATTAGTAATTTAAACTTTCAAACAAAAAAAATGGTAGATCACTCCAATAAGGATTGGTCTATTAATAGAAGAAATCGTTAAATTTAAGATGTAGGAAAGCTTGAAAAAGAGAAAAGTTGGTAATTTGCAAACTGGAAAAAAAAAAAAAGGGTTGGTATTTTCATAGAAGAGAGAATAAGTTACTAACGAATTATCGAAAATTCAAGTGACCGGTAATTTTTTATACCAATAGTTTTAATTGGCTCTTACCAATTCTACCAAAAATTTACCGGAATGAAAAAGCAAATCTTTTTTTTTTTTTTTACTAACAGAATAGTAGAATCATCCTGATGTTCCTCTGTACGAGTAAGTATTGGATGAACCCCTTGCATGTAAACCCAATCTAAATACGCCATAGGATCATGTGGGTTCCACCAGGTCCACCTCAAACAGCAATGCATGCGTGAGTCGTGCTCAAATGTACGGTATCCTAGAATTTTTCCCAGTGCTTGCCCCTCACGTTGATCTACAGCTTCATGGTGGGCCGCTAATGTCGCACCTTTTTTTGCCACCGCACTTCGGAGGCAATTGAGTAGGCATTGGAAGAAGACGTAGCCACCATAATGGACGACTTAAAACATCTCTTTCGTCAATTGACTCGAACTAGCTCAATTGAGTGGGCTATATTATATTCTAGTTAGAACTTTTATTTTTGTCTATTGACTAGTAATGAGTTGGGGTCAACAAGATCTATGAGGGGGCGGGTCTCCTACCCTGTCCTATACTCGCATTTTAGTTTAAAAAAAGCCATTCGTTAGGTTGAAAGTAAGCATAGAATATCATTTCTATGAAAATTATTGATTTCATGACGACATAGTTTATGTGATCCATGAGATCAACCGGACCTGTTCATAAAGAAAACACCAGCCCCATGAGATGAAAAACATTATAAATAGCTACCTAATGAAAAGCAATATGTGCCAAGCCAAAACTACCAAATTCCTCTTCAATACTGAGAATGAGGAAAGCCTTCGCTCTTGTTTGCGCTTTCTTAATCTTGTTCGCTCTCCTCTTCCTCCCTTCCACCGAAGCTCGAGCACTCGTTCAGAAAGGTGAACTCACCATCTCTCTCTCTCTCTCTCTCTCTCTCTCTCTCTCTCAAATCGATGTGTATTGGTTAAAGAAATATAATGAATCTCCCACATTATAATGTAAGCAGGACGGACACCGTCGCAAGGTGGGCGCTCATATGTACCAGGCTCTCCGCCAGGTAGCCTTACAAGGCCATGAGAACGAGGAGCTTAACTAAAGCTGCTCATGATAGCCAAATTGCATCCTAATATGAAGTACTATCCCCAACATCGTCATCATGAACAAACAAAGAAGCGAGTGAAGTCAGTTACTTGATGGAGCCTCGTTTCCACGCCCAAAAATATTAGGGATTAAATACTTATGCAGGATGTACTTTATGGTATAAGACAATAAAGCAATGAAAGAGCATGTCTCAGGTTTCATCTTCTCTTTTAAATTCCAATATAACGAATTAACTAGATGTGTGTGCAATGAAGTGCTCGTCTAATGTCTATGGATTTCCTCAATTTCTTGCCCACCAGTGATTTTGCCGGGGGCAAGAGCTTCACCGCCACAATTAGGATTGAGAAGTAGCTGTCTCAATTTTCTATAGCTTACCTTAGCTTTAGGGGGAAAAAAGTGTGGCTGTGTGGAATGGATTGAAAAATGAGGCAATCTGAAGCATAGATACACCTCATTCGAGAGTATAAACTGTGACGCAAAAGTTTCTAGTCTCAGAACTCGTTTAGTAAAATGGGAGCGATATAAATATGATTCTACTATTCACAGTGTCATCTAGTAAAAGTTCCAAGCACAAAATCTGTGTGTTCAACCAGAATTGCGCTTAAAAAAAAAAAAAATTGGTTTAGGACTTTCCAGCTTGAAGAAGAAATTAACAACGTAGAAGAACGCCTTTGTCGCAAATGGCAGCAGACGTTCTTCGAAACTCATACCAACTTAGCATATAAACGGCTTTACATCAATCAACACCAATCAAACCAAGCACATGAGTGGCATTTTATTTGGGAGCAATCAACAACAACCAAAGACAGTTCTCAATGTTTCAGGGCAAGCTTTCGTACGCTGTAGATAATAATTAAGAACGCTTCCGTTCGAGAAACAATGAAAACTCCCAACCTCATTAAACAAAATCAATGTCAAAAGAGCCAGAGCATTCTGCTAATTGTTGCTAGGAAAAGATCAATATGAACTAAGTCCGGATATCAAATAGCACGCGTCCCAGGATAAAATATGCAAGAGAATGAAAGCATCTTGATGTCGGTGTAATTCATATCATCTCGTCAATTCTGATGGGCTCTCTCGTGTCACACGATGGAAACACCCTGCAATGACTTTGGACATTGGAGTCAATTGATTTTGCTTCTGTAGTTGATGATGACGAGGATGGTGGGCGACCTAAACCAGTCTCTTTCGTCAGTTGACCAGAGTCAATTTGCTTCGAGCTCCACTGGATCCTTGCCATCTAAAAGTTTATCATCTCGCCTTAGGCTATGTCAAAGTGGTCAGAATTAATGAAATAAACCTCCACAACATGAGGAAGGTGTTGTGTTTCCTCGTTGCATGCACTCTTTATTTACCTGGCTCCTCTCTTCCCACCTTCCACCGAGTCTCGATGATTGCTTCAAGGGGGTGAACTCACTATACTTGTCTCGCGAAAGTTTCATCAGCTCAGTGTCCACTTGCAATTCGCCTGCTCCTATATGAAAACAAAGGCTAAGGGGGCATGCATAGATTGGTAAGTATCCAAAGGACACGAACTTTTCTCACAAAGAAAGACACAATGCAGTCTTCAAATGTAGTGGCCAACAAAAACAGATGATCAGTGTATTGATACCACATGGCGACGCAAACATGGATGCGTGGTACGAAACCTCAGACATGATGTGCATTCTCCTGAGACGAGGTCCGACGGACATTGATGTTTAAGTTGTAAATAATTTACAACTTGATGGTTGAATGCTTATGTCACCCCACATTTGGCCACCCCATACTTGGGAGGCAATTGAGCGGGTATTGGAAGATAATAATCTCTATATCTGATTCTAGTAGAGCTCATGATGGACGTATGATGACTTAAAACATTTCTTACGTCCATTAAAAGTTGTCCATGTCAACGCCGATAAGACCACATCAGCCGACCGATGTCTAGTTGGCAAAATCCGGCCAAAATTGGCCGGGAATGACTAAATTAGCACAATATAAAAAGGTTTAGGACTAAATTGATAGAAATGCAAAAGGCTTAGGACTTTTTTTAGCACTTTTCCCTATGGCATGGTATATGCAAATTACATTTAAGTGAAGGTTTTTCCTTTAAGGCTGAATCTTCTCCTCGAACTTAATGGTCTTGGGCCTCTTGGTTAAGGGTTAGAAGTACATAGATTTAATGCAGCATATTATCAAGCGCAAAAGTTTCTTTCCTTTTTTTTTTTTGACAGTGAAAAGGGCAACTTGTATTAATAATAGTAATTCATACATCCAGCTGCGAGAGCATCCGCACATAACAAGTTAAGTAGAGGAATAGGCAGATGAAAAGAGGATATGCGATGCGTAGGGTTTCTACTATGGGCTTTACAGGCCCAATCAGCAACCATGTTAGCCTCCCTAGGGCAAAAACCGAGCGAAATATTGGGGAAAAGTGAAAACAGAAAGACCGCCTCTGAGAAGAGAGCACGATCCGGCCATGGCGGCTGTGCTCATCGATTCAGAACTTCTACTAGGGAGAGGTTATCTGATTCAAGAACAAGTGATGCGTATTGGAGCCCCTGATCAAGTAAATGTCGAAGCGTTGATGATAGGGCCTGGATCTCCACCTGCAAAGCTGAGGAAGCTTCAACCCTTGCTGCAAAAAAGTCGGTAAGTCTACCTTCGTGATCTCTGCAAATACTTGCGATACTACCTTGGTTATTGCCCTAGTGATGTGATCCGTCAATGTTAATCTTCAGTGTGCCCGGATCTGGGGGACGCCATAGATGACTCGTTTGACTGACTGAGGGCTTCTGATGTGCAGTGGAAGGCGAAGACAGACGATCCACTTGGGTATTCGTTAAAGTAGCTTCTGCAACAATGGACGGATTAGGAAATTTGCCTCGGAAGAGGAAGCCGTTCCGAGCCTTCCAGATCTGCCACAATACATTGGCGATCAATGCAAGACGAGGTAGGCGGTTCCCATTGCTGATCCAGGATACAATCCATGAGTCAAGTCTCTAAATATTGGTAGGGTCGATTGATATGCCAATCTGAGAGTTCGACCATACCTGTTTAGTCCACTCGCATAATAAAAATAAATGTTCTGAGGTTTTGGAATATTTCTTTGACAGATTTGGCAACACGGACTGTCAATGATGTGCCTTCGATGCAGATTGTGACGCGTTGCTATGGAGTCATGACAAATGGCCCAGAGGAACATACGGATTTTGGGGCTTGCTGGCATCTTCCACAGAGTTCGCCAAAACCAGGTAGGAGTTCTATATGATATAGAAGCACCATCTGTTAATCCACTGGTGTTAGTCTGAGTGATTGCATGGTATGCTGACTTTACAGTATACGTACCCTATTTTGTAGCTGTCCAAATGAGTGCATCCTTGGTAACAGTTGGTCGAATTTGAATGGCTGTGATTTCTTGAATTATTGGCAAGTCAAAGAAGCTGCGCATTAAATCTGTTTTCCATGAACCAGTAGCTTGATCAATAAGATCAGCTACTATGAGGGGTTCTGCTTGGGCCTTTGGTCCACCTAGAATACCCATGGATAGCCAACTATCTTCTCTGATATTGATGCATGTGCCATCCCCGACTGACCAACGGATGTTTGGTAAGATAGCCGCACGTCCACTCAAGAGGCTCTGCCAGCCCCATGACGGGCGGGAACCCTTGACAGCTTTAAAAAAGGTGGATGAATGAAAATATAATCCTTTAAATAACTTAGCCCATAATGAGGAGGGTTGATGAATAAGACGCCACGCTTGCTTACCAAGCATGGCTTCATCGAAACTGATTAACTTCCTGAAGCCCAAGCCCCCTTCCTCTTTTCGGTGCTGTAGTTTGTCCCAACATTGCCAATGAATTCCTGCTTTGCTTGTGTCATTATTCCACCAAAACTTAGCCATACGCTGTTCTATAGTTTTACATAAAGACCGAGGAATCTTAAAAACAGACATGGCATATTGTGGAATAGATTGAATTACTGCTTTTAGCAAAATTTCCTTCCCTCCCTTAGAAATAAGCTTCTCCTTCCACCCCTCTAATTTCAATTGAACTCTAGCCAAAATCCAAGAAAACATATCCCTTTTAGATCTGCCCCAATCAGTAGGTATCCCTAAGTATTTTCCGCATCGCTGTAAAATAGGAACTCTTAACTCACTGGCCAAATTCTCTTGAAGTGTCATAGGACAGGATGGACTAAAGAAAATTCCAGATTTGTTTCGGTTAATAGCTTGTCCAGTAGCCAAACAATACTGATTTAAGATGTTAGATAGATTCTGGCATTTCATCAAGGTGCCATCAAGGAAAAATACAGCATCATCAGCGAAGAACAAGTGAGATAAAGTGGGACACCAATGATTTAATTTGATACCTTTAAGCAATCCCGTATCAATAGCATTCCAAGTGAGAAGGGATAGGAGGTTTGCAATGAGAATGAACAAATAGGGGGATAAAGGATCACCTTGCCGAAGCCCCCTAGAAGGATGAAAGCTCTGAAGATAATCCCCATTCATTTTAACACACAAGGTTGTAGTTGAGATGCACTGCATGATGAGCTGTACCTAATGAGACGCAAAGCCTAGACAAAGTAGATAATCATGAAGAAAATCCCATTCAATGCGGTCATAGGCCTTCTGCATATCAACTTTGAGCACAGCTTGAAAATGATGCCTTCTTTTCCTAGTTTTAAGCTGGTGAATCACTTCCTGAACCATAAGAACATTATCTTGTATCTGTCTTCCAGCAACAAACGCACTCTGTTCCTTAGAAATTATAGCAGGCAGTAAAGGTTTTAACCTGTTAGCAAGTACTTTAGAGAAGATTTTGTAAACATAGTTGCACAAGCTAATAGGTCTATATTGATCTAAGCACTCTGGGTTTGGGGTTTTAGGGATCAATGTTATTGCAGTTCGATTTAAGGCCACTGGTAAGGATCCAGAACTGAAAAATAATTGCACTGCCCGATAGATATCTTCCTTGATTACCTCCCAATGAGATTGATAGAACATACCAGTCAAACCATCAGGGCCTGGGGCTTTCGATGCACCTAATTGAAATGTGGCCTGTTTAACTTCTTCCATTGTTACCTTTGCTAGAAGCATGCTATTCATTTCTGTGGTAACCATTGGTTGACATTGTTGAAGAACTTGTTCATAACTTCTAGGGCCAGATGTTGTGTATAGAAGTGAAAAATACTCAGTGGTCATTTGTTGTAACTGGTCAGGGTCCCGAATCCACTGTTGATGATTTTCTCGTAAGACTGACATATGATTGCGTTGTCTTCTCTGAAGAGTAGTGGCATGAAAGAAGCGCGTATTACGGTCATCCCACCGTAACCAATTGATCCGAGAGCGCATTGCCCAATATTGTTCTTCCCGCTGCCATGCTTTGTGAAGTTCTGTTTTTAAATGATGTTGCTGTTCTCGAGTTAGGGCTGTAGGATACTGATTAGTCAGCATTTCTAACTGGTGCTCCAACTGTGTTGCCTGTTGCCTGTTATGAGAAAACCTCTTTCGACTCCAAACGGACAAGTCAAGAGCAACTGCACGTAGTTTGACTGAGAGCGGGGAGTCCTGTCTTGAAATAGATTGCCAAGAATTTTGAATGACCCCGCAACAATCCGGATCCTAATTCCAGAAGACCTCAAAGGTAAAATGTCTTTTTCTTCGAACCATGCTAGGTTGAGTATTTAAAACAAGTGGACTATGGTCTGAACCGACTACAGGGAGTGCAAGCACCTGAGCATTTGGGAACAAAACGCGCCAGTCAGCATTACACACAGCTCTATCAAGGCGTTCCTGTACTAAAGCATCCCCCTCTCGATTGTTAGACCATGTAAAGGCGCAGCCATGAGAGGGAAGATCCAGGAAGCTGCAGTCATTTAGAAAATCTTGAAAGGAAGTCATGCGGTAAGAGTCTGCAGGTCGAATTCCCCTTTTCTCCCAGCGATGAAGAATGTCATTGAAATCACCAAGGCACACCCAAGGTAATGCATTAGATCTACTAAATTGTCTTAAAGACTGCCAAATATACTGACGATCGTTAAAAACTGCAGGAGCATGAAGACAAGTAATTCGCATTGACCTCCCTACCGAACTGTCTTTGCAGATGAAATCAAAAAAGTGTTGAGTAGAAGTAAAATCAGATAACTAGAAGTGGTCATTCCAAAAAAGAGCTAAGCCCCCCGCCAAGCCAACAGGGCTAAACACTCGAAGATGCAAAAACCGTAAGGTACGTTTCAAGCGAAATAAAACTTCATCACTGTTCTTCGTTTCCATCAAAAACAACATATCATGCTTTTCTTTTGCCGTGAGGGCTTTTAAGGCTTGAACTGTCAGGGGATTGCCCAACCCCCGAGCCGGTTCCAACTTATGATTTTCATCTCTCGCACGTGGTGGCTGTTGTGGGCCAGCCACCGACGCCCTTATGTTGTCTTCAGTCGCCATGACAATTGGAGTGTCCATTAGGAGTGAGTCATCAAAAACTCCCAGATGCCCTGGTGGAATATCATATGGAGTATAACGACGAGGTTTCTTTGCTGGACCTATCTTAATACTCTGACAAGCACTCTTGTCTTTCTTTGCCAGGGGAGGGAAGGTCTACATCTGCACTCCTTTAAGTTTTTCCTCCGCTGGAATTAAAGCAGTAGTAATATCATGATGCGTTGGGGTAGTAGAATTCAAAATTGCAGAGCTGCCCTTGGAGATAAAGGATTTTATCTGTTGCGCAGGAACCGATGCTTGGGGGGGAGGTGGTGGTAAAAGAGGTAAAGGTTGAGCATTGGAGGGTGGTGTCTCAGGTACTGTTTCCTCTCTATCCTCTTCCCCAGATGAATTTCCATAATAAACTTTCCAATACGGGCTATATTGCTGAACTTCAGCTTTTAACCAGGGACCATAAAGTGTTTTCTCGGAGTCTGTAATCATAGTTTCTTCAAAAGGTATAGACGGACAAGCATCAGTGAAATGGCCTAATCGGCCACAAGAGTAACAGTAGTGAGGTAATCTTTCATACTTGAAATCCAGCCAAAGAGTTTGGTTATTATATTTAATGAGACGACCAACCTTCAATGGTTCAGATAAACGCAGCTCAACACGTGCTCGACCAGCTCTCAAAGTTGAACCAGGTACAAAATCTGATTTTATTTGCAACACAGAACCAACTGTACTTACCGCCTTACGAATCAAATCATCTGTACAGCATTCAAGAGGCAGCCCAATGACCTTAACCCAGAACGCACAGGTGGAAAAATCATAACAGTGCAGAGGTGTGTTGGCTACCCAAGGTTTGAAGTTAATTAGATGTCCCGAAAATTGCCAAGGTCCAGTTTCTAGGATTCGTTGTTTTTCAGCTTGAGATCTGAATTTTGCTAGATAAATGCCTTCTTCTCGCTGTAGAATATCAACCTTCTCGGACTTCCATGCTCTTGTCAATACCTATTTGAAAGCTTGGAAGTTAAAAGAGGGATTTGAAGGTATCTTACCGATTAACGTCATTTTGCATTCCTCGACTGCTGCAGGTGGGGGTTGGACATGCCATTCATCAATTTCTTTTTCTGAGCACAAATGTCCCAATATGTGGTAGAGTGCTACAATTCGAGATGTATCTATATCATCGTCAGTAGCCATGAGGATATAGGGAGTGTCTCCCGATAAGATGAGGACAGCAACAAAGAAAAAGTGAACATGCAGATAGAGTGCTGCAATTCGTGGAACCCAGGAAGAAAAACCAAGATCGTCAAGCCATTGCAAGAGATGGTGAATTGCGTCGGAAGGAAGGTCGGAGACAGAGGAAATATGGACATGCAAATGAAGAAAAAACCCAGATGATGAAAGATCGAAGACACAGTAAGGAGAAGGTAAGTGGAAGAAAAGGTTAGGATATGAAAGGTGGGTAAGCTGCGGAGAGCGTGGTTCAGAAGAATAAATTAGGGATTGGTATTCGCATTGCGATGCCTAGGTGATGAAGGAAACATGGTTATCGAAGGAGAAGAACTCTATCCAGTGATAGAGAGGAAAACTCGACAAGACGAGAGGAAAACTCGACAAGACGAGAGGAAGACCAAAGAAATTTGTAACGCTTAAAAAGTTTCTTTCCTTTGTCGTATTAAATACATTGATGCAGTATAATCAATCGAGTCTTGCTAGCAGGTGTCTCCAGAGAACTTTATTAAATGAATTAAAACTTAAAAATAACACTTTTCTTGGGATGTTGAAATTTGAAGAGCACGCCATGAGAAAGTCACTAAAACTAAGTGAAAATTTTTACATTTTCAAAGCAACTTTATTAATACTTAATAAGTGTCCTTGGAGCACTCTTAAAAATGCTTTTTATTGCATTTAGATCTTGTTTAACAACTTAACCATGGGCACCAATTTACTACCACTAAAAAAGAAGCTTTACATTTTCAGTGCATTGGCTGCTCGTCCTATTTGTAGTCAATACTTTGATAATTAATCAATTCTACTTTTTAGTGGGATCTAATAGGTAATTTGATTTTCAAAAGAACGATTCACACATAATACGAGAAAAGCATTGCATTAAAAATCGTAAATTGCACATATTTTAGTTGCTTAACAATTGCCCAGCGCCCACATTTAAAAAAAAAATGCTTTTTGTAGTATACCACAGGTGCTCAAGTCCACTTGTTAACATGAAGCATTATACAGAAGAACTTTATCGGGTTCAATAATTCTTCACGCGGAACTTCTTGCCTTAAGTCAACCCTTTTGAGTAGTAAGTGTAAGAGTTTTCCTAATGTGGACTAAATTAATTAATATTATAATTTACTGTTTTTACAGTTACCGTAAAACAGGATTGGTTTAAAGTGAGATAGAAGGTTTCTTAATTAGTCTAATATGGGCTGGCTAGTGTGGGCTGAGTTGAGCCTGGCCCATAATGAGGGGAACTGGCTGGAAACTCTATAAATAGTGCTCAAGTCTCTCCTCTAACCCTAATTCTCACATGTATCCTCACCTAAGGGGCATTTACTTAACGCTACACATAAGGGGGGCCGCCTCATTGAGCCAGTGATACGGAGGGCAATAGAGGAGAAGGACTTGATGCGTGGATCCCCTTTATATGTGGGTAATCCCTTTTTTCTGCTTCCATTTTATGTTCGATGGATCCAGGTGCGTTAATCTTTCTACTCAATTATGCATGTTCTTGTTATGGTTATGGAAATCTTGGGTTGTGCAATTTGCGTCTAACATGTGGTATCAGAGTAACCATAACCCTAGAACTTGAACGCATAAAGTTTTTGCCCTAATTTGTATGGATTAGCCCTAATTAGTACAGATCTTGCCCTAACTTGTGATTTTCGAGACTTTTTGTTCAATAAAAATTAAATTAAATCACAAATTTGGACTAGGCTCGACGAGACGAGCAAGAAGGTCAGTGGCGCGTTGCAGGAGGAGGCCGCACGCGCCGCGCACTCAAGCGGCGCGTGTGAGCGCGTGGAGACTCCGATCAGCGTGTGGCTGGCGGTGTTGGACTCGTATGGTGATTTCCTATCTCTTGGTATATTTATTTTATATGTTTGATGGTTTTATTGATGTGAAATTGCATATGAAACCCTAAATACATATATTTTAAATGAATTTTTGCGTATTTTTCCTTGTATTTTTCTGTGATTTTGGAAATACAAGTGTTGGGTTATAGGTATATTATCACATAATCATTATAAAGGTGTGATTCATCAATAAAAATCAAACTTTATTGTGAACTGAAATTGGCTTAATGAGATACAACCATTATGGAATAGTAATGAGCTATGTATTGAGCTGATAAGAAACAGTAAAGGTTATGAAACTTTTGTTACTCATGCATACTCCTTGACACGCTGGTAATCTTTGAATAATATATGTCTTAAGAACTCGTGACTAAATTGATTGTATTGATTTACATAACTGATGTATGTGGATAATGCATGTCGATTGAGTTACTGCATATTGTACATGAACTCATCTGGTCACTTGTTAATGTCTATCAAATTGAATATTTTATGGTTAAGGAGTATGACAATATTTATGTAGAGCAATAGTATCTACTGTTATAGTTTAGATATTCAGTTCTGTGGTTTGATTCAATTTATAAGTTACGGGTTGAAGTAATGATATTTGTTACCTAAAATTGATTAATAAATCAATTGTTGGCCTTGGAGTCATTTTTGCCTTATGAACTTATGAGTAATAATGGATCAGCTATCAAATTTGTCGATATGGTGTGCCATGTATTACTATTGATGTTAATTTGTAAGAGATATTTTAAATCAGTATTCTTTTTATGTTGTTCTAGTAATATGTAATTGGGGTGCATAAGAAATGTTTTATTCTCTGTTATGAGAAGTTTCTTGTATTACTGTGATCAATAATCTCATTGGAATCTATATTTCATGTTCGCTATATATATATATATATATATATGTGTGTGTGTGTGTGTGTGTGTGTGTGTGTGTGTGTGTGTGTGTGTGTGTGATTAATTTTTATTAATGAATAAAGTAATGTAATTAGCATGATATGTGATTTTAGTAATAACATGCCCCTATCACTAAAGTTAAAATCACATGTATATGACATATGTGAGTAGTAAAGTTTATATCCCTAGTATGAGAGAATTTCAAGGATTCAATTGAGTAGTGACCGCCAAAATGGCACGCTTGATTGGGTTTGAGAAATTTTGGTCTCATATGATAATTGGGATGTCTCCTAGTCTAATGCGTAGTCATACTCCCAAAAGAGGTGATTATGTATTAGTTCATGGAGGAATACATGATAATGTGGTGGAGGAGTGACTAATTCTAGTAATTCATATGCCCAAAGGTGATGAATTCATGAGAAATTGGAATATATTCTCATAACTGCTATCATGTAGGGAGTGTACAACTACATATCATGTATTCTGCCCAGAGGTAATTATATGATTATGCGTGTAACTCTCTGGATATGTACTTGTACCTCAAGTTATACGGTACTCACATAATGCTAATTATATACATTGCTTGTTTTTCGGTCACATTTTTTGTAATTAATAACTCCAATATTATTGAGGTTTTTACTGCTTCAAATTTTAAGTTATGGACATATAATTTGTTACTTGAGAAAATAGCAATTGAATTTGCTTACTGTCCATGAAGCGTTCCATTTTGGAACACTTGAAAAGAGATTTGCCTGCATACTGCACTGCTATAAGATGATGGAAGCCTTAGTTGCTTAAAATTATGTCTTATCTTATATTGAAATTAGGACACATTTGCAACAATTGTGTTTAAATCCTAACGACATATACATCTCGTATATGGTTAAAAGGTTGTTTTCGAAAGTTTTCTATTTAAGGAAAATGACCGAGATAAAGAATAAAACAATTACAATTAGTCTTAAAAGGTTGTCAGGCTTAACAGTAGCTATGTGTATTTTAACAAGTATGATAATGCGAAATAGCTTAAAGGGTCATTTGTCAAATACTTAGTAGATTCTGGGGTGGTAATTTAATTACTATACCTGAAAATCTTGACAAAAAGATTTGGCTGAAAAGCATCAATGCACCATATTGAACATGGTGATGAGTATGATTAGTAAAACTAATTTATCTGGTTTTTTGTGGGCTGATATTATGAAAGCAACTTTTCACATACAAAATGTGTCTCTTATCAAAGTTATTTTATAAACTTCTTTTGAGTTATAGATTGGACATAAATTACTTGAATCATATAAAATTTAGAGATTATCTAATCCAATATTAAGTGCGTTGAAATTCAAATCCACTCGGAATTATTTTGTATCTTATCTAGATTGTTAAAAGAGTATTGATTTTATGACCCTAAAAACAGTATAAGAATTATGGAATCACATACTATAAAATTTATACAATTCGACGTAATTGTAAAGGATAGCTACTCTCAAACTATTAAAGATAATAGTATGATGGAGATTACTATGTTTTTGTCTTTACATATACAGATAATTATGGAATCTCCCGTACCATAGACTAAACTTGTTAAGGTTCAAGGTATTATGATTGATATAATTTATAATGAAATTTCTTAAACCTCTCAAGTGCATAATGAAGTGGTTGCGGTTTTAATAAAGAGATTTGTTAGGAAAAGGCGATCAGTTATTCCATTAGACTATATAGTCTATTTGTGAGAGCATGACTATACTATCCACTACATGATTGATTTAGCGACATAAATAAATATTGTTTCTTATCATCAATCAAGTATGTGATTAGATGCTATAAAAGGCGATATACAATCTATGAAACATGTTTGGAAACCTACTGACTTGTCTAAAGATCACAAGTTTATTAATTGCAAATTGGCGTACAAAACTAAAAGAATTTCAAAGAAAGATTGTGGAATTTAAAACCAAATTGGTAATTAAAGTTTTCACTCTGAAAGAGAAGTGGATTATTTATAGTGAAGAAATAACTATTTTTTTAAAAGATTCTTTCAGAGTGAATGCGGCATTAATAGTTTATTTATTTATTTATTTATATATGGAGTTACGCTAAATAGATACAAAATCTATATTGTGTAATTGGAGAATTTTGTAATAAATGTTTCGAGTAAACTTGTATGTAGACTGAAAAAGTCTTATTTATAGTCTTAAGCAAGTTTCTAAACAATATTATTAAAGTTTCATAATGTTGTTATTTTTTTGTTCAATTGGGAACAAAATAATTCAATATACTGCAAGATTAGTGGGAGGAAATTTATTTTTTCTCATACTCTATGTACTTGATATTTTGCTTACAAGTTGTGATTTTGAGACATCTTATATCCTTTATACTGAAGTCTGCAAGGATTGTTTTTGCAATATTATATTAGATTTTCTCAGAGGATATTTGTTGATTGTATATTGGTAATATTCAATATACATCATTGCAAGCCAGGAAATGCTCCTGTTGTTAAGAGTGATGAACTAAATCTATCACATTATCCTTATTTAGATATTGAGAAAATCTAATTAAATGGAGTATCTTATGTCAGTGCACTTAAAAGTATAATGTAATGTCGAATTTGCACTAGACTAAATGTTGTCTTTCTGACGGGACTTCTAGGCAGATATCGGTCAAATCCAGGACATGATCACTAGGTTGCTGTCAAGAAAATTTTAAGGTACTTAAAGAAGACAAGAGATTATATACTAATTTATAGACATGTTCAATTCTTGCAGTTAGTAGAGTATTTAGATGTAAACTTTGCTGGCTGTTCTGATGACATGTAATCAATAACGGAATACAGATTTATGTTAGTAGGAAGTGCAGTAAATAAAGTTCTTTGTTATCTTCTACTATGTATGCAGTGTTAGTAACATTCTTTTAGGTTGTTACTTGGGCTATTAGACTCCAGAACCTCATGACGGAATTGATTGTTTTAACTTGATGGTAGACCCATATGGTTGTATTGAAATAACAAATTTATAGTATTATTTATTTACTACAGAAATCTCAAGGGATCTAAATGTATAATGGTCAGATATTTTTGACCATAAAGAAACGGTACAGAAATGTAACTTATAATATAACATATTTTCACAGATGATGTGGTTGCAGATCCATTAACTAAAGGCCTACGCCCATGTGTATTTGAGTAACATATCGTTAACATGAGCCTAAGAGTATCTTCGGATACTGCTATTTAGTGGGAGTTATTTTGGCTTTACTCTGATAAAGTTCACATCTGTGGTTCGTTACACTTAGTAACGGTTTGATATGTATCAACTTTTGCATTCACTAAAATATTTTGAATGTGTTGTTATTATGTTGAATACATATTGATAAAGTCTCAAGGGATTGTATAAACCTTGAGTAAAGGCTAGGGGCATCCGGGCATCCGGTTATTAGCTTTTTACATATATCTTGTGATACATAAAGAAAGGTTAACCATAAGAACAAGATATATGTGAGTTCATTGGAACCATAAAACATTCTCTAGTGGCACAAGTTTTTTTTCTGACACCTAAAGTAAGAGAATAGTGACTAACAAATGGGATCTCTCTATGAGAGATGTTATCCATTTGACACACTACCATATTGAATCCATATCAATAAAGTTGAGAACATTCATGACCATGGAAGACTCTGTGTGTATACATGCAGTTACCGCCATGATTCGGTATTTAAGACTTTATGGGATAGGATTGACTATTAAGAATTATCTCTGGACCAAATGTGCGCACATACGGTACGATTTCAATTAATATAGTCCAAGTGGGAGAATGTAAGAGTTTTCCTAATGTGGACTAAATTAATTGATATTGTAATTTACTGTTTTTACGGTTACCGTAAAACAGGGTTGGTCTAAAATGAGATAGAAGGTTTCTTAATTAGTCTAATATGGGTTGGCTAATGTGGGCCGAGTTGAGCCTGGCCCGTAATGAGGGGGACTAGCTGGAAACTCTATAAATAGTGCTCAAGTCTCTCCTTTAACCCTAATTCTCACATGTATCCTCACTAAGAGGCGTTTACCTAACGCTACACGTGAGGGGGGCCGCCTCATTGAGCCAGTAATACATAGGGCAATTGAGGAGAATGACTTGATACGTGGATCCCCTTTATATGTGGGTAATCCCTTTTTCTACTTCCATTTTATGTTCAATGAATCCAGGTGCATTAATCTTTCTACTCAATTATGCATGTTCTTGTTCTGGTTATGGAGATCTTGGGGTGTCTAACAGTAAGTCCTACATTCATTCATTCAACAGTATCAACTAGCTTTTTGTTCATTCAATTTGATTTTGTCGAAAATTATCTGATGAGCATGTTATATGTATTTGATCGAATCTAGATCATTAAATCTAATAAGACTCACGTTGGCCGCACATGAGACCCACCAACGATCTAAATTCATATTTGTATGTACACTACACTTACCGATATACTTTTTCGACCAGCCTCATAGCCTTTCATCATAAATCAGGCTATATGTAACTAGACATTCTAATTCTTCTTGGTATGAACATGGAAAAGGCACCAATTCTTTTGTTGGTGAAAGAGAACCATTGATGCTATTGATAAGGCATTCGAATTTGTTCCGTCCAGTACAAAAAGAGAACCCCATTCTCATGCGAATGGGAATAAAATTAAAGATTGAACTGACCTTGATTTAACCTGGTAACATGTGTAATTAAAAAAAAAAAAAACTCATTCATTCGAATCGAGTCTCAAAAGGAAGGGTTTAAGAGGATTCTCCTTCGAGGAAAATGGGTCAAGGCTGCACGGTCGAAATCATAATCAGGTTCAACTTCATTCTTTATGACTTGGTGTGCTCAATTATCAGCCGCAATGTGAGATTTTGTAACATCACCATCAATTGTTCTAAAAGTCCAGGCTATTACACGAAGGCATGGTTTAATATTTAATCATTCTAACACCACATTTCACTCTAACCTTTTTGCCTATTACTATGCGTAGACATATTTAATTGGAGAGACAAACGATATTTATAATGATTTGAATTCAAGACCTACAACTTTGTTATTATAAGAAATTTTGTAGGACAATTGACAGTCGTTCTAAAAGTTTAAATTATTATACGAATGTATAATTTAATATTTAATTATTCTAACACGTAAGAAGAGACGCAACAATGGCTATGACGACGGCAGATGGCTCTTCGAAATGAGAGCATAGTTGAGAGATGCCCCCACAAGATCCATGAAGTTACCTTGCAACAACGAGCTTTTGCCAACTTGAAATCGATCGAGACATGCTTGAGCAGCTTGCCACGAGGGCCATCAATCAGTGTTGTGATGTGGAAGGACAACCTGATTTAGGTTGGCTCACTATGTTCGGTCCCAAACCATGCGGTAGTCTTTTAATCCATACTCTAGGCCCAAATAGATCGCTCATCAAATCTAACGGTCCAAATTATAAAACATATTAGTCATGTATACTCCTTTTGATTGCAACACACTCTTGCACTCATCTCGTTAGGTATCATCGAATTGGGGCTAACTCGAATACTTAGTTATGAACTCATTAGCCTCATGCAAATGATGAGAGAAATGACCCCATGATAAATAAGGTAAAACAATAGTTGAACCGCATATCATGAAATAATAGTATCCAATAATTTAATCATTTTCTCAACATGGACGATAAGATGACATAGAACAGTATAAAGTTCTTGCCATAAACTTCACTCCGGCAAAACATACAGCAATATGGATGAAACTCTAATACAACTATAGGCAAACCGGCATAAGATTCTCGGATCGCCGTCGGTTTTGTTCGCGAGGAACATGCGTTGATCATTAAGGTACACGACGAACCCAACGTTTGACTAATTCGCTCCCAAAAAAAAAAAAAAACAAAAAAGCAAAAAGAAAATTCACCCGGCTGCTGCTCTGAAGTGAAGGCCCAAGATCCAGATCGCCATCCACTGCCATTTTGCCAACGCAGTCGCTCTCGCTCCGGGAGCCAAAGGTCTCGACTTTCGTCCAACAGATCTCGCCTTTCCTCTCCGACTTCCCGTGGGATCTTCTCTTTTGGGCTTTCGGATGAAAAGATGGGTGCGCCGATAGCTGGGTTCTCCGTGATCCCCATCATCAGAGTGATTGGAGTCACCGTGACGGCTCTGGTGCTCATTTGGGTGGTGCGCTACCGAGGTGGCCTGGCTCTTGTCTCCGACCGGAAGGATCTTATCTTCAATGTATACTCTCTCTCTCTCTCTCTCTCTCTCTCTCTCTCTCTCTCTGTCTGATCGTATCTGGGTAGCGAATGCGTGATGAGTTCGTGGTTTCCTTTCAAGTAAAGATGGGAAATTGTCTGAAACTGAAACGATGGTGGTTTTGGCTGTGGTGGTACAATCTGATCAACATCTTGTGGCTTGCCCTGAAAATGAAGAGACTTGTTCATGTTCAGCGAGGCTTCAAATTTTGTTCTTTCTTTTTGTTGAAAAAAAAAAAAAAATGGGTGCTGGTTATGATGCCCCTCATGCAGCTTTGGTGTTTGCTGTTTTGCGCCTTCTAATTGGTGTTGCTGCTTTTCGTAGGTCCACCCTGTTCTAATGGTGATTGGGCTCATACTTCTCAATGGTGAAGGTGGGCAACACTTGCTTTCTTTGTGAAGTAGCATTACGCGTAGGTTTAGTTGTGGTAATTTCCTCGGCATCATGACGAAATCTCCATCTTCTCTAAGTTACTCGATAATTTGAGAGTCGTATTGGCAGGCATTTTCAATTCATGACCATTTGTTTATTACTCCATTTGGGGAAAATGATCTTTCTGGATGAATAATGGCTGCTGCATTGGATGTTTCTTGCTGCAGCCATCCTAGCATACAAGACATTCCCTGGGACGAAGAGCTTCAGAAAACTAGTTCATCTCACTCTCCAATTTTTGGCCTTATGTCTAAGCATTGTCGGACTCTGGGCTGCGTGGAAATTCCATGTCGACAAGGGTATTGACAATTTCTACAGCCTGCATTCTTGGTTGGGTCTGGCTTGCCTTTCCCTCTTTAGCATTCAGGTCTTCCACTTACCTCCTATTTTCTCTGTCATTGCTTTAAACCCACAATTTAGAGGTTAGCTTCTTTGCTAATGCACCTTTTGACATTTTACTTACTTTGTTCAGTGGGCTACTGGTTTTGCAACCTTCTGGTACCCAGGAGGCTCGAGGAATAGCAGAACTACGTTACTCCCATGGCACGTCTTCTTCGGGTTTATATTTATGCCCTTGCAGTTGCTACTTGTGCCACCGGTTTTCTGGAGAAAGCCACGTTCCTCCAAACGAATCACATCATATCACACTATTCATCCGAGGCCTTGCTAGTTAACTCATTGGGTATATTGGTGGTTGTATTGGGTGGTTTAGTGACCCTTGCTGTCGTGTCCCCTGCCAATTCCAAGGTTGATTCTGCTGAGGTTCAGTTGAGTATGCACAATCTTTAGAAGTTCTGGTTTGCAGTTGTCTGTTATAAGTAGGCTGTACTGTTGAATCTACACAGGATATTGATGAAATATCACAGCATCCTAGAAATTTTTCTCAGCATTTTGTTTTATTATGCAGATATAACATTGTGATAGCACTGAATGGTTGAGTTACTTGTCTCTCTTAAACTGTCGACAAGTTTATATTGCCAATGCTCTATTCCATGGATAACAACCTGGATGTTCTTTCCAAGCACTGCCTGATATTAGCAATGATGAGAGGTGGCAATTGCACTGGAGTTGATGCCGTGTGTAATTTAAGTTCTATCGTCTCAGAGTGAATGAACCTTTACTATTTACACGCTGCTCTGACAACACATCCATAGGTAGCATCTCCAAGCTAAAGTTTTGTGCATGCCCATACCGTGTTCAGGCAGTTTCAAAACTTACCTACATTGCATATCATGCTTCAGGATGCTTTGGAAATATTATCATCCCTTTAACGATTGGGTACTCCATGAATTCCACCTCGTCAGCATATTTGCTCCATCCGATTGAATCATCACATGGAAACAGGATGTGGGACTTATATCCTTTCGAAGAGAACAAGAACGTCGAAATTCGCCATGTGATGAGTGGACCTGGTGGATCATGAGGATGAGGATGGCAATCTCTTGAGCCTCTGATTGATCTCTTTCTCCGTGGCGAAGAGCCACAGCATCTTTGCTTAGGACAGCTTAAACTTTCCGTTCTCGACAGACAGCTACCTTGACCTCTGGACTGCGAACTCATTCACTAATCATATATATCTTGATAAGAGGACCACCGAAATGATATAATGTTATCACCCGCCACCCGCCAGCGGTTTGTTTTTCATTTTCATTTGGAAGGGGGAGTGGTACTCTCCGTTCTTGTCTTGAAGAGAATGAATTTGACTTAAGTCTTATAAAGCCTGAATATGTATATTTATAATGATAATAACCATTAGCCCGAGTCTGGTCCCTTCCTATTTGTGCACCTCCTTGCATTGGAAAACAACGTACGCTTTTCGGAGAACCAGGGCTGACCCTGCTTCCCTGGACAGCAGCATTCCACAAGTCTGCATGCAAATCCCTTTTTCTCGAGCCAATTCGATGGTTCCCTTCACGGGGCATGATACCATGTCAAAGGAACAAGGTAACGCAGGAGGGACTGAATATTTTTCTTTACGAGTGCTACCATCAATTATTAAATTTGACGTAGCCCCTTAGCGATCTGGGAGCGATGAAGTGGATACGGTATTCTATGATGTTTGAGGGTTTCTCAAAAAGAATGAGAGAGAAAGACGGAGGGAGGGAGGGAGGGCATGGCCCGAAATTAAATAATACCAGTTCTGCATTCGCTTTTTTCACCCCCAACAAGAGGATTCATCTCAATGTATTTTCCACTGGCCTTGGCTTTGCCTGAGTAGATAAACGAAGCAAATGTGACTCATGATTTTGCTCTAGTCTACAGCGCAAAACTATGATTATGAATTGTTCAGCAACAATAACAGTAGCATGAACGGAAAATAATGAGTGATATCGCAAAAATACGTCCAAGGGACCACTTGCGACTGTTCTCATCCACTTCGACAGAAGAACACATTCACCTTCACTAACAGGGAAGGGAAAAAGTTCAAACTCCAGTCTAGCTAAACACCATAAATGTGACGCCCAGGGGGCATGGATACGTTACAACAAGCAAGTGTTTGCATCACTAAATCTGCCCGGAGAGGCGGAGAATCGCGCTCTTCACAGAGTCAGGAAAAACAAGAAAAACACATCCTCTTCTCCATAGCAAAATGAAGCACAAAATCATTGGGCAACATAAAAATGAGCACGTGAATCAGTAACACAAAAATGAGATTTATTCTTCTGACTGCATCCAGCTGTGTTAAAAGTCCAATGCAGTCTGGACAAAATTTTGAGTTGTCTCCACGATCCATTTAATGGCTAGTCATATCCATAGATGCTCCCTTCGATATTCTCTTACAATAACCGGCACACTTGTTGGGGGGACCTAAACGAAGCATGAAAACACGAACCATTACACTGCAATTTCCATATGATATCACAATAAGAAATATTCTGGCAACACTTCTCCATGGTCCCATTTGGTACCTATATAGACTAACTACCATCAAGAATTGAGGCCCCAGTGTCCACAGAAGTTTGCACTGGCAAGTCTATTCACAGAGTAGATGACACTCAAGAACAGTCTAACTTACCATGCCATAATCAGTTATTATCATAGAGACATAATCTGAAGGAGTTGCATCATATCTGCCATTCAAAATCCCCAAGAATCGCATGTTAGAGAGGATGCGATGACTGAGGTGACTGACCAAATTAATCATATTGCCTACATCAGATTCATCAGAAAAGGAAGCTTACATCAGATTAAGAAGCTGAAGATTGCCACTATTGAGCAAACTATCCCAACCGATGCTTTCTTCTCTGCCTGGAACTTTTGCAATGACATCTGGATCACCTGCAATAAATGTTGCATAGAGTTGAGCCAGAAAGCAAGAGGAGATATCTAGAGATAGCAAAACTTGTCTATAATCAAAGAAGCAAGTGACGCACCGAGCTCATTAGAGCATATTGAATCAAGCTGTACCCTCTCATGAAACTTGTATGCCTCACAGCATACCAAGACCGGTACCCGGAAAGCATGTGCAACCATAGCAACACATGCAGTCCCAACGCGTGAATATACTGTCCCATTTGATAACACTGCTGATGCGCCCAAAAATACTCGAGTAACTTCATGCATGATGTAAGAAACAGCATTTATGTTTATGTATGTACAATTAATACCCGTTCCTATCAACCTACGAAGTAAAAGTTGTCCTTCCAGCTTCGGACGAGAGTCCACCACCACAACACGGAACTGTTTGCCCAGCTCATGAGCATGTAATAGTATCATTTCAACTGTAGAAGGCGATCCATATGTAAGAAGCACATCACCATCCCGGATCTTTGTAACAGCATGGCTAACGATGACTTTGTCTGCAAGTATAATCTTCTCACTTATAAATTGATCGATATCCGACTGCAGAGTAGTTTTCGCCTCCAACTCTGACATAGTCAAAGGTAGCTTCGCAATTCGGCTTTTCAAAAACCTAATGGCATTACCCATGCTAACTGAAAGTGGCCGACATTCAGTGAAAAATGAAACGTAGCTATTGATTTTTGTAGTTAAGTCTCGACTTAAAGTCTTCTCCAGCGGGGTTGAGTATTCTTTAATCACCTCTTGAAATGCTTTAAGCATGGCGATACAACGAGCATTACCCCCACATACATCTCCAGATAAATACTGTAAACCAACCTGCACATAGAGATGGGTAGACAGGAGAAAAAGAAAATTACTTCATCTGTTACAAGAAACAAACTGTATTGAGCATTCTTTGGCCGATTTAATTATGTTTTCTCAACCAAAAGTTCACACGTCCGTTTTGGTTATAAGCGTAACTAGGTGACTGTCCTAACAAATTCCTAAAAGTAGTGACTGAATCCAACAAAATAACTCCACATATTACGAGTAAATAATGTCATCAGTCGATCAATCCACATGATACCTAGGATCAGCATTGCTGCAGGAGCTACCCCCCCATACCATTCACAATTAAAATTGAACTCACAAAAAAGCCACACTCAGTATTCCTCCTCATCTGACCAGGTCACACAATCAACTTAAGCCAAGAAGCAAGAATAGGATGAACCATACTAGCAGAATTAACAGAATTAAGTAATTTAGTTGACCCGGCGTATTACCATGTTGACACTTAACTATTGACCCTATTACTCTAAGATATCCCAAAGGAAGCATGCCCACATATAGTTAGGAAAAAGTCTGAAAAAACCCTCTTTAACATGCCTAGCTGATTACCACTCATTATATATCAGGTCACATACCATATAGTTTTGAAATTGAAATACACAGCACAAATACCAGAATTCAGGGGCAAAAGTGATGTTCACACTTAATACCAAACGTTAGTTCTTCAGGCAAGTTCGCATGCATAAAAACGCACTTCAAAAATTAAAAATTAGCACCTTGTATACAGCTGGATGCATCTGATCAAGTTGGAAAAACTTTGACTCGAGATCAGGAAGCTGACTTCCATGTTCATATTGGGGCAAATGCCTGAACAATTGAACTCGGTTTCGAGCCTCAGTTTGTTTTACTACTGCCTTCCTTTTAGCCTTCTCCACTCGGCTTTCGTCATCGTATTGCATGCGTGGATGCGGGACATCTTTCTTTCTTTCCTTTTCTGGAGGACGTTCACCCCCAGGACCCTTCTTCTCAGAAGGTGCAACTGAAGCACTATCACTCTTCTTTTGAGAAGGCTTTACAACTTTATTAGGCTTTGTGATTTCGGACAATACAGCCCCAGGAGCAGCTGTAGCAGCCTTACTTCCTTCACCTAGAAAAACAGAGATCAAAATGTTCAAGACATGCACATGTGCTTGCATGTGCATGCAGACACATACTGATGGTTCTACTGAAGTGCAGCACATAAACACGAAACCAAACGCCTAGTTGACGACATGATAAATATCATAAAGTCAAAGTAAGAAAAGACCATCAACAAGCATCTGTGATTCTGATACGAAGGCCAACATTAATGATTGGGCATACCTTTGGCAGACAAAGACTACAGCAAAGTACTAAAAAGCCAAAGCCTAAAGTAGATTAAGAACCCGATGGAGGAAATGCAAAATCAAACAGCTCAAGGAGATCTTTCACCAAGTGCAGTATTTATCATATCAAGCAACAAGAGAAAAACATGCACCTTTACAGCAGCTTTTGCAGCTCGCTGAGCCTCCTGTAGAGCACGCCTTTCAGCCTTCGTCATTTTCTCCTTTTGGGGCTTTGAATTAGCAGGCCGCTCATTCTGCACGTCCACCGAGGCTCCCCCAACTCTCTCTGCAATCAATTTTTCCCCCCTTGACATTTGTTCAAGCGTTTTTTTGGAAGTACTTTCCAGAAAGCAGCAAAAATGCATTTGAATGTAATCTTAACTTTCACAGTAAAAAGCGCCGTTAAAGGAATGCACCAAGAAAATGTCTGCTATGAGAAAGGCTACTCAAGGATGAATACTGCAGCCTGCCGGTATCATTACATTCTCCAAGCCACTCTTCTTTTATATACACAATTTGCCAAATGCACTTCAAATGTGCCTTGATAAGGTCAAAATCCCCAAGACCATTCGTCAAGAAGGATTATCGCTAAATCCTCCCAAACGACCACTAGTTATTTCAAATTCGTTAAACCATCACTCTCTAAACAAGACATTTAGCAAGTGCCCATCATTTCCAACTCCACAACCGAAACCAAGCAAGTCTTCAAGCATATATCTAACTTTCATACACAAAGATTCCCCACTGCACAGCAATCTTACCCAGCCCCAAAAGAATTCAACCTCTTACGCCGGGAAAAAGAGAAGAAAAGAAAAAGCTTGCCACATTCCATCGTTTACATTCACGACATCAATCGGAGCACCCAATTATATCTACACCCAAACAGCGCAAATTCACAACCAGCAACATTACATACCAGTAATACCGGGAGGCATCGTGACGACGGACACGGTGGTCAGCCCGCTCGCCGGCACGCTGCTCGCCATCACCCTCCCCTTCCCGACCCGGCCCGGCGACATGGCCACGTCGTCGCCGGGCTCCCCGTCGGCCCCCGCCGCGGCCGCGAGCTTCCCCGCGTACGAGGACACGGCGGTGGCGGCGGTGGGGGTGGGCGAGAAGTCCGAGGCGGCCGTGTAGCTGGAGTGGGCGGCGGCCGGGAAGGAGACGGGGACAGGGACGGGGACGGGGACGGGGCGGGAGAGGGGGGCGAGGTTGTCGGAGTGGTGGCGTGGAGGGGGGATCATGACCGGGGAGAGGGAGTTGCCAGAGGGGGAGATGGAGGAGGAGGCGGAGGCGGCGGCGGCAACGGCGGCGGCCGGCGGGGAGGACGCGGCGGCGGAGATCGGGTCGGGGGGCCCCGATTGGAAGCGGTCGGGGGGAGGGGCGAAGAACCCGACCTGTCGGACCTTCGGGTCGCTGACGGATCGAGGGTTTCGCCGAGGGTCCATGAAATGAGAGAGAGAGAGAGAGAGAGAGAGGGAGGAAGAGGTAGATAGAGAACAAAGCAGAAAAGGCAGAGAGAGAGAGAGAGAGAAGTGAGTGAACAGCGAGAGAGAGAGAGAGAGAGAGAGCAGCCCAGGCAGTGAAAGCCCAAGATGCTCAAAGGACACTTGACACGGTTCGTAAGGTCAAATCCCCTCTTTGAGCCCCCCCCCCCCGGGTCAATCTCCGCCGCGCGCCGCCGTCCTCCGCCCCGGCGGCTTCCCAGCCCAGCATGGAAAGGCCCAAGCTCAGATTTTCCAAACAACGGCGTACGGGCTCTAGTCAGGGTGGAACTCGAGATGGTGATCTGATGAAGTGGTCGAGCCGGTCGAGCCGATCGAGCCAACTTAACTCGATCCAGTTTTCCCAAAAAGTTCATGTTCATGCTTCTATTGCTCTACACAGATGATGCCCGTCAATCATCCTGACGCAAACCCCTTCGAAGCCAACAAGGAGGGCATCACTATACAAAATCTCAAGTTCGCAATTCAAGAGACGCGATTATGTGTCGATAAATTCCAAATTTACCAAGGATGAAGATTGGTTTAAGAGCAAAATTGCCACACGTTTAGCAAAGTTAACCAAAATATTTGGGCATGCAAGTGCATTTTCATATCAATAAAGCCTCGAGGGGTGGCATTTTGGACTTCCGACAGTCGAAAAGTTTGCAAAGTACCACTATTGTACTTGCACTTCTGTCCAAAAGCAAAGCGCATCTGGTTCTGTCGGGGAGCATGATCCAACGTGTGGAGAGGCTTGATCCGACGTGAGATAAACTGACCAGGAAACACCCTCCTCCACAAATGAAAAAACAGGGCACTTGCTCGTACCATAGGATTCGACTTTTACTGCAGTTGCAAGACTTTACTTTTATCGGGATGGATGAAGCTTAAACGAATCGCACCCTAGCTAACAAGGGAAAATTACCAAAAAATTTCTTAAATTTATATTATATCGATAATAATTTAATTCAATCCTCAAATTTTTTAATTTGGTAACTTTAATTCTGAATCTTTTGATAATTTATTAATATATTTTTTCATTTTATGTTGACCAAAATATCACAGTCATCCCTACGAGCAATGCTAACATAAATAATTTTTTTAAAACAAAATTATGAATTTTTTTATATATTTTTTTCTTTTTTTTCCACTGTAACCACACAAGGGTTGCCAAGACCTAGGCGATAGCTCATGAGAGTTGCTAGCCACAATGAAAAAGAAATAAAAGAAAAAAATTAAAAAATTAAAAAAATTAAAAATTGTTTATGTTAGCCCCTCATGTCATAGAAGATAGTCAGCCCAAATCAAATTACTTAGAAGAACTATATTGGCACATTATCAAAAATTTAGAGTTAAATTGACAAAATTAAAATATTTAAGACCAAATTGTCATTTGTACAACAAATTTATGACTTTTTTGGCAATTTGCCCAAATAAGAAGCACTCTCTTCATTTTATTTTATTTTCCATAGGTATGACTTTTTTTAGGCTCTATTTATTTTGTGGAAAATGTTACCCTTTCTAAAAACATTTTCTAGGAAAATAATAATATTGTCTTATGTTTAGCTGAAATTTGAAAAGAAACTTGAAAATATTTTCCGTTGTTTGGAAAGGAAAAACTGATTTGATTTTCCAAAATAGACATATATAATACAAGCATTAATAATTTGCACATGTGTAACTAGGGAATCAAGCACAAGCACTAGGGTTTGGGTTTAGCCTCAATAGACTCCAACTAGGCATTTGGGTTTTGGGCATGAGCATAGGCACCACCCATGTCCACAGAAGCTAGACCCATGAACCTGATGCTAGTGGCCATCCCTTACTTCTTGATGTCCTAGCTTCAGTCCATAAAGTTTGGGCTCAAGACACCAGTACTCATACTTAGATTCCCGTCACCTTAACCCTGAGTCCATCAAAGCCAAGCCTAATGTCCACTAAGGTCAAGTGCAAGATCAAAGTGCCCGAGGCTAACCTCAATGGACCTAGGCACGGGTGCCGAGGTCTATGCCGAGCCTCAATGGACTTCGGCATGGGCATGAGGACCCAAGCTCTCGGTTCCAACCTCAATGGACCTAGGAGCAAGCTCGACACCCTGAGCCCAATTTCCATGGATTCAAGTGCGAGCATCAAGGTCTTGAGCCCAATCTCAATGAATCCAAGCATGAGGATCAGGGTCCCATACCTTGGCTCCATACCTTGGCATTGATGGATCTAGGCTCAAGCATGAGCATCAAGCTCTTTAGGCTCATGCCCCAAGCCTTTGTGGACTTGAACCTAACCTCCATGGATCAAGGCCTTGTGCTGGGGACTTGGGACATAAGCATAGGAGTCTCAAGCACCACCTCTATAAAACTAAGCTTAGCCTTAATGGACTTAGGCCTAGGTACAAGCACTAGGGTCCTAAGGTCGACCACAATGGATTTGAGTTGAGGCGCCAGTGAATCGAGCAATGGTATTAGGTCCTAGGCTAACCTTTATGGACCTGAGCATGAGTACCAATGTCCCAAGCACAACCTCTATATACCAAGCTCAGGCACTAGGTTTTGGGCCTAGTCTCTTTGGACCCAAGTTTGGCCTCAATGGACCTCGATGAACCTTGCCTTAGCCTCTGGACACAAGTGTGTTGCCACAGGCTTAGGAATGAGTGTTGAGATTCTTGTGTTCAAATGTAGAATTTCTAATCCAAGAGTCAATACCTAGTCATTTTCCTGAATTTAAGCTTAGATTTTTCCTTTGATAAAAAAAAAAAAAAAAACATTTTTCCGTTAACTCATTTTCCTCAAAAGCGATCCAAACACTGGAAAATGAGGAAAATATTTTTTTGTGAAACAAATGAAGTCTTAAGTTAAAAATGCATTTCACCATTGTTGAGATAAACTACTCATATGTTGTCGGGCCCATTTGGTTCAACTTTGGAAAAATGTCTTTGCATTTCCCTAAATACCTTTGAATGAATGGACATTTGATGAAGGCAAGAGTGTTTAGATACTTATTTTTGGTGTTTATTTTATAAAGCAACTTTGAGGTGAAAAGAAAAAGGAAAAAAAAAAAAAAAAAAAGGAGGAGATGGTCCACCAGTGAAGCTCATTTGGCAAAGCTCAATTGCAGGCAGTTAGATCTAGTTGTCGAGAAGCCTCACCTGAGGTCGGGCGACCTTAGGCATCGCTTGGGTCACGTGACCCAAGCAACGGTTGAGCTCCACCGGCTAAGCTTCGCCGATGGACTAACAAGTCTAAGGAAGAAAACAATGAACAATAATTTATGAAGATAAAAGAGGAAAATATGGTTATCAATGAAAGCAAAATTTGAAAGGAAAAAAAAATCATTAAACCCTCACTTAGCATTTTTAAAATACTGAAGGCCCAAAGCATATAGGAACTTTTAGCATTCCAAATGTTAACATTTGGTCAATGATGCCTCAAAAAACTGAACTAAACACTTAATGTTTTCTCCAATGTACTTTTTTTTTTTTTTAAAGCTTCTCCAATGTACTTTGAAGGCTCAAAATCCATTGGGAATGTTAAACTAAATGGCCATCATACATTAGGATTTAATTTCACGTAGGTCATTGTACTTTTCATATATTGAATCAAATCACTGAAGTTTGACTTCACGGCTCATTTCCCTACAATCCAATCAAGCCAATCTTAAGGAAGAAAAGGGCTCCATATTCGTTTGAAGTACTTTTGAATGGAGTCAAAAATGATTCTCATTATTTCTCCAAGAGCAATCAATTCAGTTTATATAATGCTTTTAGCCCTTCTTTTTTCTTTTTTCAAAATTGGAGACAGCTCTGCCCTTGCAGATATCGAAACATTCTATTCGGCCAAGTCCAACGTATGCATTACAAGCACATAGAGACACCGATCATGGTACGGTCCGCCCGATCGACGGCCAGACAGGAACGATGTTTTCTCATCTTTTGTCATCATCGCATGCGGTTCCTTCTTCTTCCTGGGAGCGGAAAGATTCACAAGCAGAAAACCTCTCTATATAAGCTTGAACCTGGATTAGCAATTTGAGCTCTTCATCAAGAGAAGTCGCAAGCTAATCGCCAATATCAAGAGCGAAGTAGCAACGCATAATGGCTTCTGCTTCTCTATCAACTCCCCATTTGCCAACTCTCCAATATGTTCCCAGAGCAAGAGGCGGTGCTCCTCAATTAGGAAGCCAGTCAGCCATTGTATGAGCCGATTTGTTACTTTGGTCCTCTAGTTCTTTTGTTGAGTCAAAGGCTGATTATGAATTGCCGCTTTTTTACCTTCTGCAGAGTGGAAAAATTAGATTCGCACCGAAGATTGCGATCACAAAGGCACAAAGAGGGTTCGCCCCGGTTCCAAGTCTCTCCAGGATTCAAATATCATGCTCTGTTGTAATTTGCCTTTCTTCAGTAGTTTGACGTGATTCGGTGACATAGAGAGGAACAGATTGTTTCCAATTCATTTGTTGTTTACACGTTCTCTTGTATGTTTAGGCCAAGCCGGAGACTCTGAAGACGGTTCAAGGCATCATTGCCAAGCAGCTCTCTGTGGATGAAAGCACTGTCGCTCCAGGGACCAAATTCGTTGATTTGGGCGCTGATTCTCTCGACACGGTATGCATCTTCTTGTAATCACTTTTATAAATCGTTTCTGCATAGTTTCCAACCATTCTTGGCAGCGTCATTGTTCGCATATCAACTACTGATGTAATCGACTATTTCACGACACTTCTTGTGATATCTGCAATTCGGGCGGGTGCATGGGAACAGGTGGAGATCATGATGGCCTTGGAAGAGACATTCGGAGTTTCAATAGGTGAAGGAGGAGCAGAGAACATCGCCACTGTCCAGGATGCAGCTGATTTGATAGAGAAAGTGAAGGCAGGCTCAGCTTGAGCTAATTATGCGTCGATTTCCATCGACAAAGGTCTCTTTTGGTGATTGATTTATCTCTTGTTTTCCCAATTTTTGCGGAGATGTTTTTTATATGGTCCGAGTTGTTATCAAAATGTCGTCATTTTCTTATCCAAATGGATCTCCATTGATTGAAGCGAAAGTTTCAAATTCTTTCTGGGTGGATATAATATAGTTTCAATGAAAGAGGAGCTTCCCATTATACAAATAATTACATATTTACAAAAAAGATTAAAAAAAAAAAATACAAAAAGCACAAAAAATATTATTATGTACACGAATACTAGGGGAAGAGAAAGCAACTAGGGAAAAATACCCAAAGCTCCCAAAACTCTTGAAGGTTATGCTGAGGCTGAGTTTTATAGGGTTTAAGGCCTCCTCCTCCTCCTCCTCCTTCTTCTTCTCTCTCTCTCTAGGAAACTCCATGAAGGACTTGGTCCCTTCTCTGTGACCTGACCATTCTTTATATGAACAATCTTATTCATTATCATAACTATATATATACACACTTAAATATTTATGTGCTGATATCTTATAGAAAGAAAGATCGATTCCTCTATATCCAGGAAGAGGTAAAATCGCCGATGGAGCAAAATATATTGTCAGGTTCTCCGTCTAACGATCCAAACCGCTAAACACAATCCTGCAAAACAAGAACCGTAGAAATATCAGTCAAAATAAACTCTCGAAAAGCGATTCGAAAGTTGAGTAATTGTTCGAACAGATTTCCTTGTTCTGAGTTGAGGTGCATCAAGAGAAGAGTTATTTCCTCTGTGTCTTGACCTAAAGACAAAACTTGATGAAAGATCCTTGCTGATGGCGAGAGAGAGAGAGGTAGCTGGTTTGATGTATCACCAACACTGACGTGGTTGAACGTCGTGTGATGTTCACATAAAAATGATGTCGCACCAAAGTGAAATAACGCATTACCCAGAAGGAAGAGAGAGAGAGATTCGTCTTTACCAATCATAGTCAGTCGGTCCTCTAGGCTGAGCGCCGTCCGATCCATCGCTTGGCGGTTTTCTCCTCGTGAATTTCTTCAGCTTCCCATCCGGTGTCCCAGCTGCATGCAAATCAACACGGACTCAAACATTTGCCAAAACAACGAACACGCGATATACCTACAGACACGTATTAGGTTTCCAGTGGACGCACGCGTCGAAGGGGTGCTGGGGGTGCTCGGGCCCGACCCCGGATCCCCGGAGATGGACCGGAGAGCCGGGGTGGTCCTGACGATGGTGATGCTGCGGGTGACCGCCGGCAAGTCGGGATGGGAGAGCGCCCCGGCAGCGGGAGGAGGAGGAGCAGAGCGGCGAGCGGCGGAGGACCGCGAGGACGGGAACGAGTCGTACTTGCGGAGCCCACCGAGGCCCGAGTCGGGGGTAGGTCCGGCCAGCGTCTCATCCCAGAGCTTGTGAAGAAAACCCATTGTTCCTTGGTCCGACGTGATGAGTCTTGGCTAAAACCCTAAAGTTAATATGCAGTGATCTCTTCGCGTAACAACCGAAGGAGGCCCTGGATTCGTGCTTTGATGGATGTCGTAGACCTGATACGACTGTTACGAAGAGATTGGGGGGACGAAAAATCTAAAAAAAAATAAAAAAGAAGAGAAGATAAAGGACGACTTTCGTGCGTCGATGAGAAGAGAAAAATCTCTTTGCCGAGATGCTGTAGGGTTCTTATAAAGACGAGCCATGGAGAGAGAGAGAGAGAGAGAGAGAGAGAGAGGCATCGACGTTGATGGCTCCGCGTGAATTGACGGCTCCGCCTAACATGGCTCAGTCGCGAGCCATCGATTTTCTGGGGATTGGATTGGACGTATATAGAAAAGAAAGCCGCCAAAAAATGGAGGAAAATCCAGTGATATCGGAACAGAATCGATCGATTTCATCTATTTTCGTCGGATTTAAGAACCTCATTCGGCCTCTGTTCAAAAAAAAAAAAAAAAAAAAAAAACCTCATTCGGCCGTGGATATGACGTCATCTACCTCATCGATGAAAGTCGGGAGAAAACGGAGAAGTCGAGCCGGGTGCACAAAGTCCTGCGTTTGACCCGGTCAACGCGGGGTTTAAACTTTCAAAACATGTGATGGGGGCCCCACTCCCTTTGAATATTTCAGTTCCACGTCAGCCAGTTGTTGATAAGATCAATCTGGATAATCCCCGTCACCCCACGGGGGCGCTCCTGCCAGGGGGATCGATGGAGATATACGAGCTGACTCGGACCCGCGTTAGAGTGAATTAAAAGTGTCCATCCTTTTTTCTTCATTTCCCTTTCTCTCCTTCGCGTGATTATTCATAATTCGATGGAGACACCAGGGCCGTTCGTAGAAACTTCACGCGGGCAAACATGTTGTGTGATCATAATCATTTGACCAGAAAAAAGGGGACGAAAAACACCTTACGCTTTCGATCTGTAGATTCGAGTGGATTTTGTGATTTCATTTCGGAACCCTCAATCGTAGGAGTAAGAAATTATCCCGTGCGATGATCCCCACGTAGAAAAAGTATAGGGCTAGTGGCTGTAACGTCTCGGATCCATCGAAGAAGTTAGTCTGGCGCTTCGACTGACTTATGAATGTCGTAATCCTATGATGTTGTTGTCTAGCCCGATTCCTAATTTCCGCCGAGTGGATAAACCCCGGCCCTTGTTTTATTTTTCATCAGTGCACACACTCCACCGTTAGTATTGGGGGCTTATGTGATGTTTCTGTCGTCGAGAAAGTCAAAGATAAGTTGGTCCGTCATCATTAAATTTTCATGCTTTTTTGCAAAGCTTTGATGATTGATTATACTGTGGCCTCTTTTGTTTTATTGGAGGATGTACGTGTAATGATGCGACTAGCTGACCAATTAGATCGAGACTGGAAGGAGACCCCGGAAATCTTCTAGTGTCTCCAAGAGAAATTGAGCATACATTCGGACCCACCCGAAGAGAAAAAATTGGAGAAGCTGCTTTCATATGTAAAATAGTGGGAAAGGTGTAATTAGCATGACTACCTTTGAAGGCGATATCATAAAAATCCTACGTTGATCACGGAACGGTCAATTTAAATCATAACTATTCAAGTTATTGATAAATGTATACGCTCATCATCACAGTCTCACAAACTTACCAAAAGTTAGGAAGTCTCTTCATAAGATGTAACAAAATGCTCGAGTCACAACCTAGTTAGAGATTCACCCCAACATGGCTCGAATTTGTGATCTTATGAAAGATAGTGCAATTTCATCGTTACTGGATTGCCTGATAAGCGAATTAATGAGATGAGGATGTGAACAATTTATGGATTATCTTGTCCCAAAGTTTGCCCCACAACCAAAAGAATAGAGGCATGAGTTTATTGATAGTTGCGAGTTCTTTTGTAAATGACTTCCAAGAATGATCTGTCCAAATCGAAAAGAGCATGCAAAACAGAGGGGTAAATAGACATGATCAATAGCTTGGAGGGATATATCTTCCTCCATTACTAGTTAAGTGATTGTTTTTTCATAAAAGTGATACTAAAGCGATCTGACATAAAGTTTTAGCACTAAAACAAATGCCAAACAACAGTTATACTCTTTTAGTATTATTTTTTTTTTCACTTAGACCCTATTTTATCTATAATGACACGTCCCGATGGGATCCCCCAGAAAACATTTAATTTTCGTTTCTTTCCCTTCTTTGTTGTAAGAGGAACGACACTTGAAAAGAGGTAACTTTCACTCACGAACGGAAGCTATCAAAAGTGGCTTGGAGGATTACCTTTGATCCATGGTTGTGGGAGGATTATCTCTCCAATGCCTCTCGTGTCCCCACAGAGACTTTTCTTGCTGCTTCTTTGGACAAAAGACTAGGCTAAGAAGACATTGCCCGGGAGATGCATTATTAACGTCAATCATGTACTTCGATGTTGGCAAGGCATGATGGTGATTGGAAGCTATTTTTAATTTCTCTCTGCTTCCACTTTCTTAAGTAGGGACAGCTAGTCTTATACCCTAATTTGATCAACCAACTTTTCAAAAGTGATGTATAGCTTTGATGATGTCTCACCACATTCGAATTTCTTGTTCTGTTAATACTTCTGGGAATATGCGGAAACCAACCATATGTTACCGTAATAACTAATTTAAGTATTGCGGGTAAACAATCCGTGGTTACTTACCCCGATTCGAGACCCTAAGTCGTGATTCAACGCAAAATTCTGTACAAAGTCATATTCAATGAAAGATGTATATACGACTTGAAGGAAACGAAATCAGACACCAGTTGGGGAAAAAAAATGCGCCCGAGCTTAATAGCTAGGGAACTAATTGGACACTAGATGAGACCTTCCGAGCATCGAGTCTCTCTTCTCTTACCTCATTTCCTTTTCCTTCATCTCACAGCTTCTTTATCCGTCTCAGTGACATTGAGGAACCAGCTTGCGTAACTTTAAAGCCATTACGAGCTCAAAATGATATGCAAATACCATTTTAAACTAGAGAAAGGCTAAAATTACTAATAATAATGCACTTGGCGTTGGCTAATACACTAGATTATGGTGAAAGGATAATGCCTATCGATAGACGTTCCATCATAGTACGTGCACCTTAAACATGATTAAGCAGCGTTAATTTCTAAATTGATCAAGCAAACCGTTTTTGTCCTTTGGATCGTTAATTTGTAAAGAAAGGGTCTTCGTATGCCGATTGGTGTTGAGGAATAACAAGCAAGGAGAATGGTGACGAGAAGAGTGAAGACTTGTACGCAGTTCTGGGGCTGAAGGAGTGCACGGCTTCGGAACTCAGGAGTGCTTACCAAGTGTCTGGCCCTGGTTAGCACTGCCACACCTTTTCGGTAACCGACCATCTTCTGCAATTGTTACTGGTTTCATCTTGTGTGAGACGCTGGTTTTTTTCATTTCACATGTGTTGTTTTATATTGCTGATTGGGAGATGCAAGTCAATTGTGCATATAGTAATTAGTAAATCATAGATCCTGTAGCTTAAATTTGAAATTCTATAGGCTTCGATAGGTGACATGTGACAGTATCTTTTTAGGCTTTCATGTTTCCTGATATCTGGTCAATGTGTCTTGTTTGTGTTGAGTTTCAAGAAGGCGTGCACGAAGCATTTCCTTTTAATGTCTGGGATGTAGGTGTTAAGACATTTTGTTTTTGGTCGGTTTAGAGGTGGCGCCAAGATCGTTGTTCTGCATCTGGAACTTCAGAGTTCGCTGAAGAGGCCAATAAAAAATTCCAGGAAATTCAACAGGCCTAGTCCTGTGAGAGCAATTGCATTTTAATCAAAAGTCCTTTATGGTGATGACAAAGCAATACATGGTAATTCTGGAAGGGAACTTGTTTAGAAGTTGGTCCTGTGACTCGTAAATGAAAAATATTGCAAAAGTTTGGTTCTGACATTTCCCCTGTTTTATTCAATCTTGGCTCGTTAGAAAATCTCAGTGTGTAGCTTCTTATATTTATACTAAGTGCTTTAACGATCGCCCCTCTGGCTCTACTGTTTTTAGTTCTATCTGATGAGAACGAGAGGTTTCTTTACGAGGTTGGAGCCTATGGAAATGATGATACGAAAATGTAAGCTTTTGATAGTGTTTTGCCTGGTCTCTCAGTTTGTTTTCTTGTGTATATTAACACTGTTTATGTCTCGAGGATGGCTGGAGATGTTCTTAGTCCTTGGTATTGATCTGGTCCTTTTAGATTTTATCTTTATAGGTAGATTAAAATCTGGATGAAACTATGTAGGTCTTACATTTTGCATATCCACATCTGGAAACTAGTCCTCAGGCCTCGAAGTTGTGTCTGTACGTTGTTCGGATATGCATAATTTCACGCTTGAGCTGATTTGCGTGTTGATGCTCTGTGCCTTATCATTGCTTGAGATGTTCGATGCATGCGATGCAAAAGGTGTCTATTGAGCAATTATCCACTTCATCAGATTTCCTGCAACGTAGAGTATGGACTGCTGAAGTAGCTCAATTGATTATATATTAAAGCGAAGCTCACGAACTTATTCAGTTCACCGCAGCAAATATTTGTATGTTCTTGGAGAGAAACCATATGAAATTGGTTTTAATGAACTAGAGGTTGTTAGGAGAATTCTTCCAAACTGCCGAACCCAAATCTACTGCTCAATAGATATTTGGTCATTTTTTGTATTTTCTCTTTTTTTAGAAAGTTCGCAGGAGAGATCTCTAGCCTGTTGTTAACCACTTATGCTCATCACTCTAGGAAGTCGCTAGGGCTTCAAATGAAAATGCTCATAAAGTTGAAGGCAGGAATAGTGCCTGGGGACAGTGGTCTAGTTTATTTCCTTAAGGTTCATGAAGTTGCCCACCAGTATTTACTGATATGGTTTCTTCTTTGGAAAATTCACTGTGAGTTTTAGCAAAGTGTAATAGATGTAATGGTTGTTGGAAATGATGATCCATTTTCTAGAATTTCCTAGAGTTGCTAAACTTTTAGAATTCCCTTGATGAAGTTTCTGGAAGAAAGAGAAAAATGTCCAACATGTAAGAAAGTCTCTAGAAGAACTACAATCTAGAATTTCCTAGAATAAACCTAAGTGGACAACATTCCACATTATTCTAGAATTTGTATTTAGTCTCTATAAATAGGAAAGGGGAGCATAGCAAAACAACAAATGTAAGAGTGTGAGAGGTAAACCCTCCACACATGTGTAAGGTGAATCCTCCACCATGAGAGGTCAAGATCTCTATTGTACCTCCATCAAACTATTTTGTTCAACTAATCAAACTATTTTCCCCATATCCTATATCCTTCAATTATCATATATTGTCACTTGTCCATCCTCTATAAACTATACCATACGCTTGCACACGTCACTAACCAAAAACTATAACTACTATCAAAACCATACTTCCGCAGCGCACACATCCAAAAAAATTTTAACAGGTTGCAATTGTGCCAGGACCATATTGATTGCGGTGTTCGTGGTTTTTTCTCTTTTAACTTCTGTGGCGTTCTTCAACTTTTGACTGCATGGCTGCATGGCTGCTTGGCTGCTTGGCTGCTTGGCTGCATTGCTTGGTCATTGGATCGACTACGAATTAATTTGTGATATACTTGCAGGGAATGGTGACTTTATGAGTGAGATGGCAGTTCTGATGAGCCAACTTAAGTCAAATGTAAGTCGTCATATGCCCATGTTTTGGCCTATTCAGTGAAATTGCTGATACATAGAAAATTGCTCCAAATTGAGACTCGAGTGTCCATCTACGTGCCATTTTACTTTGTGTAAGCCAACCACCATAAGATATCTGTGACTAGTTCTCAAATATGAATTTGTATTCGAACAGGAAAGATCATTCTTCGGGTCATTCCAATCTCTTAAAATTCATACTACGCTTGCATTGCTACCGCCCAACTATCTCTTATGGGAGGTTGGATTGACTGCGAGTTAATTTGTGATATACTTTCAGGGAATGGGTGACTTTATGAACGAGATGGTTATTCTGATGGACCAATCTTAAGTCAAATGTAAGTCATCATATGCCCATGTTCTGTCTTATTCAGTGAAATTGCTGAAAGAAAGAAAATTGATCCAAATCTAGTCTCCAGTGTCCGTCTGTGTGCCATTTTATTTTGTGTAAACCAATCAACATAAGGTATCTGTGACTACTTGTTAAATATGAATTTGAATTCGAACAGGAAAGATCAGTCTTCGGGTCAATTTAATCTCTTAGTATTCATAATTCGCTTGCATCAGTACTGCCTGACTATTGCTGATGGGAGGTCATCTGAATCTTATTTTGCTATTGTGTTGCTCAGTTGCAAAAGCTTTTATAGGAGTAGATGTTGCATGTATCGTGTTTTGATGGATGGACAAAAAGAAACCCAGGAAGAGAGAGAGCTTGATTTATTTTCTGATAGATCAGATTATAACAGAAGAATGACTAGTGCTTAATTTAGTTGTCCGCGACCATTTTTCAATAGCCCGATGTCCAGATGTGTCTTCTTGTCTTTGGGACATTTTTGTTGCCGTCGTGACTTGCAACTTTAGTGATCTGCAGGAAAGGCGGCAATGGATCTTTGAAAACTTACAGGAAACATTCGACGATAAGTTATGGTGGGGAATTAAGACGTCTAGATTCAGCTCACAGAGATGGTGGATCCTACCACATCTTCATCTTCATGCGTGGGTTACTACGAAAGTCTTACTTCCAGCGAGAAGGGCGATTTCACAGCAATGAACAATGGCAAAAAGAGGATGGCTGTGGCTCTGACTCACACTATCAAAAATTTTATCCAGAGGTGAGCACATCTCTCTCTCTCTCTCTCTCTCTCTCTCTCTCTCTCCCTCCCTCTCCTCTCCCTCCCTCTCTCTCTCTCTCTCTCTCTCTCTCTCTCTCTCTCTCTCTCTCTGTTTTCTTTAGCTTACTATGGAATGCAGTTCAATGAATTGTGAAGGGCAACTTAAGTACGAAAGATTTAGTGTGCTTAGGTGATCAGGATATCCACGTGGGAAAATAGGTCATTCAGATGAATTTCGTGGGAAAATAGGTCATTCAGATGAATTTCCCTGTTATAAGTTTGCTTGATCAGTTTAGAAATTAATGCTTCTTAATCATGTTTAAGGTGCCCGTACTACGATGGAACATCTATCGTTAGGCATTAGCCTTTCACCATAATCCAGTGTATTAGTCAATGCCAACGTGTTATTATTACTAACTTTTGCCTTTCTCTAGTTTAGAAACGTTTTTGGATGCCGTTTTGAGCTCACAATGTTTTAAAGTTACGCAAGCTGATTCATCGATGTCATCAAGATAGATGAAGGCTGCGTTTGGGAACAGCTTTCCCAAGTATCTTTAGACACCTAAAGGCCTTTTGGCCAAATATCAGGTGTTTGGCAAAAAATTTAGAAACCCCATTAAGCCAAAGCCAACCTTCTAAAGGCTAAAAGCCCAAGGGCAAGGGGTTGCCTTGGGCTTTCAGATTTGGCTTTGCATTTATTTCCCCCTTCTACTATTCATCGCACTGTTCAATCTTCCTCTTCGTGGAATTCTCGGATGTCAGCAGGCGAGGTGGCGACTCGGCCGGCGAGGTGGCGATGGGTCGGCAACGGGTTGGAGAGAGGCCGGCAACCGTCGCTGCACCCCGGCGACCATCGCCGATCAATTGCACGACCCAGATCTAGGTCGCGTCGGTTGCCTAGGTCATGGCGAGGTCGGTTGCCGCGACCTTCGGCGACCTCTGCGACCCAGATCTGGGTCGTGGAGGTCACCGGAGGTTGCGGCGACCCAGGACCTCGCCGCGACCCAGATCCTCCACGACCTCGTGGTGACCTTCGCGGCGCGGTGGGTTGCGCGACGGCGCGATGAGGGTCGCTGCGACGCTCGCCGGATCGCCTACCCTTTGCCGGCGCGAAGCCTGGCCGGCGGTAACCGGCGAAGCCTTGGTCGGCGGTCACCGGCGAAGCCTTGGCCAGCCAACTTTCATTTTTTTTTTTTAATAATAAAAGCATTTTACAAATTTAATTTACCCAAACACTATTTTGCAAAAGTATACTTCACAATGGACTTTCACAAATAAATTTACCAAACACACTTTGCATTTTCAAAAACATCTTTGACTCAAAGGCCTTTGCATTTTCTCAAGGACTTTCCCCAAAAGTCTTCCCAAACGCACTCGAAGAAGCCGCAAGATGAAGGGAAAGGAAAGGAGTTAAGACAAGAGAGACTCGATGCTCAAAAGCGTGGGAGGAAACGGAAGGTCTCGTCTAGTGTCCAATTAGTTCCCTAGCCGATAAGCCTGAGGGCCTTTTTTTGTCCTTTTCTTTTCATACGGTGTCTTATTAGTTCCTTAGTCCTTGTTCGTAGCGTCAAATCACGAACTATGGGCCTCGGATCGAGGTAATCAACCAAGGATTGTTTGCCTGCAACACTTCATTAAGTTACCACGTTAACGTATGATTGGTTTCTGCATATTTCTAGCAGTAATAACAAAGCAGGAAACTCGAATGTGGTGAGACGATATCGAAGTTGTACTTAAGTTGTGAAAAGGTGGTTGATGAAGTTAGGGCATGAGATTAGCTGTCCCTGCTTAAGAAAGTGGAAGCAAAGAGAAATTAATGACGGCTTCCAATCGCCATCATGCCTCGGCAACATCGAAGTACATTATTGACGTTGATAATGCGTCTCCCAGGCAACTTTGTCTTGGCCGAGTCCTTTTGTCCGAAGAAGCAAAGAAAAGCAAGAGAATCTCAACCTCTCCATCTCCTGTCTTTTTCCCCTTCTTTTTAAGGATCCGTGACAAGGCCTTGGTCTTGAAAGCTTCAAACGACGATGAGGAAAAAGACAGAGATGGAGAGAGACTAGGTCTAAATACTATGGACCGCTATTGTATTGTAAAAGCTTCAAATTTCATTGCCCTTATCTTAAATGACAGAAATACAATCTTTCACTGAGGAGAAACATTTGAATGTCCAGCGTAGCCTTCGGGAGAAAATAACAATGCACTATTCCTGCATATGCAACAATCAATGAATTGAAAACACAAACGTCATGTAACAAATCTTTCCCGCATCTTTATAAATTCGTACATATATTGAGATTTTAAAAACTCGCTGCCACCACCGAACCCATGCACCAGGTGATTGAAGTTACAGGAAATGAGGAAAATAAAGAAACAAAACGCACAAAAAGAGAGGGAAAATAATTTAGAAAATTCGTGAGAGCATTCTTAATCCTTAGCTTGAACGGCTAGACCAAGCAGATCAATGAAAAATTATGTCCTATTGCATGCAAATCACATCCGAAGTCATTAGAATCTACGTATTCCAACATATCAGCGAGGACAACAATGGTAATTACACCAAAAATTTGCAAGTAAAAATATGGGATGAGACCAGAATCTCCACGGCCAAATGCCCACCAAATGATCCTCATACACAATGCCTTTTTTCCTTTTTTCCCTGTAAGAATATGAAAAATAAAAGGAATTGAAGAACACGAGAGTGGAGAGAAGTTTTTGTATATTCTGTATTCTTCAATGATGTATTAATGAACATCCTTTGTAAATATAGTACAAGAGAATGTATGAACAAGGAAATAAAATATCCCACGAATCAATCTATCCTAGATTTAATTCTAATTGATCTGTACAAATCGGATCAGAATCAATTAAATATTCTGTCTAGCCGCATATCTTCCAACACTCCCCCTCAAGCTGGTGGCTTGTATATGTCTAAGACACCTAGCTTGTTCAGAAGATATGCATGTTGTCTTTGACAAAGAGGCTTGGTGAAAATGTCTGCTGGCTGTTCAGTTGTTCCAATTCCTCTTGCTTCAATGACTCCTTCTAAGATCTTGTCTCGTGTAAAGTGGCAATCAACCTCTATATGCTTGGTTCTCTCATGCACAATAGGGTTTGTTGCAAGTTTAAGAGCTGCATCGTTGTCGCAGAACAGCTTTGTTGCTCCTTGTACCTGTATTCCAAGGTCCTTAAGAAGACCCCGAATCCATACTATCTGACAAGTAGCTTTAGCCATAGCTCGATACTCTGCTTCAGCTGAAGATAGAGAAACTGTAGGCTGCTTTTTGGTCTTCCAGGAGAGTAGGGAATCTCCTAGCTTGATGCAATATCCAGTAAGAGATCTTCGACTCATGGGACAAGTTGCATAGTCTGCATCACAAAATGCTGTTATCTCCATGTTACATCTTCTAGACATTAATATCCCAAGACCTGGACATCCTTTTAAGTATTTCACAACTTTATATGCAGCATTCAAGTGTGATTGCTTTGGACTGTGCATGAATTGACTAAGAGTCTGCACTGCATAAGAGATGTCGGGTCTAGTCATTGTCAGATATATAAGTTTTCCGACAAGCCTTTGATAGCCCGATGGATCTTCCAAAATGAAGTCATCTTCTTGAGAAATTCCCTTATCATAATCTGCTGTGGTCAATTTCGTGTTCTGTTCGATGGGAATAACAGCTGGTTTGCAACCTGATAAACCTGTTTCTGAGATAATCTCCAATATGAACTTTCGTTGACTTAGTGAAATCCCTTGTTCAGAACGGGCAATTTCAATGCCAAGAAAGTACTTAGGTGCTCCTAAGTCTTTAATATGAAAAATTGCATGCAGATATTTCTTAAAATCCCTTATGGCTCCTTCATCATTACCCATAATAAGAATATCATCAACATATATCATCAGATAAATGGATGACATACCTTTAGTCCGTGTGAATAAGGCATAATCATGTCGGGACTGTTGGAACCCTGCTGTTGTAAGGGCGCTTGTAAATTTCGCATACCACTGCCTGGAAGCTTGTTTCAACCCATAAAGGGATTTTCGGAGACGACATACTTTCTTCTCCCCCTGTCTCCGTAATCCCTAAGGAACCTCCATATATATCTCTTCATCCAAATCTCCGTGGAGAAAGGCATTATGGACGTCCATCTGGTGGAGAGACCAATCACGAATAGATGCAACTGTCAAAAAAGATCGTACGGTGACGTCTTTGGCGACAGGTGAGAATGTCTCGTGATAGTCTAATCCCTCCGGTTGAGTGAAGCCTTTGGCCACTAAGCGTGCCTTGAATCTTTCAACGGAGCCATCAGCTCGATATTTTATTTTGTACACCCATTTGCATCCAATGGGTCTACAATTTTGAGGCAATGTGACAAGATCCCAGGTCTTATTATCAATCAAGGCCTGCAATTCTGCTTCCATGGCCTTCTGCCATCTTGGATCAGCAGATGCTTCATTGTAACTAGCAGGTTCCTTATCTTCAGATAATTTACTTATACAGCACCTATGTTCTGATGATAAATTATTGAATGAAACATAGGACGAAACTGGATATTTGATACCTGGAGATTCGAAAGTAGCACAGACAGTCTTTAGTCCAGGTAGGAGGTCGTGTAGCCCTACCAGAACGTCGTGGAGGATCTACTCTCGGAAGTGGAGATGTTGGTTCCCCAGCTGGTGTAGGAAGGATCTCTTCAATTTCTTCATTAACAGAAGAATCTGCAGGTGGATTCCTTGATATATCCGTAGGAGCCTGATTCCCATCAGAAATTGGTCCTGCTTCAGAGGGATTCATCTGAACATAATGATCATGAGTAGGCACTGCCACCGGTATATAATTAAGATCCTGATGTGTTGTATCATCCATCACAAGCCGATGAGGAATACTCAAGGCATCGGATTCTTCATGAGAGAGAGTTTTTTCATTGAAAGGAAAAACATTTTCATGAAATAAAACGTCTCTACTTACAAAGAATTCCTTAGTAGATAGCTCGAGGACTCTGTATCCCTTTTGTAGATTAGGATACCCCATGAAAACACAGCGACGTGCACGAGGATCCAATTTGTCGCGAGATCCCACTATAGCTGCATAACAGAGACATCCAAAGACTTTGAGATGTGTTTGATCTGGTGCCTTGCCAAACAGTACTTCAAAAGGCGTTTTCCCACGTAGGACCCGAGTGGGCATTCGATTGATGAGATAGGCCGCTGTAAGAATGCATTCTCCCCAATATTCATCTGGAATTGTTGCTTGAAATTTAAGAGCTCTAGCCACTTCCAGAAGATGCCTGTGTTTACGCTCAACCACCCCATTCTGTTGTGGAGTGTATATACAAGAACTTTCATGTTGAATCCCATGAGATGAAAATAGTGAAATGCAATCATGGCTGAAGAACTCCTTTCCATTATCAGTTCGAATCTTCTTAATAGACTTTCCGAATTGATTTTTCGAAAAGATAAGAAATTTCTTCAAATTCGAATAAGCTTGACCCTTAGACTGCATTAGGAATATCCATGTTGCACGAGAACAATCATCTACTATAGTGAGAAAATAACGAGACCCATCGTGATTGATTGTATGGTAGGGGCCCCATATGTCAACATGAATCAATGATAATATTTCAGTTTCACGAGTACTTCCTAAAGGAAATGGTAGGCGTGACTGTTTGGCAAGGGGGCATACGGGACATTGTGCATAAGGAAAAAAAGTACTATGACCCATCCTTAAATGCATAATGAAATTCTTTTCATTGGTAGTCAAATTACACAATGAATTCTTATTGAAAGGAGCACTAGAAAAATTGAAATTACTTGGAAAGTGAGTCCAGTAATAAAGGCCTTCAGAAAGTTTACCCAAGCCCATCAGTCTGCCAGTCGAAGGGGCCTGAAAGAAGCATGTGTCAATGTCGAAGAATACCCGGCATGAAATGTCCTTGCATACCCGTGAGACAGAAATAAGATTGAACTGAAATTCTGGGACATAAAGGACATTCTCAAGTGTAATTTGAGCGTTAAGCTTTACTGTTCCTGTCACATTCACGTGTGTGATGCTCCCATTTGGTAATTGCACGGAAACAGGAAGAATTAATTTCCCATTTAGACTGGTAAATAATCCTTTATCACAAACAATGTGATCGCTTGCACCTGAGTCAATGATCCATGCCTTTCTTGAAATTGAATTAATGAGGCAATGTGAGATACCTGAGAAGCTTCCTCCCTTGTTAGAGGTGTCCAATTTCTGCAGAGCATGCATCAATTGTTGATATTGACCATAGGAGATAGGTTGGTCAGCATTTTTGCCAGTGAGCCCAGTCACTTGATAGGCAGATGATATTTTCTTTTCCTTCTCGCCAGGCCTTCCATGTAATTTCCAACAGCTGTCAATCATGTGGTTAGGACGTTTGCAATAATCGCAAAACATTTTACCCTTTGCTTTAAAATTTTGCCGAAAATTTTTTGATGACGTGGCAAGGATCTGGCCGTCCACTCCTTTAGTCGTGGAATCGTATCCACCGTCGGATTCATCTGCGCTTTCAAGCATAAGGGAACCGTCCGATCCGCGAGGACGATCTAGACCGTCCGATCCACGTACACGATCCGATCCGTCCAATCCGCGCAACAAATCTCGGCCGTTGATGCTGTCCCTTTTAAAGGACCGCGCGACTTCTCCTCCTGCAAACCCTAATCCGCCTCTTCTCTCTCGATTTAGGGTTTTCGTTGGTCCCTCTCGTCGTTCGCCGCGGGCCGCAAGAGCGATGCTCTCCCCGTTCCTTGCATGCTCCGTGAGACGTTGGTTCTCCTCCTGCACAGCCAACTGATAGATTCGTCCGATCGGGGGGACAGGGTCCATGGCCAGAATCTGTGAGCGAAAGGTGATGTAATTTTCGTTCAAAATTAGCAAAAATCGTGTTGCCTTCTCCCTCTCTTTGATGGAACGATACTGTTTTAATGTTGATTCTGGGCCCTCGAGCTTTTCTTCCACGGCCTCCAGTTCGTTCCATAAAGACGATAGCTTGTTGAAACAAGCCGTGACCGTCATGTTTCCCTGTTTTAAATTGCTCAATTCCTGCATGAGCGAAAAAATTTGTGCACGGTCGAGTTTGCCGTACATTTCTTTGACATTTTCCCACATCCTTTGAGCGTCTTCTGTGGGTGGAAGTCCTGCCGCGACCTCTGGGGAGATGCAATTGCCGATCCAGGTTCGGACGAGTTGATTGCACTTCCTCCAGTGTCGCGCCAGGCGATCGTCTGAGGGAACAGGGATGGTTCCATCGAGGAATCCATCCTTGTCCTTAGTAACCGCGCGCGCGGAAATCCCGCGACCACCGGAGTAGTTTTCGTGCCCGGTAAGTTGCCGGGCCGATCAATTTCAGTTCAGTCCGTCGGCGGTGGAGACGAACAGAGGGTCGCCGGATTCTGGCCGTCCGGTGAAGATTGTCCCTGGAAACGGCAAAAATCCGGGTGAGAAACCCGGGTAGGGATTCGCTCCCATGCCCGGATTCGAACCGGTTGCATAACCCGCATTGGTCGGGTATGGATTTCCTCCATTGCCCGAACCACTTGATCCATCGGGTTGCCCCGCATTTGCTCCACCCGACCCGTCGGTCATGCTTGCCCCGCTTACGGTTGGTGGGCTGCCGTCGGGTTGGCTAGAGGCCCATGTCCCTTGAAAAATTGGCGATGATGCATTCTGGTTAGGCCCAAACAGCCACGGATTTGGCTGCATCTAAATTAGTGGCCACTGGTAAGGATGGCCCACTAATGGTTGGCCCGGAATGGGCTGAACCGAGTAGGGTTGCCCCAGAATTGACTGAGCCAAAAGATTTCGATTTTCTTGAGTTTGAACAGGTTGTTCGAGAGATCTGGGGACATCAACAGAGGAGACATTGTCCCGGCTTTCCATGATTTGTGCAGGATCTTCATGCTGCGGATGTCCACCAGAGGCTGAAGGCGGATTGTTGGCCATGAAGCGAAGACTCGACAGAAGTGATAAAGAGAAGAAAACGGAAGCAATAGAATCTTTTACCGCTCTGATACCATGTAAGAATATGAAAAATAAAAGGAATTGAAGAACACGAGAGTGGAGAGAAGTTTTTGTATATTCTATATTCTTCAATGATGTATTAATGAACATCTTTTGTAAATATAGTACAAGAGAATGTATGAACAAGGAAATAAAATATCCCACGAATCAATCTATCCTAGATTTAATTCTAATTGATCTGTACAAATCGGATCAGAATCAATTAAATATTCTGTCTAGCCGCATATCTTCCAACATCCCCTTCCAACACGAAAGCGCATCCATATATGCTGCTAATTAGTAAAGACGACAGCCACTGTCCGTTACCTCCCGAAACAGAAAGAGACCGAGTACAACATATCGACACTAGAATACTAACATAGGTCCGAGGGAGCATCAAATGAGACTTTCGTCCCTGGTGATGGGACATCTTCTTTTGCCCATCCCATTCTCCTTGCCCATGCCGGTAGCCTCTAGAAACTACCGGCATGTCTTCTCTCCCCTCCTCCGCTCATAATCAGAGGAGGGCATAGGCGAGAAAGACAAAAGAGGCACGATGGAGCATGTGACGTTGCTGCGGCAATGGCATCATCCCCCGAAAGCGGAAGGAAGGCAAAGCGAAAACCAAAAAAATGGGCGTCGAGTCCAAAGGGCCATAAAGGGGAAGCCATTCGTGTGCCGACAGGCAGAATCCGAGTGCGAACACGCCGTCCCTTTTACTTCTTTTAGCATTTCACGAGCCCAAAAAAGGACAGAAGAGATAGAAAGAGAGGGGCGGACCACGACGAAGAGGGTCCCCAAACTCATTTCCGTCCCTGGGATTCTTCTTCGCTCAGTAATCCTCAATCAATCGGGGAAACAATTACAATATTTAGCCCCAGATTAGAGGATTAATGAGAAAAGAAAAAGGCCTAAGTGGGACCCAATAATAAGGAAGATTGCTGCGCGGGTGTTTGCGCGCGAGTGTCCCCTGTTTAGCTTACACTAATCCGACACCCCCAAGCCCCACCAAGAAACAAACATGCTTTCCTAATTAACCCTAACGCAATTCCACATTATAGTTCAGTGACATTACAGGTCACATATATCATGAGAAAATTATAGAAAATGAATAATTTTCGAGTTTAAGTAGCCAATATAATGAAAAAAGGCGATGTTCCATGCCTTTTAATAATACCCAACTTTACTTTCAACTTTAGTATATTTCGACGAATTAAATAGAAAGTTTTTCACTTAATAAAGTTAATAATCTTTCTCTTTCAGCCCCGAGTTTTTCGTAGCCAATCTAAATGCCTCTTATCCCAAATGCGTCATTGCATCATTTGGTAAGAAAAGTTGGGGTCAATTTGGCTAGCCAGGGCTCCTTCCTCACGAAGCGAGGGTGGTCAACGGGTGTAGTTGTTGAATATTGGTCCGGCACCTTCGGTGAAGTCCAAGGTGGAGTTGGCGGGAGGACGACGGCCGAAACGAGGCGACAACCCGTTCGGCCGCCAAGGGCCCTCCGCAGAGCGCCGCGAGAAGGCTCCCTGCCATCCAACTCCGATCGCCGCCATCCCACTCCCGACCCTAAGACCGGCAACTCCAGATCGGAGCTTCTCGGGGGAGGAGGGCGAGGGTGGGGGACGAAGTGAGCGGCTGATGCCGCGCACTCATGCAGCAACGGCCGCTGCCGCGAGGAGAACCAAGCGGCTGTTGCTGCCGCTTGGGCGCCGCCATTTTTCTGCCGCCGACCTTAGTCCAGCTAGGACTTCACCGAGGGTGCAGGACCATCTTCTTCTCCTTCAACAGCTACAAGGGTTCACCGCCAGGGTAGGCGCAATTTGTGCTTCGGGATTTGGTCCGTGTCTTATGATTAAATTTTCTTTTTCTGTTCTTTTCTTTGGAGGGTCAGAATGTCGTTGTAAATATTTTCCGTACGTGTAGGAATGAAAGGCTGTCCTTGATGGTGCTGCTTTGTCTTCAGCATGAATAGTGAAGGCATATATCATATCATGACAGTGGATTCTTGACCTCGGGGAGTTGCAGATTGATTGCCCCGCGAAGCAAAGAAGAAGATGCTAGGTCCGGGAACCCAAAAAACACAGCGAGTCAAAACGTTTCATCCTTTCATAGCGTTTTTTACCAGCAGATGAGAGTTGCAGATTAGATTTTTTTCTTCTTTTTTTCGTTTATACCGCTGCGAGTTGAAAATTTTGTCTGATTGCTCCTAGGCTCCTCCTCGCTGGACATCTTCACAAATAAACCCAAACACTGAAAATTACTATTTCCATCTGCACAAGCAAACAAGGGAAAATAAATTACTTTTCTTAAACCTGAATCTCGGTTAAAACCTCAAAACCGATAATGAACTACTTATAAATACCATATGTTGCCAGTGGAAAGCCAAAGGGCCAATTCCCATGTTCTGAGCGAGGCTTAACTACTTCATTGGCCAAAGAAAAAAGTGAGTTCATGAACGTGTGATGATTGTTGGTAAATCTCATATTCTTCTTTGATGTTTATGGAACACATGGCAATCGATGACCCAAATTAATTGTCTTTTATAGAACTTATTCTCGGGCGATGAAATGCGTCCCACCTACTTCACGTGGGTATATGAAAAAATTTCGGGATGGTTTGAATATGAGACAGATCATATGCGAACAATAATATCAGCATCCAAAGTTGAAATAAAGTCGATGGTAGTTGGAGTCGACGGTAGTTGGACTCACGATGATCAAAGCGCGACGTGGAGAATCGGATTTTTTTTTCCCCTTCTCTTTTCTTTGATTTTATTTCTTTTATGTATTTTTATCGAGTGAAATATCGCATCACCACGCAAGCAAGCAATTATCATGCATGCAAGAGAGAGAGAGAGAGAGAGAGAGAGAGAGAGAGTACGGATGCATCGCATTGGGCAGGGGCTCGAGGCTTCGAGGATGAAAGCGAAACCTCAACGTTTGCGCAAACCTACTCTAGGAGCTTTTGCCCATGCATGGGCCAGCTTCTTTTTGGCGTGATGGTAGCTTCTATGGGACTTGGACTTCAAGCCAGGTTGGGGGGTGGCGGTGGTCCCGCGGCATCCTTTTCCGCCGCCGCAAAATGGGAAGAATAACGTCATTTTCTCTCTCACGTCTCGTGCCCATGCCATGCCAGGGGTTAGCTTCTCTTTAGACTTGAAAGCAAATTCTCTCTGATTGTTTAACATGGTCCTCCGTAGCCCCCTCGCAAAGTCAACAAGGTCATTTGCATTTGCAGACGCAAACTGGTTCACTGTTAATTGCTTTTTGCCCTTATTCTGGCTGTTCTTTCACATCATACTGTTTTGCGGGAGACTAAAATTGACTTGCAGGTGGACTTGCCGATGGTGATGGCTCACTCCGGAGTTCGCAGAAACCTGAAAGTCGGTTCCCCATGCGCGCATCCAAGTGGTGATAACCAATGCATGCTAGGAACAGATTTAGCTACGAAAATATCTCCCCGAGATTCCATAACGAGGGATAAATTATTGACTGGGTTGGTACAGAGAACTCTTGGAGGTTGTCATGCGGAACCTAGGAGATAAGAGCGATCATGGACGATGGTTTCGTCCGATTATCACGTGCATTTTATTATTTTCTAAATTGACAGCATAATACTGTATTATTCAAATTCCGAGGCTTCTTCTCAGCATAATAACAGGGTAATTTTTTTTTAAAAAAAAGGGAAAATATCTCTATTGGTCATGGTACTTAGCCTTCGACGCGTTAGGACACGTTATATATTAAAGGAATATTTTTAATTAATTGGATTCAAATTCATAAATAATTAATTAATTAAAAAAAAGAGCCTACAATGAATTTACATTGATAATATTAATAAGTCAATTTATTGAAAATTCAAAAAACATATTCATAGTTAATATATATCCATGTTTGAAAACGTGTTTTTAACTTTAACAAAAGTTATTTATGAAACTAATGATTAATAAAAAAAATTAGAATCAATTTATTTAAATAAATTCATGATCTTCTACAAATGACCAAAATCTATCATTATTTAAAATTCAGTACTTTTATTTTTTAAAATTATTTTTTAATGTCATTTATTTATTTTTCTGTTTAAAGAAAAGGTCCACACACCCCACTCTCTACTTTCCCTCGTCCATCCCCCAAATTTATCACACTTTTATTTCCCTCTCTCACCACCTGAGTGACTGTCCCTTGCCCTCCCCAAAATTAAAGCTCCCGCCATCAGCTCTCCTTTTTCATTTTTTTTTTTTTTTTTTTGTTTGAGTTTTCTTATAAAAACCTTAGCCAGCCCTCATTTTCCTCCTCCTCCTCGCCGCACGACCCTCTTCCTCTCCTCTTCCGTCTCTTGCCATGGCTCGCAGCTTGTCTCTGCTCCCTCCCTCTCGCCTCCACCCTCCATCTTCCGGACACGCATATCAAAATGTGTTTGACTGCATGTCCGACACGTGTCGGAGCATGTCAGACACGTCAACACCCTCAGACACTTGTTGGACACGACGCGGAAGCACGGGCAACGTGTCCGTGCTTCTCATAGGTCCCCAGTCTCTGGACCGGCGGCTTAGGCCCCTCCGACGAGCCGTTCACCCGGAGAGGAGAGCGTCCGTGTTCCTGCTCTCCAAAGGCCTCGCCACTTGATGCCGTCGACGCAGCGGCCTTCACAAAGCTAGCCGCCGAGGGCACCCTGGCCGACCACCTCCTGGCCTTCTGTGCCGCCGCCCGGTGCTCTGCTTCCCGGACCCAGTGGCAGACCAGTGATGCCCAATGGTCTCACTCGCGCCAAAGCGTTATATGGCAAATGGCGACGCCGTGGTTGATCTCCACCTTTCTGTTGGGATCGAGCACATCCAACGTCGCCGCCCGGATCACGGAGAGTACAGCTGGGTCGAGGCCCGACGTCATGGTTGAGACAGTTAAGGGGATCAACGGCGGGAGGGTGACCAAGGCCGTGTCGCGCCACGAGCTGCTCTTCCCGTACCTGTGCAACTGCCAATAGGTCCCCAAGGTCCGGGTCTACGAGGCGGATCTGCTCTATGCCAAGACCAAAGTCGAGATTAACCACGGCGTCACCGTCTGCCACATAACGCATTGGCGACGAGCGAGACCTGCGACGAGCGAGACCACTGGGCGTTGCTGGGTCTGATCTGCCATTGGATCTTCCCAGTTGAAAAAGGGTAATCTGGACGACATCTTACCGGGCAAAAAGGACCCATTGGGCTTTTTGTCCCGGCCTCAATTCTCTGAAGAAGGTACTCAGCTCCACTTCTATCCATGGCTATGCCACTGACGGGGACGTACTAGCCGTCGGGGTGTTTCTTGGAGTCGGTCGGGTGCTTCTCGAGGCTTGGGGCAAGGTCCGGGTAGCAAAGCAGGTGGGCAGCGGCACAGAAGGCCTGGAGATGGTCGGCGAGGGAGCCCTCGGCAGCAAGCTTGGAGAAGGCTGCAGCGTCGATGGTGTCAAGCGGCGAGGCATTGGAGAGCAGGAACACATGCACTGTTGGGATGAATGGGATGTCGGAGGCGCCTCTGCAGTCGGCCCAAAGATGGGGACTTAAGGGAGGAACGAGAGGAGGAGGAGATCCCATTATGCTGTTATAATGGTAAGAATTAGCCTCAAAGTTTGATTAATATAGTCATATTAAGCTGTCGTTTCAGAAAATAATAACACGCATATAATAATGTACAACGGCTTTGAAGAAAGATCCAAGCTTGGCCAGTCTTTCGCGAACACAAAGGATTAGATATGAATTTTGAAGAACAATCCATCCATTATACGTCCTCCAATAAAGTTATAGCTCGAACTTCGAAGCACTATATTTTCCTCCATCACTGATAAGAGAGAGACATCGCATTTCATGCTCGCCATCTAATGAGCGCGGTTGTCTGCGTAAATGGAGGATGAACTTTGGGCCTTGGTTGTGGGAGGATTATCTCTCCAATGCCTCTTATTTCCCCACGGAGACTTTTCTTGCTTTTGCTTCTTTGGACAAAAGACTAGGGCTAAGACAAAGTTACCCCGGAGACACATTATTAACGTTAATATATGTACATAGATGTTGCCCAAGGCATGAGGGTGATCGGAAGCTATTATCAATTTGTCATTGGTAACTTCGTCAAAAGCACAAGATAGTCGCTACTCCCACTTTCTTGACAGCAGGAACGAGTGGTATCACGCCCTGCCTTGATCAACCAACTCAAAAGTTAGGTACATCTTCGACGTCGGGCTTCCTCCTGTTGTTAGGAATATGCAGAAGCCGATCACGTTTTCATCCCACCGGATGAAACCTCCTTTCCTTTCTCTATATCTTGCGACCTCTTCATCTGTCTCCATGAAATTGAAGAACCAACTTTGCATTATTTTCGACCATTTTGGGCTCGGACAACATGCAAAACGTTTTTAACTAGAGAAAGGCGAAACACGATTCTAACATACTTGGCATTGGCTAATGCGCTCGATTATGGTCAAAGGCCAATGCCTATCCAGAGATGTTCCATCATAATCGGTGCGCCTCAAACATGATTAAGCAGCAATAATTTCTAAAATGATCAAGCGAAAGCACAAGGGGAAATTCATCCTCTCGGTATCAGCAGGTAATCAATGGCCTATTTCCCCTCAGGAGATGTTAATCAACTAAGCACACTTATCCTTGAGTTGTCCTTCGCACCTCGTTGTAAACAATGCAACCTATAGTAAGCAAAAACAAAACCGAGAGAGACAGATGCTCACCTCTGGACAAAAATTTTTAAAGTGTAGATCAGACCCGTGGGCCCCCTCTTTCTTGCCGGAGTTCATTACTGCGAAATCACGCTTCTTGCTGGAAGTAGAAGTCTCGTAGTAACCCTCGCACGAAGATGAAGATGTAGTCGGATCCACCATCTCTGAGCCTACAAAAGGCGTCTTGATTTCCCTCGGAAACATGTCATCAAATGTTTCCTGTAACTCTTCGAAGCTCCACTGCCCCATTTCCTGTAGATTGTGAAAATTGTAAGTCGGGAGGCCAAGAAAATCATCCCAGAGACGAAGAAGACATATCTGGACACCAGGCTATCAAAATTGGTCGCCGACAACAACATAAGTGCTAGTCATCCTTCAACAGTGAATGACATCTTACGAGAGAAGGTCCATCTGTTCCCTTCTGATCCATCAGAAAACAAATCAAGATCTCTCTCTTCCTGGATTCGTTTTCTATCCACTCCATCAAAACACAACAATTGCAACATTTACTCCCTAACAACTCTAAGAAACTAATAAGCAAGACAAACAAAATAAGATTCACATAAACCTATCCATCAGAGATAAACAGGCAGTGGTAATGGAAGCAAAATATGAATCTTCAAAAGCTCCTTAAGCAGATTGAGATTTAGAATTGCCCAAATAATGGCCCAAATAATGATCTTTCCTGTGCGAATTCCCATTCATATTCAATGAATAAGTCATAGAGATATTATGTTGACTGGTTTACGCGATGTAAAATGGCACGCAAATGTACACTAGGTTCTAGATTTTGAGCAATTTTTTATGGATCAGCAATTTCACTGGATAGGACAGAATATGGACGTGTGATGACTTACATTTGACTTTGTTTGGCTCATCAAAACTGCCATCTCGCTCATAAAGTCACCCATCCCCTGCAAGCATATCACAGATTAAATCAAAATCAATCTGGAAACCAAGCAATGCAAGAATGCAGTCAAAAGATGCAAAACTCCACAGAAGTTAAAAAGAGGGAAGGAAACCACAACACCACAATCAATATGCTCCCAACACAATGGCAACCGTTTGTCTTTTGCACTTCGCCGAAGCTAAGAGCAGATCATGGCAGCTTCCTGAAGCCTAAGGAAATTAACTAGTCCACAGGCCCCAGGCACTATTCCTGCCTTCAACTCCATGAGCATTCCAATCTGAAGCTCTAGCAACTTATTATTATGAGCACAATTGGTTGTTGGTTGACAGCAGACTAGTCTAAAAGGAAGAGATATAAAAAATTAAATAACTATCTGTCGATCAGGAGTATTGGCTTCAGAAGTTAGGAAAAAAAATCTTCTAAAAACCTGTAGCTCATTAAAACCAATTTGATGTGGTGTCTTTTCAAGAATATACCGATATATTGCAGCATTGAAGTGTCTGTGAACTTCGCTTTAATGTAGAAGCAAATAAGTAACTCTAGCAATTCATCCTCTATGTCGCAGGAAATCTGATGAAATAGATATTGCTTGATAGACACCTTTTGCATCGCATGCATCAAACATCTTGAGCAATGATGACACGCAGAACATCGACATGCATATCAGTTCAAGCACGAAACAAGACATATCTAAACAGCATTGAGACACAAATATGAGGCTAAGGCCAGAATCCAAGTGTGTATTTGAAAATGTAAGATCTACAACACGAAAAGCACCTTGACACAATTCACCAGATTTTGGTCTGCCCACAGAGATAAACTCTAAAGGAACCGGAACAAAACCAAGGAATAAAGACATCTCCAGCCATCCTCCAGACATAGACAAAGTAAAATACACAAGAAAACTAACTGAGAGACCCTGCAAAACAGTATCAAAAGCATACATTTTCGTCATCATCGTTGTCATAGGCTCCAATGTCGTAAAGAAACCTCTTGTTCTCATCAGATAGAACTGAAAACAATAGTCAGATAGGTTATCATTCAAGCATTCAGTATAAAATAAGAAGCTTTATACTGAGATTTTCTTTTTTTTGGTAAAAAAAAAAATTTGGTAAAAACTTCATACTGAGATTTTCTATAGAATAAAATTCAAATAAAACGGCCGAAATGTCAGAACCAAACTTTGGTGACATTTTCTTTTCCAAGTCACATGACAACCTTTTAAACTAGTTCCCTTGCAGAATTACCATGGATTGCCCTATCAACACAATAAGCAAGTTTTTAAGCAAAATGCAATTGCTCGCACCAGAATAGGCCTGTTGAATTTCCTGGAATTTTGTCTTGGCCTTTTCTGAAGTTCCCAACGCAGAGCAACGATCCGGGTGCCACCTCTAAACCAAACAGAAACAGACATTCTTAGCACGCACATCCCAGTTAAAAGGAAATGTTTTGCGCATGCCTTGCTGAAGAACAACATGAATGAACACACTGAGCAGAAATCAGAAACTATGAAAGCCTAAAAAGATAGTCACATGTCACCGATGAATGTCCACAGAACTTCATATGCAAATACAGGTTCTCTTATCCACGAAGCACCGTATACACGATTGACTTGCATCTCCCAATTAGCAATATAACATAACACGTGCAAAACACTAAAAGAAAGGGGGGGAAAACTAGTGTTTCCAACATGACGAAACCAGTAACAATCGCAGAAGATGGTTGGTTACCGAAAAGGTGTGGCAGTACTAACCAGGGCCAGTTTCTTGTAAGCACTCCTGAGCTCCGAAGCGGTGCACTCCTTGCTCAGCCCCAGAACTGCGTACAAGTCTTCGCTCTTCTCGTCACCATTTGCCATGCTTGTTATTTCTCAAGACCAATCGGCAGACGAAGACCTTTCCTTTACGACTTAACGTTCCAAAGAAAAAATGCAGGACTTTGAAGTCGGGGAATGGGAATATGGAGCGAACCCATTATATTAATGCGTATAAAGTTCTGAACTTTGGAGGACGTGTCTTGAGATATCCTGCACGGAAGCATTCGCACTGTTTTCCGTGGAACGGAAGGGAAGCGAAGACGAGAGAAGGAGAGGGAGCTCCCTTCCCCATAAACACACAAGAACACTCGAGAAGCCGGGTATTTTTTAACGTGTCTCCATTCGCAACGTGTTCCTCCTTCCATTTGCCCGAAGTCCTGGTCCCCTACTCTCTTTTTCTTGCTCGGCAAAAAGAAATGCAAAAGAGCGACCGGCTTCGACCGTCCCCTTCTAAGCATTATCCGTCACACGAGCACCACACCCGTAGCAAGCATGTTCGATTTAAGTAATAACTTATGCTCATTTTAAGCAAACCCGTTATCACCACGACACCGGACGTAGGTTGGGATGAAACCGGATAGACCCTACAAGTGGTGCACAAACCAGAGCTGCGTCATCGGCAAATCAGGACTTTCTAAGATCACGGAGCGACCAGAGAAGTCAAACTCGTGACCAAGAGAGCTCCACATTACAGGCGACTTAAGTCTTATCTAACTCTGCCGACCAAGAGTGGGGACGATCAGATAATATCTTGAAAGCGTTTTCTTCTCTCTTTTTTTTTTTTTTTCCTGCTCGTGTAATTTGTTTAATTTGCTTCCAGGCGCAACCAAGAGTCATACCCGTCCAGCTTTTTCTTCTTTCGGATGAACAACCGACACTAATTTTACGTGGGTTGGATTCGATTCATGACTCACATAATAGCATCGGGGTCACTTTGTTGTTCGGGGCTCAAAGGGCACAAGATAACTTTCAGAGATCCCTTAAATTATGACAAAATTGGACGAATTCCTCTAATATTTTCCAGATGACAAAGAAGTCGTTCTAATCCCCTTAAATTCGCACTGTTTAACCAAATCAAAATCCATTTTTGTTCCAACAAATGTTGTCATTTCACTTTTATTCAGTTAGACTAAGACAAATAACCTGGAGGTGAGAATAAACCCGATCGATAGGCCGCCCAAGACGGCTCGGGCAAGTACCACAAACCTCGTGCTCCATGTTCAGAGTTTTGTCCATTATCTACTAATGCAAAATGACCGAGTGCGGGTAGACCCAAGCGAGCCTATGCAGGCGAGTTCGAGTCGAAAAAGGAAATTGCTTGCCTAAGACCGCCTGAAGGACTCGTGTGGTCCGGCAGTCGGTGCGGGTGATGGCAACCGAAGGGAAGAGAAGCGAGTCTGTGGGCGGAGGCCCACCGAGAAGAGAAGAGGGAGATCGAAATGGAGGTCGCATCGAACAGCAATTTGCTCTCAGGATTTGATCGAGAGGATCGAGATAAGACGGTGGCCTGGTTGGCTGGCTGCTCGCTTACCTTATCAGACACTAGACAGCACAAGCACGCAACTTGGATTGGATCCGATAATTTGACGTTCGTGTCTACTGGGAAGAGAGAGAGAGAGAGAGAGAGATTCTGATAAACCACTTGAGCTCGAGTCCTGACGAGATGGGATTTCAAGTCACGTTTGATTTGATGTGGCCATACATGTTTGATGTCCCCCGGGATGTGATGGGTGGATGGACAGTTCGGTGCACCAACGTCGGCTGGGGTGCAGAGCACAGCTACATGTTTACTGAACCACCCCGTCCGTAATTTTGCCAAATTTTACAGCTGCTCTCCGGTCCACTCTCCCATCATTCTCGACCATTTAAATCACTGCTAGCTACAATAACTTCAGGCATTGGTCCATGTATAAATGAAGGGCGTGCATAGTTCATCACGAAATCCAAAAGCTTTCTTTTCTAACTTGATGAAAACCGAAACAATATTTATGTAAAATTTCATAGGATCACTACATATTATTTTAGAAATTTAAGCTATTAAATATAGACATGATTTGATATTTAATTATTCTAACAATCCTTATCACACTTAATCTAGGTTTTTTGCTTAGTAGTAAGAATGAATATATTTAATTGAAGAGGTAAACGAAGTCTGAAAAGATTTAAATTCATAATATCTAACACCATATGAGATTTTGTAAGATCATTGCCAACTATTCTAAAAACTTAAGTTATCAGATAAATACGTGATTTAATATTTAATTATCCCAACACTCCCCTTCACACTTAGTTTAGTCCTTTTTTTGCATAATATTAAACATGGACATATTTAATTGAGGAGGCAAATGAGATCCAATAAGCTTTGAACTTAAACTCTCTTTGATATCATGTGAGATTTTGTAGGACCACCGCTAATTATTCTAAAAGCTTAAACTGTTAGATAAATGCATAAATTCATATTTAATTATGCCAACATTGTAAGATTTTAGAGGAACGACAATCAAATATTCTAAGACTTTAAGTTGTTAGATGAATGCATGATTTAATATTGAACTATTCTAACACTTTACGATTCAACATACTTAAATCATATAGTTTCACGGTTTATCAATGCTCGCATCAGGAAAGTCTGACGCTCTTTTCGCCACAAGTTGAGTTCATTCATCAGATGCCCTTTGCCCTTTTCCTCATTTGAGACGGTCACCCTTCGCCTACTGACATTTGCATGTGTGCACCCATCGGCGTTGCTCGAAAATCAAGTTCCTGACTTATTAGTAACCCAAAGTGCGGTTTAATCACGTGACTCTTCCTCATGTATATGTGGTTTAGAACAATCGATGACTCGATTGAGGTACAAGTGACTTAGGCTTGAAGGGAAAGGGAGTGCTTCATGCGCAACGACCACATTAATGAGAGCAAAATCATATCATAATCAAGAAATTTCATCGTGCTTGTAGGTCAATATAAAAGGCATCTCCATAACTAACCTAATCATTAATCTAACAGATGACCCAACAAGCATCCCACGCAGCTGGTTCTTGCTCATATCGTCGTTGACCGCCCTGCGGTTGTCTAACTTTCCGTTTTTTACTACCTTTAAGAATGATCGAAAGTGACATGAAGTTTTTACTACATGGCGTGCGCAAGCTGTGTTAGTTTTTTTTTTTTTTTTATATCTTTTTTTTGGACAAGGCATGTCTCTATTACTGTTGATTCGAGAATACGTATAGTAAGGATTAAGTTAATTATCAGAATCAATGGCGAAAAGAACATCATTATATATTCAGAGAGAGAGAGAGAGATTACATAAATATTAAAAAGATAACATAAATTGTCCTCCCTTTAAAATATTTTTTTTTCACATTTTGTGTTTTTCCCATAAGATGCAACAATTTGTCTTCTAATTCGACTTGGGTCAGCTGATGCTGACTATCATAAACTAATTGAACCCGATCAATCGCAATGGTGATGTCCGAAATAAGGGACAACACTCATAGGTACACATACGAGACTCAGGTGATTCTCAAAATTCCCTATTTTTTTACTAGCTCTATGTTGTCCAGTTAGGAACATTATGACAATCTACGCGAATGGTGACTCATAATTTACGAACAAAATGGACGTACTCTCATACTCAAGGGAGCGAGGAAAAAAAAAACATGAGCATGAACAGATTGATCCAGTGCACCGTCATATTAGGGAGAATCATCTTATGGTTTGAGTCTGATTCTGTTGGTTTAGCGATGATCGACCAACGAAATCAAAAGCTTTCGATAACATACCAAAATTGCAAAGAAGGATGAAAACTCTAAAGCATTTATCGGAGCTCAGGCTATAATTATTCCTACTTCTAGATGAATATATGCTCTCTAAGTAAATTCATCCTGCATTTTTTGGATTGAATGCAAAAGGGTGTTCTTTAGGAAGACTATTAGCCAGTTAGCAGATGCATGCGCATTAATTATATGGTTAGCGAAGAGAAGAATCGACGTGCATGTCACAAGGGCATGCGGATCATTTACTCTTCAATCAGGCTATGCACAATTAATTAGAACAAACCCTAATTTTTCACCTATCGGCTTTCACCATATACATCATCCGGAAATCAAGAAATATATAAATGAAACTATGGGATAACAGACACTCATCATCGCCTCAATTTTCTCTTTATTTTTCAAATCTAGCTCTCTAAACTCTTTACACTTGTTCCTAATCATCATCATCAATTCATCAGCATCATCATCAAACTCGCAATGAGATCAAAAGAATGCGGTGGTGCCCGACAAGCCCCTCGATGTCAACAAGTCGTGTAGAACTCGACCAGCTCGTCGGTGGACCCCAGCTGCGCGCCCCCGTCGCCGCTGTTCTCCAGCATCCACAGCAAGTGCTCGAACAGCACCACCTCGCACGACACCACCGCCGCGGCGCTCGACGGCGGGGATGAGGAGGACGACGGCGACGACTTGTCGACCAGCTCCTGGAACAGCGGGTGCTCGAACACGTCGGCGCTCACGTCGTACCGGCGCCGGGACTTCCCCACGTACACCGCCCTCACGTCGCGGCCCGCTCCGGCGGCGGCGGCGGCGCTCCTGGGATCGTCTTCGGCAGCGACGGCGGCGGCGGAGGAGTTGCTGCGGGAGAGCTTGGAGAAGGAGGGGAATCTCTTGATTGCTGACTTGAGCTTCGTGAGCTTTCCCATTTTCGCCATTTTCAAGGTGGGAGAGCGAGAGAGAGAGTTTCAGGTGGGCTTTGGAGAGAGAATTTGGTGGCGGAGGTGGAGGAGAAAGGAGGAGGAAGGTTCGTATATAAGCGAGAAGAGGAACAGAGGGACAAAGAGACGCGCATGGCCCACGGGTTTACAGAAACAGCTAAGTCGACGTTCTCGTCTCGTCGATATTCGAATTTTTAGATATTTTCGTTTGTACCCAGAAAAAGCAAAAAAAAAAATATATATATAAAAATAAAAAAAAAAATATATATATATATATATATAAAGAGGGCCAAGTAAAAGATCGAAAAAAAAAGGGGGGGAAAAGCAGCAAGTTGCGCCTTGTTGTTCGGTAGTTGGCGTGGAAATGGTCTGATGGCCCCCGCCCCTTCCCACCCCATAAATTTTCTTTTCCATACCATTTCCCTTTTGGGGTGTTCTCACTTATTAAATTCTTAGAGTAAGATACTGATAAGATATGTGCATGTCTCGTCTTACTTGAATTGAACATTCAAAAAATATGTATCCGCATGTAACCTTTTTGGGTACATTTTTAATAGCATGAGTGCCTTGAAAAACATATGTACATCTTTCATCTTTATAATCTTCATGCAATAGCTGATCAAGTTCTTCTATTTTCCTACCGTCGGTGGTTGTGGAATTAATTCATGGAGTAGGTGGGCATATAGGTGAGGATTCTTATGGGAGTATCATTTCACTAAAAAAATTAAAAAAGAAAAAGGGAGGCAGCTGAGTGCCACCCATGATGGGGAAGTGTTGAAGTGTCAAAAACCCCACCGAAACCTAACCGGAAATCGATCCCTTTTGGTTGCAACCAAAAGCTTGATTATCTTCGTGAAACACGCACGACTTGTACGAGCCTTCATTAGTTTAACAAGAGAATCCCAAAGCGAGCGGGCCAGTTCTTAGGAGCTCCTTTAATGTCTGTCCCGCTTTCCCATTTATTTTTCAACCCTTTTATTCCCTTTCGTTCTCTTCTTCTTGACCCAGCTGTGTTTTCTTTCTTCCTTCTTGCTTTTGTATTCTCGAAACATGCTGATAAGAACACAGCTAGGTTGCTTCCTTGTTTGTTATCGCACCGGACGGTGTGGAGTCTTCGCGCTCGAGACGACCCGAAAGGATAAGAAAAGAAAAAGAAAGGAAAAGAAAAAACTGTGGGTTGCCAATAGGAAGTCGCACCAGTACCAAGAATCTTAGAGAGGGAGAGAGAGAGAGAGAGAGAGAGAGAGAGGACACAGCTGGATTTCTTTCTGAGGGTCGAGTTAAAGCTGGTGGTGTCCTCTTGCGTTCGCGAATAGTTGTCGCTCTCTGTCCTTACGTGCGGTGCTGACTTTTTGTGGAGACCGACCAGTTTTGTCTTCGCGCTCGAGAGACGGGACAAATGTGTTCCATGCACATAGGTCTGCCAAGGAATATTTTGTACCGTCTTTAGGATCCCGCCTCATTAATTGCATGAGGTTTTATATGGAAGCCGAGTTTACCGCCGGAGTTAAACGCAGTAGATAGAAGTACGGCGGTGATCGGTCTGCTCTTCTGCAATGGTTTCGAGCGCTTGAATCGTTCCTGATAGATGGGATCAAGCGCATTGCTCGACACATTCTATCCCACGACGATTCAATCATCGGTGACTTGACTTTCGACCAAACTTTCAATGGTTGGTAAATGTAAACGAAGGCAATGCATCAAGCAGTTGAGCTAGATTGAAACACTCATAGAAGCACCGTGCAAGATAGAGAATTCATGTCCGCGCGAGACTATGCTTTCAATGTCATCCGCCTTCTACAGCCTCATCTTGTCACCAAGAAAGAATACCGTATAATCAATAATTCATGCAGATCGAGTACACTTAAACTGTATCAGCCATGTAAGACAGAGATGGAGAAAAACACAGGCACGGACAGCTAAGGCCAGGGTTGCTTCCACTACTAAATTCTTCTGGAAGAGTGCACTCACGACGGCCGACGTCACTCTTTCCTCTGTAAAGTGCTTCATGGTTCCTACCGAACGAGCAGCACTCGGTTATGGAGGAAGTTCTTTTCTGGTCCGTGTAGACAAAAGCAGCGGATGAACACGAAACGCCAAAAGGGCTAAATATTATTCGAAGCTGACATCCTTATTAGGTGGTCCAAAGGTCCCGATTCGGGACAGGAGAGACGAAGGGGAGCTTCTTTATCGAAACGCTATTTAATGTTTTGGCTATGTCTGGAGGCAGTGGTCCTTCCCTTATACGATGTGTTTGTGTGCGTGTCATGTTGATGTTGCCGATCGCATTTTCAGCAAGTTGAAAAGCATGCTTTAATTCATTGTTCATGGAGATTATTTAGATCCTAGGGTGCGTTTCTTTCGATGAAAGAGCTTCATGGGAATTAGTTTTCCGAATTTTGGTGTGTTTTTGTTCCCCCAACTGGTTAGTCAATAGAAAACACGTCTAAAAGTCAAAGAAAACACCCGTACTTAAAATTAAGTAAACAAATTCCCCTATCTAAGTTGAGAAAATCGTTTTCCCAAGCACAGCAGGTCTCTTAACAAGTATACATTGCTTCTCCTTCTTCAATACCCAAATGAGACCCAAACAACCAAAAACGTTTTTAGTTATACTTTTTCAACGTACCACTAAACAAATGAAGATTGATTATTTTCCCAGAAAGTATTTTCCTTTATCACGAAGTTTTACGCAAAATAAGCATGCCCTCTAGGTGATTTTTGATTTCCTTCTCTTTCGGCCCTCTTAAGTGATTTTTTATTTCCTTCTCTTCAGTGCTTTGTATGACCATGCAGAAGAATGGCCAGCCTATATGGTTACTTTCCGGTTCAAAGGACACAAACTTGGGAAAATATTTAAGCTTCTGATGAGAATAAAAAGGTAATGGAAGCTACTGGTTTTTATGCACGCTCGAACATATTTTGCGTCTCCGGATTAGTTAGTCAAATATCTCGAGGCTCGAAACGAAAAGAACAAATTTCTTGGGACTCTGGAGATCTGCCCATGTGCTCAAAATTCGAATCATGTGATGTGGCGATGATGATTGCTCTCCTGGATTTACGCTTAGCCGTACATATTGGCTTGTGCTTAGTATAATGGTACGAGGGTGATCCCTAGGTTTGTCACCTAGAAGCTCAGCTGGAGACCAAGGACCGCAACGGGCTTTCGAATGGGCCCCACGAGGAGATGCTTTGCATTACTACTGATAGAGAAAGAGGGTTCGTCAAAAAGCCCATCGCCCATGTTGGACATGGCCTGATGATTGCATGCATGGGCTCAATCCTAATTAGGGTATATTCAAGGTCGGAATCTGAACAGCGTTTTCGATTCGGGTCGGGGTCATGGAAGCCCGACCCGAGTCGATCCGTCGACACTCTCTAAAGTTTATACCCTCTTGATTTATAATTGAGAGGACAATTGTGTCCCAAATTAACATCTCCTACTTACCCATTTTCGAAAGATAGGGCAAATCGTACATCAAAACAATGAATGTGCACATCTGTTAGAACAACCAAGACTGATATTAAGCATTCATATCGATGACAAAGGTACCAATTTTTATGAAATTTAGAGTGGACTAAGGTTGTTTTTTGGAATGCTTCAGGGGAATACAAATACATTTCCCCATCTATGAATGAAGGTATATTTGCTAAAAGCAAATAGCATTTGGATAATTCATTTTGGCGTCTATTTTGAAAAATAACTTTGAAGTTAAAAAGAAAAGATTAAAAAAAAAAAAAGGGGGCAAACAAGGGTGAGCACTGGCATAGAGGGCATGGAACGGGTGAGCTTTAGCGTTGTCAATTAGAAGTGACTAACCGCCAAGCGAGAATCACTCGGCGACCCTTGTTGGAGCAGATCTCATCCACTAAAGCTAAGCGAAGCTCAAGTGAGTTGCACCTAGGTCACGCGAATCCCAGGGTCGCCTCATCAAGAGACACACAACCTAGGTGCGGCAACCCCAACATTACGCGACTTCGAGAGAGGCATCTCCTAGGGTCACACGACCTCAACAAAACAACGTCATGAATTTAGGATTTTTTTATATTGAGATATGCAAAGTTGAACTATCTCGTAGATCATCAACACCTCCATATATGTGACTGAGAGAAGAAGACAAATAGTTTCGAACTAAATCATAAAATAAAAATATTAATGGATTTTGAAAGGAAAAAATCATTAATCCTAAGGAAGCGAGCTTCCGAAAATGCTTAATTCTAACATTTCTGAAAGGTGCATGCAAAAAGAATTTGTCGAATATCCAAAAGAAAAAAAAAAATTTCAAGGGCTTTAGAGGTTCAAAACTCTTTAAGGAAAGCTAATTTCCAAGAGCATCCCCCACTACCGTGGACCCGCAGGCGCTAGGAGGAGTTGCCACGTCAGAGCGCAAGAAGCGAAGCGATGATTCAACCACATCCCTTTCCCCGGACACGTGGCCGGCGACCTTTCTAGCTTTTTCCGGTCATCCCCCGCTCGACCTCTCCCGAACTTTCCTCTCCCTCTCTATTTATCGCCCTCCGCTGTTTGTCTCTTCCCGTACCTCTGCGCCGAACCTCATCGTTCTGTCGCAAAGCAGGATTCGAATTTGCCGTTTGCTTTCCTGGGTCGCGTGGATTAGCTGAACGGATATCGAGCATCATGAGTCGGGTCGTGCTGGACGGCGACCACCTGGTGAGCCACCTGCTGAATTTCCCGGAGAGCGTCGAGAAGCTCGCGTTCTCGTCTCGCCCACACGAGGCCGCCGCTTCCACCGGCGAGGGCAAGGGCGGGGCGAGCATCCCTGCCGATATCCTGGAGACCCCGAAGGAATACGTGTTCTACTTCGACGTCCCTGGCCTCTCCAAGTCTGATGTCCAGGTACTCTTTCGTCACCCCCCCTATCCCCTGTTTCTTGCTCATTCCGAGCAGAAGAGTGTGTCGTCCATGGCCTTTTAGTTCGATTCAGTTCTTAGGATGTGAGCTTGATAGTTGAGCATTTCAGTTCTAGTTTTCGGTAATGACTGCGGGGTGGTATGGAGATTTCGTCGGATGCGGCACGATTCGTCCCTATATTTGCCAAAGTAGATAGTCCCCCGATGTCTTGGTAATCGATTTTGCAGTGCGAGGTTGGATCCGTCCTCGTTTGTTGGTTGGGCATCATCACTTCTTAGTCTTTTAGTACACTTTACGTTGTTCCAATTGGATAGGTAAAAGTTGGGGCTGCAAACCACTCGAGTTAGTGGTGAGCTACTCGATCCACTGGTCGGCACGGTTCATCTGAGTACTTCAATTCGAGCTCGAGTTCTGAGTATTCAAGTCGAGCTCAGGCCATGCCCAACACTCCAGTCGAGCTTTGAATATTGAACTGTGACTGGCTGATATTAGTTGGTGCTGGGATTTGGGGAGCAGATGGCAGAAGGGTTTTGGAAAGAAAATACGATGAACATATGACTCTGCATAATATGAATGATTAGTGTCGCACAGGATACACGTGCTGGTCCTTTGAATCAATCACGATTTTTAAAGCGTCATTCTTCTGCAAGTTTGACCTAGTGTTGCGCCTCCTGTAGTTTCTGGCGGTGGTGACTGAATCGCGCGACTTTGTAGTGCAGGTGACCGTGGAAGACGATCAGAAATCGCTGGTAATAAGGAGCAACGGGAAGAGGAAGCGGGAGGACGCGGAGGAGGACGAGGGCTGCAAGTACGTGAGGCTGGAGAGGAGGGTGCCGCGGAACCTGACCAGGAAGTTCCGGTTGCCAGACGATGCCAACCCGTCGGCCATCAGTGCCAAGTGCGAGAATGGAGTGCTGACGATCACGGTGGAGAAGCTGCCTGCGCCCAAGCCCAAGATGGTCAAGGTTGCTATCAATTGAGGCCGAGCGTTGGCTGCCGCCTTTTTGCCGGTTCATTGTTCAGTACTTTGTTCTGTGATTAGCCTTGTAGACAGATGAACTTTCGTAGGATTAGGACAATGCTGAAGGCGGAATAGGCTTGGGATTGTTCCTTGTCGATGCGCGTGGTGTGACCCTCTTGTCAACGAGTGTATGCCATCTTGTGAAGAGCAATGAGTCCTCAATTCTGTCGTGCTCCCAACTTATGTTGAGATCTTATCCAGATTCGGGATGAAACTGACCAATTCTGGCGACATCCTGGTTGTTAGAACGTGCATATGATCCTTTAAACTGTTTGTCCGCAAGGGCATCCAAGTCAGTGTATTGATCTCCAAGCGGCTAGCGTAACTTCACAACTGTACACCATAGTTCCTTACTTCATCTCTGCAGACTGCATTCCGAAGCAATGTGGTTTAACTCGAGTAAATTCCACGGAGTAGAAGTGAAAACAGCGTTGTCCTATTTTCACGAGAAATTTTGCATTCAAAGAAGGAAGGAAATGGGTTAAAGGTTCCCAAGGAGACATAAAGAAGGGGAAAAGTATTTAAAAATAAATAAATCTGTTGTAGTGGTATTAGTTTGGTTTTAAATTTTTCAATAGAATCAATTTAGTCATTTTTATTGGTATTACTTCAGTTCATATGGCCAATGAATTAATATAGTCATTAATTTTTTTTTGTTGGTATTATTTTCGTTTATCGAGTCAATTTAAATCAAAAATCACTATGTAATATGATAATGTTGATATTCAAATATATTTTCAATAGTTTTTATGTTTATACTATTTTAATTATTTTTGCCTTATTTTTTTTTTTTTTTTTTATCTTTGCCATGTGACAAGTACTAACAATTGCTAGTGACTGGCCATAGCCAAGGGTCGACGAGGGTGTAGCGGCCCTTCTCAAACTTGGCGAGGGCACTGCCCTCATTGCATGGGCAAGGGCAACCCTTGCCAAATTTAGGGAGGGCTCAACCCTCGTCACGTGGGGTTGGGCCCTCACTAGAGGCCATGAGAGTGATCATCGCCCTTGCCCAAGCCTTGAGGATCGAGCCCTCACTGAATTTGGGGAAGGCTTAACCCTTGTCACCTAGGGTTGAGCCCTCATTGGAGGCCATGAAGGTGACCCTCGCCCTTGCCCAGGTCTTGAGGGTCAAGCCCTCGCTAAACTTGGCGAGGGTTGCCCTTGCCCAAGTCGTGGGAATTGTGACATCCCAGATTTTCAACCATGTTTTCTATTAAGTAAATCGGGCATTTCATTGACACGATTATAGGATTGTTCTCAGAATTGATCACTCTTGAGATAACTAGACTATCTGGAAAAATCATTAAGAATTTTAAGATAAATAGACTTGAGAATTCGACTAGAAATCGGCTTCTCGACCGTGCTCATCTTTAGAGGCCAATACGGCACAATATAAAATCGATTCGAAATCAGAGATAGGCTGGTTCGACTGAGATGTGTGCATAATCGTGAGTGACATCACTAAATTGGAAAATTCTTATCGACTAGCACTAGAGTGATTTTTTTTATTGTTTTTGGACCATGTGTCCATATTTAGGTCCTCAAGATTTTCACGATAATCGAAAGTCGCCAATGAGTCAAGTGGGTTCATTGTGGCTCGAAGAAAATCGATCATGAGCCATTTGCGCTAAAAATGCCTGAAAGTTACCTGATAGTTTAGATTACGCTAAAAACGCGCCAAGTTGAAATTAACTGTGAATTAAAGTCCGATTTCAAAAATTGAAATTTCTATCATGTCACAATAAATTCTAGGAATATCGACTCAATCTTAAAAGATTTTTCTAACAATCGAGACTTTTTGAGAAAAATTTGTCACCGGGTCATTTTTGTGCAGAAAATGCCGAAGATGGTTTTCGACCGCGAAATTGAGAAGTATGAGAGATTCTTGGACGAGCAAAATTATCAATTTGATAAATGAGACATCAATTGATTTTATGAGAGCCGATTTAGAGAGAATCAAGAAGGAATCATTGCCAATTGAAGCTTTATTCTTCAAGATTCATAATCCCCCACACCTTAGCCAAATTTGGACCATTGGGAAGGTTGTGTGGAGTGTTGGTGTGGCCAAGTGAAGGCCAAGGAAGGATACTCGGTTAAGGTTGAATCTTGGAGAGCAAGATGTGGAAATATCAAGCAAGTAGAGTCCTCCAACTCTCACTTCTCCCCATCCTCTCTCTCTCTCTCTCTCATTTCCACCGTCCAAGACCCTCTCCTCTTCATTTTCAAAACCCTCAAGCCAGCAAAAAGACTGGCAGAAGGAGCTGCAGCTGTCGCACGCCTCCACCCACACCACCACTAGTTTTTACTCCAGCTAACCTCTCGCCAAAGATCCAAGTAAAAAGTCGACTTCCCGGATGAACCAGCGAACGAGCCACATATCACCGTGACGAGGACATCCAAACCGTTCCAACGAGCCTAACCTTGTCCCGAACGGAGCTACTAGCCATCCCATATGGCCGTCGCAAGCCACTGGTCGCCAATCCATTGGTCCCCTGCCCACCTGCACTGTTTCACAATTTTTTTCGTTTTTCTTCCATTTTGACCATTGCTTTGGCCATTCCATCCACCTACAAAATGCCCTTGACCCCCAACAGCCATTAGTTGCCGGCCAATCCCTCGTCAGAGCTCCGATTGGCTCGTTTTGACCGTTGAAGTCACCAATTTCCTCTCTGCAGTCTGCAAGCTAAGCCCGCGGTTCAGCCCATTCGACCCAACTTCGGCCCAAGAATTCAGCCAAAGTCAGCCTAGTATTGAGGCCCGCGAAGGAGCCCAAGCCCATCTTCAAAGTTCAGCTAACAGGTTCAAAAAGCCCATTTCCGAGCCCAAGCCCGCAAAGCAAGTCGGCCCAAGTTTGGCCCAAGCCCATCTTTTTATGTGGGCCTGCAAGACTTGTAAGCCCGATCCAAGTGTCCGCTGACGCTGCCGAAAGTTGGGATTTCGGTCGCCATCACGTCACCGTTGCGATGATGCGGTCTTCGCTTTGCTCAAGTGAGTATTCTCACTAATTCTTTCTTAGTAGACTAATGATACTTAAGGGTTGATTAGATTTAATTAAGTGCAATTATGTGGTTAGATTAGCATGGATTAGTGATTATTAGTTAAGTGCATTGCATATTAGTTAGGTGGTTAATGTAATTAATCAAGAATAGTCTGTATTATTTATTGAATGCATCTCGAGATTTTTTTCGACCCTTATTGGACTTCAATTAGGTATTACAGGCATAAATTGGATTTATCGTATTTATTTATTAATTTTCAAAAATAATTTATTTATTTATTTATTTTTTGAAAATTAGGCAATGATAGCGACGACCGGAATTTGATGCTAATTGTCGTGGCACAGTCCGTTTATTTAATTGAGCTTTATTTTGTTGAATTGAATTATTTGTGAAAGTAGAAATTATTCTTTAAGTGAAAAATCTTTGGTTATTAATTGAAAAATAACTGGGCATCGATTGATAATGCCAAAAATATTTGAGTGGGCTACAGAAATTGTGGGAGTTATGGAAAGGAAAATATTATATTTTGGCTATGCCAGCCGTGTGCCCATGCACGATATTTTATCGGGTATTCTTAATACGAATAAATTAGGCCAAGACATTACTTTAATTGGGGAATTTAAGTGCGAGACACATTCTCATTAGGCCGTGAGGGATTAATCGTGTATTGGTTTATAGTTGAAGCAAAATGATTATTGGAAGTTGATGTGATGTGTGTTGTGTTGAGGGAAGCCAATGGGTCATGAGCAGGTAAAAGACTAAATACTACACGAGTAGAAGACTTCGTGTGAGTCATCTCTAGTGCCTTATACCATTGCTTATTGTAGTCAAGGGCTAAGTGTTACATGGCGACCTAAGTCGCATGGGAATTACCTCTAGGGCCTTACAGTATTGTCATGCATAGTGAAGGGCTAAGTACTACACGATAGTAAAGTCTCATGTGAGTTACCTCTAGTGCCTTATACTATTGTTTTTTGTAATTAAGGACTAGGTACTACACGATAGCGAGATTTTGTGTGAATTGCCTCTAGTGCCTTATACTATTGTTATTTGTGATCAAGGACTAAGTACCGCACAATGACAAGATGTGGAAATATCAAGTAAGTGGAGCTCTCCATCCCTCACTTCTCCCCATCCTCTCTCTCTCTCTCTCTCTCTCTCTCTCTCTCTCATCTCTATCCTCTCCATTTCTCTCTCATTTCCACCGTCCAAGACCCTCTCCTCTTCATTTTTGAAACCCTCAAGCCAGCAAGAAGACCGGCAGAAGGAGCTGCAGCCGTCGCAGGCCTCCACCCGCACCACCACCAGTTTCTGCTCCAGTTGACCTCTCGTCAAAGATTCGAGTAAAAAGTTGACTTACCGGATGAACCAGCAAACGAGCCACACATCACCGTGACGAGGACATCCACACCGTTCAAACGAGCCTAACCTCGTCTCGAATGGAGCCGCTGGTTATCCTGTACGGCCGTCGCAAACCACCACTCACCAGTCCGTCGATCCCCTGCCCGCCTATACTATTTCGCGATTTTCTTCATTTTTCTTCCATTCTGACCATTCCTTTAGCCATTCCATCCACCTACAAGACCCCCCTTAACCCCTAGGAGCCATTGGTTGTTGGCCAATCCCTTGCCGAAGCTCCAATCAGCCCGTTTTCATCGTTGAAGTAGCTGGCTTCCTCTTTACAATCCGCAAGCCAAGCCCGCGGTTCAACCCATTGGGATTCAGCCCAACTTCGGCCCAAGAATTCAGCCAAAGTCAGCCCAGTATTGAGGCCCACGAAAGAGCCCAAGCCCATATTCAAAGTTCAGCCAATAGGTTCAACAAGCCCATTTCCAAGCCCAAGCCCACGAAACAAGTCGGCCCAAGTTTGACTCAAGCCCAGCTTTTTATGTGGGCCTACAAGGCTTGTAAGCCTGGCCCGAGTGTCCACCGATGCTATCAAATGTTTGGATTTCGGTCACCATCGCATCGCCGTTGTGGGGATGCGGTCTTCGCTTTGCTCAAGTGAGTAATCTCACTAATTCTTTTTTAGTAGACTAATGATGCTTAGGGGTTGATTAGATTTAATTAAGTGCAATTAGATGCTTAGATTAGCATAGATTAGTAATTATTAGTTAATTGCATTGCATATTAGTTAGGTGGTTAATGTAATTAGCTCGAGAATAGTCTGTAATATTTATTGAATGCATCTTGAGATTTTTCCCAACCCTTATCGAGCTTCAATTAGGTATTACGGGCCTAAATTGGATTTATCGTATTTATTTATTAATTTTCAAAAATAATTTAATTAATTATTTATTTTTCGAAAATTAGGCAAGGATAGCCGACGACCGCAATTTGATGTTGATTGTCATGGCATAGTCCATTTATTTTTTAGCTTTATTTTGTGCTGAATTGAATTATTTGTGAAAGTGAGAATTATTCTTTAACTGAATAATCTTTGGTTATTAATTGAAAAATAACCGGGCATCGGTTGATAATGCCAAAAATATTTGAGTGGGCTACAGAAATTGTGAGAGTTATGGAAAGGAAAATATTATATTTTGGCTAAGGTCAGCCATGTGCTTACGCACGATATTTTACTGGGTATTCTTAATACGAAGAAATTAGGTCAAGACATTACTTTAATTGAGGAATTTAAGTGCGAGGCATCTTGTAATTGGGCCGTGAGGGATTAATCGTGTATTGGTTTATAGTTGAAGCAAGATGATTATTAGAAGTTGATGTGATATGTGTTGTGTTGAGGGAAGCCAAAAAGGTCATGAGCAGGTAAAAGACTAAGTACTACACGAGTAGAAGACTTCGGTTGAGTCACCTCTAGTGTCTTATATCATTACTTATTGTAATCAAGGGCTAAGTGTTATATGGCAACTTAAGTCACAAGGGAATTACCTCTAAGGCTTTGCAGTATTGTCATGCATAGTGAAAGGCTAAGTGCTACACGATAGTAAAGTCTCATGTGAGTTACCTCTAGTGCTTTATACTATTGCTTTTTGTAATGAATGACTAAGTACTACACGATAGCGAGATTTTGTGTGAGTTACCTCTAGTGCCTTATATTATTGTTATTTGTGGTCAATGACTAAGTACCGCACAATGACAAAACCCTTTAGAGCCTTGAGCCTATTTTTGAGTGGGAATGTTGAATTGGAACGTTGAGAATAATTATCGAGTATAGATGGAATTATCGATATGATTTGATCTGTTTGTCGTGAATTGATTGATTGAATTAAAATGACCAATGAATGGTCTAATTGACATGAAATTGACTGGATCGATTGATTGAGATATCGATCTGTAATATGATTGCTTGGGTGCCCATTGAACTGTGCTAATATGCAAGTGAAATATGAGGCCAAGGTAAGTTCTCTGACTCATGTGTGCATAGGCAGCCCGGTTAGCATATTGGTTTCTTAATTGAGTCTTAGTGGAGTAGCACTTGCTGAGACGTAGTCTCATCTCGGTTGTGGGATAACATTTCAGACCCGTAGATGAGCTTGTGAAGAAGAAACCATAATAGGACAATGAGCCAGTAAAAGATGAAGAGCTAGAAGGATGTGAGCTTAGTGAAAAAGAGTCAAAAGAGGATCAGGATGATCCTAAGTACAACCCGGATGAGGACCGAGATCCCATCCTCTTTTGTGAATCCTGTTTAAATGTTAATAGTGTGAGACCAGAAAGTTATAAATAGTTTTATGAAGTACCTTGAGTTATGCTCTATATAAAAGTATAGTTGTGAATTTCAATATGGAAATTATGGCATTACTTTTCTATCCCATTGTTTTATTGTCCGAGGATTTATAACTGCTTCCGCATATGCTTAATAGAAGAAAGGGTCGGCGATACATAATCCTGGGATATCTCATTCTAAAATCGACCAAGTAGAAGGATGTGTGTGTGCCCGAGGACTGGGGCATGACTGGAGTTGTGTCATTGCCAAATCCGGCAAGGGCAACCCTCAACCATGGCACAATGCCTTTACTGGCCCTTGGCTATGGCCACTCGCTAGCCTTAGCCGGTACTGGCAAGAAGGCAAAGGAGAAAGAACATAAAATGAAAATGGAAAAATTAATTAATTAATTTTTAAAAATAATTGAAAAAATGTCAATGTTAGCACTCGCCATGCCACATAACACGGTTGGTGTCTACATTAGTGATTTCTTATCTAAATTGATCGAATTAACTGAATTTGTAGCAATACAAAAATGTTTAAAATTATATTTGTTCAATTGAAATGTTTAGAATTGACTTGATATTAATATAATAGGTTTATAGCATTTTAAATATTTTTCCCATAAGGAAGGTGAAGCATTCAACCATCTACACATCCTATTGGCATGGCAAGAATGGTTGGTTGATTTATTACAATGTTGTACCAATTTGAAGGTCTTAGCTTGCATGAGTACACCATGGCGCTTTTCCTGTACCATGATTCTAGTTTGTCCAGGCCTCGCATCTCAAAATTTTAGAAGGCCGATGATCATTTTTGCCTGTTTGTAACTATAATCTTATTTGCCAGACGAAGCTCTTTATATCACTAGTTATTGATTTTGGTTACTGCTCTCTTCTTCTTTTTATTTTAAGTTGTAATGCCATATCATCATCGTTGTTCAAAGCGACATCTCTCTTGAGTACGTGTAAATCAAACTTTTTGAAGATTAGGACCAGACACTAGTCTGTTATGGATTGAAAGAGCTATACATTGCATGAAAATTGATGGTGACTCTATTGAGGTGTGGGTTATGAGATGTACATTGATGCAAGGTTAATTTTGATAATTTTCAATATCTAGCGAGATTCACCTTCTTAGTTATAACGTATTTATGGGGAAGCTTTTAAAAAAAATTATTTTTTGTTCCTATTTCTTTCCCAATGCAAAATTATAGTAAGTTAATCTTCTTCATTTTTTTTATGTACATTGAAGTTTTAGGTGCTCGGTAACATAATATATAAAAGCACATTCAGTTGCAATGATAAATAGTACTAGTCGAAAGTAAAATAAAATCACCCCAAAACAACAAAGAGCTCAAAATCCCACTCTGGAGAAACCTAATAGATGAACACGATTTGAGTTAGGAGGAGCGGTTCTATGTTGTTGTGGCAGGACTTTTTTTTTTCAGAAGGTATGTAGGGAAAATGATAGTGGAAACAAAATGGGGCGTTTTTCGCGAGGAAAAAAAAAATCAATGTCAGCCGTAGTGTTTGCATCCATGAGTTTGTTTGTACAATACTAAAGGTCTACGGTTTTGAACAGTTTTGAGTAATCACAACGATGATAGGACACTTCTTCAAATTCTCTCCATTTTCTCTCTTTCTCCACCAGCCAACAAATGGTAAGACGAAATGATGACCCTTGACTTTTTCTTGTTACAAGAGATCAAATGAAGGAGTGAGCATGATTCTCAAGTAAACTCTGAAATTAACTTTAGAATTTAAGACGGTGTAGATTTCAATATATGATAAGTTTCGGGTTTCAATAAATGAGGAATCTATTTCAATGAGAAAGTTCACCGATCCTCACTTTCTAGTTTAAATCCCCTAAGAACTAAGAATTGATGGGACTTGAAATTGGTTGATTCCCACTAGTCTAGTTACTGATTTTATTTTGAATCATACTCATCCTCTAATTTGACATGATAAATGCACATAAATGCATGTACAAATAGATTGATGAAAAGGAAGTTACTTATTTTTTTCATTGATAAATTATGAAATCATTTGACTTGTTCTTAGTTTATTTAAAACTTGGCTTGAAAAAGTTAATGGTTAGCTACGCCTAATAATATTTTTATTTAATATTATTTTCATTAAACAACATTTGTCGTGTAAAACAATTAGCTATACTTTTTCTTATTTTATTGCGCCATGATATCTTCACTTAATTTCGGCAGTAATAAATAATAATTTCATCCAATAAGAAAAATTCAAATTAATTATTGTCAACATAGATAATAATTTGAAAAAAAAATTAACAATCAAACGAGAATACTAATTTAAACTTGAAAAGGTGCTCTGAGGATACAAGTCGTTATACATTTTATGTATAAGGGATAATGATAGGGATGATGCTTGAACTTTTCTTAAATAGTCAATACAACACATGAACTTAATTCAATCTAGTTAATGGACTTCTGAAAATCCACTCAATATGGTCATTTTATTACATATTTTAACATCACTAATTGATATGACTATAATATCTGCTAACTTATTAGATTTGCCATGTTGGTGTATGTGTGACTTATAAATGGCTTCCACATTATATCTCTCGTTGTTTAGGCTCAAAAGGTAACATAAATTAAAAAAATGAGGGGAAAAAGATTTGCTAACCTGAAAAAGTGACGTGACAATTCACATCATTATTTTAGCTCGATAAATGTCAACACGATAGTTTATGCCTAAATAGTGCATGTAATGTGGTACTACATTCATGTAGCACCAATACTTATCAAACCTCTAAAGTTTAGGAATTAGATTGGAAAAAAAAAAAAAATCAAAGATCACATGAAGCATTAAAAAAAAAAAAATTGCAAACCACTTACCATCATCTTTTTTTTATATAATTAAAGGAGAAAATTCAATGAAATAGCACGTCGTGATTTATACTATTTGATAAGTGCATAAATTTATCAATTACAAGACAAGCTTCGAATTGAAATAAAAAAAAAAAAAATGAAAATATCAAACGGCTTCCAAGTTTTTTAGTAGAATATTCTGAATTTCCATAAAATGCGTTATAGCCAAAACACGAGGGACAAAACCGTCAAGAAAGAAGAGCTAGGGTTTCTTCCGGGCACTGTCGTATAAAACGCACTCGAAGCAAATCGATCCAAACCCTCACTCTTTTCTTCTCTTCTCCTCCGTCTTCAGCGTCACAAGCGTTCGCAGCGAAATCCTCCTCCTCCTCCCCGCGCTTTCCTCCGGCGGCCGAGAGAGACAGAGAGAGAAAGCATGGCGACGGGATCGACCACCGCCGCGGCGCCGGCGAGGCAGCTGTCGCAGAAGGAGGCCGACATCCAGATGATGTTGGCGGCCGAGGTCCACCTCGGCACCAAGAACTGCGACTTCCAGATGGAGCGCTACGTCTTCAAGCGCCGCAACGACGGTTCGTCTCCCTGTTTCTCGTCACTCGATGCCTTCCCGGATCTGCCTTCCTTTCATTTTTTGAAGGATTCGCGAGCCGGGTCCTACGTTAAATTCGTAAAGTTCTGATTTTTTTATTTTTATTTTATTTGGGCGAGAGAATGTGCTGGAACAGTTCGATGATCGTGCTTTAGAACTCGTGTTTATAGGTCAGGTTAGAGGAATTCGGACGGTTTTCTTTTGTTGGAGGTTGGGTCGAGATGTTTGAGCTGTGCAAGGTGAATTTGTTGATTCAGAAGGATTTCAGTTGCGTTTTCACTATACATGCGTGTAAATGTGATTCGAGTTGTCTGGTGATGTGCTTGAATTTGAAGGAAATGGGATGGAGGTTGAACAGAGTATTGGGTTGATCATGTCTTTCAGCCCGAGTGGAGAGTGGTATATTAATCTTTAGTGATTCTGTAGTTATGATCTTCTTAGTGGGTATGGTAGTTCTGCAACGGATTCTGGCTTTTTGATCCTTTATGTTTCCTGCAGAAGCAGTTCAACTTAATTTGTTCCTGGTATTGATCTTCAGGACTGGGTGCCCCTGTTGAGGCTCGGGTTCGAGTCTCTCTGATTAGATAATTTATCCCAGATAGACTTTTCATGTCCTCAAATATCTTGTCGAAATGTGTGAACACCAAATTGTTGGAGGACAGTCATTCTATTAGTTCTGTGAATTTTTTGTTTTTTTCTTTCATGTAGCGAAGATATTGAGCACGGAGTGATAGTTACCTCATCTGGGTTTCTCTGTATCACGCTGATGCACAAATGCTGTGATTTGCAGGTATTTATATTATTAACCTTGGAAAAACATGGGAGAAACTCCAGTTGGCCGCTAGGGTTATTGTTGCAATTGAGAACCCTCAGGACATCATTGTCCAGTCTGCTAGACCCTATGGTCAGAGAGCCGTTCTCAAGTTTGCCCAGTACACCAACACTCATGCCATTGCTGGAAGGCACACGCCGGGTACATTCACTAACCAGCTCCAAACATCTTTCAGTGAGCCACGTCTTCTCATCCTCACTGATCCAAGAACTGACCACCAGGTGATTTGTCTTCTTATGATGTGGTTTGGTAGTTTAGACTTTGCAGTTCTTATTTTATTTAATGCCATGGCTGTATCTCTTTTCTACAATTTTGATGTTTCATTTCATTTATTGTCATTATCGCACTTGCAGCCTATTAAAGAATCTGCTCTTGGGAACATTCCAACAATTGCTTTCTGTGACACTGACTCTCCAATGCGGTATGTTGACATTGGTATCCCGGCAAATAACAAGGGAAAGCACAGCATTGGGTGTCTCTTCTGGCTGTTGGCAAGGATGGTTCTGCAGATGCGTGGTACCATCACACCTGGCCATAAGTGGGATGTGATGGTAGGAGCTCACACTCATTTTACTGGCCCATTGCTCATTTGAATGAGTTAACATTTTGCATCCTACCTTACCAGAGAATGACAGTTTGACAGACATGTCATGCTTCTAATACGTATTGTGATTTGAGAGAAGCTTTAAGGTGGTTGATCATTCAAATAAAATAATTACAAGCTTGCTCTTGTTACTTGGGTGTAGGTCGATCTGTTCTTCTACAGAGAACCTGAGGAAGCGAAGCAACAGGAGGAGGAAGAAGCTATTGTTGCAGGCGATTATGGGATCACTGATTATGCAGCTGGACAAGCTATTCCTGACCAATGGACTTCTCAAATCCCTGATTCTCAGTGGGCTAGTGAAGCAGCCGCTCCACCTGTGCCTGCAATCCAACCAACTGGCTGGCCGGAGACAGGTACTTATCAGTATAATTTCCCATAATTAATCTCCATTTTTTGTTTGTAAGCGACCCTTAATTTTTATTTTCTTTTTAACAGCAGCACCTGTGGCAGCTGATGGGTGGGAAATTGCGGCTGCGCCAGCGCCAGCACCAGCACCCACTCCGGCAGTTGTTCCTCCGTCCAATGATGCTGGTTGGGAGTGAAAATTTTGGTAGTCCTTTGGGCGACATCCTTAGTTCTTTATCTTTAAGGTTCGGGGCTTGCTGGAGCATAGTTCTATAGATGAGAGAGATTTTGCCATTAGTTTTTGTTATCCGATCAAAATGATGTGATGTATTTGGTTCAACTGGTTTCTTATCTATGACAGTTCTTTTTACATTGTTTTGTCTTGCGAGATGCTTGTGCTTTAGGTTAAGGAATCTACAAAACCAATAAGAAAATAGCAAGATAATAGAGTGACTTTGCATTATTTTGTTGGGGGAAAGTTAAAAAAGCAGCTTTTAGAAGAGAAGATCTCAAAATTAGTTGGGCTTCTTCGGCCCTTGGCAAATGTATAATGTCTAATTTCATCCTTACCTTTAATTTTACTCTTCTTGTTCTGTTAAATACATGTGACTTGACTTCGGATTCATTCCAAATACTCTTTGATTGATAAAAAAAAAAGGGGGTTGACCCACGCTGTGTTATCTATAGACTGAAGATGAACATAGGAGGTTAGGGATGCGCATTGGTTTCGAAGATTGAGAAATATACACAAGAACATGTAGACCTTGACCGTGCAATGTACAAAATTTTCAGGGAAGCATCTACATCACCCCCGCACCTTGGGGAGAATAGATGAGTGTTCTCCTACGCTGCAAAAATGATCCTTCGAGTCTCTAGTACAAATTTTCGCCCGAGATCCAGATACCAAGTGATAGAAAACGTAATGTACAAGAATGGGCAGAGAAGAAGCTACAAGGCATTGCTGGCAGGATAGAGATGGGGATGGAACCATTTATTTCCAGAAGATGATCGACAAATCTAACTAATGCCGCATGATATTTACATGAGGTGATGTCCTTTCTCTTCTTGAGAGGGGTTGGCGCCGTTTTATTGCTTGCGTTAGAAACCCAGTCCTTCGGACGGGTCTGACTCGGATGAATTTGGTAAATGTCAAGTTTGTCAAAAAGCTGGGATCATAGGGACAGCATTTCTCCATCATTAACCCAACGGATGAAGTCATCGGAATATACGACTGGAGCCTTGCCGCGATCTGTGTGATTTCTGGCATGTTTCTTTTCCTACAAAGCAGAGGCAGAGAGGGGAAGAATCTTTCAGAAAAGGCAGAATGAAAATGAGAATTGGCGCAAATGACTTCGCAAGGAAACGTCAACCTTAAATGAACAATTGATAATCCGATAAATATGTCGAGGTATACTGACGATATCCAGGGCTCAAACACAATAGCAAGTGCAAGTTCATAGGTTAATCAAGACGTCACACTATCAGACCATTGGAAAGAGCACCTGATTAATAACTAATAAGGTAGCACGCAAAATTTCTGCTATACAAGATCAGATGATGCTGTACGTTGACATTAGGAGAGAAATGGACAAAAACTATTCATTGGACGGAAGATCACAAATCATACCCCATCCCAGTCACGTATGTCAATCCCAATTCGCACGAAGTTCAGGGATGTACAGTATCTACCTCCCTCAGCAAAAACTGCCCCGGGTATCAAGTTTATGTATGTTTCATCAGGCTGTGGGGGATGGAGGGAAACAAGCAAGATCATGCGTCACACGACACAATTTCCATCAGGACATTCACTTTTAGCAGTAGCATATGCAAACAGGGTCGCAACATCTGGTCATGATAAGAAAATGGGAGTGCGCTGGGAAAAGTGATCAGATGGATCACTCATTGATGTTTGCCAACTTCATCGCAAATCAGTAGATTGAGGGTTGAAGTGGGAAAAAAAGCAAATGAAGCAAAGCTCTACAGCATTTGCATTGAGACTGGCGAGGACAATTCCTTAAATTCATGCGTTCACGCCACGCATACCAATTAATGCATGTCAAGGAAAGTCCTAGAATTTTAAACTTAGCAGCAATAAGCGAAAACTACTGACCTTCCTTCCAAATGAAGACTTGCTTCCAGATAAGGTTGAAGCTGAATTTTGTCCGTTATCATTATCCTGTAGCAGGCCACTGATGGATGACCTGTATCCATTTAAAAGAGAAGCAAATATGAGCTTGCCACAGATTTCCCGAACACGAACTTTGGAAGGCGTAAAGAAAAAGGAAGGAGATGACACATGACTAGAAATTCTAAGAAAAAAATGATCAAGAAATAAGCTGCTTCAGATAAACTGTTTGCTAAAGCATGAAAGGACAAAAAAAACTGATTTCTGTCAGCAAGCAAGTAGACATTTTTCAGAACGTCCTCCCACTGCTTATTTTCCTCCTACTCCTACCCTGATGAGCAGAGAGCCTCTACTTTCTACCCTTCTTCTTCTGCTGCTTCTACCTTCTTTTTGTGAAATCTAGTCTTGCTCGAGTATAGCAGTTTAATTTATGATTCATAGACCCATTCAAGGTATTTGTCCATTCATTTGTATTTCTAGTTACTGGTTTGAATGATCAATCCCCTTCTAGATCTGTAAATCCCCTTTTCACAATAGGGAAGATCTCTTTATTCTCTTTATCTAAGAGTAAATGGTAACAAAATAAAGAATACCACAGCACCAAACTTGTGCAGCGATTGATATATGGTTGGAGCTAGTTTCCTACTTGATGTAAGGATGGTGTAGCTCCAAAGTTTCATCTCTTTTGTAATTTCCATTCTTTAGGTCGGCTGCTGTGAAGCACCATTACTCAATTTTTTTTTAATTATATTTAGTATTGCAGACGTCTTGAGGAAGGAAGTCATTATTCACCAAAATGGTTTTCATGTAAATATGATTAACTAAAAGCGGTTGGTTTCCATGAAAATACTACTAAAAAAGGAGCTTTCAATGTAAAAACGGCATCCATATGCTTTTCTCATCTCAAAATTCTGTCAAGAATCTTAACATCTTACACGTCTATGTATACGCGTTTTTACGTGAATGTCTCCCACTCGGGATGATCTTTGAAGCCAGATCCACCACACTCTGGTGGATTCTTTTATGATGCACATGAATGAGGTGCTTTGTGGGTTTCCATGGGAGTACTTGAGTTGAAGGTTTGGTTTTGCCATGTTATGCGAAAAAAGAATGCCCCAAAGAGAATAGCTAACACCCGTTATTTTTGGCATAATCAAAAACATCCATTGAATTAATTCCACTTTAATGCTTCGCTTTTACCAGAAAGATTCCAAAGTAGAAAGTAAGTACACTCTAGAGGGTACCTTTCATATAAATCTTCGTCAAAGGAATTTCCCGATGAAGAAAGCCAATCCACGTCCAGAAAGTTCGAACAGTTGCATTCATCGCCATGTTTATCAAGGCAAATGTAATCACTTTCAGGACAGTCATCCTCTTTTACATCCTTAAAAAGTTGTGTAGGTTCCACAGAAGTTGTACATCTGTAAAAAATTGCAAATAAGCACTGATTAAGTCAAAGACATAAGCAAACAAATTAACCCACTCCAATTGATGAGTCCAGTTCGGTTTTTAAGACAGGCATCTGAGAGAAACTTAAGGAAGAAAGTCGAAAATATGAGTGATGGTCATCTCATTCACCATCTGGTTTTACAGTGCTATCCAGATCCATAAAAATTGACACTAGAGGTGCCAATCTTCATCATTAGTACATCTAAAACAGAACTTTGGGGCCTCAATAATCCCACATCCGTAGTGATTCTTATGCTCAAGAAACCATAACCTTTTCTTTCCGATCTATAAAGTTGGGACAGATGCGGTGGTTCTTTTAACGTTTTTTATGTGCATGTAGAGTGACATGGGATAAATGTGCCGTACTAAAATGCTCTTGGAAAGGGACGAAACGTGCTCGTGACACACACGTGTTCATTATCGGCCATTATTTTTAATACCAGTGATCAAAGTTTTGGGGTATTTTGGAACAAAACCAATTTTGGACGGAAATTCTAGAAACTGGTGCCACGTCAAGGGAGCTCTGGAGTCAAAACGAGTACGTTCAGGGGATTTTGGAACAAATTCAAATTCGGGGGAAGCTTAAGAAATGGGCCCCACTTTAGGGGACGTATTTCCCCTAGATATAATGACAAATGACTATTAAGAATCATTTCTTGTTACAGGTGAACAGTTATTTTTTTTGGTCGGTTACGGGTGAACAGTTGAATAATAGAAAAGCCACGATATTCACTGTTAACAATCGTTGTACATGCATTTCTTTTTGAATTTAAGTTTTCACCTACTCTATTGTTAATGCTTTAAGTTGATCTCACTTGACGTAATTGAACAACTACTATGAAACAAATGCATATACTTAGGAAAAAGAATATCACCGGAATTAATTAGAAACGATGGAGACGTAAATTTTAGTTTTTCCTTTAGTAATTTGTATAGTGCTTTTTTTCTTACCATGAATTCCCCTTCAGTTGTAATTTTCGCAACAAAGCCTAAGAGTTCTAAGAATAATATGTGAATATCATTGGGTCAAACTTAATGGGTTAACAAGTCTAGTGGGATTGAAGGTTTAATATGAGGTGCAAAACAAGTTTCTCCTTAGCAAAAGTAAGGAAACAAAACTTCAGTGGGTGCAATTGTACCCACTATCTCCACATAGTGCCCTCCCTTCATATAATGTTAAAGATCAGGACAATTATGAAAACGATAATCCCCATGTAATAGCTCTTTAATATTTCAAATTGAGCTGGCCTAGCCTCAGAGTGGTTTAGCAATTTAGCCTATATCTCTTTCTTTGATTATGTAAGCTGGGCATGTTTAAATCATGTACAAAGATAAGGCAACCTCTTTTCACTCGAAAAATAGAAAGAAGAATCAACGTATCGATAGTGTTTATATAAGTAGGACAAGAACCTACGATAATATCAGAAAGAGAATTTCTCTGCCATAAATTCTGTCTTCAACCCAGAAAAGTATAAGAAACGGGACTTATGTGGGAGAACCCTAAAAGGAAATGAGGATAGTGTGAAATGTCGAGCGACCATACCTTTCATCAGATAGGTCACTTTCACAAGTCGAAATCTTGAACGTCGACTCTGAAAGACCTTTCCGAGTCCCTTCTGCAATCTCAGAGAGTGGTTGATTCTGAACTAGACTTTTGGTCGCTATTGGAGTGTTGGTTTCCAGGAGAATATTACCATCAGAGAGTGATCTTCTCATAAATGACCTACAAACAACATAGATAGCAGTTTATTTTCGGAATTAAGTCTCCTTCTATGCGACTCTTTCTAGACATCGCACCAGAAGGGAGAAATAAGTATGTGCATGTCGTTTTTTCTCAAAGCAGCATTCTTTACGTGAATTATCCACAAATTCTCTGATATTTACAAATAAAGAAGTCCGGGTCCTGGGGAGTCTGAAATATGTCAGCCTTGCATCTCTATTGAGTAATGCCTCCTAACCGTGAGGGACTACACAATGCTTATTCCGATCAGATATTTGCCACTTATAGACAACTTATGGTCAATCATAAGCTCCTAAATCTGATATGATGAACTTTAATAACTCAAAAATAAGGAAAAAAACATTTTGTACCTAGGAGTCTCTTCGGTATTTTTAGCACTGTGCCTTCCAACGCTGTGATGATGGTCTGAATCCAGCTCCCACAAAGCAGGCTTCCCTTGTTGAGGTTGAAAATATCCCAAAAACCTGCATAAATTGTCAATTGGCATACTTAAATAAATGCCCTATGCTAAGTTATGATGAGAGAAAACGACACAAAAAGATGCTCCCAATTCTACTTTAAATAATTGCTGACAAAAAGCTAGTTTACATACACATTGATGGCATCCTGTTTTTCTGCATCTATATACGCATTGCTGTAATACCGTTGAAGGGTTCTTAGAAACTCCTGGGACTGCGTTGCTGCTTTCCACTGACCCCTTCTCTCAGAAAATATCTGTTTAAGATAAAAAATGAAAATCAAGGTGTTAAGCGTAAAGGCCACTGAATTGCAAAAAATAAGGATGAGCAGAACTGTAGCAACAAAAGAATAAGGATGAACAGAACTGTAGCACCAATTAGGATCCAGAGTCCAGATTAGAGTATACCAAAAACAAAGTGGCCATGAATTTTCTATGTGACAAAATCTGACAGAACACATTGGGCATGGTTTTGGCATATCAAACCAAAATGAATCCATCTCACAACTCAGCGACTTCAAATTTCAAAACCAACTCATTTCCACCACTAAAATTTCAAAAGCAAGCACAGAAATCAACATAAGTCATTCAAACACAATGATGACTTCAACTCGCTATTAAAATTGATCAGAATATACTGCTCCTCATAATGATGACTTCTCACATTGTAAGATTAGCATTCATGTGTTTTGTATGCACACAAAACTACATTGGTTCAAGCACAGATTTCCCGATGAAAACAAGAAAGATAAGTAAAGTTTCAAGCAATTGTTAAATTGAAGGCCACCCCAGCACATTGACATGCGCACTACTCATCCCTGTCCTTAGATGCTTCATGCAAAAGAGGTCGAAATTGATTACTAGTTTTTACTTCTACAGTGCATAGAAGCAATATGAAATTCGGTTGTATAAATGTCACAAACAAGAGTGACACACAACTAGAACCTAAGCAAACTCCAGAAAGAACATCACAGATCTTATCGTTCCATGGTTTTAGCACACAAAGTCACGCATTACTAAGTTTTGTGAATGTTTAGATTTTAGTTTTAGCAGAAATCTTGGTTTCCAAACCTCTTGCAGCGCACATTCAAGTCATCCCTAGAAAAAGTCTATGATTATATCAAGGTCGACAGAATCTCTCATTTTAAAGTCTCTTGTAGATCCAATAAATTTTTTATGGCTTCAAGAGAAATATGCGTCCAGACCCACGGATTGCTAAAGTGTCCACTCTTAATTACAAAGTAATTTCTTTATTTCTGCCATCAACCTCGCATGATATCCTTTTCTTCTCTTTTCTCTTTGGTTTGTAGTGCAGGCACCCATATTCATTCTTTCTGAGTGCCAAGGAGACATAAGAGCATGGAAAATGGGAGAAAAATGACCTTGTTATGTGCAGCAGAACCTCCATATTGCAGGGCAAGTGTGTCGCCCATTGTCTCGTAAATCCTCATCAAATCATCTGCCAAGGGATCATGTAACTCAATGTTTTCAGATTCCATATATCCCATTGAGTGCAGCTGCCTTCCTAGAGCAACCAAACCATATGCATATTGGGCAACATTTGTGCGATCTAGACAGTCTATGCAATTGGTCCTTAAAACCCCCTTCTGAAACAATGGCAACTTCAATTTTGAGCAACTGCTGCTGCTGCTGATTTCTGTTTCCAAGCTATCAGCATCATCACCATTGTTGGAGAAATTCAGAGAACTGCAGTCAGAACTATCGCTATTCCTGTAGCATTTTATATGTCAGTAAATTGCCAGCAGAGAACTTGTAGCATACAGTAATGAGATCAGAATAAGATCTGACAAGATCCAACTACATAATTCGCCAGAATTGAAAAGTCAATCTGTAGTTTGGCTCAAGCAAATGAGGATGAAGATTTGCACTCAAGGACAAGCGGCTTCTCTGGTAACACTTACCCAAAGTATGATGAAATCATCGATCCCTCTATCCTTGAAATGGAAGACACTTGGCAATAAAAAATGCCAGTCAAGTCTACTGTGTAGACAGCCACCTTGGTGAGAAGTTCCAATACATTGGCAGATATGCTGTGAACCAGGACAAGCAAGAATAATGTTTCAACCATCATTTCAGTATAACATCACATCCCATAAACAGGAAAAGGAAAGACCTATCACCTTCTAAAGTGCTTGTGCAGATCCCAATGCAAAAACCGCAAACGATTCTCTGCAGGTAAGGTTTTGTTGATACATCTGATAGCATTTGCGAATTCTGCACGAAGTATACGTTCTCGAGGCTTCTTTTCATATGTCTGTCAAAAGATAAAAAGAGAAGCGGGAAGAAGAGAGATGAAGTTAATTGCAGATAAAACTTCAGAAAAGTCGTGGCAAATGCTGTTATATAATGCTTTTCTAAACACGGAACTAGGAGAGATGTAAACCTTGATCAAGTTCAGTATAATTATTGGATTTCCGTATCTTTTGACCAGATTTTCGAAATGAAGTTTCGTGGCTTCATAATTGGGATCTCTGTTTAATACTTGATAAGAAAAGAAAAATGGCGTAGTTAGATGGGAAGATATTGGTAAAGCTATGGGGAAACAATACAAAAAACAGAATTTATATCTTCACAAGCCTCACATGTTATATCAGGCTTAAGATTCAATCGTGAAGTTTCTTGTGACCAGAAAAGAGGGATTGAGCCCCGGTTCTGCACAATAGAACTGATTTGCACTGGGCATCCTTCAGGTACGTCTTCAATCACGATCTGCTCTGTCTCAACATCATTAGCTACTCTGCCTTTCTCATTGACGCCTCTTTTGAGGTATCTGCACAAGAGATGAATTAGCAGGATCAGGCATAGGACGAGCAAATGAAGAGGAAGACTGGCCTATTTTTATTGCTATAAAAAGTAATAAAGAAAAGAAAACAGGATAGATAGATGCATGGAAAAGCATGGCTATTTTCCAGATAGATTCTTCCTTGGAATACCAAATAGAATCTATTACCTGGTGCCAGCATAATGCCGCGAGCGTCTAGCAATTAGGGTGAACCAGAATTGCTTGCCCAAGAAAGAAAGCTTCTCCTGATACAACACAGCAGCAGTGAACACAACGTCATTCTCTCATTCTCTCAGCTAGGTACATGATTTCTTGCACAAATTATCATTGAAATGCATGAGGATGCTTTTCAACTTAGCTGCATGATGCTATTCTCGGTACAAACCATTTTAATTGATCAACAGTTAAATGAGTAAGATAAAGACTGAATATTGATTAAATGGAACAGCAACAACAAAACTAAGCCTTATCCCATTAAATAGGTCTGGCTATATGAATTGTTTTACGCCCTTGCGCTTCATCGTGTATAACAATAATTCGGTAAAAACTCTGATTGAAGTACTTCACAATCCATACCTGGTGAAAGAATCCGTGTACCAACGCGACTGTCCACAAGGTATTCTTGAGGTTAGTCCGAATGCCACGTGTCAGATATTCATTCCAAACAAACATTGTATCATAGAGGCTCTGCCCAGACTCCTGATCACACATGTTCTTCTGAAGGCTACGCATAACATCATATGAGTAGCTGAAGAAGAAGTCCTTCGTAAGATCAACCACGCACAGGAGCTTCTTGTATCTATGGGGATGATCAAAAGGCAAAGCATCTGGTTAAAACACACTGAACAGGAGAACAGATCGAACACAAACTATAAGTGTAATCCAACAATTTGAACCACGAAAGTGAAAAAGAATTAACAGTAATCTGCTGCTGACACCTTGTATCAATCATTTTGCATTACGAGATCAAGGGGGCAATGTTCACCCTGTCCATTTGCAGTAAAATAAACTAGCAATGACTTCAAGAAAATTCAAACACTAAATAGGATGCAGTCGTAAAGTGTGATATCCTTATGCCACAGCTACAAACTAACTGGTCATCCAATGCATGAACATAAGTGAAGAACCAAGGCATCTTTAACTGAAACTTGATCTTATGAGACCACTGCCTTTGATTAAATTAGGAATAGAATGTTGCAAGACAAATGAGATTTTCTTCATCTTGTAGCAGTGCAATACGAGTAATAAGAAAAAAGGGAGTTATCTCAGCCCATCCTAAGTTCCAAGTCCAACAATTGCAATCAAGCTGAAGAGGACACGTAACATATTTGACCACTAAATCAATCTTCAATTTACAGGGGAGAAATGGCCATCTGAATGCTAATCTCTTAGGTATCTTCTTAACAGTAGCAAGGTATATTACATTTACTCTCAGAATGGACAAGAGACCTGTTTTCACTCTTAGAAAAAGCCATATTTGTCTGCACTTGAGAATTTGGGATTGGAATCATGTTGCTCTTGCTGATTGAATATATAGCATGGCCACAAATATCACCAATCTTCCTTCTCTTTGTAATAATCAGCATGTAAAAGGGCCCCAAGAACTTGATGAACCCTAGAAAATACAGAAATGCCATGAGTTTCATGGTAAAATGAGTCGCTCAAAGATTGAGTTTGGGTACAACATACCAATAATTCCATAGCATGCAGTCACAAACTTAAGGCCACCACTCGCAACATTTCCTTCATGTATCCGATTTAGCAGGTCACAACAATCATGTTCTGTATATGTGGTAGGATCCTCAAGAATGTTTAGCTCGGAAGGTTCTGATCGATCAATTTTCAGCACTCTCCAATATGTCCTGTTTTTGTCCCTTCCGATCATGTAGAAATTCTGTCACACATATGAGGATGAAAATTAACACATTAGCCTATCTAACGACCTATAAAAAGAGATGGAAACGAACGGGCATGGCAAGTCCTTTTGTCGGAGAGTTTCTCAATATTGAAAAAACTTATAATTATGGAATCAACTCGGTCATCAGATTTCAAACGCCAAATAACAAAAATTTAATCAGAACTAAAAATAAATAAACATTTAAGTGATTTGGATCTGTTCACAACACTACGAAAGAATGACAAAATCAACTGGATATTCACATATGTATCCCCCTCTTGCCTCCTTCATTGTTAGAAACATTTAGTGGTGTGGGGGCATGGCCTCCACAATAACTTCAATAACTTTGAGTTCTAGACTCAAAGTGCCACTTCATACGGTGAGAAACATGCCATAGCTTAGGTAAATTTTAACAGACAGACGATTCGCAGCATCTGGACTGCCATGTTTTCTAAAAAGCGGTACCGGTGACAGCAAAATCAAGCAGACGTATATCTAATCCTCAAACTCAAGGAAGTACATCCCGAGAGATCCAATCTAGCAAACACATAGTAATCTCGCCAGTCTCAACTCCCGAAATCTTCGATTACAACAATTAGTGAACTTTCTGCATCACCAAGCAAGATGAATCTCATCTCATGCGACCATCCGAAAACGAAATGAAACTAAAAGAGCCCCCCTTTCAGTGCTCCTCACCGTACGGATTTGCAAGAAGGAAGGAACAAGGTGAGGCGGATGGATCGTAGCAAATCAACAGGTCAAACCACAATCGCAGACTCAAAAAACGATCTGAGACAGCTTGCGACGCACAAAACGAGAGGACTAGCCGATTCATATTCACCGGAAGAACTTAAACCAGCAAATCGCAACCAGCAAAAACAAGAGAAACTCAACCACGTCCGAATCGAGCGGGAAACAAAAAAGAAGAAGCAAGCACTGGCGCCGTAGCAAGAAGCGAAGCTAGCATTCCTAAAACCGATCTACGCGAACTCAGTCCATCCACGGAGAAGAGACACAGCAACCGCAGACGAAGTGGCAAGGTGGCAGGCGCTCGGAAACGCGCGCAGAAAACGTCCCGGGCAAATGCTCATGCGCACATACCGAGCGAGTCTCGTAGAGCCTGAATTTCTGCAAGCGGTAAGCGCCGCCGGCGTCGGCATCGTCCTCGATCCGGCACCGCTGCTGCTGCTGCGGCGGCTCCGCCGCCATGACGCTCGCCTCCGCGAATCTCGGGCTTCCCTGTCCCTGCTTCCGCCCAAGCTCGGCCCGGGGACTCAGCCGGACATGTCGGCTCGCCGAGCGCGGGCAACCACCTCGCGAGGCCGCAAATCCGCACGCGCGGCGGCAGCACCGCACCGCACCGCCGAGTCGCGCGCAATCCAGCCGGGACCTCCCGGACGACCGACAAGAGAGCGAGCGAGCAAGAACGCACGAACGCGACGGAACGAAAGCGAAGCTGGAAGACGAAGGAGGAGGAGGAGGAGGAGGGGAGGCTGTGGCCGGGAGACGTTGAGCCCCGAAGGCGCGACCGGGAGGCAGATTTAGAGTTCTGCGTGGGATGTGCAGAGCGAAGGATTTGGAGAGAAGGGGGAGAGAGGAGAGAGAGAGCTCCGGCCACCGTGTCCACACGAAATTTCAAAAAAATTAAATTGAATTAGAAATTTGCGAAATAAAAAATAAAATAAAAGAGCAAGAAGAAAAAAATACAAAAACAAATTATGGCAATGGCTGGGTATTCCTTCCGCCGGGTTGGCGAACTCCCCATGAATTATTCTCGATTATTTTAACGTATTGTAAACCTGCGTACGGAATCATGTCTCAATTATTACGTTTTCGCAACAAAAAAAAAGAAGAAGAAGAAGAAGAAGAAGAAGAAGAGGAAATGTCTCGATTATTGCGCTTCTGCTGCGGGGCTTAATTATCGTGCTTTGTTTCTTGTAATTATTACGGGACTGGTGATGTGAAAATGAGGTTTGTAATTCGGTATTCCGGTCAAAATCGAGCGTTGGTCAAACGACGGTCAAATGCCAATAATTAGCGGGACTTTTGGACATAGAGGATCTGGCCGAGTGAAAATGTCGCGAGGGGGCCACGATTGTCGATCGAGAAATTAACGCCCCCCCTCTTTTGTGCATGGTATGAACGCGCGAAAACGTTCAATCTTCGTGATTAACGAAAATTATAAGCACGATTTTAAATCTTTTTCAAAGCATACACAGTCAACCCTAGGGTATATAATTATATATATATATATATACATGTGTGTATACATATATATGGTTTTCCCTAATGAAGGCAATATTATTGAGTCATTGCCTACATCACCAACCTATGTGTTGCTGATTATAAGACGTATGATGACTATACAAGAGATAATAAGCATCTTAACAAATAGCTAATACCTTTTTCAATGAGTTCCATGTTTTTTGTGTGGGTTTCGTCATCTTGAGTAAGCCAGTGCGTCATCATATAAATTTTTTGAATTATATTCAATCAACCCTCGAGTGTATACAATTGTGTATATGTATATATGTGTGTGTGTGGTCTTCCTTGTCAATAAATATACTATTAGGCGATTGCTTACATCACCAAATGATGTGTTGCGTATTATTGGATGCCTGATGGTTATATGGGGAATACTTAGCATCTTAATAATTGGCTAATACTTATTTCGATATGTCTTATATCACTTGTCCGAGTTTCGTCCTTTTTAAGTTAGCGAGTGTATCGTGATTTTCTAGATGTGTTTTGATGTGCTACCTTGTTTCACAATTGTGGTAGTTTGAAATGTTGGTTTCATTTTTCAGATATACAGGTTATTGCTTGATTTTGCAAATCGAGACATTAATCTCTTCGAGCATCAAAAGTTAAAAAAGAAGAAAAGGAAATGACAATAATACATTCATCAGCCCTACGAAATTTTGAAACATCACGCAAAACGAGTAAATAGATGTCCTTATAAATAGTCAATTCATACATAGACTTGATTTGTCATTTCTCTTCAATTTTTCATGACTCCATATTACCATAATGTATATACAGAAATTTCGGAGTAATCATGAGTTCTCTAGCATAAAGACGTCAAGTAATCGAGTTTTATGTAATTAAATACGACAATTTTCAAAAAATTAAATTAATTAACCGCAAGCGGCATGTCATGCTTAATTTACTAATTAAGGATTTTTTAATTATTGAGCACGTCAGAGTGCTTTCACTGGACTCCACTTCCACGATTTCGCGCTAGGAGTTCCTTCATGAAAAAGCGAAAAAGGGGGTCTTATTCTCTAAGCACTTGCATTTTTTAAATCACCCACGTTAAAAATCTTGATCCTAGTGGCACTAGGTAATGACAAAAAAGTGCTTCACATAAAAAAAATAATAATAATAAATAGTAGGAGAAATGCCGCAAATAACCCTAAATAACGGCCGAAGCACCTCATACTTTTTTTTCGGTAGCCAAAGTCCCTAAAACTCCACAAAAATACCATAAGTTTTGCGCAACATGACATCAGCAGCCTAAGCTTCTTCTTCTTCTTCTGCAATTTCAATACCCCGACTCGTATTAGTCTGATAATTGTACTATTCGTTTACCACAAAAAGTCATAAACTCTGGTCATTGTAACACCAATAATCCAAATTATTTTTCGAGTCACCAATATCCCAAACTTGTACTCATAACAAGAACAAAAACATTCCATCATCAATTTCATCCAAGTTGACTGTATAAAATCCCATGCGATGTCTCAACAGTTGTTCACAAAGATCTCACTTCAAGCAAATATTGTGAAAATACTTTTGCCACGTCGATACAATTTTGGAGGTCTTGGAATTAGAAAAATAAATTTAGATTATCGATATCATATTGAGCATAGTTTAGGGGTTCTTGGTGTTGTGGTGGCATATTCTAGGGTTTGTGGCATTAAATTGCGTCATGCTTAATGTCTCTCTAATTTCTTCACATGTAACTTCAGTCAAGATTATCCGTAAAAAGTTAATAATGAATTGGTGAAGTCTACCTTAGGAGAAGAAGAATTTGAAATAAACATAGAAAATTAATACCCTTTGGCATGTGAAAAACAATGAGGGAGATGTGAAGGCATCAAGGATGATTGAGAGGAGGGTCAAGTTATTTGTCTAAAAGTCTTTTCACAGCTCGGTGGAGATAAATAGAGGTAATCATTATAAGTAGACCTATTAAAATGGATCATATACGTATTTTTTAACTCATATTTAATGTGTTGAGTTAGTAGTTAAGTTAGTTATATTCAATAAATTGATCATAAATAGGTTTAGAATGACAAGGCCTAAAATAATACGGATTTTCAATGAGTTTGTAATGATTTAGACTTGATCCACCTTATGACTCTTTATTTTTTTCCGTCCTCACTTGATCTCATACTCACTCACTCTATGCTTTTATCTTAATTTGTGTACAAGCTTCTCTGAGATTGGGTTGGTAAACGTGTTTTTAGCGATAAGGATCAGGTATCTAAAAAGAATAAAACACGTCAATTTTGATTAGACTATTTTTTATCCGACTTGCCCATTTTACGGACTAGCCGCAAGTCAATTAAAAAAGCAATTAATTTCTTTTCCCTTGAATTGTTTTTGGTGTTTGAAAGAGACCGAAGCCCGCATGTGTTCAGACAACGGAGAAATCAGTCATCGTCAATCATGATTTGTCTATTGAGGCGAGACGCACGAAGATTAAGTCCCCACCGAAGTTTGTGAACGTGGCAGAAAGTTAAAAGCTTCGTGGTCGCCAGGGAACTTAGGATGCCTTTTCCAAGTCAAAGACTTCACTCCTTGTCTGTTCAGATTCAATATATAAATACATTTTATACCGAGAGTTAGGTAAATGGTTTGCTATATGTTAAAGAGCGGCATCAACGATTGCCTGGGCGCATTTGATAGGCAAATTTTTTTGGGAAAATTAAATTTTCAAGGCACTAAAATTGCTGATATTTTGGAAATTGTACCGTTTCTTAAATCGGTTGCTTGACAAATCCTCTTGAGATCCTCTTAAAAGAAAATCCTAACTCAAATGGTTCCATCTAAGAAAAAGGTGACATGATTCTGATGCGAGATTCGTCACCCCGACCCATCACCTCATGTGCTTGGAGGAACTTTTCTAGTAGCTAGAGTTAATCGATTAAGCGAGATGCTTAGTGCATGACCACAAGTCCTTATTAATAGCCCGCCCAAAATTAAGAATTTTCTACATAAGATTGATGGGATCAGTATGAGTTACGCTCCATCCAACCACAACAACTAACGACTATATCCCAATCATGGACGATGTCAATAAATTGGGGTCACCTTCCTTTCCTTGGTGATTGACAATTGGGAGTGGGAAAACCATAAATTGGGGGATGGAGAGGGAGGAACAAGGCGACGGTTAACTTCCCAGGATAAGGGTGTGGAGCACAATCAATGCAATGCACACGCAAGATGGAAGTAACAATGACCTTGGCCTTCGCCTGCCGCCACCACCACCACCACCACCACCATCATCATCATCATCGTCCTCGTCATTGTCGTCCATCGATCGAATACGGGATGGGCAAATGTTGTCGCTGTCGCGTTGGAAAGAGACCGCAGAAAGGTTTTGGTCTCTCTCGCCGCTCACCAAACCACGTGGATTGGAGAGCTCAAATGAGGTGGCCGGCTAATGACCTACTTCCCCGTTTTGTTGATGTATTCAAGCCACGGCCACTCACTCTGCTTTCAAGGGGAAGCAACTTCGCTCGCCCACCCGTTCCAAACCATCTTTAATCGAGGGCGAAAAGGACACAAATGGTCGTTGGAAGCTTGATCAAATACGTAATGTTATTCATTAGTTTTTAATTTTTTTTAAATAAGAGTCCTTGAATTTGGCTCAATATATAATCTCGTCTCTCAATTAGTCCACATAATTTAGTTCAAAATTTGATGTGGTGCTTGGACCTTTAAATATTTTCATATAATTTAAGGATTAAATTGAACATTTACTATTAGTTTAGAGAATATATTAAAATATTAAAGGTTTATGGATGACATTGTCTATTGGACCAAAATTTATGGATCATATTGCATAAAATGAAAATTCTGGGGTGACATGCACATTAAATCAAAGTTACGGACCATTTCTGGCATCAAGAGCAAGTAAGATCCAATCATTTAGGAGGGTGCAAAACAAACCAAAATTTCTATTTCAGAAATATTTTTTATATTCTAGACTTGTTTTTGGAATAAAAATTTGTTTGGTAAAACTATTTTGTTTTTCTATTTTTTTAATAGACTTTTAGGGTGCACATAACAAAATTTCTTTTTATTTTATTTTTATTTTTTATTTTTGCATTTTTTTTTCCGGAATAGGTTTGCAATAAAAATCAATTTGATAACACTATTTTATTTTTTAATTTTTGGAACATATTTATATTTTAGAAATAGATTTGAAATAGAAATCGAAGTTATTTTAACAAAAATGAGAAATGAAAACTCTTCTTATTATTCACTCTCATCACTACTTACTACCCACCTGTCGCCCTAGGCCATTGGCAGCTCGCCATAGGATGTTGGTTACCAACCTCCCGTCGCTAAATACTAGACGCCAGATGCCGGACACTAGATGTCAGCTATCGGACGCTGGACGCCGGCTGCCGGTTGCCCATCGCTTGACGCCAGACGCTAGACATCAATCACCAAGCTCACCACCCCCTAGAAATAAAAATTTTGTTATGTTATTAAATAGATTTTTATTCTAAAAATAGAAATTCTCAATTGTTATCAAACACGTTTCTTTACTCGGAAACTCGTCCAAGGAATATAAATTGAGAAATCAATTTTCTAGCAAGAAATTAATTTTTTGTTCCGAGAATTTTGTCACGTGTGCCCACATTCCAAAAATAGGTTCGAAACAGAAATTGAAAGTAAAAATATTTTCCTTTTTTATTTATGGAATTGAAATAAAAAATAAAAACCTTTCTTATCGCTCATCCTTTCTACTAATCAGCCACCCACCTGTCGTTTGCCGGCGCTGTCGCTGCTCATCATCTGCTGGTGCTGTCGCTGCTCATCATCTGCCGGCGCTGTCGCTGCTCATCATCTGCCGGCCACCATCCGTCGCCTTCGAGAGGTTGAAGTTTTGTAAAATTCTATTTTAAGAACATAAACTTTGTGTTGCTATCAAACGTGTATTTTTACTTCGAAATTCATTGAGAAATATAAATAAAAGAAATTAATTTTCTTCCAAAAATCAATTTCTGCTAAAAATTTTGTCATCCGTGCCCTTAGCTACCGTTAAAGAAGTCTTTGGACCAATTCTAACTACTTCCCGTGCCTCACGTTTGGCCGAGCAAGGGTGGCTCCGTCATCGGTCATCTTCGGCTTGACCTTCATCGGTCGCATCCGATCCATGGACCCAATTCCCTATATTCACTTCACAATTAGAAAAGAATACAGTCAATCGTCCGAATTCATGCCAACTTTTCACGTAAAATCCGATTCTCACGCCAACAGCGGAAGAAACTCATCGGACACGCTCGAGTTGATGGTGAGGCCTCGCACCATCACGAGCCGTCACTCGCAAGCATCGGATGCTCCGTCTTAACCACCAGATCATTACACACGTTCTGGAACGTGGACGGAATGGGATGCGGACGTGCATCGGGAGGGCCAAAAAAGTCATTTCGCCGCCGCAAGCATTATTAGCAGCTGGACCCCGGGGGGATGACGTGGAGCTACAGAGACGTCGAGGTGTCCCTCGACCACGTGAAACGTGCGCCCGCTAAGATAGAATGCGTCCAAAAGTTCCCTGGGGCCCACAGCACCCGCCACGTTGCCACTGTCCCAGTGGGGGCGATTTGTTAAATAAGGTCAAACCCAATTATTGGCATCCCCCGCAGCGTCTCGCCCCACTCGCGCGCCTCGGGATTCTCCATGAACTCGCGGCAACCGAAACGAAAATTATTCTAAGGCATGCGTGATTTGAGAAGGGGGGGGACGGCTCGGTCCTGTTCATGGCTGTCGGATTTCAAAATAAATCCTCATTCGACAGCATCACATGCTTAGTACCATTTGATGTTTTGTCTTGTATGATCAAAGGATGTCAAGCGTCGAATTTTTTTTTTTTTCATTTTTTTGGCCGGCAAAGTTCGAGCCGTATTTTCCCCATCCTTAAGAAGAGGAAATATACCAAATTTATTTTCAATTTTTTTCGCACAAATCTAAACATATAATTGAAATAATCAACATCATAGAGAAAGAACATATATTTTCTAAATTATGACAATCCTTAGACAATGTGATTGACAAGTGTCTATAGGAATGAACTCGAGTTGAACAAAAGAGCTCTCGCGATGATTGACATTTTTTATCGAGGACTAGATGAGTGTCGTTTTCGAAAGGCATAGTGAGAAATCACGTTTCATGTAGGAAATACGACAAAATAATACACTACTCGTCCATTTTTTCTCCTTTAAAAAAAAAAGAAAAAGAGACTATTGAACAAAAGAACTCTCGTGATGATTGACAATTTCTATCGAGGACTAGATGAGTGTCGTTTTCAAAAGGCACAATGAGAAATGATGTTTTTTGTAGTAAATACAATAAAATAATAATTAGCGATACACTACTCGTGCATTTTTTTTCTCCTTTAAAAAAAAAAATGAAGAGGCTGTTTTTCCAAGGGTGCACTGAATTTTCGCCTGGCCCCCTGAAGCTGATGTACTTTCTTCAGCTTACGAGAACAGGAACGTCCCCAAAAAAATTTGCAGCTATAAAATCCTGGAAAAATCTCGGAAATTACATGGCCACATACTGGCATCGTACTGGTCAGGGACAACGATCGCACGAAGGTGAAACGTGACCATCGCCATTGGATCATTGCTTCCAGTTCACAAAAACAGAGTCCCCTGTTTTCGTCTCCATCAACTTGTAGACACGGAGAGGCCCCTCGAAAGGGATTCCACGAACACTTTCGGCGGTTTTGTATCCCATGCTTGTTTAAGGCGTGCAGTTGAATCGATAAATATTTTTAGGTTTGATTTATTTCATAAAAATTGTGAGGTCGAGAAGCCTTTTTTATGGAAGGATGACAATATATATATATATATATATATATATATATATATATATATATATATATATATATATGTTTGTTTGAAGCATGAAAATGAATTAGAAAATATTTTTACGTCGTTCAGCATAAAAAAAATTGATTTAATTTTCCCGAGAAATGTTACCAAAATATTTGATATTTAAAATGATTTATTTTCATTTTTCCTTCTTTCTGGCTAGTCACCGACCACATTGACAAGCTTGTTAGATTTTGATGAGCCAAGTTGAGCTAGCCTTGAGCAAGGCTCCACTTGCAAAATTCAAGGAGCTCAAGCTTTGCTAGATTAGTGTGCTTTAAGCTTGAGCCTCACTAGTCTTGGGCGAACTTCATTCCTTGCCTGTGGTAGGTCGTTGGCAACGATGACTAGCCAAAGAAGAAGGAAGAAGACAAGGAAAGAAAAATAATTAAAATTTCAATTTTTTTAATAAAATATTTTCATAAGAATGGACTTTTCATTAATGATCTAAGCTTGAGTGCTAAGGACTCAAGCACGGCCTTTTGTGGAATCCAAGTTGAGTGTCAAGCACCAAAGCTTAAGTGTTAAAAACCTAAATACTGCTTTCACGGACATGGGTTCGGGTGCCGGGTAGAGTGTGGGCACCAAGGCTTTGGGCTTGACTTCAAAGGACATGGGTGTGGGTGTTGGAGGGTCGGGCTCGGGCTCGATAGACTTGGACTCAAGCACTGGAGACCTGGTCTTGAACATTGGGGATCCGGGAATCAATGTTGGGGTTCTCGTGTCTAAGTATTGAGTTTTAAGCCCAAGCGATGATACCTAATTATATTTTGGAAAATATTTTCCAATTTTTCTCAAAAGAAATCGTTTTTTCTGAATTTAAGTATTAGTTTTTCATTTACTAGGAAAATATTTTTCATTTAATAATTTTCCTAAGTGAACCAAGTACCGGAAAATGAGGAAAATATTTTCCGCGAAATAAATGAAACTCAAATCTCGAACTTCGATTTTGATAGGAAAGAAATCGGGTAGCTCGATTGATCTACTTTCACGGGAAAAATAAAGCAAATGGTGCATAATAAACCTTTTTCCATTGAAAAACTTGTCTCGTGTCTTGCTCCTGTCTAGACATATATATATATTTTGGAACAGGAGGAACCAGTTTGCACCGACAGTGCGCCGTAAATCCCCCGATGACGCTAGCAGGGAAACCACCACCCCGACGTCACGCTTAAGTCACCACACAACACTTCAGCCTGTCTAGACATATTTGCTCTAGACATATTTGCAAAATGAGAGGTCAACGCTACCTTCGACGCTACGTAGGCTGTCACAACATGCACCTAATGGGATAGTCTCCTAGCTTTGAATAGTTTAATATAAATGTGCAGTCGCCCGCGGAATTAGGTCCAACCATACATGATTTATCTTGTCTTTATTTCGCGAATTAGGTAGCTCACCCCCCAATTGGGCCTCGGTACGTAGGCTCTAATTTCATCATTCATGACCAAATTACGTCGTGGGTTAGCAAGAGTTCGTCGCATATCAACCAAAGTGATATAACACTACGTGATACCTTAAGAAAGAAAAAGAATGTTGTCAAAAAATTACAGCACAACATAAAGATGCATATATTATCCAAAAGATGCAATAAAACTAGGGGTTAGTGATTCTGGATTCAATCCGGGTTTTGCATACCATTGAATGGACCTAAGCTTAACAATCAGAGAAGATGGAGTCAATTTCTACAGGTATGCCTTCCCACGATAGGCGAATCTCCAGTTCAAGCCCTTCAGGGACAACCTTTCAACAACAAACTACTTACAAATTTAGTTAAGAGCCTAGAGACACTTAAGATATTAGGATGGTAACATTTTTAACTATTCGAGTTGCATTTCTCATTGGATCCTAATAAATTTCATAATTTTTGGAACCTGGAAACCAGCTTGCATATCCAAGCACTTCAAACCTACTTGTTACAAGTTCTAAGGTCTACCAGGTTCCGGCTACACTCTTAATTGAATGATTGTAATGAATCATCATATTTAATGTCCTCCATTTGTTACAACATAATGATATTATGAAATATTAAAAAAGTAAAAGTCTTAATTATGGATGTCGTTGGAAATGAAAGCTCAGTGGTTTTAAATTACATATTCATCATTGAACACAATGAAATACTATAGCATCGTGTGAATACATAGAACGGGAAAATTACAAAGACTTGTTCTAGGTGAAATTCCAAGTTCCAAGTTCCCGATTTCACTTAGAACTTAGAACCTATCTATTACATATTTTAGAACTTGGAACTGGGCTAGTTCTCACCAATTCGATTCTTAGGTTCTTGATTTTACTTTGGAATTGTGCTCACACTTAGTAAAACGGCGGTGTTTCTAGAACCAAAGTAATTATTTAGCATCATAAAAGCAAGCAACGCGTGAGGAAAACGTGGGTCAAAATGAGAACAGGATGTATTATTTTAGGGCCAGTTGCCTAACACATCACCACTCAGATTCACTAATACATTAGATTTTGTGGTCTCCATAACATCATTCGCGTGTCGCTATCAAGAGACGCAAGCATTTCTTCGATCCAACTCTATTAAGTGGAATCCAATTCATGAAGACCCATCCGAGAACATCTTCAAGTTATAGGGCCCGACGACACGGGCCGGCCCATTCCAAAGCAAACCGGCTAGTTGGCTATTAGTGCTCTCGGTCGGACGACCAGGATCGAACCACACGAACTCGCTCAGGTGGCCGCACAGATTGTACTTCGCCGTCCCGTTATTGCCGCATCCACAAATGAAGTTCCCGTTGTACGGCCCGCTCCCGCAGCACGCGCTCTTCCATTACTTGAATCCTACCACCAATAACAAGAACGCCGCAAGAAATTAAGACCGACCTAGAAAATGGCACGATCAAGAAAATTGTGCTACGTTGATGATGGAAGTGAAGATTTCAAAAGGGTGGACGATGCCTTACCGAATTTCGAGCTGCACAGAGTTCGCAGAGTGACGGAGGTGTAGTGGTCGAAGAGCGTGTGCGAGAATCCGGCGTGCTGATAGGCCAGCTTCCTCAGCAGCCTTGACAGAGCGATGTTGTGCATCTTTGCTAGCACGGACAGGTCGTGAAGACAGCCGTCGATCCCCGACATGCTCGGGTGGCCGGCATGTCCCCATCGGCCCGACGTTCTGGAAAGCAAACTTCCTCCCTCCTAGTGCATATACTTCCTGCATTAATAATTTGTTTCATGGGACAAACACGGATCAGCATTTCGAGTTAGCCGACCTTGTGCTGGTTGGGGAGGCCAAGCCTCGCCTTGGCCTGGCGAGGCTTTGGCGAGCTTGCCGGATGTCCCCCACCAAGTCGATGGTCGGCAACTGGCCAAAGAGAAAAAGAATAAGGAAAAAGAAAAAAGGGAAAAAATAATAAAAGAATTAAAAAATTAAAAGAAATAAAAAAAAATCTAAGAATTTTGTTAAACGTATTTCTATCCCGGGAATAGAAATTTTGTGCAGTTACCAAAGTGTTTTTTTGCTCAGAAATTGTTTCCGGGAACAGAAATACAAAAAACTATTTCTGTTCAAAAATTGTTTCTCGGAACAAAATAGTTATCAAACACGTCCTTAATTGCCCAATCTGTATACTTTAAGAGAACTTGATATTGAAGAGTCGGAGCTCCCTACTTTAATCACAGTGGTGAAATTGCCCAGCACCATTGTCATGAATGTCATCTTGTGAGCAGCAGTGAGGACAGATGATTTGGGGTCGGTTTTGAGGACCATGTAGTCGTTGCCTCCCATGCTGAACAAGTAGACCGCATTCGACAGCAACTTTTGCGCATCCTCATCGCCGAGCTGTTGCCTCAGCCGCTTCGCCACCTCCTTGAAATAGCTCAGTTGTAGCTTCAGGTGTATCCGTTTCCCATCAATGAATCAGAACTAATTCCGCCTCGTTTCCTACCGGCCAAATGATTTCAACATTGTTTGTTTCAATTGTGAATTCTCTCACTCAGTCGATCAAATAAAACATTCTTATTTCCTCCCCTTGACTTAGCAGATATTCTGGTTTTAAGAGCTAAGGTTGCTCCAAGAACAGACCGTCTAAATCATCCATTACCGAATACAAAATGATGGGACGGACGCATAAAGGAAGTGCCAAATGGATCTTCGATGGTGAGCTTCCAACTCCGTTAGACATAAAATTCATTGACACCACCAAGACATCTGTATAAAGCGGGATAAATCTCTCTTTTTTTCCCCCTTTTTTTCTTTTGGTATTGCAAGCAGGATAATTCTACTGCATTCAATGGTGTGTTGAAGTATGCTATGAATTTCCTAGCATAAGTCATGTTCAAACTGTTATTTTCCAAGTAGCATAGCAGATTCAGACTTCACTTAAGCTTCAAGCATCAAAATTTGCTGAAACTGTCAAAACTAGCATACTAGGAACCTTCTCTCCACTCTCTGAGACTGAATCTTACTGTCCCGGGACAAGTCTCTGGGAGGACACCTGCTCTGGCCTATGCAAAGTTGACCCTGCCGGTGTAGTTACTGAATCCCTGCTCCAAGTAAGGTCTGATCAACGGCAGCTTTGCATATTCAGCTGCATTGAAACAGAGACGAATCCAACATAAGATGTCTGCTTGTTGAGGAGGTACATTTATATCTCTAGTACACTGAACTTTCCGGTTCATTGAAAGAAGATTCATTTCCAGGACATTGTTTTACCAATGAAGTCGGGGACAATTTGGCCAACACAAACTCTTCCCGTCGGGTGCTTGAAGAAGGTCTCTCTGTAAGGGAAGTAGTTCGTCTTCCCACTGGTGTTCAAGTAAAGGTTGTTACTGGCGTCCAGCAGTGAGTCCCCAAAGACGAAGAGAGCAACATGGTTATCCAGCAACCAGCCGAGGCAGGTAGCCAGAAGGAGGAGGATTGCACACAGCACAAACAATGTAATAACCACTTGAAGCATGGTGTAAGGGAGATATGTGCAGTGCTGTGGTAAGTGAAAATGTTTGAATCTGTGCAGTTGAGAAACAATGTGGCATGTGAGGTCACGCATGGCTTTAAAGGTGATCATGCTTCAGGTTTCAGGGCTCATAATTGGCAAAGAATCTATTGATTGCCCAGGCATCTAGGAAAAGGAATGCTAACCATTGACAAAAAAAGCAAAAGTTCAAACTCACCTTTCCTTAAAGCCGATTCTATGTCATGATGATGTGAACCTAGGACATTAAGTACGATTAGGTTTCATGAATTTCTTGGGTAGGTTGGGGCCGCTGTGGACTAGATTGATCACCGAGACATCAGATCTCAAGCAGTGGAGGTCTTGGTGGGTGAATTTATTCCGAGTCGATCCCGTTATAGAAGCAGTTCAAAATGATCCTGTCACAAATGGCTGGTTCAAGCAAACTCTTGATCTGGCTTCCATGATTCTTTCGACCAACTCTAACCGGTTCAATCGAGTTTTTCACCAGTTCAATCACGAACCAGGTACTGGCTCAGCCTGATCTCTGGTTCAGTGTTGGAAACTCTAGCAAGAGGCGGTGAAAATTGTCACCTGCGTCGACTGATGAAGATTACCCCACTTTAGATCTTTCCTTTCGGATCGGGTTTGTTCTTGCCATTACCCTAGTGCAGAAAGAGAGTTTTGTGAGCGGTAGATCAGCTACACAAGGTGACTTGCATCGATTCCTGAGATTGCAGAAAGGATGCCGGCATGTATCCTGGGAGTTCCACATGAATGCAAGTGTATCAAAATCAAAGTTTAGCCGGTATTAAGAATTTGCATAAACTCGTTCGACGTGGGAATGCAGGAAATCGGTCAACTGCAAGTTCTACGTTCGCTCGCGATTTGAAGTGATCGTGACCGTGAGAACACAAGAACAGAAAAGTTCAGTGAAACAGAGGAAGTTCAGCTTTGACGGGAAGCTTTAAAAAGACGAATGCTATGAGAAGATATTTGATGGTTGCTGTTGCACATGGCACGCCGATACATCGTCACTCTTGACCGGACTGTGATGTGTAAAAGTCGCTTAATAACCGGGTGGTTCTTTGCCTAATATCTCGCCTCGACTCAGATTTATTGGGATGGCACGAGAATGCGTCGACCCAAGTTTGCAGACGTCTCGCACCAGCAATACCATAGATAAACTACTCATTTTATTACTCGGTCTCTAGAAGTGTAGATATAACATAGGACATGAAATCAACTATTATGACATTTCAAAGAGCATCTTCATATTATAAGGCCCCACGGTGTGGGACGGTCCGTCCCACAACAGAGACGCGAGTTGCCTGTTGGCCGTCTCGGTAGGATGAGCAGCATCGAACCACACGTACTCGCTTGGGTCGCTGCACAGAGTGTAGCCGCTCGTCGTGCCATTCTTTTTCCCGCATGTGAATTGCCCATTGAACGGACCGCTCCCGCAGCACGCCCTCATCCCTACCTTAAACCCTACACCAAACAAAAGCATCACAGACATTTCAAGAACATCAGCAAATTTCTGCGCTGAAGATGAGACACATGAACTGAGTCCAATTCAACTGATCAAAACCGAATGGTACTAAATGACCCTGCTTTGATTGGAAACGGTGTTCCACAACAACCATCTTGGATATCGATGATTGGTTGAATTAGAGGACTTGGGGTTGGGGACGTACCGAATTTCGAGCTGTATAGAGTTCTCATGGTGAGGGAAGTGTAGTAATCGAACAGGGCGTATTTGAATCCCTGGTAGCCCCTGTTCGATCCCCTTCAGCACTCTTGACAGGGCTATGTTGTGCATCTTCGCTATCACGGTTGGGTCGTGCAAGCATCCCTCAGACCTGGACGAGGCTCGAGTGGCTGGCATGCACCCAATCGGCCCGACATTCTGGAAGGCGAATTTCCTCCCTCCATGTGCATACAATTGCTGCAGCATCATCAACAAAAGTAGCTTCTTTTTTAGTTCCCAAATTCTTTTCAAGTTCAAGAAATGAAACTGGGTTAGTAGAGGATAGTCATATACTTTGATCCCCGCTGTGATATTGCCCAGGACCATGGTCATGTACATTTTCCTGAAAGATGCAGTTGCTTTGGGATTGTTCTGAATGGCATTGTAATCGTTCCCTCCAATGCTGAACAGATAGACCGCCTTCGAGAGCAGCTTGCGGGCATCGCCTTCGCCTAATTGTTGCTTCAGCCCCTTCACTACCTCCTCGAAATAGTTCAGTTGCAGCTTAAGGTACAGCTGATCAAAGCCAATTAGACAATCCATCAGAGATAAAAGACTGAAAGACAGAAAAGCGAACTACTTTACATCAAACCGGACTAGCTCAGCGAAAAGCGCATGTCTTACAGTTCCGGGATGAGTTTCTGGGAGAACGCCGGCTCCGGCGGATGCGAAATTGACCCCGTTGGTGTAGTCGGTGAACCCAGGCTCCAAGTATGGTTTGATGTATGGAAGCTTTGCATATTCAGCTGTTGTCAATAGAAAATAAAGGATCACATAATTGGCATTCGCATTGTAAGCACAAGCCACATTATCTTTCTTTTTGAAAGCTTCATTGGGACTCGTCGTGCGGCAAAATAGAATCAAGGGGGGAAAAAGGGAAGTATATTAGCAGGAGCAAGTCTTACATATGAAGTCGGGAACGATCCGTCCGTCGCAGCATCGTCCTGTCGGGCGCTTGAAGGTGGTCTCTCCATAGGGCAAGTAATTGGTGCTGCTGCCATTTAGGTAGATGTTGTTCCCCGCATCCAAGAGCGAGTCCCCAAAGATGAAGAACGCCGCGTGGTTCTCTGGCAGCTCGGCGCGGCAGCTTGGCAGAAGCAGGAGGATTGTGCAGAAGGACAGTGTGAGGAAAAGTAGGCTGAAGCTATCCAGGTGAACCATGGCCATTTGAGTGGCGAATGCTAAAGGCAGAGTCACTTTACAGCCCTAAAGGAGGTCTGGTTGGTATGAATTGAGGACTAAGCGGCATTTATAGATAAGGGCATGGTCTAAAAGGTAATTCTGCAGTTGGAGGACGGTAGAGCTACATGGGTATTGTCCGTGTCCACTTGGCGAGAACTTATTCGACGACGTCGCAATCTAGCGAGGAAAAGGACATGTCGATCGGAGCTTTCATGTTGATTGTTGTATGCTAAAGATCTAAATTTGAAATAATCAGTGTCACCATTGAATGAAAAGCTATTGAAAATTTGCTCAATTGTACCTCAAAATTATGGTTATCGAATTTCGAGAGCGGTACAGAGTTCTCCGCATCGCACTTTTGACTAACACCGACATATGCATCGGCAATGATTCGCCAGAATCAAAGGGTTTGATGGCATAAATTACAGTTCCGGGGACATACCCATAAATTCATTTACAATACAATCAAAGGATCAAGACAACCCACGGACTGTCGTAGCTACCTGTCACTGTCGAACGCGATTCCAAGATGCACGTCGGGACGCGCTTCTTCCCACGAGCTCACGTGCGCCGGTGTCTCGTCGAGTTGAATATTCAAAAGGGTTGGGGGATGCCAGAAGATGGGGATGGGGGCGGGGTCAACTCGATGTTTCTCTGCATTTACTCGGGCGTTTCTTCTTTTCTTATGGTGAGAACGCGAGAAAAGATGGCATCGTCGCATCTGGGGATGCCAGGGGGCTAGACATTGCTGGTCCCGAAGCGAGCTATCAAACTTTTGCTTAAAGGGCAGGTTTACGTGCGGTTTATTAGATACGGCGATCAACTTTTTGTAAGGGTTTTCTATTTAAGCCAAGCTAAAAAGAACACAGAAAGAGAAAAAAAAAAAACGAGAAGGGTGCTTCGGCGAATCGATGGTTTCCCGCGTTTTCGTTGACTGGAGTGGTCCCCAAAAGCATGGAAGCAAAGGGCAATAAAGCAGCAGCAGTAGCAGCAAGCAGCTCGGGCAGAAAATTGCTGATGGGACAGATGAATGTGCATTCAGACAACGTCAGAGACGACATCACTTTTGACGCTGCGTCATAATGTTGGGGGCCCCTCAACCTGACTCTGGCGGGGAGGAAAGGGCGATCTAGTGCCATTGACCGCAAAATAAAGGTGATGTACATGAATGGTCCACCTCCATTTCTTTGGTAAATTTCTTATTGAGCTTTAATGCTTGTAGGCCCTACTATTTCCTCCTTCAATTATATATGAGCATTTGAAGAAAAATTGGCTTACCTGTCATTTATATTTGGTTTGAGATGTAAATTTGATTCTTCAAATAATCGCACTCGTCAATAACCTAATAAACTGAACTATATTAAGACAAATAACTAAAAATATCCCGATTTTACTGAAACATCCTATGTATGTTAAAATATGCACACGGTACCGTCTCTATAGCATTTACTTGCTCAAGAAAATTCAGAGGAAAAAGCATAAAATGCTTGTGTCGATTTGTTCGATCAAGGCCGTGGAGCCATACAAAACCATCAAAGAGGGAGGGAGGGAGAGTTTCCTAAATCCAAATTTATTTATTTATTTTTTACGTTTGGTAAAAATAATGCACGTAAGCCAAATTTGCATATAAGGATAAGGTAAGTCCTATATGAAATCTTATGATTTAACCGTGCACATGAATTGCACTCACATACAACGAGTGCACTTGACACAATGCAATTATCTAACAATAGCTAAAGCTAACTCCTCTAATCAGTATTTCAATCTGCTACCTCTCCTTATAGAAGTATGATTCATTGATTGAATTCCACGAGGAGTACATAGAGAGATCAACATCTCTAACTAGAGAGACTCAAAATACATGAGAATGTGCATAAATTTGCCTAGTTCCTTTCAATGTTATAAATGTATAGGCGCTTATGCTTTTGCCTTTTGCGCCAATATTCAGTCAAGATCTTGCAAGGGATAAATGGACAATATACTTCGATGGTATTAATTATTCTTGGAATGATGAATCATCCGCATCTCATTACATTGAGGAGTGAAGTTTTGATAAACAAAATTAAGCCTGTACCGTGTCCTGCCCTTTAGTCCTTGATTACTTTCCTTCCTCCCTTTCTTCAACGAAGCCACCTGATGTGCATCACAATCGGTGACTTTGCGGGATTGACATGTTGGGACCGTGTTCGACCAGCAAAATCAACGGCTATGTACATTAGTCGATCCAATGGACTTGAGTTCTACAGAAGAAATTTCTTTGGTATGGACTGTATTCCTTTTCCGAATCAAATCAATCCCACACGCAAGAGTCTATCGGGTCATATTGAGTTTTACTATGTAAAGTAGATTTATGTGTACTCTACGTAAAGGCATCCACTCTCTATAGATCCTAACTTTTGAGTGTATGATTACAGTCTCGAATCGAAACAGAGGTTAAAATAGAAAGAAAGAAAAGAAAAAATTTGCTTGAAGGAAATCAATTACTTCACACGTTTTTGACATTTTTGGTGACTAGAATGGTCCCGAAACAAGCAAGGAAGCAACGGGGATGAAAGCAGCGACGAGGCAGAGATTAGTTAGAATGAATGCGCATCCAAATGATGTCATCAACGACGTCACTTTTGATTGCTGCATCTAATGTTGTGGCCCCGTACCGGATTCTACTCCACTGACCGCAAGACAACTGATGTACCCATTGGATCTCCCATCTTGGTAAATTTCTTCTCGATTGGATTAGCTTTATATTTCGTCCGATTTTAGTTGGTTTTGGTTTGAAATGTTAACGCTTAATCCGTATCACAAAAATTACCCCGACTTCAAATGAGGACATCCTCTATTCGTGAGCATACACATGATCACCACCTTTGCAGTACTTGCCATTGCCCATCGCCAGGACTTTTCACCATCACGGTCGCTCGCAGCTGCTTCCTCCCCAGTTCTCCCTCTGTCACGCCCTCCCTCGCTCTCTCCCTCCCTTCCTGTTGGAGAATCCATTGACAATTAGCTAACTGGCATTGGCTTGCTGCTCCTTTTGCGTGAGTTAGATCTGGCCTCCTTTCCGATGATACTGGTGTTGTAGCCAATTACTATGGCGGTGCCATACACGGTTGCCGTGGTGTTTGGTAACAATACTAATACAGAAGAAGAATTTTAGCGGCTCTCAGTATGCATAAGTTTAATTCATGTGCACCGTTTAATACGATAAGTTTCATGAGAAATCTCATTTTCTAACCGTGCAAATGAATTGGAATGCATCAGGTGCACCTAATAAAATACAGCAGCCCAACAACAGCTAAAGCTAAACACCTTTAATTAGCAGCTCAATCTGCTACCTCTACTTCTAAAGTATGTTTGATTTCCACTGGAACTATAAGACGGATAAAATACATGGAGCGTCCATTAAATTTGGCCAATTCCCATTACTGGATATATATACGGACGGTTATGCTCTTCCTTTGCACCAGCATCTCACCAGTTTCGCAACCATAAATGAAGTTTTGGTCTGCAGAATCAAGCGTGTCGTATGTCCTAACCCTTTAGTTCTTCATCACAACAAAATATAGAAGCAGAAAGACCATCTACATTCAACAGCCGATTTGAACTTCGAGACATTTTTCTTTTCATTTTGCCAATGATTTGAACCAGAATTAACTTCATCAGAATGCTTTAGTCTCCAGGCATGTTCTACGAACTAAGGTCCCATGTTATGTCTCATTGCTCCTCAGATTGGCAAGCTTTAAAAATGGGTATCAGAAGATGCTAAAAATAGAGAGCCATACAGTATAAACCACACCATAGGAGCAACATCGATTACATAAGGTGCTCTAAATCATCCACAACAGCCGGAGATGGCAATAGACATATATATCCAAGCTAATCTAGGTCTCTAACAAGTCTACTGAAGGTGGCGACATCAAAGACGTCCTTTTACTAATGCATGAATAGTTGCCTCACATTGGAAGGCCCTGTGATGGGTGCCGCCGCGCTCCAAATAAGTTGCGCCAGCTGGTAATTTGCGGCCTCTATCGTGTGCCCGCCATCGAACCAAATGTACTTGCTTGGATTGCCGCACACCTCATACTCCTGGGGAACCCCCGCAGCTCGATCCTCGGTAAGGTCCAGAGCCACAACACGCCGCCTGCCCATCCTCGAAGCCTTCACAAAGGAAAGAGAAGAAATTCAGTGTCAAAAAGAGTCCTGAGCCAGGAGCAATTTAATAATGCAATGGAACATGGGGTCTCGGCATCTAACCATATTTGGAAGGGTTCAAGATCCGATCTTTGAGCGAGTTGTAGTAATCAAAGATCGAATACTCAAATCCCGGCAAGTCGGTCTTCAACTTCCTGAGGGCGATCGCGAGCTCCCGGTTGTGAAGTCTGGCATGGGCTTGCAGTTCCTCCACACAGCCGGTTCCGTTGCTCTTGGCTCTCATGGCTGGCAAACAGCCGAGAGGCCCTGCATTCTGGAACGCGATCTTTCGTCCTCCAAGCCCATAAATTTCCTGCATATGATGGATCACAGCATCCATCAGAACATGCTAAGTGCTAAGAAAGATTAAAATCGTCAGCGCAATCAGTTGGCCCCTTGGTTTTTACATGTAATCAGAGCAAGAAATCAGTTCCCTGATTCTCTGTTTTTGCTTGTTCATCTCTTAATTTGCTCTATGGACCTAATCAGCGAGTTGCGGTTACCTTGAGAGCTGATGTGATGTTGCCGACGACTATCGATATGTATTCGCGGCGGTACGATTGAGTGACGTTCGGTTTAGTGCTGTAGAGGCGAAAGTAGTCGTTCCCTCCGATGCTGAACAGATAGACGGCTCTCATGAGGACCCTCCTGGCCCCAGCATCGCCCAACTTGGCTTTCAGCGATTTCACCACTTCCTTGAAGTAGCTCATTTGCTTTCCCAAATCAATCTGATTCGAATTCAAGTTTATGAGAAATTAATACCAACTCTACAGTGAACTAAGTATCTCTGCACTTACAAATGTTTCTACTACATAAGACTATGGTAAATCGGCATTACAATTTACTCACCGGTCCGGGATGATCGCCGGGCAAACAGCGCCTCCACCGGACGCAAAGTTAGCCCCGTCGGTCAAATTTTGGGTACCCGGTTGCAAATATGCCGGAAGAATGGGCAACTTAGCAAACTCAGCTGCACGTACAAGACAGCAGAATAAATCGTACATACATAAGACATGCCAAGTAACATTCTGCTAAAGATTTTTGTTCCATGAAAGCACAACATCTCAGATTGACGATGCTACTACCTTCTATGGACTATGATACTGTCATTTTGTTGGAGAAAAATGGCATGGTGAGAAGTGTTTGTTTTCAGTACCGATGAAATCGGGGACGACGCGACCGTCAGAGAGTCGGCCGGTGGCGTGCTTGAAGTAGGTCTCTCCATAAGGCAGGGAAGTGGCCATGCCGCCGCCGCCTCGGCCACCGGGAGTGGCATTCACGTACTGGTTGTTGCCGGGGTCAAAGAGGGAGTCTCCGAACACGAACAGAGAGTTGTGCTTCCTGGCATAGCAAATGGCTGGGCTGAGCAGGAGTGCCCACAGGAACGCTGCAGCATAGAAAATGCAGGAGCAGCTCCGCTTCGCCATGTCTGCCGGGCAAGTGATGGCAGCAGCTGGCGAGATGAGCGAGTATGTCTTAATTTCACTCTCTATTTATACAACCCTCCACCATGGCCTTTTCCTTTTCTATTATTTTCGCCCCCCAATGAAGTGAAAAATACTAATTTCACCCCATTTCATCCCACTAGGCCTTTTCCCTTCTAAGGGTGCTTTTGTTGTTACATGGGTCCCGCCTATTCAACACCCAATGTCACGTAGATGAGGAATGTCCAATCGAAATGATTCTTACAGGATCGGTCAGAAAGCCTTGGTTGCATACATCTTATTGACAATTTATCACATCATTTATTGTTTTTATCGTTTGATGTAAATGTGGGGAAAAAATCCTAATACGGAATGACTCCTTTTTATCATTTTGGAAACTAATTGAACGAGTTTTACTCGTGGATGGTGTCTGCAAAATTGCAATTTTCCAAGAGAAAAAGGGGCAAATAGGGGGACCACCAATCTTAGGGCTCGCCCTCCTCAATTTGAAGTGAGGACTTCGGGGGTGAGACTTTTGTGATAATTGAGGGATTCGATCACGGGCACATGCCATACAGCAGGTGCATGGCTTTCTTTTTCCTTCACTGCAGGGGACCCGAAGATGATTTAGCTTGACTTTCTCGCGAGAAAAGAAAGCCCATCCTATAAAGTCCAATCTATACGTTAAATTAAATTTAATGGGTTCTACATTAAACCTGTCATTTTTAACAGTTTAAATCATAAATATTCCTATCGCATATATATGTTATATTCTCGGAAACTGAGATTTCGTGTGAACACAGTGACGCGGACTCTTCTACCAAGAAAAGCGGTCAACGTTTGGCCTCTTCAGTTCACTTCTGGTCGGGACTCGCCGACAAGCATATAACGGCCGACCAGGATTCTCGACTGTCTAGAGTGGCACATGATGTTTGGGTAGTATATGACGCCACCAGTGACGTACGAGGGAAACCGTTGATTTTGGTGGAGGAGCAAGCGAACAAGCACACCAATGGAAACAGGGCTCTACCGCCCAATGTGAATACGACGTATTATGCTGAAGCTTTTCTAAAATCTCGTCGGTCGGATATTTTCAGTCTTGTCCTCGTCGTTTGGAGCAAAAGAAGGGCGCAGTGAAGTTATCACTCGGTTCTTGACATCCACAAAACGACGTTGACTCGAACACGAGGGAGCCTCGCCGAGAGGAGTCCCAGTACAATACCATACGAGTTACGACTCACCCGAAATAAAAAAGTACGGTAACATTTTCCCTAAAAAAATGGTTTGTTGGCACGTTGAACCGCTCTAGTAACAATTAGGGATGTGTGACTATGAGGTTGGGCCGATCCAATGCTGAAACTTAGATCTTACCCACATAGTGTTAGCTCTTTGGTTTCAGAATCTGAAATTGACCTATATGATTTGGTCCGGTTCAGCACCTTGACCCTGCAACCCGACCATATAGTGTTGTTCTTAGTCAATGAAGTTTTGATCAATGAAATTAAGCCTATAACATGTCCTACCCTTTAGTCTCCACTTGTTTCATGGGAAATGTTTTCCAATAAATTATTTTTCAAAAAATAACAATATTTTCTGATTTAGCTTAAACTTGAAAAGGAATTGGAATTTTTTTTTGTTATTTGGAAATAAAATTATGATTTGATTATACTAAGTACACATGCGTTATTGGGATGTTAGTAACTTACACATGAGCACTAGGATCTAGGTCCAGCATTGATGGATCTTGACTTAGGCATTGGGTACCTGAGCATGAGCACTTACGTCTTGAGTAAGAGCACAAACATTGGTCCTAAGTCTACAAAGGCCAAACTTGAGGCTTTGGTGCCCATGTGGTGATCCTTGGCACTTGAACCCTAGTCCATAAAAGCAAGGGAAGGACTTGGCACTTGGGCTCAAGTCCCTGACACTCAAGCATTGGTCTATCGAGGTTGGGCTCAAGATGCTAGTGCTCGTGCTCGGGTCCCCAACAACTAGGGTTGGGTCCTTGGTGCTTGAGCTTGGGTCCATGAGGTTAGACTTGGGGAGCCTAGTGCCTATGCTTGAGTCCTTGGAGATTCGGAAAGGGCATCAAGTTCTCAAGTTGCAGCCGCAATGGACTCAAGCTCGAGTGCAAAGGATTTGAGCACAAGCATTGGGGTTTTGTGTTTGACCTCTGTGGACTTGGGCTCGAGAAGTGCTGGGCCTAGGCATTGATGGGCCTAGGCTTGGGTGTAAAGGATATGGGCATGGATATCAAAGTCTCAAGTTTGGATGGGGACCTAGGCCTAACCTTAATGGATTCGAGCTTGGCACAAGGGATCTAGGAACGAGCATTGGGAATCAAAGCTTGAGCATTAGGGATTTGGGCACAAACTTTATGGACTTGAGCTTAGGTGACGGGCAATCATGCATGGGCACTGAGGCCTCAAGCTTGATTCACCCATGCATGATTGACTTGGGCCTGGGCACTAGTGAATTTGTCTTGGATGTTGAGGACCCAAGAACGAGTGTTAAGGTATTGGTGCCCAAGTGCAATATTTTTGGTCTAAATGTTAATATTTAGTTATATTTCGGAAGAATAATTTGTAATTTTCTAAAAAAAAATTAATTTTCTAAATTTAAACATCAGTTTTTTGTTAACTTGCTGTTAACTCATTTTTCTAAGTGATTCAAACATTGGAATATATGGAAAATGTTTTTATTGAATCAAATGGAGCTTTGGTTCTTGATTACTTTACTTCCTCCCTTTCTTCAACGAAGTTAAGCTCGGACCTGATGCGCATCATAATTGGCGACTTTGCGAGATCGACATGTTGAGATCATGTTTAACCCGCAAAATCAACGGTCGTACATTAGTCGGTCCCATGGCCCAAGTTATACGGAAGAAATTCCTTTGGTATGGACTGTTATCCTTTACTGAGATCGAATCGGTCCCGCACGCAAGAGTCCATTGGGCCGTACTGAGTTTTACTAAATAGAGCAGATTTATGGGTATTTTACGTAATGTCATCTTCTCTCTGCGTAAATAACCCTTTTAGCGTGTGATTCGAGCCTCGAATGGAAAAAAGAGAGGTTAAAATAGACAGAAAGAAAGAAAAGAAAAAATGTGCTTAAAGGGAATCAATTACTTCACACATCCTTGAGCTTATGCTTATAATTTTTATTGGATTAGCTTTATATTTCATCTGATTATAGTTAGATTTGGTTTGAAATCCTTTAAATGATTGGCACATCATCAATTTAATAGACCAACTCATACTAAACCAAGTCACAAAAATTACCCGACTTCATGAAAATATCCTTTATTTGCGAGCGCCCACATGATTACCAACTCTACAGCACTTGCCATTGACCTCCACCAAGACGTTCACCATCACGGTCGCCTGCCACCACTTGCTCCCTAGTTCTCTCTCCCTCTCTCTCTCCCTCCCCATTGGGGGTTTTGTTGACAATGAGCTAATTTGCATAAGTTAGATTTGGATTCCTTTCGATGATACTCTCCCTTTGTTCCCATTGGGGGATACATTGACAATGAGTTAAATTGCATAAGTTAGATTGGCTTACTGTGATAGTGGCATACTTGAGAGAGAGAGAGAGAGAGAGAGAGAGAGAGAGAGAGAGAGAGAGAGAGAGAGAGAGAGAGAGAGAGAGAGAGAGAGAGAGAGGCTCTTGATGTATGTAACCTCAATTCACATGTATCGTTGAATGAGATGAGTCTCACTAGAAATACCATTATCTAATCGTGTAAATGAATTGGAATGACATCTATAGGCGCACCTAATACAATGCAGCAGCCCAACATTAGCTAAAGCCGACACTTTTAATTAGTAGTTCAATCTGCTACCTCTACTTAAGTATGTTTGATTTCCATCGCGAATGCCAAGCGTGATAAAATACATGGGAGTGTCCATGAAATTTGGCCATTTCCCTTTACTGGATATATATATCCGGGCAGTTATGCTCTTCTCTTTGCACGAATATCTCACCAGTTTCGCAACAATGAATGAAGTTATAGTCTGCAAAATTGAGCGTGTCCTATGTCCTCACAAAGTATAGAAGCAGAAAGACCATCCACATTCAACGACGGATTTGAACTTTGAAGACATTTTTTTCGTTGTTGTGCTTTTTGCCAATGACTTCTAACCAGGATTAACTTCATCGGAATACTTTAGTCCCCGGGCATGCTCTGCTAACTAAGCTCCCCTAATATGTGTCATTGCTCCTCAGCTTGGTAAGCTTTAAAAAAGGGTATCAGAAGATCCGCAAAATAGAAAAAGATACAAAGCATAAACCACGCTATAGAAGCAACATCGACTACGCATGTCGCAAGGTGCTCTAAATCGTCCATTACCAGGCAAAGATGGCACTAAGACACATATATGAGAGCTAATCTAGGACTCCGACCGGCCTGCCAAAGGCGGTGACATCCGAGACATCCTTATACTAATGCGCGAGTAGTTGCCTCACATTGGAAGACCCTGTGACGGGTGCCGCTGCGCTGCAGATAAGTTGTGCCAACTGGTAATTCGCTGCCTCTGTCGTGTGCCCACCATCGAACCAAATGTGCTCGCATGGATCGCTGCACAGCTCGTACTTCTGCGTTCCCCCCGTAGCTGGATCCTCGGTAAGGTCCGGAGCCACAGCACGCCGCTTGCGCATCTTTGAAGCCTTCACAAGAGAGAGAGGAGATTCGGAGTGAAAAAAGAGTTCTGAGTCATAAGTAATTTCATTATCCAATGGATCAGGGGAGTGTTGGAAATTGTGATCCATTTTTTAGAATTTCCTAGAGTTGCTAAACTTCTAGAATTTCCTAGATGAAGTTTCTGGAAAAAAGAGAAAAATGTAGAAGCACATGTGTAGATCTCTTTAGAAGAAGAGAGGATAAACTACAATCTAAAACTCTCTAGATTAAGCCTAAGTGGACAACATTCTTTATAAATCTAGAATGTTGGTAGAGCACCCTATAAATAGGAAAGATGGGAGAGCATAGTAAAACAACAAATGTAAAAGAGTGAGAGGAGCATGAGAATATACTCCATATCATGAAGCTCCTTCACCAACACTTTATTTTCATAAATTAGTAAAACTATCCTCTTGTCCTGTGTCTATCCCTTGCTATCTTGTTCATTCTCTACAAACTATATCATACACTTGCACATTTGATTAACAAAAAACTATATCTAATACCAAAACCATGCTTCCGCATGAACACATCCAAAATTTTTTTAATAGGGTCTCAGTGCATACCATATTTGGCAGGGTTAAAGATCCGATGTTTGAGCGAGTTGTAGTAATTGAAGATCGAATATTCAAATTCCAGCAAATCGGCCTTCAACTTCCTAAGGCAATCGCAAGCTCTCGGCTGTGAAGTCTGGCATGGGCTTGCAGTTCCTTCACAAGGCGAGTTCCGTTGCTCTCGTTGCTCTCATGGCTGGCAAACAGCCGAGAGGCCCTGGAATGCGATCTTTCGTCCTCCGAGCCCATGAATTTCCTGCCCATAGATAGATGACAACATCCATCAGAACATGCTAATTAAAGTACTAAAAACGATACAGATTGTCAGCGAAATCAGTCGGTGCTCAGTTTTACATGGAATTAGAGCAAGAAAGTTGTTCCCTGATTCGTTGCATTTGCTTGTCCATCTCTTTATTTGCTTTACGGACCTAAACAGCATGTCCTGTTTACTTTGAGAGCTGATGTGATGTTGCCAACAACTCTCAACGCGAGTTCGTGGGGGTACGATTGACCTTCGGTCTAGTGCTGTGGAGGCGAAAGTAGTCGTTCCCTTCAATGCTGAACAGATAGACGGCTCTCACGAGGACCCTCTTGGCCCTGGGATCGCCCAGCTTCACTCTCAGCGATTTTGCACTTCCTTGAAGTGGCACTGTTGCTGTCCCAAATCAATCTGATTTAAAATTAAAATAAGGCAAGATTATGATTGACCCTACATACATAAGTATCTATCCACATACAAATGTTTCTACTACATCAGACAAAAGTGAAGCTGCCTTACAGTCAACTCACCAGTCCGGGATTATTGCTGGGCAGAACACCGCCTCCGGCAGACGTGAAGTTAGCCCCGTCTATAAAATTTTGGGTTCCTGGTTGTAAATACGGCGGAAGAATGGGCAGCTTAGCAAACCCAGCTGCACATACAAGACAACATAATAAATTGTACATACTTACCAAGTGACTTTCTGCTACAATCTATGTTCCATGAACATGCACCGTTTCTGATCGACGTCGTTTCTACCTATGGCCCTTGATACTGTCACTTGTGCTGTATCGTTTGATCGGAGAAAAACTTGCCATTTCCTAAATGGACTAGACACAGCACCACCTCAGAAGAACTAAAAGCAAATGATAAGTCGAAGAGTTTTTTTTCTGTACCAATGAAATTGGGGATGAGGTGACTGTCAGAGAGTCAGCCGATGGTGCGCTTTAAGTAGGTTTTTCCATAAGGAAAGGAAGTGGCCATGCTGCCGCAGCCAGCAGTGGCGTTCAGGTACTGGTTGTCGCCAGGGTCAAAGAGGAAGTCTCTGAACACAAACAGGGTGTGGTGCTTCCTGGCATAGCAAATGGCTGGGCTGAGCAGGAGTGCCCACAAGAATGCTGCAGCATAGGGAATGCCAGAGCAGCTTCGTGACCCCATGTCTGCAGGCAAGCGATGGAGGCAGCCAGTGAGCCGACTGAGTCTGTCTTAGTTTCACTCTCTAATCACTTCACTGCTCTTAGTTCCACTCCGTTTCGATCCTGTACTTATACAACAGTGAGCGTGGCTCTATCTAATTTCACCATCTAATGTCACATTATGCTCCAACCTTCATAGTGTCATCTGATGTAAGATGCAAAGGGGAAACACCCTAAGTCCGAAATACCTCCTTTTCCTTTTCGGAAACTAAATTGAATGACGTTAACGTTTGACTGCCCCAGTTCAGGGCTGTCTCTAACCACTGTGGTCGGAACTGGCCGACGAGAGAGCAATGGTCAACTAGGATTTCTTGACCATTTGGAGTGATCCACAATGCTCGGGGAAAGCATTGGTTTCGGATGAGGAGCAAGCAAACAAAGCACACCAGAGAACGAGTCTCCCCAGAAAGCTTTCCTAACATGTCCTCTGGAGCAGAAGAAATGCCCCAACACTATCAGCACTGCCAATTCGCGATCCAACGGCAAAAGGACGAAGGCTCGAACAAGATTAAACTCTATCGAGAAAAATCCGAACCCAATGGAATATGGATGCAACTAACTTGAAATCGATCGACAAGTTCCGAAACATTTTCGTTAGATAGAATGATTTGTTGGCACGTTGAATCGTCTTGGTAATGAATCGTTGCCAGCCCAAAATAACATAGAATGTGGACACCATAATGATAACAAGAAACGAGCCGGATGCCATAGAAAAAACGAGGTGAGAAATCCGATCAACTTTTCTGCCAACTGCCGACGTGACAGACACGAGGCATTTTTCAGGACGCCGCATAATCGCAAGTCATCGCCATGTGGGCTTGATGTCAGCATATTCTTGGAAAATGATCGGATCCTAATCAAAGTGCTTGGCAAAAAAAAAAAAAAACATTCGATAGTTTAGTGAATTGAATGTTAGTACTTTGATTTGAGGCCGGACTCCATCAGATTGTCAGAGAGAGACAGGGGTGGTACTTGATTTGGGTTTCGATTTGGTTGCTATTTTTATCTGAGGAATTTCACCCCAAATCTGATTTTGCTCAAGAACCCAAGCCTCGGGACTGAACAGGAACAAGAGGATCCACCGAAGAAGATCCTTTTCCGAGGAATGCCCATAGTGATTCGCGAAAAAGCAGACGTTCTCTTCTGAAAGAGCTTTTCTTTCTTTTTTTTTTTCGTGGCCCCGCCTGGTCAGCTCGTTGGGCCATTTCTTGTTCCTAAGCCCTAGCTCGGACGATGTCGTTTCTTACTTAGAAAATGAGGGGAGCGGCATCGTTTTAAGTGAAGACAAGTCTCAGCTACGTCGGTGATGTGGCAGTTGCTACTGGCCATGTCATCCTCCCCTTGACGGATCAGAAACCACGTAAGCAAAGTACAGCGACAAGTCCAACGGTGGCCGGAATTGTCTCCCTCGTGAAAGTTAGGACTTTCTTTTTGAGACACTCGAAAGGTAGAGAGATACTTGTCTCCCAAGCGAAAGTTGGGGCATTTTTTGATTAAAATAAAACCTCAATTTCTTTGAGAGGCGTTTCATAGTTGCTAGATCGTCGTGGCATTTACTGCTCTTCGAAATGCAGCTCTTCGTGCCTAGTAGGAGTACATGGAAGAATCAAGTCAGATTTGCAATAACTTTCAGTTCTTGATAGTTGTAGAGTTGGATAATCATGTTGAAGAGTTGCTCTTCATAAGTTTAGACGACGACTAGTGTAAAGCAGGAAACGTTCGACGGCTACGCATGAATATGTAACAGTCTTCCTGAAAAAAGTTCAAAACTAAAGTTGCAATTCTGCAAGTTTTGTGAAATGAGAGACGAAGAGCATTTACTTGCAGCGTTAGGTCCACCAATGTTGGCATATACTCGATGGTGAGAGCCTGTTGAATCACGGGCTTATTTTAATTTTGTCATTTGGAACTTTCTGGCGGACGACTTTCCCATTTTTGGTTGCTGTTGCTTGGACAATAAGAATATGTTTTCACTAAAGGCATGTTGATGTGGCTATGCACGCGCATGTCTTCGACCATTTAAAGGGAAACAGGTAACAGAACGGACAGACGAAGGGGCCTTGAGCAGGGTGTTGAATTGAATTCAATTTACTTGGAGCAGCCTTCTATAATTTCTGACTTTTCATTTCGAAAGAAACAAGAAACAATGGGCTTCATTAGCCATTGGGCAAGATGAAGAGCCAAGACCAGCGTTTTGCTCCATCACCATTGCCTCCTCCCTTAACAATCATTACTATGAAATTGCAAGCATAAAATCAAGCCGAGACGAGACTCGTTTATTCATGACAATAGCGCTCAGTGCGTCTGTTAATCTGTCCAATGCTTTGAAAGCAAAACGAAAAAGACTCAAACATGCTCGCCTTTGAACAATGCTTCCAGGCTACGGGGACTGGTGACACCCAGACTTCCGTTCCACATCAACTGCGCGAATTGTTGGTTGGCCCGCTCACTTGGATGGAAGGAGTCGAAGAACACGTATTTCTCGGGATGATGGCACAATGAATATTCTCTCACCCCTCTCATACCACCACAGCTTGAGATTGAGCGGTAAGGGCCGGAACCACAGCACGCCGTTCTCGCGACCTTGAAACCTGGAATGAAGTTTCACATTAATTCTGATTGTTATGTGCTTCGAATAAGGCAATTAAGGATGCAAAGTGGTATGAGGTTCCGACCATATTTTGATGGGTATCGGATTCGTTCGCTGAGCGGAGTATAGAAGTCGAAGTAGGAGTACTTGAATCCTTGCAGTTGAGACTCCAGCTTTGGGAAAATTGCAGTAAGAGCAGTGTTATGAAGCTTTGCGAGCTTGTTGACTTCATCCGAGCAAGAACCGTTTCTGGTTGATGATCTCATACCTGGCACACACCCGATTGGCCCTAGTCCCATCACTGCAAATTTTCTTCCTCCTACTTCATATATTCCCTGAAAAGAAGAGTCAGAGAGCAATTCGTTATCATCCCCTTGAAATGCCATAACAATTGACAGATGTCTAAGCAAAATCTTATTTACTGTGAGACTAAAACAACAAGGTTCACTTGCAAACACACAAGCGTGGGGCGTGTCCCTAAGGTCGTCCGGAGATATGAACTAATCGAAACGTGCGAAAATTGATCTGATCACCTGATCTCTAGATAATAACACTAGAAAATTTGCGCAACTCCTACTTCTGCTACACTCGAATATTCGGAGACCGCCTGATATCTAGATGATCCATTATACGTGCGTGATAGACATAAAATTTGGTTAATACCTTGAGCACAGTGGTGATGTTTCCAATCACCATCCCCACGTAATCTTCCATGGAAATGGACTGAAACGGAGTGGGATTATCAGCAACCCTCGCCACGTAGTCATTGCTTCCGATGCATACAAAGTAAACACCCTCGGAAATTATAGTCTTTGCCTTCTCATTGCCCAGTTCCTTCCTCAATATCTTCTCCAGCTCTTCCATTTGCTTCAACTGCATGTGCAAGTGTAACACCTGACCCAAAAGGAAAAGGAGAATTGCACTGTGACTTATTCATTTGTTGGTCTGAAAAGGACGTTTAGCGCACTCAGAAGCGGTGTGTCAAGTATTGAGACTTATCCTTGGGTCCATCAACACGGTAAAGAGATTGCGCAATACCGTTAGATGGATCACATGAACAATCAATTTATTGTGTACATTATGTAGGTCGAGGAGAAAAGGTATCGACATACAAGTCCTTGAAAAGTATCAACCAAAGCACCGGCTCCACCGCCAGCAAAATTCGCCCCTCCCTTGAATCCATGTTCTTGCAGCCGCACATACGGTGGAATGAATGGTAGCTTTGCATATTCAGCTGCCAAAAAAAAAAAAAAAAAAAAAAAAGAGTCAAAAACCGAAAAAAAGAAGAAGAGGAAAAAGACATCGTCACAAATTAATTAGGAAGGCGAGCATGGCGTTAAGTGATCATGGACCAGTTCCAAACAGGTATTTTCCCTGAGGTGCACAGGAAGGCCGGGACAAAGGGGACGCGATCCCACGATGGACAGCAAAGCTTCAAAACGCTGCCCACGACTCGGACTAAAACTTACCGATGAAATCGACAGTTAGGCGGCCGTTCGATGGTCTTCCTGTGGGATAATGGAAGAAAGTCTCTCCATAGGGATAAAAGTTCGCCTTGAAATAGGAGGTGGTGTTTATGTAATTGTTGGTCCCTGCATCAGCGAGGGAGTCCCCAAAGATGAAGAGAGCGACGCCATGTGGGGATTGATTCATGTTGCAGCGAGTTGAGACGGCGAAGGTCGCAAAAATAGCGAGCAAGATCATGTGCAGGTTCGGGGTCGACATGGTGATCTGGATCTGGGTGGGATTCAGATTACCAGCTCGTTATTTATAAGGAACTTGATAGGACGCGTATTAAAGCCATGAGGGGCGGCGTCAAAGGTTTATCTTCTCGAGTCTGCATCGTCTGCCAACATGCGTACTGTCTTACGCATGTTCGCAGCCGCTCTATAAACAGTGGTATCGTGAAGCATTTCGGGGGTCATGTTTGTTCTATATTATAATTGTTCTAGAGAGAATAAATGGAGATATAATTCATTGTCGACGACTAAAGAAAGTTCGGTGCTAGAAAGTCGTAAATCTTCTCGGTGAATTGACTTGGACAGATCCTTAGTTGGCCCGCCAGGGCATGCGTCGTCTCTTACGATTGTTGTCGGCCCTCTTATACAACAAAGAGAAGAATAGCTCTCGCACAAAATGAAAGTTCCCTAAATATAGTTCCGTAAATATAGTTTTGTTATAAAAAGAAAATTGCACTTTGTGATTTACAAAATAACTTAACTATAGCTTAACAATAAGTATAGAGACTTCATAATTTTTTTCTTGCGTGATCTGTATCCATCGCCACTGATTTGGATAAAAGGTCAAAAACACATTTGTAATAGGATATGAATCCTTTAAATTTAAATGATTATCTCAAGATGAGCAAAAGCGTGCCATTTTTAAAATAGTAGACAGTAATTTTGTAAAACTTTATAAGCCCTAATAGTTTACTAGAAGCAACGGGACCTTTTCTTGTCAGAATTGGGACCCAAACAGCGTAACTTTTTCTTGGCAAGTTTTTGAGCTTGCCCTTCATAATCTCTCTCCGAATTCACCCTTCCTTCCATTTTGTCCTCAAAATCTTACCCACCAAAGTCGGTATAAATATAGATCTTCGGTCGTGTTATGATACCCAGGTTACATTTTTGTATGGCAATGCAAACCATAAACGATTGTCTTAGTTGGTAAGGATGTAGAGGATTTCCAACTCAGAATTGGAAATTACCCGTTTAAATCTCGCAAATTGAGTTTAATTTGCAAGGCTATTTGCGCATAACAAGAGCCTTGACTGAACTGGTTTTTAAGATCGTAGGACGTTTGTGAGCTTTCTAATAGTCTGGCAATAGAATTGATCGCAAATATCATGTATCAAACATCATAAAATTTATTCACTACCAATTGCTTCCTCGCTTTATAACAACATTAATGCAATAAAAAATTCAAACCGTGACACTATGCCTTATTTATTCATGAGATGAAGCTTGGTTCCCATTATTTGCCCTAGACTTTCAAAAAGCAAAAAACCAAATATTCCGATGTTTGAACGATGCTTCCAGGTTATAAGACTTGATTGTGCATGAACTTCTATTCCACATCAATTGCGCAAATTAACGATAAGCCCTCTTGCTCTGTTAAAATCAAAGAACACGTACTCCTCGAGACTAAGGCGCAACGAATACTCTCACCCCTCCCTCCGCAGCTATAGTTGCCCCCGTATGGACCCAAGCCGCAGCACTCTGCTTTCCAGTCCTTGAAACCTTGAATTCAATTTCACATGATTAAAGATATCCACATCCCTCCTTGCAAGGTGTGCAAAAACAATACAAATGATTGACCATATTTTGATGGCTACTGGATTTTTTTAGCCAAGGAAGTGTACAAGTTGAAGAGGGAGTCTTAAGTCTCTAACTTGGCGAGAGTTGCGGGAAGAGCCACTTTGTGAAGCTTCGCCAGTTCGGTGGCTGGTCTCAAATAAAAACCATTTCCGATGATCGGTCGGACAGCCAGGAGGCACCCAAGATGTGGGATCGTGTAAAATCAAAAATTTTCTTGCCCCAAATTTATATATACCTTCAAGAAAAAATCAGAGGTCAATATATTTGTTACAGCTCACTTATAAAGATTAGTTGTGACTATTGACAAAGGTGTGATAACATTTAATTTATCATTAGACCAAATAAGAATTTATAGGCCAACGTAGATTGTGGAGAATGGACAGGCAAATAACAAGTAATGGATTGCAAGTATCTTTCAAACACTCGTTAACAAAATATTTATTCTTTATAATGGAACTAGTCGCGGAAAATGAAAATTAGACATAATGTGCCTTGAGTGTGAAAGTTTGTTTGCTTTATTTGACTCTAATAAAAAAAATGTTTTGGCTTAAAAACAATTATGAGAATATCCTCAATAACTCAAAAATTCGTAGGTATAGATTTTCAAAGGAATTGACTTCGGTACAAACTATCTCTTAGAATCCAAGATGAGTCAAAATGACGGGCAATCGGATGTTTCCATTGTATCTCCACAACACTACAAATTCATGTTTCTCTACAAGATTGTAAAAAATAAAATAAAATCATCGATGATTTTAGCCAGAAAATTGGGGTGTATTTTTTGGTACCCACTAAACAAGATCACTTCAGGATTTTTGGGTGTATTGCCTATGCCCATTTTCTTGACCAAAAGAGGAAGAAGCTAGATGACGAGGGGAGTCAAATGTGTTTTTCTTGGCATTAGTGATCAATCAAAAGCCTGTAAACTTTAAGCAGTGTCCAAAGTACAGCAGCTGCGGAACTCGAAGAAAGTGTATGTTTCAAATGAATAATTGTAACCCCGTGACTACTCCAACTGAAGTTGGATTGAAGCTCTTGAAAGATCCTTATGGAAGCAAGGTGGATAGCACTCTCTACAAGCAGATTGTTGGAAGCTTGATGTATTTAACGGGGACAAGACCAGATATTATGCATGCTGTGAGCCTTATAAGCAGGTATATGGAGCACCCAACTGAGTTACATTTACAAGCTGCAAAAAGGATTTTTCGCTATTTGCAAGGAACTAAAAATTTTGGGTTGTTCAATAAAAAGGGAGAAAAGTCAGATTTGTTTGGGTTTACAGATAGCGATTATGCTGGAGATGTTGATGATAGAAGAAGTACTTCAGGGTATGTATTCATGCTTGGTTCAGGGGCGGTTTCATGGTCTTCAAAGAAGCAATCAATTGTTACTTTATCAACAACTGAAGCAGAATTTGTTGCTGCAACTTCATGCGCTTGTCAAGCCATATGGTTACGGAAGATTCTTGAAGAGCTTCAGTTCAAACAGCAAAAAGCAACTATAATCTATTGTGACAACAGCTCATCTATCAAGCTGTCCAAAAATCTAGTTCTACATGGGAGGAGCAAGCATATAGATATGAAGTACCACTTCTTAAGAGATCTTACAAAGGATGAAGTAGTTGAGCTAGTTTTCTGTAGAAGTGAAGATCAAGTGGCTGATATATTCACCAAGCCCCTAAAGTTGTCCATGTTTCAGAAGCTGAGAAAGCTCCTTGGTGTTCGTTTGTTGGATATTCCAAATTGAGAGAAGGTCCTTTAAACTGATTGTTTGCAACATCAGTTTAAGGGAGGGAATTTGAACGAGTCAATGTTTTTGGTTTGTTTTTATGTGTTAATAGTTTATTATGTGGATTGGTTGCTGTACGTGTGAAGTTAGTGGGCTGTGGTGGTTACTTGTTTTTTTGTAAAGCCTATATAAAGGCTAAGGCGTCGGTTTTTTTTTTTTTTTTTTTTTTTTTTTTATATCAGAAAAGTGTCTACAATGTGATTGCATTTTGTTTGTGTTACGATAATCCATTGAAAAAATATCTATATTCGAGTTTAAATTGGGAGTAGAGTTCATTGACCTTCAATATTCGAAGTTGCAAGGTGTCCTATCGTGTATCGGCTTCTCTTCACTGATTGTCTTTTTTTCTTGGCCTAAGTATAAGATCTGAGATTGGTCTTGCCATGTTATCTTCACTGATTCCTTCGTCGATTGCCTCAATTTCTTCCTGGAGCTGCGTCAATTGCTCATGTTGCATCAGCAGGATGAGTTCTGAGTAGAGAGGATCTTGTGCTTCTCCAATGTTTGGTCTTGTTCTTGGTCTTGTTGAGATGGGGAAGAGGTTGGGGTTGGTGTTTTGGTCAAATGGGTTTCTCAGAGCTACTTATTTAGCCAATTTTCACATTTTATTGTTGTAGCTCTGAACTTTTGTGCAGTCATAGTTCTGTGGATCTCAAGTCTCATCTTGTCTTCTATAAGGTTTTTTTGCATGCTTCATTCCTTACAACTTTTTTTAACATCACTTTATGACTCTTTTTGACATCATGGTATTGAACTTGTTATTTGACATCATTATACGACATTTTTCTGAATGATGACCGCGGCATTTTCACTTGGATTGATCTCACTCCACATTTGACGACAAAGAGATGACTTCCTAATTGAAGTTTGAGAAGGAATCAATGGATTAGATAGTAGAAACGGTGGAAAAAGTTGAGTATTTCACGCCCCGAACCCCAAGCGCGTAAACATCCCTCAACGGCCGATTAAAATTGTGACGTCTCAGGATGCGTCGTAGACCCATACTTTTTTTTTTCTTTTGATTAAATGCATGCAGAAGTAATTTATATAACCACCTAGTCAACAAGTAAATAATAGGGATAGTAAAGCACAATAGACAATTTCCAAAAGCAACGCATTTAATTATCAACTTGTTAACCCTATGAGTTTAACATTTGCAAGTCTACATCAAAAGGTAATTCCTAACCAACCTATGAGCAAAAATGGTCAAAAGGATTGGGGTTGACTTCAGTTTCACTAACTCTGGGCCAATCCCTTGTCTCCAAAGGGATCCCGAACCAAGCACGATAGTTCTCCATACTATGGGCCTGAAAATAATAAACCACAAATGAGTGATATATAAATCTCAACGGATTAGCGACCTAAGTCTCGACTAGGATGCTAATTTGTCTTGAAAGCAACTTAAACATGCATGCTATATGAACTTACCTCGCCTTGTTACACTCTCGCACATTAGTACATCACAAATGGCAATAACAATGTAACAAGTATAAATAATAATCAGAACACATTTTAAAAAATTTATGCGTATTGCCAACACATGTGTTCCAATTATTACGACATTCGGCCCATAATTAATATAAGAGTCGACGGTCTTTGGCATGACTGGCCATCGTCTTGCCCTATTAGGCATGGTATTATCTAGAATTCCTGCCTATGGTATTCTCTAAGGAGCATCGGTTTGGTCTCAACCACGACTCGATATCTAGACCCTTACAAGATATCCGATAAACATCAAGCATCGTCTCCAAACTCTTGTTGGGGGACAGATTTAATTAAGTGACCACTCAAGCAAGCCATAGTCAAGCCAATTTTATTGCCATTAATTAGCCTAACATAAAAGAGCGTGTGCTCAAACAACAAGTTTCGGCAATTTTTTCACTCTTAAAATTGCAGTAAAGTATTTGCACGTGGTCACGTACTTAAAATCAACTCACCAAATTTTGCACGCTTTCATTTTAAAACCCCATTACCCATTTAGCTTGTAAAATCTAACGTCCGAACCCGACATCTCAAAATTTGGTATTTTCTTGCCCATAAAACTTTCTTTGGAAATAGTAAATAGGGCACATACATTGGACATGTCAATAACACGGCATAGCAAGTTCAATCAATCGGATTACGCATAAATCCACCCGATAAAACAAGCATAAAATTCTACTTAATGGTTAATCCGTCATTACTTTTCACTAATCGCAATTAATTAGGCTAACTACGATTAATTAAGACTAACCATCATTAATTTATCTAACTATAGTTAATTAAAACTAATCACCGTTAATTAAATAATTACGATTAATTAGGATAATTGCAATTAATTAAACAAAATCACGATTAATTAAAATAATATATATTAATTAATATAACCACAATTAATTAAGATTAATCATAATTACTTAAACTAATCACACTTAAATTTAATCCAAATTGTCCTTAAACATAATTAAAGCTAAACCATACTTATTTAGCACCAATCACCATTAGTCTAAACTGAATCTACCCCTAAATGTAATTAACTACTTAATCAAGGATTATGAGTTAATTCACAATTTATTCGGCAGTGGCAGACTTGCAACGATGGTGGCGCAACGGCGTCGATTCAATGTGTAGGTTGAAGTCTTGATACTGAAAAAAGGGGAGAGATCGACATAAGATGTGATTGTACCGAGTGACTATGGGACTGAGTGACCATTGCTGAAACAATAATGTTGCTTTCTACTTGGTTGTTGCTTTTGTGGGAGGGATGTGAACTGATGTTCCCAAGACATGAAAGACCAATGAACGTCAATTTTACTGGAGAATGTGGTTTTTTTTCAAAGAGATGAGTTGATGTATGTTAAACACTAATGTTGTTGCATAGTCATTAATGTGAAAATGAGGTCTTTTCTAGCATCCATTTCTAGTAGAGAATGACATGAGAATGTTGGTCATTACTGTCACATTTGACTCTTCGAGTGTTGGCGAAAAAATTAGTTTAACTGCATGCTCTACTAGATTGTCTAGAAATGTCCATGATTCATCCATCATGCATATGTCATGGCCTAAGACCCCGGGAATCCCACATTCTAGGAAAGCATGTTCCCAAGCTCATCCAGCTAGCTTGGGGCTCCCACAATGTTGGAAATTTGATTATGGGCGTGCCTTACCTTTCAGGCTGGGGTTTGAGGTCCAAAACTATTGAAAACTTAAATCCTCAGCTTATCCTTAATGTTCAAGCTCCAAGAATGTTGGAACACATCATCTTAAGCATTCGTTCCTTATGATCATGAATTCTCCACCGGACCACTCGTCAAATCCATCTTTGGCTCCCTATCATATGAGTAAGTACATGAATTAGTCCCAATATATAGAAGAATGCCATATGGATCCTAAATGTGATGCAAATGTGAACCACGAGTGATACTTGTGTTTAGAAGTTAGAGTCGATCCTTAATTTTCTGAAACAATAAATGATTATCCGTAAACAAAATTTAAGTGTCAATAGTCCTCTTTGAAGGAGTGTTCATAAAAGTTGTCTTAAAAAATAAATGACACCTAAATTTTGTTTGACAAGAAGATGTGTTTGTCAACAAAATCCTTCCAATAATGGTAGCTTGATTGCTCGGTTGCTCCAAAATTGGAGGGAAACCAATGATATAAACACCTCGAGCAAAGTGCTAATGTTGCCAATCACCAACCCCACGTAAGCTTCCATGGAAACGGACTGAAACATGAAAGTGCTAGTATTACCACATAGAGGGGGGGGGGGGGAGGGTGAATAAGTGTAAAGACAAATTTAACCAATAAAAACAATAAAAGTTACTTTCTCAAACAAGGTCTGATTAACATCAGACTTCTAAATTCAATTAAGACTCAAATAAGATATTCTGGAATTTAGTAGGACACAGAAAAATATTGCAACAATCAAATTAAATAAGTTAAGGATAGAGAAAATTGAACACATAATTTATAGTGGTTTGGCTTAGATCAAGCCTACGTCCATTCTCCCATGCTGACAGCCTTTTGACTTGATTCTACTATGAAATCAAAAGAGAGTTATAGCAATTTGAGTACGATCACTCAGTGAAGAGTTTCTTTCTCTCTCACTAAGTCACTCCTTTGTGTTTTTCTCTTTTTGAGTACAATTGTAAGTGCAATTGATGAAGAACAAGTGATTTGGTAACTTAAGACTTTGGAATTTTAATCCCTATGCACACACTCAAATGAACTATATGACCTCCTTAAATACTCCTCCATGCCTTTCTATCCGTTGGCAATTTCTAGAGGAAATTCTTCCAATCAATCCATTGGACATAATCAATTAAGGAAATCTTGTAGCTGTTTGAAAATTGAGGTGAAGATCCGATGATCTTGGTCGCTCATATAATCAGAATCTAGGTTTCCATAAGTAGATACTTTCCAAAAAGGAACTTGTCTTTGAAATTGATCTCATCAATCCATGATTGATTTAGTCAATATATTTAGAAAAGATATGTGAGAATCTTCGCCAGAAAGCCAAATATGTCTTGATCATATTGAATCATAGTTGGAAGATCAATAAACTTGAGTCTGATTATATCTTCATACTAAACTTGGTTCAGTCTGGATCTTCGTCAGAGTGGAAAAACTTCTGATGTAAAATAGACTTTAACAGCATTCCATGATATAACTCAGAAGTCCAATATTCCTTAGAACAAGAATAAGAGTAAGAATAAGAGAATGGAAGTTTTGTCATCTTCAAAACCAAATAGGAGTTTTCTCAACAAAACAGATTTGGATTGTTGAGAACAGGGTTGCATAATTGTTGCCTCTGATGTTGATCAAGTAAGCAGCCTCTGAAATTATTCTCTTCACCAGATTCTCAGACTGCTTCAGCTGAGTCTCGAAATCCACCATCTAAGAAGGCAAAATTGAGGAAAACGACCCAAGTGGTGTATATGAGAAAACATCACAAGAAAGACAAGGAAGAGACTCAACATGCGAATCCTTGGAAAGTTTTAGGTGAAAGTCATTCTTTAGCTGGAGATATGGTAGGATCAGTGGCAACTTCGCATAACTTCGCATATTCAGCTGAATCACGCCAAGATATTTGATTATACAATCAATCATTTATGGGGAAAGAAAAAGCAAGGTTATGGGATTACCAATGTAATCAGCAAGAAGGACGACCGTTAGTGAATCTGCTGGTGGGATAACAAAAGAAAGTAATTTGTCATTAATTGATGTGGCAACTGAAATGATCCATTTTTTGGAGAGTATTTTCCAAAAGAATCATTAGAAAATCTGGATCTGTTATAGGTGGTGTGGAAACAGTCTGTTCAGCTGAAAAGCTGAGACTGATTTCAAACTGTTGTTTTTTAATTTCATAATGAAGATGTTGGATTTTAATTGGTCTTTGTCGGACATGATTGTGTCTGTCAAGGACATCTTTAGGATTATAGGTTGTAATTGGTTTCGTTTGATTGATTTTCTTATATTATTCTAATCTTTCTAAGCTAACAGAATTGAAGACTTCGTTGTTTTGATTAAGAGTATTATCATCAAGACATAGCTCATTAAGCTTTTTTTTTATTTTTTTTTTGATCTTGCAATATGTAGAAATGTGGCCTTGCTCCCCGCATTTAAAGCATTTGATATTCTAATTGAATGTTTGTTTTGGCTATTGGTTAGGCCGAGAAGGATGAGATTTAATTTTTTGGTTTGCGGGAAAACTATCTTTGTTTTGACTTGTTAAGCCTTTGTGTTGTTGTTTGGAGCAATTTTTATTATAAAAATTGGAGCTTGAACCCTTAAGTTTGCTGAAACAATGATCATATTGAGCACAGAAAGATGATAAATATTTTTTTCTTTGTAATTTTTCCTTCAAGAGTGGTACCCATGCTGATTATTATTTTTTGGGACATAGGAGATTAACTCTCCATATGAGAGATTTTGAGGAGGATTTGGCCACTGTGGTCCTCTCTAATTTTATTGTGGATTTGTTCTAGGGTAGTCCTAAGATAAATTATTTTTTCCAGAATGTTGATTGCAATCTGATCTAATCACGACCTAGTAAGCAATGTATGTTTTTTTTTTTTTTTTTTTTTTTTTGATGACAGGAGGAACTAGCTTGCATCGACAGTGGCCGTAAACCCTCTGGTGACGCTAGCAGGGAAACCACCACCCCGACGCCACGCTTAAGTCATCACACAGCACTTCAGCCTCCCTGCTTCGTAGGGGCTTCGAACCTTGGTCTTCGCCGGGAAGGGCAAAGGATCTACCATCCACGCTGCAACGGCCGATGGTGTAAGCAATGTATGTTTGTACACTTGAAATTTAGAAAGTGACTTGCAGTTAAGATTGAATAGGAATTCTGCACTCTTAAATTTAAATGGGCTACCTCAAGGTGAGCAAAAGGTGCCCTATTTTTCGAATGATAGTAGTTTTGTAAAACTTTAGAAATCCTTATAATTTACTACAAGCAACGGAGCCTTTCCTGTTGAAAAGAATTTCTTCTTTGCAAGTTTTTTCAGCTTTCCTTTTAAGTCTCTGTTTGAATTTACCTTCCTTCCATTTTCTCCTCAAACTCTTGCAGACCACTCTTAGACGATTAGATATGTTAAAATATTTAAATATTAAATCACATTTTCATCTAAAAGCTTAAACTTTTAAAATAATTGACAATGATTCTATAAAATCTCATATAGTATTAGAGTTGGAGATTCTAAGTTAAATTTTCCAAACCCCTATTTGCCTTCCTTATTATATATTTCATGAGGGACAATGATTGAATAAATAAATATTAAATCATGTCGTCTAACAGTTTAAGTTTTTAAAATAGTGATTTCACAAAATCTCGAGAGGTGTGTTATGATGCCAAAGTTACATTATGGTGATAAAAACCATACTCGATGGGCTTAATTGGTTAGGGTTTCCACGATTTTCAACTCAAAATTTGGAATTCCCCTGATGTGTCATTTGTAAGTTCACCCACACATACCAAGAACCTTGATTCATTAGCTTTCAAATAGTTTGGCGATGGAATAGATCGCAAATATAGCATATTGAACCTTGTAAAATTTATTCATTACTAACTTCTATTGTGGCTTTTTTACAGAATTAACGCAGTCATAAAATCGAACCATGACACGATGCCTGGCTTATTCATGAGATGAAGCTTGAATCCCATTATTTGCCCAATAATTTCAAAAAGCAAGAAATCAAATGTTTCCATGTTTGAACAATGCTTCTAGGTTATAAGGCTTGGTAGTGGGCGAACTTCCATTCCATATCAATTGGGCAAATTGATGATAAGCCCTCTTGCTCAGATGATCAGAGTCGAAGAACATGTACTCCGTGGGATTAGGGCACAACGAGTACTCTCTCACCCCCCTCGTGCCTCCACAGCTATAATTGCCTCGATACGGACCCGACCCACAGCATGCGGTCTTCCCATCCTTGAAACCTGGAATCCAATTTCATGAGATTAAAGAAATCCTCATCCCTTCTGGCCACAAGGTGTTTAAGATCAAGAAAAAAAATTAGTCTGCAAAAGATAATGCAAAAGATTGACCATAATTTGATGGGTATTGGATTATTTCAGTCAAGGAAGTGTACAAGTTGAAGAGGGAGTCCTTGAAACCTTGCAATTGAGACTCTAGCTTGGTGAGAGTTGCAGGAAAAGCTGCGTTGTGAAGCTTTGATAACTCAGTACCTTGTCTCAAACAAGAACCGTTTCCAGTGGCCAGTCGAATGGCCTGGAGGCACCCAAGAGGTAGCATTGTAGTAAATCCAAATTTTCTTGCTCCAACTTTATATATATTCTGAAAAAAAAAGGAGAATGATCCATTTGTCATAATCCACTTATAAAGATTGATTGTGACAACTCATAAAGGTGTGTGATAACGTTGAATTTATTATCAGACCAAAGAACAAAGTCAAATTTATAAGAGGCTTGAAGTGGAATATGGAGAATACAAGGGCAAAAAACTAATAATAAATTGTAAATGTCCTTTATAAACCTGTTAACAAAGTTCTTATTCATTATAACGGAACTCATCACAGAAAATGAAAATTATATATTATTCATCTTGAGTGTGAAAATTTATTCGCTTATATGACTTCAATAATAAGAATTTTTTTTTTTGACTTGAGAACCATCATGAAAATATCTTCAATATCTAAAAAGATCATAATTATAGATTTTCATAAGGAATTATTGGTCAGTATTAAACAAAAATCAGGTATTGACAAAACTATAAAGAAGAAAATGCGCTGGTCAACAAAAACCTTCCAAAAATTACAACCCGGTTGACTTGTTTATAAGAGGGAAATTATGGATACGGGTTTACCTCAAGCACAGTGCTAATGTTACCAACCACCATCCCCACGTAATCTTCCATGGAAACGGACTGAAACAGGGCTGGATTGTTGAGAACGGCGACGTAATCGTTGAGTCCGATGCTGATGAAGTAAACGCCGTCCAAAACTATTCTCTCCGCCTCCTCATCCCCCAGGTTATCCCTCAGGTTCTTCACCAGACTCTCAAACTGCTTCAGCTGAGTCTTAAATTCCACCACCTGAAAAGCCAACATCGAGGAAGACGATCCGAATGGGGTTATATGGAACAACGACCCAGGAAAGACAAGGAAGAGACTCAACGTACGAATCCTGCGAAAGTTTCAGGTAAAGCACCAGCTCCATTGGACGCGAAATTTGCCCTTCCCACAAATTCGTCATTCTTCAGCTGGAGATAAGGTGGGATCAGTGGCAGCTTTGCATATTCAGCTGAATCACCCAGAAAGATTTGATTAAACGATGGATCGTTGATGGGCGAAGGAAAAGCAAGAATATGGAGAAGTATTACCAATGAAATCAGCCATAATACGACCGTCAGTGATTCTGTCAGTGGGATAGTGAAAGAAAGTCTCGCCATATGGAGAGAAATTTGCTCTGAAAAATGCGGTGGTGTTTATGTAGTTGTTGGTCCCCGCATCATTCAGGGCGTCGCCGAAGATGAATAGAGCGACATCATTCTGGGTTTGATTGATGTCACAGAGAGTCGACAGAAGGAGGCCAGTGAAGATGGTGAAGAAGAGGATGTGGACATTTGGAGTTGACATTGGTGATCTCGGGTCGGACGATGCAGCTTCTCTTCAGATCTTGTAGGGACGTCCGAGTGATTTAGAGAAATGATTTGATAACAGTTTTTAATCTACTAAGAGATTGACAGTTTATTTTAAACTGCAAAAAACCAAATAACAAAAGATTATAAATTGTTATGGGACCTATTTCTTCAATAATTTGTGGCTAACAACAAACTATTATTTTCACAATAGCCTAAAAACTATTATGCTAGCAAAATCTAGCGGTTTAAATAAAGCATTTTGCACAGCCGTCTTCTCGCGGAAGAAGGCCCGTGATACTTCTTTCCCTTTTTGGCCAAACACATGGCGTCATACAGATTTTTTGGGGGACTTTGAAGATGATTTGCTTTCTGAACTTCACTTCACATTAAGGAACTAACGATACGTTTGGCCAATTCCCAGTTCCATGCTTCATCTTTTGCTTTTTCATTTTGGGGGTAAACTAGCAATTTTAGCACGCTTTTACGCAGGGATTATGCTCAGATTGGGTAATGAGACCATTAATGGGTTCATTGATCTATATGTAGGTAAATTAAGCTAAGAGCCAAGAGGGTTGGCTGTGCGAGACGGTTTCTCTAGGTTTTGATAGTTTGGCAAGTAATACGAGGTCAGTGCGCTTGATAAAACCAATAAAAAGAAAGTCAATGAAGCAATGACAAATGGAGCGTGTGTGAATATATTGGCATATAGAACCAAAAGGCTGTAGAGATCAATGATTAAAAGACTTATTTAGCATCATTTATGATAATATCTGCAAAAAGTATCTAGAAACAAAATCAAAACAGCTACAAGGTATAAGAAATCAGATAAAGGTATTTTTAAAAATTTTTTTAATCGGAAATATCTCTTTTTCATTTCGTTGAAGGCAGCATCGATGAGAGGAGGAATGGGCCTCAAAACGAAGGATCGCCAAGCCAGTAAACTTTAACTATCCAATCCATGACTTGATTGGACTCCCGTAAGCAATGGGCCACTTGAATATCTTGGAATTAGGCCATTCGGTTATCCGTGAAGAAGGTCCCATGGAGATAGGGAAAATTGTCCAAAAAATCTTAAATCTATTGCACTTTTACTAATTTAGTTATAAATCTTTTAATTTTGGCAATTGAATCATAATCAATTTTTAAGTTTTGCTAATTGAGTCCATCTAAATATTTTTGACTCAAAATTGTTGACATAGACAAATTTTATTAATATATTTTCGATTTTTTTTTTTTTAAATAATTCAAAGCCTAGCAACCTCTGCCACCCCTTGTTGAGGCCCACGAAGTCCTCATTGATCGGAGGCACGGGTCATGACCCTTGCCAAATTTGCAAGGGCGTTGCGAGTCCTCGTGGGCCCTTGGTTAGTGGTTGGTGGATGGTAGAGGCCATTGGCCCTCATTTAGAAGCCAATGTCTTGCCAACCCTTTAAATCAAAAAAGAAAAGAAAAAGAAAAATATTTAATAAAAAATTATAAATTCAAAAATAAAAAAATAAAATATTATTAAAATTATTCCCGACAGCTTTAGCTGTGCCATGTAGAATAGCTTACACTAATTAGACTATTACGTCGCCAATTTCCAGTCAAAATTAGCTAATCAATTGGCAAATTATAAAAATGTTTTAAATTGAATTGACAAAAATATAATAGATTTAGAACTTTTTTGAATAATTTTTCTTGTGGAGGTTGGGCCTCACCTTTAAGATAGTTATTCGATTCTAAAATCAGCTTATCACCTGTAGAATGGTAAAATTGCTTCACCGCTTCTAAAGAAGCCCAAGTCTCCACCCAAAGTACCGAAGAAACCCTGCAGATATAACGAAAGCCATAGACCACTTTTCCAGGGAAATCTCTACATATACCGGCGACTGCACCTTTGGATGAGCCTGCTTCCACTGATCTCTCAATATTGATCTTCAATGTCCCTCTCAGTAGTAAGTTCCAAGCAACTAGTTAATTCTGCTTCTTCTTCGCTTTCTATTCGTTGTCTAAATTCCATCTCAAATAACTTTTTGTTCATGGCTATGGCTTCCTCAAAGGATTGTCTCGAATCTACTTGCCGCTGACGTAACAAGAAGTTATTTTTTGCTTCTCTAGATATGCCAAAGCACTCTGGCGATGGTTTCTAGCTTCGGTGAGTCTGGCTTTGTAACATCCCGGGTCCCACTTGTGTGATATTGTCCGCTTTGGACACTGAGTCCTCACGGCTTTAAAACGCGTCACGCAAGTTTAAGAGGGACCAAGCCTTATAAAGGCTCCCAGGAGCTCCTCCCTAAGCGATGTGGGACGGGAGAGAAATCCTTCCCCTTCCCTTGCGCACGTCCGAGGACCGGAGGCGCGGACGCACCGCCATCCCTCCTCCCCGTGCACCGCCGCTCGGGTCGTCACATTCTCCCCCCCTTGGGAGCACAGCGTCCTCGCTGTGGCCCCACACGCTGTCGGGAGTCGGCTCTGATACCATTTGTAACATCCCGGGTCCCACTTGTGTGATATTGTCCGCTTTGGACACTGAGTCCTCACGGCTTTAAAACGCGTCACGCAAGTTTAAGAGGGACCAAGCCTTATAAAGGCTCCCAGGAGCTCCTCCCTAAGTGATGTGGGACGGGAGAGAAATCCTTCCCCTTTCCTTGCGCACGTCCGAGGACTGGAGGCGCGGACGCACCGCCATCCCTCCTCCCCGCGCACCGCCGCTCGGGTCGTCACAGGCTTTGCCTTTTCACAGTTAATCACACTCTTCAATTCTACTAGCACCTTAAAATGTGTCTTGGAGATTTCATTCTGATGCAGCCCACACTACCCGATTCTAGCAACATGAGAAGAAGATGCTCCATGGATTCAGTGTATTTTTGGAACAGAGGAAAGAGTGGAGCGGAAAAGTAAAAGAAGAACGAAGAAAATGAAAAAAAAAAAAAGATTCAAAAAAATTTACAAAAAATTTTTTGCAGATTGTCATCATTAGTAATTTACAGTTGAAATTGGTCAAAATGATTAAATTGACAAATTGTTAAAAATTTTATGATTAAATTGATAAATCATCAAAATATATAGGAATAAATTGATACAAATGTTTAGAACTAAATTGATAAATTGTCAAAAGATTTAGGACTAAGGCTCCATTTGCTTTGCAAAAAATGAATGATTGGAAAAATATTTTCCTAAAAGTGATTATTTGTATCACTTGAAATTAATAGTTAATGAATAATGTTTTTATTACCAATAACAATTTATGTCTAAACCATTTCATAGATGATGAATTTTTTTTTTCATTTTAATAAGCGATACAAGTGATTTTTTTTTAGTAATTTTCCCTACAAATGAGCTAGGTTGGCCGAGACAAAGGGACATGATCCCAAGAGGGAGAGCTAGACTCCATAATCCTGCCCTTAACTTGGACTTAAACTTACCAAAAAAATCACCAAATAGATTGTGTTCGAGGCTTTTCTGGTGGGATGATGAAAGAATGCCTCTCTATAGGGATAAAAGTTTGCTTTGAAGCAAGAGGTGGTGTTTATGTAACTATCGCTCCTTGCACCAGCAAGGAAGTCCTAAAAAACGAACAATGTTGGGATTGATCAATGTCACAGTGAGTTGAGACGAAGAAGGTAGTGTAAATAGCAAACAAGATCATCTGGAGATTCGGAGTTGACATGATTTTTAGAGTGTTAGAGTAACTAAATATTAAACCATGCCTTCATCTAATAACTTGAACTTTTAGAATAGTTGACAATAATGCGATAAAATCTCATATGGTATTAGAGCAAGAGATCTGAGTTCATATCTTTTTAGGCCCATATTTACCTCTCCTATTATATATTTCCACACCTTTAGGCTTAGGTCAAAGTCCAGTCCATGTGTCATGGGGAGTGTTAAAGTGTTAAAGTGTTAAGAGTAATTAAATATTAAACTACACATTCATCTAATAGTTTAAACCTTTACAATAATTGACAATGTTCCCATAAAATCTCACAACGATGAGATCTAGTTCGAATTCAAAAATTCGAGCTTGTTATTTATAAGGAACTTTTTGGGACAGATTTTAAAGCCCTTAATTGGCAGCATTAAAGGATGTTTTTGAAATTTTGCATTGACATGCATACTATCTTACATAGGTTTGCAGCTGCTATAGAGCATACTTGGAGGGTTATTTTTATTCTATATTTTACATGTTCTTGATAGACTAAATGAAGATATAATTCAATGTTTATAACTAAATTTTAGAATGGGTTATAAATAAATTTCTTAACTCATATATGACGAATTGAGTTGTTAGATAAATTAAGTGTATCTAGTAAATGAGTAATAAAATGGTTTTAAACATAGAGAAATAATTGAGTGACAATCTTTAACTTCATGTGAGAATAACAATAAGTTTTAGACTATAAACAAATTATTACCAAATAATTATAAATTATTATGGGGTCTTTTTAAGAAGTTGTGACTCACAACATATTGTTCCTCTCACAGTAGCCCAAAAGTTTTTATACTAGCAATGCCCTTAAACATAATATGGTTATCAAATGGGTCATAAATGAGGTTACAATTTACTTAAATCCAACTCATCTCTATGACTCTCTTGTTATTCTCTTTCACCCTAACTCAATCTCACGCTCGTTTGCTCACTCTACATTCTTATCTTAGTTTAAGTATAAGTTTTTTAGATCGGGTTAAATATGGAAGTGTTTTAGCAATATGGATATAATTTGGGTTGCTTATAGGTTACTAGATTTGCAATGCATGAAAATAGGTTAACACAGGTTAATGGAGTCTATTTGGGTCGAACCATTTTTGACCTTACCAAAACCCAACTCAATCCACCCATCTAACCAGTCTATTCATGACTAAAGAAAATATGGTGCTAGAAAGTCATTAATCTTCTCGATGAATTGACTTGGATAGATCCATAGTTTGCCTACCAAGCCATGCAACATCTCTAACGATCATTGCTAATGCTAGCCTTGCCTATGGTTGTGGCCACAATAGTAGCTTGTAATGGCCTTGCTTGTGGTTGTGATGGCCCCATCCAAATTTGGGCGAGGGTTTCATAGCCCTTGCCCAAAGGCTGGCAAGCTATGGTGACCATTGCCGGCCACAGAGAAGGGGGAAAAAGGAGAAGAGAAGAAAAACATAATAAAAATGTTCGTACAAAATATTAAAAAATTAGAAAAGTTGTTCAAATTATCATTGGCTATACCACGTAAGACAATCAATGTTTATATCAACGATTTCAAGCCAAAATTGGCCAAATAGACTATATTAGCAAAAATTGAAAATATTTAAAGTCAAATTAGCATAATTAAAAGGTTTAAAATTGAATTGTCATAAATACAATAGGTTTAAGACTATTTTGGATAATTTTTCCTCCATATCAATCACTGTTGATTTGGACAATAGGTCAAATTTTCAACAACACATTTTCAGTATGATACAAATCCTTTAAATTCAAATGGTCATCTCATGATGAGCAAAATCACCCTATTTTTATTTATTTATTTTAAAGTAGATGGAAAATTTGCAAAACTTTATAAACCCTAATACATTTAAATGGTTATCTCATGATGAGCAAAAGCACCTTTTCTTGTTGAAATTGGGCATGGACAGGATATTTTATTCTTTGCAAGTTTTTCAGCTTTCCCTTCATGATCTTTGTTTCAATTCATCTTCCATAACTCAAGATCAAGCGGTATGGAAAAAAACCATAGCACGCCATTTTAGCGACCTTGAAACTTGGAATGAAGTTTCTCATTATTTCTGATTGTTACGTGCTTCAAATAAGGCAATTAAGGCGCATAGCGATATGAAGGGCCGACCATATCATGATGGGTATTGGATTCGTTCACTGAGTGGAGTGCAAAAGTCAAAGTAGGAGTACTCGAATCCTTGCAATTGAGCCTCCAGCTTTGGGAGAATTGTAGTAAGAGTAGTGTTGTGAAGCTTTGCAAGCTTATTGGCTTCACCTGAGCAAGAATCGTTTTGGTTGATGATCTCATACCTGGCGCACACCCGATTGGCCCTACTCCCATCATTACAAATTTTCTTCCTCCTACTTCATATATTTTGTGAAAAGAAGAGTCAGAGAGCAATTCGTTATCATCTCCTTGAAATGCCATAACAATTGACAGACGTCTAAGCAAAATCTTATTTAATGTAAGACCATAACAACAAGGTTTCACTTGCAAAACATACTAGCGCGGGGTGCGCCCTTAAGGTCATATGGAGATATGAACTAATTGAAATGCACAAAAATTAATTTGATCACTTGATCTCCAGATAATTTTGGCACCCAAATTAGCTTATTGGGCTTTAAAAGCTGAAGAGAATAAAGCAAGCCCAAAACATAGGAATCCATAGTGAATGAGCGGGATGCCAATAGTAGACAAATAAAGGTCTTGAACAATGCAACAAAGGGCTTGCAACTTTTGGAACATTATTGATATCAAGATGGTAACCACAACAAGGCAATTGCTTTTGGAATACCACCATAAATAGCCAAAGAGGCACCAATGTAAAGGACCTTTTGCCAAATTGATAATCGATCATTTACTTTCAAGTTGTTATCTTTCATTTTATCACACTTTTACATTCAATTGTACTTATACTTTTCTCCTGTTGTTCCTACACTTTGCTTTTTATCGATAATTTAGATCGGTTGCTTCCTTTCTAGAGTGACACAAGATATGTTGTAAACAATAAAGTTGAAGCTTTTTCTCTATGGTGAAAGATTTTGTTGAGGGAATTTTCCCCGGTGAACATCTTTTTGGCACACTCAGTGGGACCATTGTGTTCCGCTCTTAGGAGGTGTTGATGACAAAAACAAGGAATTAAGAGAGTTGCTCTTCTGCTGGCAAGGATAATTCATCTCTACAATGTGTTGGAGAGAAAACCATCCGTTCCAAGATTTCCAGTTAGAATCCAGATCCTATTGATGGTTTCGATACAACTAATAATCTTGAGGACATTCCACGAGAAATGTTGAAGACCAAAGAAAGAGTTGGCCCTAAATCTAACGGTGATGGCCACCATGAGAAGGATGTTTAAAAAACAACTAAATGATTTGGCCAATCATATGGCTAGTTATTTTTCGAGTATTTTGACTCTTCTTTAAAACAATTTGGTTACTGATCTGACTTTGAGGATGGGAGTGCCAAATCAAGCAAATGTGATTCATAATGGTCACACTAACATAGTTCCATTCTACAAAGGGTTGATAGTGTGAACGACTAGAATTAAATCAACCGGAGTGAACAAGTTTGAATGCCTATAATGTTTATCCTCGCTGGATCAGCACTAGAAATCTCTAGTGGCATAAATCCTGCAAGGATGATCAAAGATACTTCAAACCCTGAAAATGAAGCTTAGACGGGTGTCCCACAACCAATACTCCCCGATATTAATTGTCTAGGGGGCAATAATGTGACATTGCCTACAGGGGTAGTGAATAGTGGGTTGATTCTCGTGCCGGTTGCAAGGTAGTAGCTTCATCGATTGTAAGAGGGACCAAGAGATTTTGCAAATTGTCCTCCTTCACCACCGAGGGTATGAATGAATCAAGCCAATCAAGCAGTGGATCCGGTAAAAGATCAAAGGATGATAAAACAGGCCACTTGTTTAGTGATGTAGAGGATGGGATTGGATGGAGGCATCCTGAGGCCTGTGTATCACAAACCGTACTCGGATTAGGTTGATAATATTCCATACCCCAGGAAATATAAAATTCCTGAGTTTACTCTCTTTACTGGGGAGGATAATTAGTCCACAATGGAACATATTAGCCAATTTACAGCTCAATGTGGGATATTTGTACATTTTTTTCTCTTCGTTATTATCGAAGACGACATTCACTTAGTATACTAGACTTTCTGCAAATTTGGTACATAATTGGGACGAAATGAAGAACAAATTCCATACACAATTTTACCATCCAATTACTAAAGTGACATTGTCGGATTTGGCAACGGTCAAGCACTACAATGAGATTGTTGATTAGCTTGTTACGTGATTTAAAAAGATAAGAAATTGGTGTTTGTTCTTCCTTCCGGAAAAAGAAGTTGTTAAAATGGCCAAAAATGGTCTAAAGTTTGCATTAAAGCAGCGTTTGACTAGGCAAAAATTCACTAATTTATTCTCATTAACTGCTGCAACAACTCAATACAAGAATCTTTGGAAGGAAAAAGATAAAAAGCCCTATCGGATTACAAACACAATGTGGTAATGTATGATCCGAAGAGGATTCGAAAGAGGATAATACTCAAGATGATGCTACTTAGATTGTGATGGCAATGATGACTTTGGATAAGGCATACGCCTGCCATGCTTTGAAGCTTGCCAGAATAAAGGAGTCAGTAATGGTTAGGGCTAAGTACACGCCGAGGTATTTGATGTCACCGAGTTGGATGATATCTTTGACCACTTGGCATGCGATGGGGTGGTAAGGTTGAGAGAGGGTCATGCCATCCCAAGCAAGGAGGAAATTGACAACAAAATGTTTGTAAATGGCACCACTCTTGGAGCCATAGTACCAATAATTGCAATGTTTTCAGGAAAGCATTCAAGAGGCAATTCGTCAAGGTAAGATTAAGTTTGCTAAGGAAGGAGATAGGATAATGGAAATTAACTCGAATCCATTCCTCAAATGACCAGGATGTTGTTGATGGCTTTTAGAGGATGTACAAATTGAAGGAATTTATGTCAAAGTTGTCGAAGAGAAATCATGGATCAATATTTCTCAGATGGTGATGACTATCCTGCAGTATCAAGGTATTGCCATGATCGGGAAGGAACATCTATAAGACCTAGGAACATGAACGATGATAGGTAGTACCACCAATCTCCTCGATACTATGGCTTCTCTTGCAATTACTTTATTCACATGCAACCAATGGTTGAAGATGGGAGAAATCCAAGGTTCGCGGGGGAATAATTTTAAGGAGCATAGTTTCAAGAATAATGCCTAAAAGTGTGGCGACACCAAGATGGAAACGGACAAGTAGGGTACTACTCAAGCGGCTTCATAAAGAAGGGCATCCAGACATTGGAACTTTGGGAAAATTGAGTAGAAAGTTTGATTATTACATTTGGTACTCGAGGACTCCTAAGCTAAAACAAAAGTCACCTAAGGTGGTACTGTTAGGATGGGGATCCAAATTCAAATATGAAGATGAATTCCCACCTTTAATCATTCAACACTAGAAGCCTCTCCAGAATAATCAAACACAACCCTCCAAAGGGCAGTGGTTTATAGAGAAAGAAATCCAGGATATCCTGCAAAAAACTTAGCCTTCCGAGCAAAAGCTGATGTCGAGGACTCAGAGAAGGAGAATGCAATAAAAGAAAAAGTTGCAAGAATTATGTACGCAGATTGGCACTTTAGAAATATCAAAAAGTAAACATCGCAATAAAACCAAAATTCTAGTTTGGATAAGACAAGAGGGAGATTCTTTTGAGGTGGATGGAGAGTATAATAGCTACCAAGAAGATGACATTGTAGAAAGAAAGAGCCTTCTTGAAAGCAAAAAGAACAAAGGACTGAGAGAAGGGTAGACAAAGTGAAAAGTAAGTTTGATAGAGGAAGATCCAATTCTGGTTCCTCGGTTGGGTGAAACATGATGCAAGTGAGACTTCCACCTAAGTTCAAAGTTTCTACTTACTGTCAATTATTCGAAAAACTAGGCGCTTTTGCTCATCTTAAGGTAGCCCATTTAAATTTAAGAGCGTAGAACTCCTATTCAATTTTAAATATAAGTCACTTTCTAAATTTCAAGCATACAAAGATACATCTCTTACAAGGGTCATGGTCGGATCAAATTGCAATCACTATTTGGAAAGAATAATTTCTAGTAGCGCTGCCTTATTTAATACAAGAACAAATCCGCTATTAAATTAGAGGGGATTACAATGGCCAAATCCCTTATTAAAATCTCTCATGTAGAGAATTAATCTCCTATGTCCAAAAAAGGGCATGCATGCGTTCCCCGCTTGAAGGAAATATTACAAACAAAGAAATATTTATCATCTTTTTGTGCTCGATATGATCATTGTTTCAGCGAATCTAAGGGTTGAACTCCAATTCTTATAATAAATATTGCTCGAATAACAAGACAAATTGTGTTAGCTTCAAGAGTAGCTCTTTGAACACGGTGAGTTGTGCAAAGAATCTTCCTTTCTTTTTAGCTTTCTCTTCCTAATGTCTTGTTAAATTCACCTTCTTTCAATTTTCTCCTCAAACTCTAGTGTACAAGGCTGGTGTAAATATAGACCATTGGGCGTGACCAAAGTTACATTTCAGTATGCAAAATTCGCTTAGTTGATTGGTGTCAGAGAATTTCCAATCCAGAAATTAAAAGTCACCCATTTGAAACCCCATAAACTGCGTGTAATTTGCAAGGCCGCGTGCACATGTTAAAAAAACTTAACGGAACCAGTATCTAAAACTTGCATGATGTCCTCTTGATTACTAAATATTTTGGAAATGGAATAGACCACTAATATGATATATGCTTCACTTTGAACCTCGAATAATGAAACTGCAATAATATGCCTCCTTTATTGATGAGATGAAGTTCGGTTCCCATCATTTGCATTATTACAATAGTAATGCAATCACAAATTTAAACTGTAATAATATGCCTCATTCATTCATGAGATGAAGCTTGATTCCCAATTGTTTGCCTAGGACGTTGAAAAAACAAAAGATTAAATGTTCCCATATTTGAACAATGCTTCCAGATTATAAGGCTTGGTTGTAAGCAAACGTCCACTCCACATCAACTGCGCAAATTGCTGATAAACTCTCTCAGTTGGATGGTAGGAATCGAAGAACACATACTCCTTGGGATTAGGGCACAACGAGTACTCTCTCACCCCTCTCATGCCTCCGCAGCTATAGTTCCCCCGTAGGGACCCGAGCCGCAACACGCTGATTTCCCTTCCTTGAAACCTGAAATTTAATTTCATGAGATTAATGAAAATATAGGAAAAGTTTTAATTTGTGCAAAAATAATGCAAATGGCTGACCATATTTTGATGGGTATTGGATTCTTTTAATCCAGGAAGTGTACAAGTCGAAGAGGGAGTACTTGAATCCCTGCAATTGAGACTCTAGCTTGGCGAGTTGCGTAGGAAAAGCTATGTTGTGAAGCTTTGTTAGCTTGATGGCTGGTCTCAAACAAGAACCATTTCCAGTTACCAATCGAACGGCCGGGAGGCACCCAACAGGTGGAACTGTTAAAAACCCAAATTTTCTTGCTCCAACTTTATATATACCCTGGAAAAAAATCAAAGATCGATCTATTTATTACAATCTATTGATAAAGATCAATTGCAACAATTGATAAAGATGTGTGATAACCTTTAATTTAATATCAAACTAAAATCAAATCAAATTTATAAGAGGTTCGCAATAGAACGTGAAAAATACACGGGCAAAAAGCAAATAATGAAGTGCAACTGACCTTTAAATACCCCTTAACAAAGTACTTATTTATTATAATGAACTCATCATAGAAATTGAAAACTTTTATTAAGTGTCTTGAGTGTGAAAGCGTGTTTGCTTAATATGACTCAAATAATAAGAAAATATTTTAACTACAGAACCAACATGAAAATCGCTTTAATATCTCATACGATCATAGATATATATTTTAATAAGGAATTATTGGTCAGCATCAAACAAAAAGTCAGGGAGCGACAGAACTATAAAGAAGAAAATGCTTTGGTCAACAAAATCCTCAAACCGACCAAAAACAAAAAACAAAATCCTCCCAATAATTGCAACCCTATTGACTTGTTTATATCGATTTAATAGTGCTGTACTGCTCCGCTATTGAAGGGAAATTATGGATATGGCTTACCTCAAGGACAGTGCTAATGTTGCCAACCACCATCCCCACGTAATCCTCCATGGAAATGGACTGAAACAGAGCTGGATTGTTGACAACCGGATACAAGTAATCATTGGCTCCGATGCTGACCATGTAAACGCCCTCCGAAACCATTCTCTTCGCCTTCTCGTCTCCCAGCTTCTTCCTCAGATCCTTCACCAGTTTCTCGAACTGCTTGAGCTGAGTCCCGAGATCCACCACCTAAAGAAGCAAAACTAAGTAAGACGACCCGGAAGTGGAACATAAAAAAACCATCTAAGCAAAGACAAGGAAAGAGACTCGTCATACATATCCTTGGTGAGTTTCGGATAAAGCGCCAGCTCCACCGGACGCGAAATTCGCCCCTCCCACAAATTCGCCATTCTTTTGTTGGAGATATGATGGGATCGGTGGTAGCTTCGCATATTCAGCTGAATCGCCCAAAAAGATGTTAGAGTGTGCAATCAATCATTTATGGGGGAAAAAAAGACTAGAGCATGGAGAAGTTATACCAATAAAATCAACCATAAGACGACCGTTAGTGAATCTGCCGGTCGGATAGCGGAAGAAAGTCTCGCCATAAGGAGGGAAGTTTGCCCTGTAAGACGCAGTAGTGTTTATGTAGTTGTTGGCCCCAGCGTCGTAGAGTGAGTCGCCGAAGATGAACAGAGCAACGTCATGTTGTGGTCGATCGACGTCGCAGCGAGCCAAGAGGAGAATGCTGGCGAAGACGGCGACGAAAAGGACGTGGAGATCCGGAGCCGACATGGCGAACTTGGGTCGGACGATTCGGCGTCTCTTGGGATTTTGTACCGATGCTTGGGTGACTTAAATACGTAACTTGGGAAGAGGAAGGCTCCTGATAGCTCTTCCCTCTTTTGGCCGAACATATGACGTCATAAATTGGCAGGGTCAAAACTTTCTGGGGCTGTTTGCTTGCCAAATTTGCATTCTGACTTTCATTACACCTTTATAGCAGGTGAGGCACGTTTGAACAACTCTTTCTTCCGTACTTCATTTTTTTTTTCGATTTTGCGGTCCACCGACAATTTCAGCACATCTCCGCAGAAGTTTCGGTGGAAGCAACTCATTACCTATTTATAAATTATAATCTTTTCAATTTTTCGCGACCCCATATTACCTGGAGGTATTCACAGAAATTCCAGAATAATTATGAGTTCCTTTTTCCTTGCACAAATAATCGAGTAATCAACTTTTATGCAATTATATATGGTGACTTAAATAAATTAAATTAATTAATCACTATCAGTATGTCATGTTTAGTTTACTAATTAAGGACTTTTTTAATTATTGAGCACGTCAGGGTGCTTTCACTGAACTCCACTTCCACCGCTTCCACGTTTTTGCGCTGGCTGTTCCTTCGTGAAAAAGCGAAGAAGGGGTCTTATTCTCTAAGCATTCACATTTTTTTAATCATCCACGTAAAAAATCTGATCCAAGTGGTAGTAACTAATGACAAAAAAGTGCTCCACAAAAAAGCTAATAATAAATAGTAGGAAAAATACCACAAATAATCCAAAAAAAAAAAAACTCGAAACACCTCAAGCTTTTTTTTTTTTTTTTTTTTTAGAGTAGCTAAAACCCCTAAACTTGTATCAATATGATATACATTCCGTCCACCACAAAAAATCATAAGTTTTGCCTAACATGACACCAATAGTCCAAGCTGCTTCTTCTTCTTCCGTCCACCACAAAAAATCATAAAGTTTTGCCTAATGTGACACCAATAGTCCAAGCTGCTTCTTCTTCTTCCGTCCACCATAAAAAATCATAAAGTTTTGCCTAACGTGACACCAATAGTCCAAGCTGTTGCTTCTTCTTCTTCTTCTTCTTCCATCACCTATTCCGTCCATGGGGTCCGTTTAATATATAATGCAATGGCTTGCATAAGCAAAAGTAGGAAAATGGATCTCACTTCAAGCAAATAGCACGGAAGTACTTTTGTCACATCAATATGAGTTTGGAGGTTTTGGTGTTACAAAATAAAAATTCGATTATCAATATCATAATGGACATGATTTAGAATCTTTCGGTGTTGTGGCAACATAATTTATAGTTTTTAGCATTATTAACCCTAAAAAGTATCTTGCGTAATGTCTCACTAATTTCTTCATATGAAATTCGGTCAAGATTAACCGTAGAAAATTAATAATGAATGGGTGAAGTCTGCCTCAAAAGAAGAAGAATTCAAAATAATCATAGAAATACAATGCCGTTTGGCATGTGAAAAACGATGAGTGCAGATGTGTTGCTGATTATTGTATGCCCGATGGCTATATGGGGAATAATTAGCATCTTAATAATTAGCTAATACTTATTTCGATATGTCTTCTATTACTTGTCCAAGTTTCGTCCTTTTTAAGTTAGCGAGTGCGTTGTCATTTTCTAGATATGCTTTTGCACGCTACTTTGTTTACACAATTGCACTAGTTTGGAATGTTGGTTTCATTTTCTAGATACACGGGTGATTGTTCGATTTTGCCTATCAAGATATTAGTGTCTTCTAATAAGGAGTTTGAAGCAATGAAAGTTAAAAGGAAAATGACAATAATACGTTTACAGACATTATGAATTTATAAACATTATGAAAAAACGAGCAAATAGATGTCCTCATAAATAGTCAATTCATACATAAAATTGATTTGTCATTTTCTTTTCACTTTCTCACAACCCCATATTGCCAGGGGGTATTCACAGAATCCTTGAGTAATTGTGAGTTCTCTAGCACAAAGACATCGAGTAATCGAGGTTTATGTAATTAAATACAATGATTGAAATAAATTAATTAATATCATGCTTAATTTACTAGTTAAGGACTTTTTAATTATTGAGCACGATATGACAAAAATAAAATAGGGATAAGTGTATTAGAAGTTTGAAAATTTGTCACGAAAATGCAATTGAGTTTTAAAACTCTCAAAAAGTGCAATCAAATCTTACAACTTTCAAAAAGTGTTATCAAATGAGAGATCTTATTTGATCAATTTGACAACTTTTATGACTTAATTGCACTTTTTGAAAATTTTAGGATTTGTTTGCACTTTCTTAACAAGTTTTAGCATTTAATTGCATTTTTTAAAAGTTTAATGCCTAAATTATATCTTGTTGACAAATTTTAGGATTTTCAATGCATTTATTCCAAAAAAAAAAAAAATTATTGAGCACGTGAAAGTGCTTTCACTAAATTCCACCTCTACGTTTTTGCGCTGGGCGTTCCTTCATGAACAGGCCAAAAAGGGGTCTTATGCTGTAGGCACTTGCATTTTTTTTAATCATCCACGTTGACAATCTGATCCAAGTGGCAGTAACTGATGACAAAAAAGTGCTCGACATAAAAAAGCTAATCATAAATGGTAGGAAAATACCACAAATAACCCTGAATAATGCTTTCGACGGGAAAAAAAAAAAAATCAATGCCCGAAGCACCTATTTTTTTCCTCCCAAACCCCTAAATTTGTACTGGTGTGGCACAAATACATTATATCAGCCACAAAAAGAATTAAGTTTTGTCCAACGTGACATCAATAGCCTAAGCTCTTTTTTTTTTTTTTTTAATCCTTTTCGTGTCTTCAGTACCCCAACTCGTATCAATATACCATTCGTTTACTATAGAAAATCATCATAATCCCAATAGCCCCAATTGTTTTTCGGGTCACCAATAATCCAAATTTGTACTAGTGATAGAAACAAAAACATTTTATCGCCCATTACGTCCACAACGACCGTTTAAAGTCTGATGTGATAACTTGCATAAACAATAGTATGTGATAACTTGCATAAACAATAGTAGGAAAACATACGCGGATCTCACTTCAAGCAAATAGCTTAGAAGTACTTTTGTCACCTTGATGCGAATTTGAAGGTTTTGATGTAAGAAAAAATTAGATTATTATATCATAATGGGCATAATTTATTATCCTAATGCTTTGCCAAGCCAACTTAACTCCCTTTTACAATGTCAATAAGTGATCGAAGTATCTAATCTTTTATTAGAATAAATCATTGCAATTAGGATTTGAAATTTGGAATTATTGAAAATTTGTGCGGCGAAATTTGATTTTTGAGTCGTTGAGTTACGTATTTTTATAGCAAATGATAATTTATGGAGTTATGAAACTATAAGATTTTATAGATCTTGATTTGAACTTACGATTTGTCCATAATAAAATTTTAATATAAGAGTTGGCCGGTGAGTTGCGTATTCTTTTCTTTCCTTCTCTCTCTCTTTTCTTTTTCTTGCACCTTTTCTCCTGAGTGGGCTCTCAGACTTCTCCTCTTCTTTGACCGTTTACCCTTGGCCCACCGACCAACCCTTGCACCATATTGTTCAAATTCAATGTGTATCACACACACACGTTTATAATGAGAGTTAGGTATAAACTATTTTTTGTGACATAAAAAGCCATAAACTTTGCCCACTATGACACATTTATCACAAACTTCTTTCTATGACCTCAAAAATATCAAACTTTTATTTGTATGATATATTTACCCTAAATTTTTAAGATAAATCTATCCCATAGATATAAATTTAGGGTTTTTTGATATCATTGAAAAAAAATTGAGATTTTTGATATAACGGTAAATGTGTCACACTGTATAAATTTGGCGTAAATGTATAAGTTTGGGGTTCTTAGTGGCTTTTACCCTATTTTGAAAATTGTATGATTTCCTAAATTGGTTGCTTAGCAATTGCTATTGGGTCACTCATGAAGAGAGTCTTAATTTGAATTATTCCACTCAAGAAAAACACGATGTGATTCTAACGTGAGATTCGTCACCCCAACCCCTCAATTGTGTGCTTGAAGGAACTTTTCAAGTAGCATGCTACAACAGTACAACTAGAGTCGATTGATTAAGTGGGAGGTACTTAGTACGCGACCACAAGTCCTTATTCATATTCTGCCTGAAATCAAAAACTTTTCTACATAACATGGGATTGATATGAATTGGGTTGGATATGGCAAAATTGGCGATTTGGGTCCGGAAAATAAATCACTTCCTTAGGTTCATTTGTTCTGCCCTTTGAGCCAATCGAGCCCAGTCGGGTCTTGCTCCACCTAGCTTGGCGAGAGTCACAGGAAAAGCTACGTTGTGAAGCTTCGTTAGCTCGATGGCTGGTCTCAAACAAGAATCATTTCCGGTTACCAATCGAAATGGAAGGCACCCAACAAGTGGAACTGCCAAAAACCCAAATTTTCTTGCTCCGATTTTATATATGCCCTGGGAAAAAAAAAAGTCAAAGATCAATCCATTTGTTACAATCCACTTATAAAGATCAATTGTGACAATTGATAAAGATGTGTGATAACGTTTAATTTAATATCAGACTAAAGAAAAAGTCAAATTTGTAAGAGGTTTAGATTAGAACGCAGAAAATATATGGGCAAAAAACAAATAATGAAGTGCAACTGACCTTTAAATACCCATTAACAAAGTACTTATTTATTATAATGAACTCATCACAGAAAATGAAAACTTTTATTAAGTGTCTTGAGTGTGAAAGCGTGTTTACTTAATATGACTCAAATAATAAGAAAATATTTTGACTACGGAACCGACATGAAAATCACTTCAATATCTCAAAGATCATATATATATATATATATTTTAATAAGGAATTATAGGTTAGCATCAAACAAAAAGTCAGAGAGCGACAGAACTATAAAGAAGAAAATGCGTTGGTCAACAAAATCCTCCAACCGACCAAAAAAAAAAAAAAAAAACAAAATCCTCCCAATAATTGCAACCCTATTGACTTGTTTATATGGATTTAATAGTGCTGTACTTCTCCGCATTTGAAGGGAAATTATGGATGTGGCTTTCCTCAAGGACAGTGCTAATGTTGCCAACCGCCATCCCCACGTAATCCTCCATGGAAATGGACTGAAACAGAGCTGGATTGTTAACAACCGGGTACAAGTAATCGTTGCCTCTGATGCTGACCATGGAAACGCCCTCCAAAACCATTCTCTTTGCCTTCTCAACCCCCAGCTTCTTCCTCAGATCCTTCACCAGTTTCTCGAACTGCTTGAGCTGAGTCCCGAGATCCACCACCTAAAAAAGCAAAACTAAGGAAGACGACCCAGAAGTGGAACATAAAAAAAAAATCTAAGCAAAGACATTATTAATTGGGTTGGTTATGGCAAAATTGGCGATTTGGATCCAAAAAAGAATCACTTCCTTAGGTTCATTTGTGCTGCCCTTTGAGCCAATCGAGCCCAGTCGGGGCCTGCTCGATTGCTTCACCTATGGCTCACGTACATACAAGGGGTGAGCCTTGAACATGAGGTTCGCTTGTCAAATTCATGTGGATCGAAATGCCCTACTTCATTCAATCCACAACAACTCTATGTCCCAATCATGGATGTTTTCAATAAATTGGGTCACCTTTGACGTATAATAGGAGTGGGAAAACCATAAATGGGGGATGGAGAGGGGATGGTGGTAATTAATTTCATGGGATAAGGGTGTGGAACATGGGGTCATGTTTGATGAATAATAGAAAGTGGGAAAAACCATAAATGGGCGATGGAGGGGGAATTTCACGGGATAAGGGTGTGGAGCATGGGGTCACCTTTGATGAATAATAGGAAGTAGGAAAAGCCATAAATGGGCAATGGAGGAGAGGGACAATTGTACTTAATATCACGAGATAAGGGTATAGAGCACACTAGATGGAAGTTTCAATGACCTTTGGCTTTGCCATCATTGTCATTCTCATCATCATCCTCATCCTCATCTTTGTCATCGTCATCTATCTATTGAATTTTGGATGTGTGAATGTTGTTGCGATTGTGATAGAAAGAGACCAAAGAAAGGTCTTGGTGTCTCTTGCCACTCTTGCAGGTGGCCAGTTTAATGCCCTGCTATGTCAAGCTCAATCCCCCACACCCATTGTTTTAGTTGTATTCGAGCCATGGCCACTTGCACGGCTTTCAAGGAGAAGCGACTTCACTCGCCCAAGCATCAGGGATTATCTTTAATCGAGGTGAAATGACACAAATGGTTATTGAAGTTTGATCAAATGCACAATGTTATTTATGAATTTTTAATCTATTCAATGAGGGTCCCTTAATTTGGGCTAATATATGATATCGTTTCTAAACTTTTAATTTGTTCAATATAGTCCATAGAATTTATCTCAATATTTGACATTGTTGACACCTAAATTTTGTCATTTTTTAAGGACTTAATTACATAGAAAATTAGATATTAATCTCTTAAAAAAAGAGTAAAAAGTAAAGTAAGTAATTTTCATTAAAATGCATTGCATTCTCATTAAATCATATAGGCATTAGGAACATTTGCATTACTAGTATTAAAATTAAAATCAAAATTCGAATTTTTTTAAATGTTATTGTTATAATAACAATTAAAAAGAAAAAAGAAAAGAAAAAAGAGGGAAAAGCGAGTCGGGCCGGGGGCAGTCCGGCCTCTTTCTTTTCTTTTCTTTTCCTTCTTCTCTCCTGCTTGGGCTTGGCCCAGCCCATTCTTTTTTCTTTCTTTCTTTTCAGCCCAAGCCGACCTCTCCTTCCCCCTCCCCCTCAAGCTCTCACGCGTTCTGCTAAAAAAAGAGAGAGAGGACCAAGGAGGCAGGCAGAGGAGACAGGCGCGAGCGTCGCACCGGAGTTGACCGGCGGCAACAGGTGACGTGGCAGGAGGTCATCCGCATCGGTGCTTAAAAGCGAGAGAGGAAAGAATGAGAAAGGGGGGGGGGGGTCTTAGGCGAGAGTCCGAGAGAGAGGGGGGCTGGTTCTTTTCTTCGGTTGAGGGCTGCTCGAGAGAGAATGCTAGAGAGAGCTTGAGGCAGAGGCCGAGACTGAGAGCGAGAGAGAGTTTTTGGGCTCGGGGAGTTTGAGACTGAGAGGAGGGCGAGGACGAACGCAGAAGGAGAGGTCCATGCGCCTGAGAGAGAGTGAGGGAACCTCGGCCAACGCCTCGGCCGCGCGCCGCGTCCGACGACCTCCCTCGGCGACGTCCTCAAGCCGCACAGGTAAGCTCGACTCTAGTCTTGCCTTATTTTAGGCACGCCAGGCCAGAGCCCGTGGCCGTCTGGCTCGCCCAAGATCCGGCCCGCATCTCCCCGCGCTTTGCTTCGAGTGTTGAGGCCATCGGCGTTGGTTCGAGTCCCGCTTTAGGGTTAGGAACCCCTCGTTTCCCGCTTTAGCGTCATTGAATCTGAGCGCAAATCTTCGAGGGTTTTGGGCGTGCTCGAAGAAGACAAGTCGCGGGATTGGATAATTGGTGAGAGAGAGTAGTGGACTTTGGGCTCATTTAGACTTTGGTGAGCCATGGCCTTGGAGTGTTAATTTGGGTGAATTTCACATGAAGGAAATCATTTCTTCGCCCATGATCAATTTGCCTACAAGTGGAGCACGTACTTCTCTCATTGTGGTTACTTGGGATCCTCCTGCACCAGGATGGATTAAACTGAATACGGATGGAGCGTCGAAAGATAATTCTGAACTTATAATATTGGAGGATTATTCCATAATGAAGGGGAAGACTAGCTTGGAGGTTTTACCTTATGTTCGTCTATACAAACTAAATTATGGGCACTATGGATAGGACTTACCATTGCAAAGCAACAAAGTTTCCACAAACTCTTCTTTGAGATGGACTTCAAAATTATTATCGAACCCATTATCCTAGAGAGTAGCGGATAACACTAATCCAGCACTACTTAAGGATATCATAAGGCTATTGAACTTCCATTTTGAATTTGGAATTCATCACACTTTTCAAGAAGGCAATCAACCTATTGATGTGCTTACTAATGTTGGTATAGTGAAGCATTTGGATACTGCATTTTACCTGTAGCCTCCTAAAGAATTATCTTATATTTTGCTTAGTGATAAAATTTGTATTGTAGACTTAAGACGTTAAATTTTCTTAGTTTGTACCTTGTATTCACCCCCAAAAAAAAAGAGGGTGAATTTCGTCTTCGTTTTTACTATAGGGGTAGTGAGCATTGGGCTTAAACTGGCTTGTTTGGGTTTAATTGGGTTGAGTGGGCTTTGGGTTTGGTCTTGTAGTGGCAGGATTGGGTTTTATTTCATTGAGCCCGTTCCTCTCTTAAGGCCTTTGATGTCCGTGGCCCAGCCCGCAGAGCATCGGTAGCCCATGCTCGTCCATGGGCCCAGCCCAACTCCCATTTTCGGATAAAAATATATAAATTTAAAAATTAAAAAATTTGAAAAATTCAAAAAAAAAATTCTAAAAGTTATGAAAAAGCTTAAAATTTAGTTTTTGACTAGTTTTCTCTAAAATGTGCAAAAATCCTTGATAAAGAAAAACTCGTGATCAAAATTAAACAAGTTGTTGGGGTTTCACCAAATGATTGGGGTGTTCTTAGAGACAAATGATAGGTTATTATGAGTGTATTTTCATTTCAACTATTATGTAATTGTGCACTTTTAATGTTGATTGTGGTTTCTCCTTAGCCTAGTTAGGAATGGTATTTTTCTTATTTCTCATCATTAGATTTTTGTTTTTTCCTTACAATTTGTTTAGTGCTTCATCAGTTGCCAAATTTCAATGATTGCACACCCGCATGATTGTTTTATATGTTAGTGGATAAGTTTAAAATTAATCCAGAGTGCCTAACAAACATTTTTTCAAATGAACAAAATTATATATCGAAAGGGCACTAGTTATCAATTAGTATAACTAAGTCCTTAGCCCCAGATTTTTAATTGCATAGAAAGTAAGGCATGCTCTCATGCCTCACTTGATTTCTAGTTGATCTTAGGAAACTAGTGGTGACTCCTCATTAAAAAATTATTATAGCGTCAATTTGAATACATAATGTTGTGTAAGGTATGAGTTTGGGAGAGCCTACGTCTAAATAAGAGCCTTAGATATGTCTTTTGGGCAATATCTCTAAACCTATGTCTTTTCCCCTTCAGACGGAAAAGGTAGTTTGCGACAATGGGAAGGCACCCAAGAGGTAGGTGGCATTATTATAAATCCAAATTTTATTGCTCCAACTTCATAAATACCCAAGGAAAGAAAAAGAAAATCAGAGATTGATCCATTTGTTACAATTAGATTTGTTAAACAAGCAGGTCGATTAGTTTTAGGTCAAGTTGAAAATGGACCTACCAAACTTGATTTATTTTTATGTAATACAAATCTCATAACACATATGCAACCTAATCCTAATTGTCAAAACACTTTTGTATTTAATCCAATTTAGGAAAACTCATACCTAAACTAGGATGCATTCATTTCGTGGAAAATGAGTGATTTGAAAAACATTTTCCCAAAAAATGATAATTAATATTGCTTAGCAAACAAATTAATGGAAAAAAAAATTTCACCCATGAAAATAGTTAGGCATAAATTGTTATCAATAAAGAAAATATTTTCTATTGACTAATTCTCAATAATATAAGCAACCATTTTTTGAAAAACATTTTTCAGATCACTCATTTTCTGCAAAATGAACGCATATGTTATAAAGTATTTATTTAAAGGTGTGTGATAACGTTTAATTCATTATCAAACCAAAGAAAATAGTTTATAAGAGGCTTGGAGTAGAACGTGGAGAATATATGGGCAAAAAACAATTAATGAATTGCAACTGTCCTTTAAATGCCAATTAACAAAGTACTTATTTATTATAATGAACTCATCACAAAAAATGAAAATTTTATGTTATGTATCTTGAGTGTGAAAGCGTGTTTGCTTAATTTGACCCTAATAATAAAAAAATATTTTGACTACACAACCGACACGAACATTTCTTCAATATCTCAAAAGATCATTGATGTAGATTTTTATAAGGAATCATTTGTTAGCATATAAAATAAAAAAGTCAAGGAGCAACAAAACTATAAAGAAGAAAATGCGTTGGTCAACAAATCCTCCAACCGACCAAAAAAATAAACACAAAATCCTTCCAATAATTGCAGTGCTATACTGCGATAGAAGGAAAATTATGGATATAGCTTTACCTCAAGAACAGTGCTAATGTTGCCAACCACCATCCCCACATAATCCTCCATGAGAATGGATTTGAAACTATGGAAAATACGATTTGATATCGATCCTGTTCGTGAATTGATTGATTCAGCTAATCAATAATCGATTCATGAAATCCTTAATTGACTTGGTAGATAGGAAATACAATCATGTATATTTTTCTTTTCCTATTTTACATTTTCTTTCAATTATTGCAAATAGAGCGTGTACATGTACATTTGATATACAAAATACATAAACTACAATTCTTTTAAACTTTTCCTCGATTCTTTTCATGGTACTAGAGCGGTTTGTTCTTGCCTACCTTCCGCAACCCTATAAGTTTTCTCTCTGACTTGTTGTTGCATTTCCAAACCCACAAAATAAGCCAGCCATCTTATTGGAATTCAACACTTTTTTTTAATAGTGTCAACCAACCAACATCACCAATGGAGGAAACCACAACTCACCTAAGCAATCCCCAAATCCAATTCATTTGCATAATTTGGGTCTGGTTGACCCAATAAGGAAGATAGCTTTACTGTGTCCCAAAATTATATTTCTAGGTATGACAAATCTGTTCAATTTATCTATCCACCATATCTCTATGTGAATTTAAATAAATATAAGTGTATAAAATTTGTGAATATTATTGGTTTATAATGAATCTTTTGGACCACCTTATTACTGAAAACTATACAAATAACATGGTATATATATCCACATTTAATTCATGGTTATATATTATAAAAAAAATTACATATTATTGCTTCCCAATTTCAAATATATACATCAGATTATTCAAATGACGGCCAATTACTTAAAAGCATTAAATGCTATAATAGATAACTCATATGAATGAAATCAATTGCAAAACATAAAAAAAAAAAAAATGAAATTCATATCATCATAGTCAAGCTACATTTAGCCCTAACAAAAGAAAATTAGAACATGATAGAAGAAGAAACAACAATATAATTTAAACCCAACATCTTAAATTAAAGAACAAGAATTTCGTTACCAATTTTGTTCTCTTTAAAACGCTTGAAAATCTATTAGAACAATGAAAAAACATTTAAAACTAAAAACCTAATTGTCTCCCTAAGCTCTCAATGTTCTCTTATTTATTGGATACATTCAAGACTCCTATCCAAAGGCAATTGGTTATTTCTCCCATAAAATTAGGGAGTAAATCAGAAAATCTTTAATTTAATATCCACCTTCCACCACTTATTGATAAAATTAGGGATCGAATTACAAAATCCCTGATTTGATATTTATCTTCCAATGTTTTCTTATTTAAATTACTAAATCACTAAATTCTTCATTTTCCATCTTTCTACCATTCTTTTCCTTATTTTCTTCATATCTCATTATGTTGCATAAACAAGGAAAATTTGCCTAAATATAAGGAAATCCAAATATTTTCTCATGAATATTGCATTTTTTGTTAGCTAAAATAGGTAATATAACTCTATTTTTACAAAGTTATCGTAGGCTTAGGTTTGGTCCAACACATAGTAATGAATGGATAATCAGTGTGACCCATAACTTAATGGGCTTTATAATGTAATTGACTCTCTTCCCTATTCTTTTTCTTATTTGTTCTTTCACATTTGACCTCATCTTAATAAAATGCATTGTGTTGCAGCCCTACAATCGTAGTTAAAAGCACGGAACCAAAGCGATAATAAATCTCATTTATTCGAACTTATCCTGAAACATTTAAGGAACTCAAATTTTGTCGACGAATCAGCAATACTAGGCTCATTTAAACATCCTTGTTCTTTAACAGAAGTGCAACCATATAGTCAATCCAACATCATCCCTCGTTATTCATAATATGACGTTCAAGTGGGATGTGATTCTTTACCTACAATTTCAAGGAACGAAGAAAAAATTCAAGTACCCTCATGCTTGAACAATTCCTTCAGGTTGCGAGGTTTGACTACACTCGCACTCCCATTCCACATCAACTGTGCAAATTGTCTGTTAGCCCTCTCACTTGGATGGCCACCATCAAAGAACAAGTATTTCTCAGGATGACGGCATAATGAATATTCCTTCACTCCTCTTTGGCCTCCACAAGTCGAATTTGCCCTATAAGGACCTGAACCACAACATGCACTTTTTGCTTCCTTAAAACCTGAATCGATTCCATATATCGAAAATGAGGACTTCTATCCAAGACGTGAGCTATGTAAAAGGCACAAAATCCACAACTGGTTTAGAAGTATTGATGCTTAAGATAAATGCCTACAGCACAAACAACTTACTGTATTTTGATGGGTATTGGATTCTCTCACTCAATGAAGTGTAGAAGTTGAAGTAGGAGTACTCGAATCCTTGGAGTTGCGTCTCCAGTTTTGCAAGAATTGAAGTAAGCGCAACGTTGTGAAGCTGTGCGATCTTGTTGGCTTCGCCTGAGCAAGAACCATTTCTGGTCAATCGTCTCCTGCTTGGCGCACACCCAAATTGCCCCACTCCAATCATTGCAAATTTTCTTCCTCCTACCTCATATATTCCCTGGAAAAGAATCAGAAAGCCATATTATCCCCCTGAAATGCCATAACAATTACCGGATGTTTAGCAAGTCTAATTATCACGAGGCCAGAACAACAAGGTTCCTTGCAAACACACACTAAATAGTGTATGTATATAGTGGTGTAAACCATTAAGATTTCGCGGAAAGATGAACTGGTTGAGATACGTTCAGATACCAACTTAACGTTTAATAAAAAAGATGCCAATATACTTGCACAATTCTATGCTTGTGCTACACATGGAGCCATATAAGAACAACTAAGTGATATAAGAGATCTAAATTAGATATCAAATCATGGCATATGGAAAAAAGGAGGAGAAAGAATTACATTTAGAATGTACTTAAGGGTCGGCATATCGTACTCACCTGTCAGCTCAGATTAAGCACTCATGTTTAGCCATGTCAATGCAAAATATCTCTATTGAGCATGCTTAAAAATCAGGTAATTTGAATTCGTTTCATTATCGAGTTTGTCGATATAAATTGGGCTTATTTACATAGAGCTATAGAATCGTGTCCATGCCAGAGATTGCAAGAAAACACGAGGTTTATAAAAACTTGTCTTTAAGTGAAACTAGAAAGTACTTTGTCGAGAACGGGTGGATAATGGAATTCTTGTTGCTTCTAACCTTGAGCACAGAGGTGATGTTACCAATCACCATCCCAACGTAATCTTCCATGGAAATGGACTGAAACAGAGCAGGATTAAGTAGAAGCTTCGTGTAATCATTGGTTCCGATGCTAATTAAGTAAACACCCTCCTTAATTATCCTCTTCGTCTTCTCGCTCCCCATCTCTTTCCTCAGCTTCTTCTCTAGTTGTTGAAGCTGCTTCAGCTGCGTCTTCAAATCCACCACCTGATAAATTGAAAACACGAGCTTGCTCATTTCCGAGGTTTCTTGCAGACTCAAAAAGTGTAAAATTCATGTTAAATAAAGCTTCAAGCCAAAAGACATATAAATAAAGAACATACAAATCCTTCATAAGTGTCGACCAAAGCACCAGCTCCACCGGATGCAAAATTCGCCCCTCCCATGAATTCATCATCTTTCATTTGGAGATATGGTGAAATCAGCGGTAGATTTGCATATTCAGCTGCATAATCAAAGAAAAACAAAAACAGAATCGAACAGCAAACATATTAAGCAGTAATATGAAGAAATAAATAGACTTTGTGCCCAAGTTACGTGGCAAAGAAGTTACCAATAAAATCGACCATAAGACGACCGTCGGAGAATCTGCCAGTGGGATAGCGGAAGAAAGTCTCCCCATAAGGAGGAAAATTTGCTCTAAAATTGGCAGTGGTGTTTATGTAGTTGTTGGTCCCTGCGTCATTAATGGAGTCGCCAAAGATGAAGAGAGCAACATCTTTCCGAGACTGATTGTCGCAGAAAGTTGAGACAAAGAGGCTTGCGAGAACAGTGAAGAGAAAGATGTGGAGAGTCGGAGTCGACATGATGACCTGTGTTGGATGATCTTCGTCCTCTTCAGGCAGGAAAGTTTGGTTTTTTTCAGTTCGGTTGTCATTAAAAACTGAAATTTTTTTAACCGATTTGGTTTTTATTGGTTTGGTCAATCAGACCAAATCGATAAAGTCCAAAAAGATTTTCCTTTTATTTATTTATTTTTTTTACAAAATCATTTTTTGATTTTTTTTTGATTTTTTTTTTTTTTCTTTTTCTTCTTCATTGGCCAGTTGCCGACAACAGTGGCAACCAATGACCGGCCTATGACAACACTCTAGCTCACCTTTGGCTAGTCCCCGGCCGCCGATATGGCCGGGAACCGACCAATGAAGAAGAAGAAGAAAAAGAAAGAAAATGAATTAAAAATCAATTTTTTTAAAAATAAAAAATTTATTAAAAGGAGTGCATGTAGGAAACAAATAAAACAAAACCAAAAGAAAAAACCAAAAATCCAAACCGAACCAAACTAAGATTTTAATTTGGTTCCATTACGGTTTGGATCGGATTTTGATTCGGTTTAATAAATTTCCTTAACAGTTCAATTCAATTCGGTTTTCCAAAAAAAATCAAACCGAATCGAATCACTTACACCCCCTAATATATAGGAAAATATGGTGATAAAAGTATTTGCTATGAAGTCTTCTGTCCATGCTTTGAACAGGACTTACGAACTCGGGAGATACATAGGATAAACGTGGGAGGTACGTCTGAACAAGTCGAAGGACGACAATCTGTTTTGACTTTTATTCCCACGTTGGCCGGCTTGCTCGACACTTGGGCGCAAGAAGGCTTTTCGTTGAGGAGACAAGTCTCTATCTAATTTAGGGTGCACTTGGTTCAACATCTTCTCTCGAAAAAAATTTGAGGCGTTTGGCAATCATTCTCAAAGGGCTTTGGGATGAAAGTTATCATTGAGAATATTGAAAGCTTAAGGCAAGTGGAGACTTACTTTGGATTTTTAGCATTTTCATATGGCAGTGATGTTCATGATTTACCTCAAACTAACAATTAAACACCGACCTTGTTCTTTTGGACACACTACAGCACCTCGCCTTATCTACTTCAATGAGTGTGATTTTGTTTGATTTATCGATCCAACACTTATAAGGCCCATGTTTTGTTGGATCACTTGCATCTTTTCTTCTAATTTCGAGAAAGCCACCCAACCTTTTCTTCTAATTCATTTGGACACCTTTTCACGAAGCCTAGTCATTTGACGAATCTCGAGCTTTGCTAGAGCTCGATTTGGCTTCTACAATGAATGAGTGCCAATCAAAGTATCGGGAGAGGCAACATGAAAAATGAGCACTATGACTTAGCTATAGGCCAAGGGTAGAATAGTTATCGAGTTTGAGATCATGGATGAAACCTGACTCGATTGGAGGATGTCAATCGTATCATTATACATGAACAATTTCAGAAGTGTTGCATTTGCTAAAACTCTATTTGTTTCGTGAAAAATTTAATTTTTCTGGAAATTATTTTGTAGGAAGTTATTTTACAAGAAAATGATAATATTTTATGATATTTGGCTTAAACCTGAAAATAAACTGAAAAATATTATATCATTTGGTATGGAAAATCCGATTTGATTTTTTTAAATAAACACATACTATTTAGATGCTAGTAACTCGTGTATGGGCAATCAAGGACTCGGGGAAATCGAGTGCAAGCACTAGAGGGATCTCAACCCAAGTGACAAGATCAAGGCACGGACACTAGGATCTTGGGTGCAACCTCGATAAACCTAAACGTGTCCACTAAGGCCCCAATCTCGGCCTCGATGGACTCGAGCATAGCCTTTGTGAACTTGGCTATAGCCTTTGTGGATCTGAGACCAAGTTTTAGGGATTTGAGCTCAAGTGCTAAGATCCCACTCTCGATCTTGGTGGACCTAGGCTCAAGTGCAAGGGCATCAAGCATGAGGATTGAGGCTTAAGGCCCGACTTTAATGGACTTAAGAGTTGACATCAAGGGCCAGGGCTTAGCCAGTGAGGTTTCAAGCTTGACCTCAATGGACCCGGATGCAAGTGTTGGGGATCTGAGCATGGGCATCAGGGTCCTAGGCTTGGCCTCGATGGACCAAGTCTATTCGTCGGAGACTTGGTCTTGGATGCCCAGGATTTGAGAACTAGCGTTGGGATTTTTGCGCCCAAGTGTTAGGTTTCAGATCCAAACATCGATGTCTAGTTATATTTTTAGAAATTGACAATCAATTTTCTAAATTTTTGTATTCGATCAAATTTTTAAATTTAAATATAGATTTTTCATTGACTAGAAAAAATTTGTTGTTCAATCATTTTTCTTAGTGAATCAAATGTCAGAAAATGAGGAAATGTAAAAACAATCCTAAATTTTTTTGAGTTGGTCCAAGTTTTGATGGATTCCATTAGGAGACAAAATCCCGGCACGCTTTCCTATTGGGTTCTCTTAAGTCCATATCTCGTACGACATCAAGCATTCAAAATTTTAATCAATTAAGCTTATGCAACTTTTGACTAAGGAGTCGCCACTAACTTTTTCGATTGGCTAGAAATCAAGTAAGATACAAGAGGATATCTTACTATTTACTCAATGACTTAATTACGTTAGTCCCAAGACCAACACCCTTTCGATACCTATTTAATTGTGTGCTAACTAATGTCATGGGAGCCTATCCAAAAGGGATCTAAGCTCATCCTAACCATTTTGGAGTAGGATAGTAATATTCAAAGTATTGAAATGCACAATCAATTATAATCACAAAAGAAAACATACAAGTATCCTAATATTGTCCCTAAAAAGAGACAATCCAAAACAAATAACGCTAATCTGAAGCTCTAAAAGTTTGTCCAATTTTAGGTTTTAATATTTAAGGGTTTCTAACTTTTTGTGAACTTTTTTTTTTTAAGAATTTTCTGAATTTTTAATGATTTGTCTAATTTTTTTTGTTATTTTCTGGATTTTCTGATTTTTAATGATTTTCTGAATTTTCTAAAAAAATTTAATGATTTTCCCAATTTTCTAAATTTTTAAGAATTTTCTGATTTTTCAAATGTTTCAATGTTTTCCCGAATTTTTTTAATTTTTATTATTTTTTTGAATTTTTTAAATTTATCATTATATTGGGGGAACGGGTCCGGACCTTTTACTTGATCCGGCTATTGACCCAACCCAAACCTGGATCCGACCCACTCAGATTTAAAAAAAAAAAAAAAAGAAGAAGATATTTTTCAATTTTTTTAGTTTTTCAATGATTTTTCTATTTTCCTTTACTTTCTCTTTTGTCTTTTTCTCTATTTTGTCCTTTTCCCCTGCTCCTTCTCCTTCCCAGAATCACCTTCAACCTCTGGCTCCCCCTCCAACGGGTCCGAACTCCTGCTACTCGTCTCTGCCGTCGAGAAATACTCGACAGCACCGCCATCTGGTCGCCGGTCACCGCCCTATATCATCGCCGGCCAACACCACCGACCTGTCGTTCCCATCGACTGGTGCCTACCTTTTCAGATTTGCTGTTCCGGCGACCACCGAACATAAAAATGAACATCACCCAGAACTCAAACTTCTAATATTAACAAAGTCAGCAAAAAAACCAGCACAAGAACGTTAAGACAGAGAGAAAAGCTGACTCGAGTAGCCTTGAACCATGGACAGAGGCTTGCCAGCGAGGGAAAGTAACTCCGGCAGGGTATTCCGGCGTGGGAAATCCGTGCGCGACCGACTCGAGCAAGATTTTTCCACCAAATCACACAAAAACAAGGAAAACGCGAATGATCAAACAAGATTCAACGAATATGAACGTAGATACTAATCGATTTCAAGCTCCAACATCCAAAAAGAATTTCGGACTTCCTTTGGGCATTTGAGCAAACCGGTGGTGTGCAGCATCAAAAGCCAGCTTCCAATCCGATTTCGCCGTGATTATCGGTATGACAGAGAAATGATGTACATACATCTAGGTCAATTTACTCGGCAGCATCCTATCTTATCCCAGTTTTGTTGTGTTTTCGTCATTCAAACTTCATGGTCCATTCTCGGCTTTTTTCATTAAAAGAAAAGACAAAACAGCTCGTACACAGAATACGCCTAAGGGAGGGAGTGTTCAAACACCTGGTTCGTTTGGTGAAATGCACTTGCTGAAATCGGCAGCGATGGGGTGCGAAAAACTCTACGGGAGATCACCGGGCTTTTCTCCTCCTAACGGGTGCTCTGGACGAACTTGCTCCAGTCGGACCAGCTTCAGCTGCCCCCTTGAAAATTGAAGGTCTCTGCAATTTCTCCCGCTTGAGCACTTCAATGGCCAGAACTCTCTCCCCCTCTGGTTCTCACACTATGCAGAGCTTTACTCTCCTCCTTACCCAAAAAAAAAAAACGAAAAGAAAAGAAAACCAGAAAACCCTTCCCTCCAGGGAGCAAAAACGAAAAATGGTCAACCCCCCTCTCAGTCCACGCCCTCTCTCACGCCCCTGCGATGTGACATGTCATTTCTCGAATAATAAAATATTTCGATACGTTAAATGAATATTTTTATATTTATCATAAAACTTAAAATGAATTTACACTAACAACATTAATAAAATCCATTCATAGGAAATTGAAAAAACATATTTATAGGAAATGCATGCTCAGGACATGTTTTTGATTTTAACAAAAATAAATACTATAATCAACTTATTTTAAAAAAGAAATCTATGATCTTATTAGAATTTATCATTATTCAATATTTAGTATTTTTATTTCCCAAAATCATTTTTTAGCCCTACCCCTTTATTTTGCCCTCTTGTTTGTTCCCCAGCACCACATGTGACTTTCCTTCTTGCAATTACCCTCCATTTCTTTCCTTCCTCCAAAAAAGAAAAGAAAAAAGAAAATATCCCGCCAAGTTGGACTAGCATCCCCATTTTCAATTGTGCTGCCTCCTCCTTCCTGCACGGCAGCTCCATTTTTAATTTTTTTTTTCCTGCTCTTCCTCCTATAATTAAAAGAGGAATCTTGGAAACCCAGACCCAAGGTCACTAGCTGCCGCTGCCTCCTGCTCGTCCTTATGCGGCATCCCCATTTTTAATTTTATTCCTACTCTTCTTCCTAAGACTAAAAGAGCAATTTTGGAAACCCAAAAACCCTAACCATCTCCTCGTCCTTCTCACACGATCCTCTTCCTCTTGATCTCTACTCTCTCAGTTGCCTCATCATAGTCACTGACCACCTCGCCTCTAGGCTTCCCTCCTTCGTAGTCGTAGCCTCACCTCCATCCCTCCATTGCAACATCACAATTGTGGTCCTCTTGATCACCTTCTTCAACGATTCTCTCTCCCTTCGCACTTACAATCCCACCCTAAAAATGCATCATGCCTCTCGCAATTCTAGATATGCATGTCGAAGCATGTTAACAAGAGTTGATTATGTATCGGATTTTTCGACACTTGTTAACCACATGTTGAAGTATGTCCGACACGACTCAAAAGCTTCTAAAGATTGTTCATGCTTCATAGGGTTTCAGCCCCTTCTGTGATATGGTTTTTGTTCAAAAAGGATCTTGGATGCAATAGAGGATTTTTATAAATACGCTCGCTCCTCTCCCCTCTCCTCACGCGACAGCACGTCATCCCCAGCAAGGATCCTTTTTGCTCGGGTCACCGTGGTGAAGGAACGCTCGCGGAGGGGGCTTTCCCGTTTATGCATGTGAGCGTGTGTGAGGGTGTGTAAAGAGGGGAAAGAAGTGCTGGGCCGGGCTTCTCTTTTAGGCTCTGGTGGGCCAAAGAAAAGAAGGAAAAATGGGCCAAATAAAATAAAGGAAAAGGGAAGTTAGGTCGAAGGGTGAGCCGAAAATAACCAAGTGGGCTGGACAAGCCCGCCTATTCGATTTCCCCTTTTATTTTTGTTTTTATTTCATTTTTGTCTGGTCCACTTTATTCATTTTTTATAATTTTGCGAAAGAATGAATATTTAGAAATGTCGACAAAAATTCAGGTGTCATAATTAGCAAGGCCACATGCACATGTGAAAAACCTTAAAAGAACCAGTATTTAAAACTTGTATGATGTTCTATGGGCTTCTAAATATTATGGTAATGACATAGACCATTAATCTGATATATGCCTTGATTTGATCCTCTTATAATCAACCTACAATAATATGCCCCATTTATTTATGAGATAAAGTTTGATCCCCCTTGTTCGCATTATTACAACTAGTAATGCTATTATAAATTTAAACCGTAATAATATGCCTCATTTATTCATGAGATGAAGTTTGATTACCGTTGTTTGCCCTAGACTTTGAAAAAACAAAAGATCAAATGTCCCCATGTTTGAACAATGCTTCCAAATTATAAGGCTAGGCTGTGTGCCAACTTCCACTCCATATCAATTGCGCAAATTGTTGATAAGCCCTCTCACTTGGATGGTAGGAATCAAAGAACATGTACTCCTCCGGATTAGGTCACAACGAGTACTCTCTCACCCCTCTCATGCCTCCGTAGCTATAGTTCCCCTCGTACAGACCCGAGCTACAACACGCTGATTTTCCATTCTTTTAGTCAAGGAAGTGTACAAGTCGAAGACGGAGTACTTGAATCCTTGCAATTGAGACTCTAGCTTGGCAAGAGTCGCGGGAAGAGCCACGCTATGAAGCTTCATTAGCTCAGTGGCTAATTTAAAAAAGAACCACTTTCGGTGACTAGTCAAACGGTCGGGAGGCACCCAAGAGGTGGCATTGTAAGGGCTTGTTTGGTAACCATCCAAACGGGCCCTAATTATGATTTTTTGTTCCCGTGAGTAGTTTTGGACTATAATTGTGTTTGGTAAATTTTTTGTTTCTAGGAATAAATTTATATTTTTTTGTTCCCAGAAGTAGATTTGGAACAAAATCAAAAAAAAAAAAAAAGTTAAGTTTTGTTCTTGGGAATAAATCTAAGAATCAAGCCATTTTCTTTTTCTTTTTCTTCTTCTCTTTTCTCTTCTTCTTCTTCATCTACCACCACAGCCGCAGTTGCCATCCGCCGCCGTCTGCCGTCTGCCGCCCACCATTGCCGATCGCCGACAATCGGTCCAACAAGCTTGCCAGGCCAGGGCGAGATCCGACGAGCTCGCCGGAAGCAAGCCCAGCCACCGGCGAGACTCGGCCTCGCTAGATCGCCATTTTCGATGACCGGTCAAATGGTTAGGAGGCACCCAAGAGGTGGCATCGTAACAAACCCAAATTTTCTTGCTCCAACTTTATATATGCCCTGGAAAAAAAATCAAAAATCAATAAGTTTTTTTTTTTTTTGGACGGAAACGATAATTAATTTATAGAAACATTACCACCAGCATCCATTGCATCCGAAATAAGAAGATCTAATAATAAAGGAGGGGGAAAGGTGAGCCAAGAGGAAGGTAAGGTACCGCCCAATTGGGCCTTTGCAGCCCAATCGGCAACTGCGTTGGCCGTACGAGGGACAAACCCTAACTGCAGTCGAGAGAAACAGCGGAGAAGAGCAGCAACTTCGTCAAACAAGGGCCGAAGCGCCCATGGAATCTTCCGAGGATCTTGAACGGCGTTGATCATGGCAAGGCAGTTAGATTCCAAAATCAAGGGAGCGTTGGTTTTGCCGAGTCGACGGAGATGGTGCAGCACCGACAGGAGGGCAGAAATTTCAACCTGCAACGCTGAAGCAGCAGCCACACGAGAGGTATACCCATCAACCATTTTACCCAAATGATTTCTGCAAATGATAGCGATTGCGCCTCTGGAGTCAGCAACCTAGAAAGCCCCATCTATATTGACTTTGAGTACACTGGATCAGGGGGTCGCCACAGGGTAGAAGGAGCAGAAACGTTGATTCCTGGGGTTGACGCAGTTGAGGAGGAAAGATGGTTTATCCGAGCAAATCGCGACTGAGTTAAGGCAGATTCAACCACAAAAGATGGATCAGGCTTCTTACTAGTGAAGATGAACCTGTTTCGCGCCTTCCATATTTGCCAGAGAAGGGCGGCAACAATTTCCATGCTAGGTAACAGCGTGTTATCTCGAAATCTAGCTTCAAGCCACCCTGTCATGTTTTGTGCTGCTGTTTGAGAATGATTGATAGCAATCTTAGGGTGTGACCAAACTGCTGTAGTCCAGGGGCATATAAGAAGTAGGTGCTCGATTGATTCAGGAGCTCTCTGAGAACATAATGTGCATGTTGGATCGGGGCTGATGTGTCTGTTAAAAAGATTTGTCTTGGTTGGGAGAGCATTGTGATAAATAGACCAAAGAAAGAACCGGAGTTTAGGGACAGTTTTAAGAGACCATAATCTCTTCCAAATAGGCTTAGATGGCTGAATGGAAGAGGATAAACTGTGATATGCACTTTTAATAGAATACTGACCCTGAGCAATAGCTGTCCAGATTAGCCTATCTTCATTGCAAGTAGAGCTTAGGGGAATATTAAGAACTTCTCTGGAAACCGGTTCATCAAATAAGTGATTAATAAGAGGACCATTCCACTGATTCAAACTCGGCAACATCAAATCTGCCACCAGTCGTGGCTCATTGCGATTAGCAGGTCCACCAATAATGCCCATAGGAAGCCATCGATCTTCTCGAATACTAATCTTTGTGCCATCCCCGAGAGACCATTGTAACTCGGTAAAATGGAATCTCTCCCTAATAATAAACTCTGCCATCCCCAAGAAGGGCAGTTACCTTTTACGGCACTCCGAAAGTCTTGTGAATGGAAATAGAGACCTTTGAAAAATTTGCTCCATAAGGATAAAGGAGATTTAATTAGTCTCCAGGCTTGCTTACCAAGCATCGCTTTGTTAAAAGCAATTAGGTCTCGGAATCCTAGACCCCCCTGCGCCTTTCTAATCTTTAGGGACTCCCAGTTTCTCCAATGAATGCCTTTCTTTGTGCTTTCAGATTGCCACCAGAATCGCGCAATCTTTTGTTCAATGGAACGACACAGAGAGATAGGAATCTTAAAAATGGACATAGCATACTGAGGAATATATTGGATGACACTCTTGATAAGGACTTCTTTCCCACCTTTAGAAATCAGTTTTTCCTTCCATCCATCTAACTTGGAATTAACTCTTCCCAAAATCCATGAAAACATATCTCTCTTAGATCGACCCCAATCTGACGGAATGCCTAAGTATTTTCCGGTCTTATGAATCACAGGAATCCTGAAAAGTAGTGCTAGATTGTTCTGAAGTGTGGAGGGACAGGATCTACTGAAAAAGATACCTGATTTATTTCTATTCACTTCCTGACCGGTAGCTAAACAATATTGGTTCAAAATGTTAGCTAGATTTTGACATTCCATAGCTGTCCCATCTATGAAAAAGATAGCATCATCGGCGAAAAGTAAATGGGATAGAGTAGGACACCACCTATTCAATTTGATGCCCTTGAGATTACCCATGTCTATGGCTTGAGATATTAAGGTAGACAACAGATTCGCCATTAATATAAACAGGTAAGGGGAAAGTGGGTCACCTTGACGAAGACCTCGTGTAGGGTTGAAATATTTGAGTTGATCACCATTGAACTTGATAGATATAGAGACTGTTGTAATACACTGCATCACCCACTTCACCCAAACTGGATGGAAACCTAATATGAGAAAGTAATCATTTAAGAAGTCCCATTCCACTCGGTCATAAGCCTTTTTCATGTCCGTTTTTAAAATTGCCTGGAAATGTTTCTTTCTCACCCGGGTCTTTAGTTGGTGTAGCATCTCCTGAACAATCAAGATATTGTCCTGGATTTGGCGTCCACTCACGAATGCGCTTTGTTCAGTAGAAATCAATTTTGGCAGGATGGGTTTGAGTCTATTGGCCAAGACTTTGGAGATAATTTTGTAAGCATAGTTACATAAACTGATAGGGTGGAACTGGTCTAGGCTTTCCGGGTTGGGGACTTTGGGAATCAGAGAGATAGAGGTCCTGTTCAAATCAGCCGGCATCACTCCTATTTTAAAGAATTCCTGAACAGAGAGAATGAGGTCATCCTTAAGTATATCCCAGTAAGTTTGGTAGAAGATACCATTTAATCCGTTAGGGCCTGGTGCTTTGGATTTTCCCAACTGAAAGGTAGCTGTTTTGACCTCTGCTGGTGTGATTTCTGCAACTAAGCTGTCATTCATTGCAGGAGTAACAATCGCTGAAATTTGGTTCAAAATCGGACCATAGTCTCGGTGGCCTGCTGAGTTATAGAGGTTGGAATAGAAAACCTTAGTCATTTCCTTGAGGACTTGCTCATCTCGTACCCATTCTTGGTTGATATCGAGTAACATGCTGATCTTGTTTCTTTGTCGACATTGCACAGTAGTTGCATGAAAAAACCGTGTATTTTTGTCTCCGGACTTTAGCCATTGTATTCTAGAACGCATGGCCCAATACTGCTCCTCTTGCTGCCATGCCTCTTGTAGTTGATGCTTTAACCTGTCTGCTAAATTTCTGTCATATGAGCTGCTAGGTTGATTAGTCAAAGTCTGCAATTGATGTTGCAAGTCTGCAATCTGAGATTTAGCATTGGAAAACTTACTGTGACTCCATTTTTTGAGGGCTATGCTGACCCGGCGTAATTTATATGGCAGATCACGGCGAGCGGCCCCAGCAGATGCCCAAGACGTGGCAATTGTTCTGCTGCGGTCCTGGTGTTCAGTCCAGTATGTCTCAAAGAGGAAGGGCTTGCCTCGACGGCTTTGTTTTACTTCTGTGTACAACAGCAGGGGACAATGGTCAGAACCCACTGCAGGTAAAGCGAACACCTTAGCTTCTGGGAAAATTAATCTCCAATTCAGATCACACACCACTCTGTCTAACCTTTCCTTAACCAGCTCATTACCATGACGGTTGTTCATCCAGGTAAACGCACAACCTTTACTTTCAAGATCCATAAGTGCACAGTCATGTAATAATTCTCTGAATGAATGTATGCGTTGAGAGTCTGCAGCTCGTTTCCCGACTTTCTCCCATTGATTAATAATCTCATTGAAATCTCCAGCACAAATCCAAGGAAGAGAGTTGATGGACGCGATTTGGCGAAGTGCATCCCAGAACACTTTTCGAGATTGGAACAACGCTGGTGCATGTAAACAAGTAAGCCTCATCGTAATACCTTTTGTAGAATCTGTACATATAGTATCAAAAAGTGCTGATTAGAGTCTTCTATATAAAGGGAAATATGAGCTTGCCAGAACATAGCCAAACCTCCAGCAAGTCCTATAGGGTTAATGAAGTGAGACTGTGGGAAATTCAGACGACGCTGAAGACGAAGTAGGACAGCCTCAGAATTCTTCGTCTCCATCAAAAAAACCAGATCAGGCTTCTCTTTGACCACAAGGACCTTAAGGGCTTGAACAGGGGAGAGCCGAGTCCCTGACAGTTCCAACTGAGTAGCTTCATTTTACTGTCGGTGGCTTTTGAGGGAAAGCCACCTCAACCCACTTACCAGCTTCATCAATTGAAGCAACCGGAGTTTCCAGCAGTAAGGTTTCGTCAAAATCTTCAAGTAGAGGAATGCGCGAGTCATGGGAGACTTGTCTTTTACATTTCTTTGATATTCCTGCTTTTGTGGATAATCGAGTATACTTTTGTTTCTTTTTAGAGGTATCCCTAGCATTTAGATTCTGAAAACCCTTTTGGAGGATAGGTGATGGAGGGGGTGCTACCATTAAGGAAGACATCGAGGCAGTGCTTGGTGGAAGGATTGGAGGAAACAGGATAGCCTTATGAGTTGGAAGTAATGTACTGAGATGGTGCTGATCCTTGGTATCCCAGTTCTGTATACTTGGTAACACTTCAGCAACTGCTTTCATCTTTTGTGCCGCAGGTATAATAGCACCTGTCTTGGGAGATGCAGATTGTTGAACTGAAGGATGGAGGTGCTGCTCAGGTTGGGGGTGTGCAGAGGAGTAAGCATATAACTTATCCGGATATGATTGATTTTTCTCTGAGATAACTGCTATAGGAGGTAACGCGGGGAGTTTGTTGGTTAGTGCAGGAGGAGTTTTGAGAATCACTTCTTCAGTGTCTTCGGGATCATTATTCAGCCCATAGAAGGTAATCCAATAAGGACTGTGCTCCTTGACCTCTGCTCTTAACCACTGTCCATATGCCATTTTCTCTTTGCCAGACATTTTCGCTTCAGTAAATGGAATTTCTTGACAATAAGAAGCATAGTGTCCAAGTCGGCCGGAAGAATAGCAAGAATGAGCGAGTCGCTCATAACGGAAGTCTAGCTAGAAAGTCTTACCAGCTATTCGAAGTAACTGTCCTGTTTTCAAAGGGTGAGCTAGATCAAGTTCTATGCGGACACGTGGAGCTCGGATAGTTGTGCCGTCCTTTTTATCAATTTGTACCTGAATCACTTTGCCCACAGTTTTAACCGCTTTACATAGCATGTGGTCTGGAACACCACTCAAGGGGAAGTCCAAAAACTTGTACCTAGAATGCGCATGTAGTAAAATCATAGCAGTGTAAAGGTGTATTTGGTTTCCAAGGCTTAAGAATTACCAGGTGACCAACAAAGTTCCATGGACCATTGTCTAGCACTCTCTGTTTTTCACTTTCTAATTTAAAGGTAGCAATAAAAAGACCAGCTTCACGTTGAGTGATGTCTACCTTGTTTACCCTCCAAACTCGGCTAAGAGTACTTTGAAGAGCTTGGGGATTGACAGTAGGGTTAGAGAGAATTGTACCTACTAACACATTCCTACATTCATGCAGCTGCTCCGTTGGAGGAGGTTCATCCCAGACGTCGATTTCATCATATTCAGACCACAGACGGCCCATTCTGCTGCTGAGGGCTGCCAGACGCGATTCTTCACTCAGCTGATGGGAATCCATAACGAAATTGCGAAGGGAAGCTAAATAGTTAAGTCAGAAGGGACTCGGACCAGATGCAGCGGTTGCACAAAAACTGGAGACAGAGAGAGAGGAGGTAAGGGTTGGGCCTGGGAAGATAGGATGAGGAGGGATTTGAGATTGCATGGATGATCGCTGGTCTAAAGGATGCTAAATCGGGGATTCAGAGAGCTGGAGTCGGAGCTGCGAGGGATGAGGAGAATGTAAAGACAGAAGCGAGGAAAAGAGATGTAGAGAGGAAACTAGTGCTAAGTTCAATCCATCGGTAATTGATGAAAAGCAGGAGGGTTAAGGATTAACAGTAAGGGTTTTGGGGAAAACTACCATTAAAGGTAGAAAAAGCTCTGCATGCCGAGAGAGAAGAAGCAACATTCGCAAAAAAACAATTACGACAATTGATAATGGTGTGTGATAACATTTAATTTATTAGCAAATGAAAGAAAAGTCAAATTTATAATAGGCTCGAAGTAGAATGTGGTGAATACACAAGCAAAAAACAACTAATAAATTGCAAGTGTCCTTACTTATTCATTATAACAGAACTCATAAAAAATATATATATATATATATTATGTGTCTCGAGTGTGAAAGTTTGTTCCCTTAATTTGACTCTAATAATAAAAAAATATTTTGACTTCACAACCAACATGAAAATATCTTCAATATCTTCAATATCTTGGGAGATAATAGATATAGATTTTCATAAGGAATTATTGATCTGTATCAAACAAAAAGTCAGGTGGCGACTAAACTATAAAGAATAAAATGCGTTGGTCAACAAAATCCTCCCAATAATTGCAACCCGGCTTACTTGTTTATGAGGATTAAACAGTGCTGTACTGCTCCGCTAATTGGAAAGAAATTATGGACATGGGTTTACCTCAAGCACTGCACAATGCTAATGTTACCAACCACCATCCCCACGTAATCCTCCATGGAAATGGACTGAAACAAAGCTGGATTGTTGAGAACCGGGTTCAAGTAATCGTTGCCTCCGATGCGGACCGTGTAAATGTCCTCCAAAACCATTCTCTTCGCCTTCTCGTCCCCCAGCTTCTTCCTCAGATCCTTCACCAGTTTCTCGAACTGCTTCTGCTGAGTCCTGAGGTCCACCACCTAATGAAAGAAAACTAAGGAAGACAACCTGGAAGCGGAACATCAAAAAACATCAAAGCAAAGACGAGGAAAGACACTCGATATATAGATCCTTGGTAAGTATCGGATCAAACGCCTGCTCCACCAGACGCGAAATTTGCCCCTTCTGCAGTCGTCGTTCTTCAGCTGGAGATAAGGTGGGATCAGTGGCAGCTTCGCATATTCAGCTGAATCGGCCGAAAAGAATTTGAGTGTGCAATCAATCATTTATGGGGGAAGAAAAGGCTAGAGCATGGAGAAGTAATACCAATGAAATCAGCTATAAGACGATCGTCAATGAATCTGCCAGAGGGATAATGGGTTTACCTCAAGCACAGTGCTAATGTTGCCAACTACCATCCCCCCGTAATCTTCCATGAAAACGGACTGAAACAAAGCAGGATTGTTGAGAAACAGCGGCGTAGTCGCTGAATCCGATGCTGATGAAGTAAACACCATCCGAAACTATTCTCTCCGCCTTCTCATCCCCCAGTTTATCCCTCAGATTCTTCACCAGACTCTCAAACTGCTTCAGCTGCGTCTTGAAATCCACGGCCTGAAAAGGCAACATTGAGGAATATGGAGAAACGACCCGGGAAAGATAAGGAAGAGACTTGGACGTACTATTCCCGGGAAAGTTTCAGGTAAAGCACCAGCTCCAGCGGACGCGAAATTTGCTCCTCCCACAAATTGGTCATTCCTCAGCTGGAGATAAGGTGGGATCAGTGGCAGCTTCGCATATTCAGCTGAATCATCCAGAAAGATTTGATTAAACAATCGATCGTTTGTGGGGGAAGAAAAAGCAAGAATATGGAGTAAGTTATACCAATGAAATCAGGCATAATACGACCGTCAGTGAATCTGCCAGTGGGATAGTGAAAGAAAGTCTCGCCATATGGAGAAAAATTTGCTTTGAAAAAAGCGGTGGTGTTTATGTAGTTGTTAGTCCCCGCGTCGTTCAGGATGTCGCCGAAGATGAACAGAGCGATGTCATTTTGGGTTTGATCGATGTTGCAGAGAGTTGACAGAAGGAGGCTGGCGAAAATGGTGAATAACAGGATGTGGATATTCGGAGTCGACATTGGTGATCCCGGGTTGGACGATGCGGCTTCTCTTCGGATCTTGTAGGGACGTCCGGGTGATTTGAATGAGCAATTTGTATAGAAGTCTTCTCAGGGAAGAAGGCCCGTGATAGTTCTTTCCCTTTTTGGCCAAACATATGACGTCATAAAGATTTTTTTGGAGGGCTTTAAAGATGATTTGCGTTCTGAACTTCACATTAATGAACTAACGATACGTTTGGCCAATTCCCAGTTCTTTTGCTTTCCCATTTCGGGGTAAACTAGCAATTTCAGCACGCATCTACGCAGGGATTATGCTGAGATTGGGTAATGAGACCACTAATGGGTTCATTGACCTATATGTAGGTAAATTAAGCTAAGAGCCGAGAGGATTGGCCGCTCGTGATGGTTTCTTTAGGTTTCGATAGTTTGGCAAGTGATGCGAGGTCAGTGCGCTTGATACAACCGATAAAGAGAGTCAATGAAGCAATGAATATATTGGCATATATACAGTGAGGAAAATGCATTAGAAACACCAAAAATTGTGTACGGTACTCATTTTAGTACCAAAAGTTTTCGCCGGCTCATCCAAGTACCAAATCAGAGAAAAAATAATCACTTAAATGCCCCTAGCTAGAAATTCTGGCTAAAATGATTACTTTGCTTTCATAATTAAAATTTTAATATGAGTTGGCATATTTTATTAAAAATCAGTCCACGTAGATATCATAAACAATGTCGCAAGAGCCAACGTGGTTGGCTTGCCTAAAAACGACGCCCTTTCTCTCCTCTCTCACTCGGTCACACACAGAGACAATCTTCTTCTTTCTTATGGAATTTTTGCCCATGGCAGTCGCTGACATCTCCTCCCCGATGCAGAGGATATTCCACCACCTGATCTCCCCGACTAAATCCGATGCGAAACCGTCAACGCTCTCCCTCTTCGCTACGAGGGAAACTAGGTCCTTCTCATGTGGCTTAATCCTCACCTTCATCGCCTACACCTTCCTCTTTGTCCTCAACCTAGCCATCCACTCCTCTCCTTGCCTCATCAATTAGGGTTTCAATTTTGGGGGAAGTTGAACTAGAGTATGAATGGGGATTTCTTTTGATTTGCAATTTAGGTTTTATATTTTGGGGCAAGTGTTGTAGACAACGTCATTTAGGGTATATATGTTAACTAGGCACGCTGGTGATCCACGTCGCTAGAGAAATTAATTAAATACAACATCACATTTTTGGCAACCCAAATAGGAATTGACACTTAAGTGATTGTTTTTTTTTTTTTTAAAGTTCAAGAGATTCAGAAAAAATAAAAAACTTTTAACTTTAAAGTGAGCGCTATACATAAGTACTTCAAGTGTACTTCTCCCCCAAAAGGCTATAGAGAAAAATGATTAAAAGACATATTTAGTTCCATAAGCATATATGATAATATCCGCAACAAAAAGTATATGAAAACAAAATCAAAACAGCTTCAAGATAGAAGAAATCAAATAAAAGTATCAATTTATGTTTTGTCGGGAATATCTCTTTTTCATTTCATTGAAAGAAGAATAGATAAGAACAGAATTGGGTCTGAGAACAAAGGAGATCCCTCAAGGTTTGAGAAGCGAAGGAGGCATGGATCCCTTTAGGTTGTAATGGGTTTCGTTTGATTGATTTTCTTATATTATTCGAATCTTTCTAAGCTAATAGAATTGAAGACTTTATTGTTTTGATTAAGAGTATTATCATCAAGACATAGCTCATTTTAAGCTTTTTTTGTTGATCTTACGATATCTAGAAATGTGACCTTGCTCCCTGCATTTAAAGCATTTGATATTCTAATTGAATGTTTTTTTTTTTTTTGGATGCTGGAGGAACCGCTTTGGCCGACAGCCGCCATGTAAACCCCCAAGTGTCGCTAACGGGGAAACCACTACCTCGACGCCACATTTAAGTCATCACACAGCGCTTCAGCCTCTCTGCTTCGCAAGGGCTTCGAACCTTGGCCTCCTCGGTGGAGGACAAAGGATCTACCATTCACACTGCAACGGCCGGTGGTTAATTGAATGTTTGTTTTGGCTTTCGGTTAGGTCGAGAAGGATGAGATTTAGTTTTTTTTTTTTTTTCATTTACGGGAAAACTACCTTTGTTTTGTCTTATTGAGCTTTTGTCTTTTTGTTTGGAGCAATTTTTATTATAAGAACCGGAGCTTGAACCCTTAGGTTCGCTGAAACATTGATCATATTGAGCACATAAAGATGGTAAATATTTCTTTGTTAATAATTTTTCCTTCAAGAGTTGTACACATGCATGCCCTCTTTTTGAACATTGGAGATTAATTCTCCATATGGGAGATTTTGATAAGGGATTTGGCCATTGTGGTCCTCTCTAATTTTATTGCGGATTTGGTCTAGGGTAGTCCTACAAGAAATTATTTTTTCCGGAATGGCGATTGCAATCTGATTTGATCATGACCTAGTAAGGAATGTATCCTTGTACACTTGAAATTTAGAAAGTGACTTATAGTTAAGATTGAATAGGAATTTTGCAATCTTAAATTTAAATGGGCTACCTCAAGAGCAAAAGTGCCCTATTTTTCAAATGGTCGACAGTAGTTTTGTAAAACTTTAGAAATCCTTATAATTTACCACAAGCGACAGAGCCTTTCCAATTGAAAAGAATTTCTTCTTCGCAAGTTTTTTCAAATTTTCTTTTTTAGTCTCTATTTGAATTTTCCTTCCTTCCATTTTCTCCTCAAACTCTTGTGTCCCACACTCAGACGATTAGATATGTTAAAATATTTAAATATTAAATCACATTGTCATTTAAAAGCTTAAACTTTTAAAATAGTTGACAATGGTTCTATCAAATCTCATATGGTATTAAAGTTGGAGATCCTAAGTAAAATTTTCCAAGCCCCTATTTGCCTTCCTTATTATATATTTCACAAGGGACAATGATTGAATAAATAAATATTAAATCATGCTGTCGTCTAACCGTTTAAGTTTTTAGATAATAATTCCACAAAATTTCATAGGGTTTGTTATGATGCCAAAGTTACATTATGGCAATCCAAACCATATTCGATTGGCTTAATTGGTTAGGGTTTTGAGGATTTTCAACTTAGAAATTGCAATTCCCCTGACGTGTTATTTTTAAGGTCACACCACCAAGAACCTTGATTTGTTTGCTTTCAAACAGTTTGGCAATGGAACAGATCGCAAATATAGCAAATTGAACCTTCTAAAATTTATTCATTACTAATTTCTATTGTCACTTTGTTACAGCATTAATGTAGTCATAAAATCGAACCATGACACTGTGCCTCGCTTATTTGTGAGATGAAGCTGGATTCCCATTATTTGCCAAAGAATTTCAAAAAGAAAGAAATCAAACGTTCCCATGTTTGAACAATGCTTCCAGGTTATAAGGCTTGGTAGTGGGCGAACTTCCATTCCATATCAATTGGGCAAATTGATGGTAAGCCCTCTCGCTCAGATGATTAGAGTCGAAGAACACATACTCCGCGGGAATAGGGTACAATGAATCCTCTCTCACACCCCAACCACACCCACCACACCCACCACCCCCCCCCCTCCCTCATGCCTCCACAGCTATAATTGCCCCCATACGGACCCGACCCACAACACGTGGTCTTCCCATCCTTGAAACCTGGAATCCAATTTCATGATATTAAAGAAATCCTCATCCCTCCTTGCCACAAGGTGTTTAAGACCAAGAAAAAAAATTAATGTGCAGAAAGATGATGCAAAAGGCTGACCATAATTTGATGGGTGTTGGATTCTTTCAGTCAAGGAAGTGCACAAGTCAAAAAGGAAGTACTTGAAACCTCGTAATTGAGACTCTAGCTTGGTGAGAGTTGCGGGAAAAGCCGTGTTGTGAAGCTTTGTTAACTCGATACCTTGTCTCGAACAAGAACCATTTCTAGTGGCCAGTCAAATGGTCGGAAGGCACCCAAGAGGTAGCATTGTAGAAAATCCAAATTTTCTTGCTCCAACTTTATATATACCCTGAAAAAAAATTGAAAATTGGTCCATTTATTGCAATCCCTTTATAAAGATTGATTGCAACAACTCACAAAGGTGTGTGATAAAGTTTAATTTATTATCAGACCAAAGAAAAAAGTCAAATTTATAAGAGGCTCGAAGTAGAATTTGGAGAATAAATGGGCAAAAAAACTAATAATAAATTGCAAGTGTCCTTTATAAACCTGTTAACGAAGTTCTTATTCATTATAACGAAACTTACCACGGTAAATGAAAATTATATATTATGTGTCTTGATTACGGAACTTACCACGGCAAATGAAAATTATATATTATGTCTCTTGATTACGGAACTTACCACAGTAAATGAAAATTATATATTATGTGTCTTGAGTGTGAATACTTGTTTGCTTATATGACTAATAAGAAATTTTTTTGACTTTGTCATGAAAAGATCTTCAATATCTAAAAGATCATAATTGTCGATTTTTATAAGGAATTATTGGTCAGTATTAAACAAAAATCAGGTATTGACAAAACTATAAAGAAGAAATGCGCTGGTCAACAAAAACCTTCCAAAAATTGCAACCCGGTTGACTTGTTTATAAGAGGGAAATTATGGATACGGCTTTACCTCAAGCACAGTGCTAATGTTGCCAACCACCATCCCCACGTAATCTTCCATGGAAACGGACTGAAACAGAGCTGGATTGTTGAGAATGGCGACGTAGTCGTTTAGTCCGATGCTGATGAAGTAAACGCCGTCCAAAACTATTCTCTCCGCCTTCTCATCCCCCAGGTTGTCCCTCAGGTTCTTCACCAGACTCTCAAACTGCTTCAGCTGAGTCTAAAAATCCACCACCTGAAAAGCCAACATCGAGGAAGACGATCCGAATGGGGTTATATGAAGCAACGACCCAGGAAAGACAAGGAAGAGACTCCACGTACGAATCCTGCGAAAGTTTCAGGTAAAGCACCAGCTCCAATGGACGCGAAATTCGCCCCTCCCACAAATCCGTCATTCTTCAGCTGGAGATAAGGTGGGATCAGTGGCAGCTTCGCATATTCAGCTGAATCACCCAGAAAGATTTGATTAAACGATGGATCGTTGATGGGCGAAGGAAAAGCAAGAATATGGAGAAGTTATACCAATGAAATCAGCCATAATACGACCGTCAGTGATTCTGCCAGTGGGATAGTGAAAGAAAGTCTCGCCATATGGAGAGAAATTTGCTCTGAAAAATGCGGTGGTGTTTATGTAGTTGTTGGTCCCCGCATCATTCAGGGCGTCGCCGAAGATGAATAGAGCGACATCGTTCTGGGTTTGATTGATGTCACAGAGAGTCGACAGAAGGAGGCCAGTGAAGATGGTGAAGAAGAGGATGTGGACATTTGGAGTTGACATTGGTGATCTCGGGTCGGAAGATGTGGCTTCTCTTCAGATCTTGTAGGGACGTTTGAGTGATTAAGAGAAATGATTCGATAATAGTTTTTAATTTACTATGAGATTGACAGTCTATTCTAAACTGCAAAAAACCAAATAACAAAAGATTATAAATTGTTATTGGACCTATTCCTTCAATAATTTGTTGTTCAATAATTTGTGGCTAACAACAAATTATTATTTTCATAATAGCCTAAAAACTATTATGCTAGTAAAGTCTCGTGGTTTAAATATAGCTACATTCGTCTTCTCGGGGAAGAAGGCCCGTGATACTTCTTTCCCTTTTTGGCCAAACACATGGCGTCATACAGATTTTTTGGGGGGCTTTGAAGATGATTTGCGTTCTGAACTTCACTTCACATTAATGAACTAACGATACGTTTGGCCAATTCCCAGTTCCATGCTTCATCTTTTGCTTTTTCATTTTGGGGTAAACTAGCAATTTTTGCACGCTTTTACGCAGGGATTATGCTCAGATTGGGTAATGAGACCATTAATGGGTTTATTGATCTATATGTAGGTAAATTAAGCTAAGAGCGAAGAGAGTTGGCTGCGCGAGACAGTTTCTCTAGGTTTTGATAGTTTGGCAAGTAATACGAGGTCGGTGCACTTGATAAAGCCGATAAAAAGAAAGTCAATGAAGCAATGACAAAAAGAGAGTATGTGAATATATTGGCATATAGACCCAAAAGGCTGTAGAGATCAATGATTAAAAAACTTATTTAGCTCCCATAAACATCATTTATGATAATATCTGCAAAAAGTATCTAGAAATAAAATCAAACAGCTACAAGATATAGGAAATCAGATAAAGGTATTTATTTATTTTTTAATCGGAAATATCTCCTTTTCATTTCGTTGAAGGAAGCATCGATGAGAGGAGGAATGGGCCTCAAAACGAAGGAAATCCCTTAAGGTTTGCGAAGGGCAGGGGGGCATGGATCGCCACGCCAGTAAACTTTAACTATCCAACCCACGACTTGATTGGACTCCCGTAAGCAATGGGCCACTTGAATGTCTTGGAATTAGGCCATTCGGCAATCCATGAAGAAAGCCTTTAAATCCCATGGAGATAGGGAAAATTGTCTAAAAAATCTTAAATTTTTTGCACTTTTACTAATTTAATTATAAACCTTTTAATTTTATCAGTTGAATCATAATCAATTTTTAAGTTTTGCCAATTAAGTCCATCTGAATACTTTTGACTGAAAATTATTGACATAGACAAATTTTATTAATATATTTTCAAATTTTTTTTAATAATTCGAAGGATTAGCAACCTCTGCTGGCCCCTTGTTGAGGCCCATGAAGTCCTCATTGATTGGAGGCACGGGTCATGACACTCGCCAAATCTGGTGAGGGCGTTACGAGTCCTTGCGGGCCCTCGGTTAGTGGTTGGTGGATGGCAGAGGTCATCGGCCCTCATCTAGTGGCCAGTGTCTTGCCAGCCCTTTAAATCAAAAAGAAAAGAAAAAGGAAAATATTTAAAAAATAATTATAAATTCGAAAACAAAATTATTAAAATATTGTTAAAATTATCCCCGACAGCTTTAGCTGTGCCATGTAGAATAGCTTACACTAATTAGACTGTTACGTTACTAACTTCCAGTCGAAATTAGCTAATCAATTGGCACATTGTAAAAATATTTTAAATTGAATTGACAAAAATATAATTGATTTAGAACTTTTTGAATAATGTTCCTGGTGGAGGTTGGACCTCACCCTTGAGATAGTTATTCGATTCTAAAATCAGCCTGTTACCTGCAGAATGGTAAAAGTGCTTCATCGCTTCTAAAGAAGGCCAATTCCAACCAAAGTACCGAAGAAACCCTGCAGATATAACGAAAGCCATAGACCACTTTTCCAGGGAAATCTCTGCATATACCGGCGACTGCACCTTTGGATGAGCCTGCTTCCACTGATCTCTCAATATTGATCTTCAATGTCCCTCTCAGTAGTAAGTTCCAAGCAACTAGTTAATTCTGCTTCTTCTTCGCTTTCTATTCGTTGTCTAAATTCCATCTCAAATAACTTTTTGTTCATGGCTATGGCTTCCTCAAAGGATTGTCTCGAATCTACTTGCCGCTGACGTAACACGAAGTTATTTTTTGCTTCTCTAGATATGCCAAAGCACTCTGGCGATGGTTTCTAGCTTCGGTGAGTCTGGCTTTGCCTTTTCACAGTTAATCACACTCTTCAATTCTACTAGCACCTTAAAATGTGTCTTGGAGATTTCATTCTGATGCAGCCCACACTGCCCGATTCTAGCAACATGAGAAGAAGATGCTCCATGGATTCAGTGTATTTTTCGAATAAGGGAAAGAGTGGAGCGGAAAAGTAAAAGAAGAACGAAGAAAGGGAAAAAAAAAAAACAAAAGATTCAAAAAAAATTTTAAAAAATTATGCAAATTGTCAACATTAGTGATTTCCAGTTGAAATTGGTCAAAATGATTAAATTGACAAATTATTAAAAGGTTAATGATTAAATTGATAAATCATCAAAATATATAGGACTAAATTGATACAAATGTTTAGAACTAAATTGGTAAATTGTCAAAAGATTTAGGACTAAAGCTCGATTTGATTTGCAAAATATGAATGATTGGAAAAATATTTTCCTAAAAATGATCATTTGTATCGCTTGAAATTAATAGTTAATGAATAATGTTTTTATTACCAACACCAATTTATGTTTAAACATTTTCATAGACGATGAAAATATTTTTTATTTTTTCATTTTAATAAGCGATACAAGCAATTTTTTTAGTAATTTTCCCTACAAATGAGCTAGGTTGGCCGAGAGAAAGGGACATGATCCCAAGAGGGAGAGCTAGATTCCAAAACCCCGCCCTTAACTTGGACTTAAACTTACCAAAAAAATCGCCAATTAGATTCTGTTCAAGGCTTTTCTGGTGGGATAATGAAAGAATGCCTCTCCATTGGGATAAAAGTTTGCTTTGAAGCAAGAGGTGGTGTTTATGTAATATCGTTCCCTGCACTAGCAAGGAATCGAAAACGAACATTGCAACACCATGTTGGGATTGATCAATGTCACAGTGAATTGAGACAGAGAAGGTCGTGTAAATAGCAAACAAGATCATTTGGATATTCGGAGTTGACATGATTTTTAGAGTGTTAGAGTAACTAAATATTAAACTACGCATTTATCTAACAACTTGAACTTTTAGAATAGTTGACAATAGTGCAATAAAATCTCATACGGCATCAAAGTAGGAGATTTGAGTTCATATCTTTTTAGGCCCATATTTACCTCTCCTATTATATATTTCCACACCTTTAGGCTTAGGTCAAAGTCTAGTCCACGTGTCATGGGGAGTGTTAAAGTGTTAGAGTAATTAAATATTAAACTAAATATTCATCTAACAGTGTAAACCTTTACAATAGTTGGCAATATTCTCATAAAATCTCACAATGATGATCTTGATCTAGGTCAAATTCAGAAATTCGAGTTGGTTATTTATAAGGAACTTTTTGTGACAAATTTTAAAGCCCCTAATTGGCAGCATCAAAGGATGTTTTTGAGATTTTGCATTGACATGCATACCATCTTACATAGGTTTGTAGTTGCTGTAGAGCATACTTGGAGGGTTATTTTTATTCTATATTTTACATGTTCTTGATAGAATAAATGAAGATATAATTCAGTGTTTACAATTAAACTTGTCTAAATGGGTCATAAATAAATTTCTTAACTCATATATGATGAAGTTAGTTGTTAGACAAATTAAGTGTATCTAATAAATGAGTAATAAAATGGATTTAAACATAGAGAAATAATTGAGGGACAATCTTTGACTTCATGTGAGAATAACAATATGTTTTAGACTATAAACAAATTATTACCAAATAATTATAAATTATTATGGGATCTTTTTAAAAATTTGTGACTCACAACATATTGCTCCTCTCATAGTAGCCCAAAAGTTTTTATATTCACAACCTTGAAACTTGGAATGAAGTTTCTCATTAATTCTGATTGTTACATACTTCGAATAAGGCAATTAAGGGCGCATAGCGATATGAAGGGCCGAGCATATTTTGATGGGTATTGGATTCGTTCACTGAGCGAAGTGCAAAAGTCAAAGTAAGGAGTACTCGAATCCTTGCAGTTAAGAGCTTGTTTGGCAACGTGCCAAACAAGGCTCGATTCTGATTTTTTGTTCTTAAAATCAGTTTGGGACGAGAATCGTGTTTGGTAAAATTTTTGTTCCCGGGAACAAATGTGTTTCGGGGAACAGATTGGGAAGAAAATTGAGAATAAAAAAAATATATGATTCTTCATCTGAGAATCAAAAAAAGAATCAAAATAGTGAAATTCTCATTTTTCCCTTTCGTCATCCCGCAATTGCCGCCCGCCACCGCCCTCCACCGTCCACCGCTGCCCGCTGCCGCTCACCGCCACCGTCTGCTGCCGGTCGTCGATTGCTGGTCCGACGAGCTCGCCAGGCCAAGGCTAGGTCTAGCGAGCCTTGCCAGATCAGGAGAGGTTGAGCCTCGTTGGTGGTCAGGCGAGCCTTGCCCAGCTGCCAGCGGGGCTCACCCAGCCCCTCTGGTGGCCAAGCTGGCCTCGCCAAGGCTGGGTGAGGCCAGCCTGGCCACCGGCGAGGCTTGGCCGACAAAGGCTGACCTCGCCAAGGGTCAACGACTGGCCACATGAAGAAGAAGAAGAATAGGAAAAAAAGGGAAAAAAAAGAAAAGAAAAAAGAAAAAAAAGGAAAAAGGTAAAAAAAATTATTTAAAAATCAAAAGAAATTAATTTGGAACAGAATCAATTAGCACGATATCAAAAACAATTTTATTCAAGAATAAAAAATTTTGGACGGTTACCAAACGCATTTTTTTACTCAGAATCAGTTTCTGGGAACAGAATAAAAAATAATTATTTCTAGTTAGAATTAGCTCCTAGGAATAGAATCGTTACCAAATAAGCCCTAAGCCTCCAACTTTGGAAGAATTGCAGTAAGAGTAGTGTTGTGAAGCTTTGCGAGCTTATTGGCTTCACCCGAGCAAGAACCATTTCTGGTTGATGTTCTCATACCTGGCGCACACCCGATTGGCACTAATCCCATCATTGCAAATTTTCTTCCTCCTACTTCATATATTCCGTGAAAAGAAGAGTTAGAGAGCAATTTGTTATCATCTCCTTGAAATGCCATAACAAATTGACAGATGTCTAAGCAAAATCTTATTTACTATGAGACCATAACAACAAGGTTTCACTTGCAAAACATACTAGCACGGGGTGCACCCTTAAGGTCGTTTGGAGATATGAACTAATTGAAATGCGCAAAAATTAATCTGATCACCTGATCTCCAGATAATTTTTACGCCCAAATTAGCTTATTGGGCTTCGAAAATCGAAGAGAATAAAGCAAGCCCAAAACATAGGAATCCATAGAGAATGAGCCGGGGTGCTAGAAGTAGACAAATAAAGGTCTCGAACAATGCGAAAAAGGGCTTGCAACTTTTGGAACATTATTGATATCAAGATGGTAACCACAACAAGGCAATTGCTTTTGGAATACCGCCATAAATAGCCAAAGAGGCACCAATGTAAAGGACCTTTTGCCAAATCAACAATCGATCATTTACTTTCAAGTTGTTATATTTCATTTTATCGCATTTTTACATTCAATTATACTCATACTTTTCTCCTATTGTTCCTACACTTTACTTTTTACCAATAATTTAGATCGGTTGCTTCTTTTCCAGAGTGACATAGGACTTGTCGTAAACAATAAAGCTGAAGCTTTGTCTCTTTGGTGAAAGATTTTGTTGAGGGAACTTTCCCTGGTGAACATCTTTTTGGCACGCTCAGTGGGACCATTGTGTTCCGCTCTTAGGAGTTTTTTTTATGAAAAAAACAATGAATTAAGTGAGTTGCTCTTCTGCCGGCGAGGATAATTCATCCCCACAACGTGTTGGAGAGAGAATTGTCCGTTATGAGATTTTCAGTTAGAATCTAGATCCTATTGATGGTTTCGATACGGCTAATAAACCTAAGGACATTCCATGAGAATTGTTAAAAGACCGAATGAAAGAGTTGGCCCGAATCCAACGATGATGGCCACAATGAGAAGAATGTTTAAAAAACAACAAAATGATCTGGCCAATCATATGGCTAGTTATTTGTTGAGTATTTCAACTCCTCTTTTAAACAATTTGGTTACTGATATGACTTTGAGGATGGGAGTGCCAAATCAAGCAAATGTGATTCATAACGCTCACATTAGCATAGTTCCATAACCCATGCAGGTTCTAGCCCAACCTATTGTTAGCGATTCGAATCCCATGCTACCGGTTAGAATTCTACAAAGGGCTGGTAGTGTGAACGACTAGAACTAAATCAACCAAAGTGAACAAGTTCGAATGCTTGGAATGTTTTCCCTCGCTGGATCAACGCTAGAAATCTCTAGTGGCATAAATCCTGCAAGGGTAATCGAAGATACTTCAAACCCTGAAAATGAGGCTTAGACGGGTGTCCCGCAACCAATACTCCCCGATATTAATTGTTTAAGGGGGCAATAATGTGACATTGCTTATAGGGGTAGTGAACAGTGGGTTGATTCCCATGCTGGTTGCAAGGTAGTAGCTTTATTGATTGTAAGAGGGACCAAGCAATTTTACAAATTGTTCTCCTTCACCACCGAGGGTATGAATGAGTCAAGCCAATCGAGCAGTGGATCCAGTCAAAGATCAAAGGATGATAAAACAGGCCGCTTGTTTAGTGATGTAGAGGATGGGATTGGATGGAGGCGTTTCGAGGCCTGTGTATCACAAACTGTACTCGGATTGAATTGATAATGTTCCATACCCCAGGAGATATAAAATTCCTGAGTTTACTCTCTTTACTGGGGAGGATAAACAGTCCACAATGGAACATATTAGCCGATTTACGGCTCAATGTGGTGATGTTAACAATAACAGGAGATTGTACATTTATTCTCTCCATTATTATCGAAAACGACATTCACTTGGTATGCTAGACTTCCTACAAATTTGGTACATAATTGGGAAGAAATGGAGAACAAATTCCATTCACAATTTTACCGTCCAATTCCCAAAGTGACATTGTCGGATTCGGCAACGGTCAAGCACTATAACAACGAGATTGTTGATTAGCTTGTTACACGAATTAAAAAGATAAGAAATTGGTGTTTGTTCTTCCTTCCGGAAAAAGAAGTTGTTGAAATGGCCGAAGATGGTCTAAAGTTTGCATTAAAGGAGCGTTTGACTAGGCAAAAATTCACTAATTTATTCTCATTAACTGCTGCAAGAACTCAATACTAGAATCTTTAGAAGGAAAAAGATAAGAAGCCCTATCGGGATTATAAGCACAATGTGGTAATGTATGATCCTGAAGAGGATTTGGAAGAGGATAATACTCATGATGATGCTACCGAGATTACGGTGGCAAAGATGACTCTGGATAAGGCATACGTCTGGCATGCTTTGAAGCCTGCTAAAATAAAAGGAGTCAGTAATGGTTAGGGTTAAGTACACATCGAGGTATTCATTTGATGTCACCGAATTGGATGATATCATTGACAACTTGGTACGTGATGGGGTGGTAAGGTTGACAGAGGGTCATGCCATCCCAAGCAAGGAGGAAATTAGCAACATAAGGTATTGTAAATGGCACCGGTCTTGGAGCCATAGTACCAATAATTGCAATGTTTTCAGGAAAGTTGTTCAAGAGGCAATTTGTCAAGGTAAGATTAAGTTTGCTAAGGAATAAGATAGGAGAATGGAAATTGACTCGACTCCATTCCCTCAAGTGACCAGGATGGTGTCGATAGCTTTTAGAGGACGTATAAACTAAAGGAATTTATGTCAAATGTGCCGAAGAGAAATCATGGATCAGTATTTCTCGGATGGTGATGACAATCCTACAGTATCAAGGTATTGCCATGATCGGGAAGGAACATCTGTAAGACCTAGGAACATGAACGATGACTGGTAGTACCACCAATCTCCTTGGTACTATGGCTCCTTATGCAATTACTTTGTTCACATACAACCGATGGTTGAAGATAGGAGAAATCCAAGATTCGGGGGGAGGTATTTTAATGAGTATAGTTTCCAAGAATAGACGCCTGAAAGTGTGGCGACACCAAGATGGAAACGGACAAGTAGGGTACTGTTCAAGTGGCTTTATGAAGAAAGGCATCTACACATTGGAACTTTGGGAAAACTAAGTAGAAAGTTTGATTAATTACGTTTGGTACTCGAGGACTCCTAAGCTAAAACAAAAGTCACTTGAGGTGATACTATTAGGATGGGGATCCAAATTCGAATATGAAAATGAATTCCCACCTTTAATCATTCAACATGAGAAGCCTCCCAGAATAATCAAACATAACCCTCCGAAGGGTAGTGGCTTATAGAAGAAATCCAGCATAGCCTGCAAGAAACTCGGCCTTTCGAGCAAAAGCTGATGTCGAGGACTCGGAGAAGGAGAATGTAGTAAAAGAAAAGGCTACAAGAATTATGTATGTAGATTGGCACTTCAGAAATATCAAAAAGTAAACATTGCAATAAAACCAAAAGTCTAGTTTGGATAAGACAAGAGGGAGATTTTTCTGAAGTGGATGGAGAGTATAATAGCTATCAAGAAGATGGCATTGTAGAAAGAAAGAGCCCTTCTCGAAAGCAGAAAGAACAAAGGACTAAGAGAAGGGTAGACAAAGTGAAAAGTAAGTTCGATAGAGGAAGATTCGATTATGGTTCCTCGGTTGGGTCAAACATGATGCAAGTGAGACTTCCACCTAAGTTCAAAGTTTCTACTTACTATCAATTATTCAAAAAACTAGGCGCTTTTGCTCATCTTAAGGTAGCCCATTTAAATTTAAGAGCGTAGAACTCCTATTCAATTTTAAGTATAAGTCACTTTCTAAATTTCAAGCATACAAAGATACATTTCTTACGGGGTCATGGTCAGATTAGATTGCAATCTGTCATGCCTCGAACCTTGAGCGCGCACACATCTCTTGGTGGTCGATAAAATTTGCAACGTCTCAAGATGCGTTGCCGACCCATTCATTTTATTGCACATACGGAAGTGTATAAACAATCCCCAAACAACACAGATATGGGATAGAAAAGCATGATACAAATTTTCACAATACACTTTTATAAACAACCTAGGTTTATATACAATACTAGTCTATAACCAAAAGCCTACTCCAAAACGAAGAGTCACCAAGCCATCTAGGCACACGACTCCCTAATCGAAACCTCCGAGGCCTCCGGGGTTTCTAGGTTTCTATGACACCATCAAGGGGATCAACTACCCCCTCACCCGCTACAACGTTGACTGCAATAGGGGCATGTCGAAATCCTGAAGGGGACCTTCCTGAATTCCATTGATCCTATGATGAAACCACGCCTTAAATCAATGAGGTGCCAACTAAGGTTGGCCCTCATCGACCAAGATAGTGGTCATAATGAGCTCATGGAGCCAGGGACTCTCGGGAATAGGGACGTTGGTACTCTGCTCCGTACACCCCATCTGCTGTCCAAAACGTACTAGAGGAACCGCCATCTACGGACCTTAAAAGATTTAGCCGTCGAAGGGGTGAGACAACGTCTCGGCGAGTTCACGCCCTAAATCTTGATTAAGAGGGAAATACACCTAAAGATAGTCTAATCACACATCATACAAGACTCGCCTCGCCTCAGTTCCTTCCTGCATGTCAATATAGTTCATATCACATATAATTGCATTAAAAACACTCATCAATTGGGACGTCTCAACTTATATCACAGACAAGTATAGGGGTCCCACTTAAAAGGCCAAATCGTTATGGCACGTCCCATTCCGTGCCACATAATTTTGTCTCATAATCAAGCGCGTCAATTTCAATCATCCATGCGTCCTAATAGATTACAACTCAATTGCCACGATCGACTCAACAGTTAGCAGTCTTCCAGCGTAGCCGGGCGTTGTCTCGGAGCACGACAACATTTACATCTAGACGGCATTCCACAAGGGAGCATCAGCCTAGCCTCCACTGCGACCGACATCTACTGACTTGGGGCATTCCCGAATGAGCATCATCCGGCCCCAAAGGCTCCTGATGGGTTCTCATATCATTCATGCACACATCCGATCCCGGCCAAGACATTGTGCTTTGCATTCAATTGTCTCAATTAAAATAATGCACTTGACACAAATTTTCACAATACACTTTTATAAACAACCTAGGTTTATATACAATACTAGTCTATAACCAAAAGCATACTCCAAAAAGAAGAGTCACCAAGCCATCTAGGCACACGACTCCTCAATTGAAACCTCCGAGGCCTCCGGGGTTTCTAGGTCTTCTACGACACCATCAAGGGGATCAGCTACCTCCTCACCCACCGCAACGTTGACCT